>JAYRBT010000010.1:691097-705395 GCA_036023395.1 Myiotriccus ornatus
GTGTTTGTCATGTGTCCAAAGAATCACCTCAGAGCAGGTTGATTTTTCCTTAACATTTGAGTCTCGGTATGTGGATACATTATTTTGAAAAGCCCAAACACACAAATATTTTTGTGTTCTCTACAGTCTTTTAAATATTATTGGTTGGAAAGCCACGTGGCAGGAAGAGTATTAGGGGGTGGTTACGGTTTGGGAAGGGTATAAGCAAACGCTGGGAGGGAGAACCTCTCAATAACCTATTCAGCATATGGCACTGGTTTTCCTGGCCATGCAGGGTAAAGGCTGTGCTGGAGATCAGTCAGGGTCTGGTGTGTCCTGCACAGAAACCAGGGAGAGTCTCCTCCTGAGTGGAGCCCCAGAGATTTCTGTGGGCAGGTGGTGGAGTGGGGATGTGACACTGTGTTCTAGCAAAGCTCTGCTCGATGGAGCTGCTTCCCTGGAAACTCCCGAGTGAAATGGTAATGACCTTTCCGAGAGAAATCAGCAATTTCTGATTCATGGTACAACGTGGGATGGAAATTTTCAGATTGCAATTTTCTTTCATTCTGTAAGAGTTTACCAGGAAGAAAGCACTGCTGGACTGACTGAGTCCTCAAACACTTCATGCAGGAAGCTGGCACCAGAAGTTTATTTCACAGTGTTGAAGTTCACAATGATTCATACTGCAGTAGTAGTTTATTTTTTAACTCCAATTTTCTGCCAAACTGCACTTCTGTGGTAGGGTTCCTCTCATCTTTACCATCACAGCAGGGCTTCAGTTGCCTGCCCTACCCAGACGTAGTGCTGGTGCCCTTTTTCATCCTCCCAGAGAGGAGTGGTCTGTGGATAGAGTATCAGTACTGAGAAGCCTCCAGAACCTGGCAGCTGATCTGGTGTCCCTCTCTGGCACAGATTTTCCATGTAACATTAAGTGATTCTCTTACCTTATTGTCCTTTACTGTCTTTTTGTGTGCAGCCATCTCTGAAGTGAGATGGTTATGCACACAAGTGCCTTGCAAGGTGTTAGGACAGCATGTGCTGGGATTTCCACAGGGAGCCCTCAGAGCTTTCATCCCCTGTCCGTGCAGAGGCTCAGCCACAGTTGCTTGGCTGGCTGAGCTGTGTAAGCACCGAGGGTTCTATTGCTCATTTCTTACAGGCTAAAATTACCTTCTCCTGTATAAAAATTGGGTACTTTGACCTGATCTGCCCACAAATCGAAGGGAAGGGTTTCTGTTCAGCCCCACTGCCCAAGGCAAGGTGAACAGTGGCAGCAAGTCATAAATCCCTTTGCTGACGTGTCTGGGACAAGGGATGATTCACAGACCCAGGGCCCAAATTCGTTCTACACCTTGACCTCTTTCATCAGTGTTGGGAGGCATCAAAAGTGATGTGACAGCAAAGGACTTCAGCAGGTCTCATGCAAAAGGTGCTAGTATGGTTGCTTAAGCATTAAGCACTTTTCCCTTGGCTGTACCCTTAGAAGGCAGTGCTTTATTTAATCACCTATCTCTGTTTACTTGATCGAGTAGTGTAAAAGCAAACCACTTCATTGAGGAAATAGATTTGTTTGTCTGTTTGTTTCTTAATAGAGTACTGTTTCTGCCTCTTGAGGCTTGTTTACTCTGAGTCAGTGAATTAGTCAAAAAAGGCCCTGCCTGTAAGCGCATGAGCTGTCCCATTAAGATTCTTGGGTTTAAAGGCAGACAGTTGCTCCCTTGCTTTGCCAAATGCAGGCTGCAAGCACCGAGGCTGTGTGTTTGGGGGAGGCGGCTGCCCAAAACCTCTGAGCGTTTCAGTCTCTCCTCACTCGCGAGCAGAGTTAGCAGCAGCACCAGACTGGTACAGCCAGCCAGCAGTGCTCCACCAGCTTCTGAGGGCAGGTGGGCCTTGGTTTGCTGAGTGCTTTGGGGAATTTTGCACCCAACCAAACCAAATACCGTGCTGGCTTCAGATGCTGGGAGAGACACAGGGCATGGAACAGATCCCTGACTCGTGGGTAATTTTCTCCTGTTACTTCCCTAAGCCTTTGTTTGCCGACTCCTTGAGAGTGGGCTTCTACTTTGATGTTTTATTGTCTTTCAAATCACTAGTTTTATTTTTACCACCAGTAATTTTTGGAGCACTTTGGAGGGAGGGGGGAAGGGAGAAAAAAGGGATGTAGTAATTATTAATGTATTTAGTTAGATTATGAAGTCTCAAAGCTCATTAAAAATGAGAAACCATGGCAACCTCAACAATCCCTCCCACACATATTATACCTACCTTATAATGTGCAAAGTGCATTTAGAGAAGAGAAATAAAGCATAAAGAAAAGGGGACAAAAAGCATTCACTTTCTATACTGCTATTTTTAATTCCCAGCTCCTGCAAACCAACACCCTTGTGCTGGTAGCACTTTGAACTCTTCCATGTAAGAAATAAGTCACTGATCATTGGGCTGAGCAGGGGATCTCTTCTCAGTATCAATCTCTATTCTCCTGAGATTCCCTGTGGTGCATTTTTAGTAAAGAACAGATGTAATGAGAGGTTGGTGGCCAAGGAAAGAAAATGTGAATGTTGCAGTTTCCCTGTATCTGCCCTCTCTGAGACACTGGGAGTTTGGGGCAGTCCTGCGTCTCCTTGACTCTGCAGGTCTCCAGTATAAATCTATCAGTACTGGTCATCTAATTGAAAGAAAGGTGAAATTGCAGCTCTGTTAAGATCAGTTAAAGGATATTAGAGAATACTGGGTCTTACATCTAATTATGCCTATTTTCTGTTTTAAAATACAAAACACATCTTAAACTTAATTAAAACTATTATAGCAGTTATGGCATCTGAAAGTTTGCGTGGAACAGAAGAGAACACAAAAGCCAAGGGGCTGTGACCTCCATCAGGCCTTCCTGAGAGAGATTTATCATTTTCTGTGTCTGCATTGATCCAGGATGTTTTGGTAAAACTTGGAATAATGACCCTGGCATCACACTTGAACCGCACTGGCCTGCTCAGGAAGTGCTTCCTGTACTGCAGCTCTTCCAAAGGCACACTTTCCGTAGGGTCACTCCCTCCTAGTTTATCCACATTTTCTACAGAAGCACCTGAATTCAGATATTTTGGTTTAGTAAGACATTAGATGAAATCCTGCTGAATGAGTGCTCAAAACTGAATAGTCTAAAGACAAGTGACTGACTGAGCTGACAGCCCAGGCCATCCCTCAAAAGGCCCTTTGGTGTCAGTGTCCAATACAGAAGGCTGCCCGTTACTGCTGATCAATTTTAACTTATTGTTGTTTAGATCTGTAGATGAGCAGAGGCTGCACAGATTGCCATTTACTTGATGAACTACTATTTCTAATTTCACATAGCAAGTCTGCAGGTTTCCATGTAATGTCCTCTCCAAATACAATCATTTTCTCTTATTGTAGTCTCAGTCTGTGCCAGAGTAAATTTTTAATGACTAATCAATATGGAAATTTCAGGTAGAATCTTCTGGAAGGCCCATTTTTTTTATGTCCCATGGGATTGTAATTTTCATGGATGTTCCTTGAGAAAAGTTGTTCATTGTGTGAACAAGTTGTGCCCTCGCTGCCAGTGGTGTTTTTATATCCATTCTCAGGACTTTATTGGATGGGTGCAAACTTGGGTAGCCTAAAATTTTAGTAAGTATAGTCAATCCTTGAACAAAAAAAAAAAGTGTTTGCTGCAGGCTAGTTTTGGCATTCACATGAGGTTTTGGTGCTTGGCTGCTTTCCCACCTTCCCCTCCCTCTGCTGCACGCGAGGGGAGCTCTTCTCAAGCAGCACTGCATCATCTTCCTGCCCATGCTGCTCCCGCTCCAAGATGTGCAACTAGATTTAGTGACAGCAAGGGAGTCTTGGAAGAATAACCTGTTTCTGTTTTGACTCAAGAAATAAGGGAGAAAGAATGTGTATTGTAGTGTGTGTTCAAGCAAACCAGGGACTTGTGTAGCAGCTGCTCACACCCAGTGGCACACCGTGGGCTGTGTTTCCTGCGCTCCGGAGTGCGGCTGTCTCCTGCCATTCTGAGGGGAAGACCAGGTAAGGACAGGGCACCACTCCTCACGGGAATACCTCACCCAACAGACAGAAGGTGCCCCAGGCAAGATGTTCCTGCCCTGAGGAATCACAGGCATTTGATGTCATCTGCACTGCAGGGATGGCAACTCCCTGCACACAGGTGGGATTTCCAGTTCCCAGGTGACTGGTGGAGACGTGCCTGCATTACTGTGGGGAAGGATGGGAGTATTCATATATATGCACAGCAAGGGCAAAACCTGTATTCCAACAGTACTGGTCAGCTGACTCCTGGCATTTCCTAGGGAGAAGGGAAGAGCTCCTGGCAACTGCAGAAATGTCTCCAGCGTGGATGTATCAGACAGCACTCCGTGTGGGAGTACTGAGTGTGTTCATACAGTACATGCAGTACCAAACTGAAATAGCACGTTTAGCACCCTGGAGACTGCCTGGGGACACTGATGCTTTCTGTGCTTTCTTTGCAGTGAAAAATAATATTATTTGTTTCAGCAGAAGGCTATTTTTATATTGAGGTGGTATAACAACCTGGGGCTAAAGGAACCTGTAGCTTACCATAGCCACAGGCTCTGAGAGGATGTAAAAATGGGTTAGAGAGCTTCTGGGGAGCTGTTTTCCTGCATGCTCTGCATAGGGAGTGAAGAATCCCAAGGCCAAGGTTAATTAATTTTATTTATCTAACATACTGCATGCACGCTGTGCTCATGCAACTGTGTATGAAATTTAGGGGTACATTAAGAGGTGGTTTAGCGACAGGGAGCCGAGCATTAATGACCTGCTCCCCACATTCAGGCCTTTACAGCACCTGGCTTTGAGTGGCATAAAAACCACAAGGGGACAGAAACTGGAGAGGTTTTATCTCTGTGTGAATTCATAAAATCTGATGATTATTGCTTTCTTAATGGCTTCTTTTTAGCAAAAGTCACCATCACACTGCGTTTTTTCAAGGAGGGCTGAATTCTGCTGGTTTTATTGCCAGCTTCTTAGGAGGCACATCCTGCTCCTTTGCTGAGGGAATAATACTGAAATTATAAGAGTGGCTATAGCTGCAGAGCAATGAGGACAAAGGGCTGGGATATTTGGGGGAATAGCGAATAAGGGAGCTGCTCTTCTGGAGTGGTATTTGGACTGTGTGGAGAGACAGTGGCTTAGACTGGTGCCAGATGCTTCTCCAGAGAAGAAGAATCAAGCTGCTGAGGGTTGATACAGTTGTGCACCTGAGAGTTCCAGCCTGGGGTGCTCTGCAGTGTGTTGGTTACTAACTGGTCCAACTTTTTGCTTGTGTAAGCCATTATAATTCTGTTTATGGTCTAACTACATAACCCACCTTTCTTTTTATATTTGATTAGTTCTTCACCTCAGTGGCATCAAACAGTGAGAAATACCCCAAATGACTGTACTTTTCCAGCCCTCAGCATGCAGTGTGCCACCTTTCAGTGCTGTCCAGGACCAACGTGCTTCCCTTTTCCAAGAGCTATTAGTGCTTTTCAGCTGCAGTTTTTCCTGTGGCCTTTAATATACTCTGTATTCTGAACTGGGATTTAAGCTGAAGCAATTATTTAATCTGTTTTTTCAGATAATTAGTTGTTGATTTATATATTGGAATTGTAAGATTTCCTGTCTTATTTTCCATCCTTATTAGTCTTGCATTTTTCCTGGTTTTATAATCACAATTCTTACAGCCTGTAGCCACACCAAGCTCCTTGGTGGAGGAGTGAGCTCATGCAGAGTCCTGGATGGATTCCCTGGCTATTGAAGCCAGGTAGGCTTCAAAGATTTAATTTACCATCACAATTTTGCTTCAGCATTTCTGAGGAGCCTTGGAGAGCATTTGGCTCAAATACATATGCTTAAAATTAGACAGTTTTAATTACTTAGCCCGGCAAGTGGCTCCTGTTCAGTTCTAATTTGGAGATCGAGCAGACCAGGTTGATTTTCTCTGCTGTACATGCTGCTGGTTGTCACACGGTGGTTAGCAGAAGAGAAGCAGATAAATAACTATATAATTGTGTGGGGATAATTACAGGAGTTCATGTTTTATTGGAAACCTGCATTCAAGATTTTCCTATGTGCATAGTTACAGCAAAACACACAAGTGTGTTCGCTCTGTTGACTGCACCGCGTGATGTCTGGGTAACGAGCTGGCAGCAGCCCTTCTCACCTTTCAGATACAGATAATATACAGAAAACTGCAGCATGTTTTAGTCTCTGAAGTCTTTTTATTCACTAAACATGCTGCAGTACATCAGTGCACTGTAGCTGTTAAAATAACTAATTAAGGTGTGGTTGTCAAAAGCAGTTAACACATTCATTGTTTATGTACAATTGCTTCAAGGTATTTCAATTAAAATGGTTAGGTTTTGAGGATGGGGTCCTTAAATATTTAGGGGTTTCTGGTTTGGAGTGGTCATGCTCTACAAGCTGGAGGAACACTTAACCAGTGAGCAGTTCTATGATTTTTTCTGACCAATTCTGAATGGTTTCCTGGTGTTCACACTTTTTACCTATTCTTGGTGTAAATGTTTTCTGCCTTCATGAGTACAGCCTTACCTATGGCTGCTCCAGTTTAACACTGGTGGTGTAGTTGTGGTGGGGTTTAGCTTTCATTTTCTTGATTCTATTTCCATACTCTTTGAATTTGTTTCCTCCTGCATTTCAGATATCTTCCTGTGCTTGTGCAGGATGCGAGGAGCTGCAGCAGATCCTTGGTGGTTTCTGTAGCCCAGCCCCTTCCCCTCAGGGGTGCAGGGGATGCTCTGCAGAGCCATGGCACTGCTGAGGCCCAGGGAGGAGAAATCTCGTGTCCTCCTGAGCCATGCAGGCCTCCGAAAGGCCTGTACAGTGGATGACTTTGCCTTCTGGAATGTGCCTTGCTTTGGGTTTAAATTAGTTTAAATACTGGCATGAGGGTGAATTAGATGAAAAGCCTTTTGTGAGTGTTAGTGTCAGGCGAAAAAATATTGACATCAAAGTTGAGCTATCAAGGGTCTTAATACTATTTATTTAAAGAAATATTAACTTACAGTTAGGAGGAGCTTTCAGCATTCCTAACAGTGACATTTATGGTGGGGTTTCTGTGTTTTCATCAGCCACCTTGGTCCTCCGTAAGACAAAATCTGTGTGTATGTAATGAGAAGCATCTCAGTAAGCGGTGTAATTTTGGGTCCCAGAAGGGGTCTGCAGTTCAGTGCTGCTCTGCAGAACCCAGCCAAGTCATTACCCTTGGGAAGCCTGCACTCCCCTCCGGGGTGGGACACCCCCACACTGCTCTGGGAGCTGGTTCCAGCCCGAGTACCAAAGGTGGGTTAGGATGCAGATCTGCACCTTAAACCTACGGACAGCAGGCATTTGGCTCCTCTATTTCACGTATGGCACGTTTGTCTCTGGAGAGAACAGAGGAAGAGCTGAGCGGTTTTGGCCCCGGAGCCTCCTGGTGGGGAGCCCGGGCCGTGCTGTGTGTGCACAGACAGAGCCAGGCACCCACAGCTGCCACTCTGCCCCGGCCCGGCTTCTGCCTCTGCACCTGCGAGTCACCGCGTGGGAAGGGGGCTGTGTTTGCTGCTGCAGGCAGGATCCTCCCAGCCCCAGCCTGCTTTCCCCCTGGGTTTCAGGAGCATTTGGAGTCCCTCTGAAATGGCCCCTTGAGGCCCAGAGGCAAACTGTTCAAGGCGTGCCTTTTTATTTCCTCTAGATCATGGAACTTGTCTGACACAGAACTGTTATTGTGGCACGTAATTATGATTGGATGTCTTCATCATATAATTGCATGATATATAATGAGCAGCAAAAGCGTATTTCCTCTGCTCTTTGAATACTGAACTTCTGAGATTAATTAAGCTGATACTGAAAATGCTTTTAATTATATATGCTGCATAAACAGCACTATTAAGATCAGATGAAAATATTATTGCCTGAACAGTTTCAAAATTTTTTCAAATTGCCACTGTGTGTTTTATGTTTCTGTCTAAAGAAACGTGGGGATTTTCTGGGAGGAAAAACCTCCCCAGACAGTGGATGAAATACTGAAGGAATACCTGAATATTTGCTGAAACACAGATCAGCTACTTTGTCTATTTGCAGTACAAACCCAAGTGACTGTAAATTAGGAGCATTTTATCTAAATAAATAAATGCTTCCATATGTCTAATCCCTAACCTAGTGTCCTTCATAGGCAGAAAACTAATGAAGTGTGTTTCCATCCTTCCTCCTGAAGCCACAGTCACCCCAAAACCCCACTGACAGTGATGCCAGAACTGATCCAATCAATAGGACACCATCGATTCTGTTGGCTGTCCCTGTCTCTCCCTGTGCCACCCTTCCCGTGCAGCAGTGCTCAGTTCCAAGCCTGTGCCAGGCAGAGTTCTGGCTGTTGTTTCCATGGGAGACTCTGCCTGATGTGAGTGGGCACAGTGCCCGCTGTCAGCCTGCAGGCAGCCATGGAGACAGGCTGGGATCAGACAGCTGCCTTGGGCACCCCAGCACCTGGGAGGAGCCTTATGGGCTGAGGAATAGGGATTCGTGTGCTTTACCCAGCAGAAGTGTTTCAGGTACTTACTGACCTGCTGGAAACCTTTTGTAAAGAGGATTATAACTGGGTTTGGTGACTGAGTCTGTGGAGAACTTTGCCATGTTCTACTTTTAGAAGATAGGTTGCTAGGCTTTTAAAAGACTTGTCAGTATGCAAGAGTAATGTAAATGAGGCCCCAAAGATACAGATTTGCATATTCCACACATCATTTGTGTTTGTGGAATAACCACTGCACATGCACAGCTGAGATTGTCACCTGGTACCAGTTCAGCCATGGGGTCACTCACTGTTAGCAGGGATTGCACTGGTACTTCTGCACATACAGAATGTGCATCCCAAGTCTTCACTGGGGCAATTAACCCATGGTAAGGAATATATGAAGTGAGTAACTCCTAAAAGTTGCACTGGAGTGATATCACCCAGAAGGGAATCCCATATTGCATCTAATGTGTCCGCCTTGCTGTGCTGGGACATTTGGGCTGTGCTGGAGCAGTCCTCAGCCTCGGCCTGGCTGGCTGCCCCGTTACAGGGCTGTTGTTGAAGGAGGGCAGCTGGGAGGCCACTGGTCACCAGTTGGCTTGTCCCTGTGCAGGTGACAGCACGAGGCCAGCAAGGCACCCCCTGAACCTGCCCTTGACAGGACCAGCTTCCCCTTGTCTGCCCTAAGGGGTGGATGCAGTCCTTCGTGCTCCACTGGGCCAATGTGGGCAGCATATGCCTCTCTGCAGGAAAAAGCTAAAACTAAACTAATGGGTTTATTCTTGAGGTTGTTGCTTCACCTCATTTATTTACTTATTGTATCTTCTCATCGACAGAAGAGGAATCTGATGAGCTGGGGTTGGTCTCACTGGCAATCTTCCCCCTCTGGCTGTCACTTTCTGAGTATCTGTCCAGTTGTGGCTCCGCTGCCCTTTGCAGTGAGGTATTTTCTGCATGCCTGCAGAACACAGGCAGAATAAACTGGGATTTTTCAGAATACCTGTTGTTCTTTCGCGTCTCAGAAGACTCCAAAGGTTGACCAAGAATTACAGTTGTGCAGACTGCACTGCTTTGTGCTGCTGTCCTTATCCATCTGTAGAGCCTCCTGTCTCTTCCACAATGGGCATTTTGGTCTCTGTCAAGTGCTCAGGAAAATGGACTCATTAATGTTTTCTCTGTCCCTCTGACTAGTCCTTGACAGCCATCTGAACTGGATGTGTGTTTGAAGCAAAGGAAACTCAAATTCACTAATTGATGCACAAATACGCTCATTTACATGCAATTTTGGATTTTTTTTTTTTTTTTTTTTTGTAGAAATGCGTCTATTTGCATAAATAAAACCTCTTTCCCAAATATTAGTGTGAACAAAAGCTGATTTCATGGATGCCAAAAAAAAAATGGCTGAATAAAAAACCCAATTCAGAATTTGCATAATAGTTACTAATTGTTTTCCTTGCTATTAGTCTGTCTCTGCTTAATATGCAATATTGGCTTCTGTTTCCTTTCTGGGTGCAGTCTGATGTAGGAATTTGGACTTACTGCAGAGGATCTTAACAGTTTAGCATCTGCAGTATGCAGTTCCAGGGCCTGGCTCCACAGAGGAGCAGAGCAGTGGCACTGACAGAGGCTGGTGTGCAGCTCCTCAGCCTCACCTCGGCAAGATTCCTCACCAGGAATGGACTTCCCTGAAGAAGTGGGAAGGAAGATGTATTTTTGTTGCAGCCAGCTTGGGCAGCTTTGGTGAATGTTTTGTTCCTTCTGAATGGTATTGCTAAAGCCTCCAGAGAGATTAGGGGAAACACAGACAATTAGTGTGTGTTTATTTACAGCGAGTAAATAAATAAATAAATACAGGTGTGGCTCAAGTATATTGAATCAGTTCCCTCTGTTTAGAAACACAGAGAAAGATCTCCCAGATTTTTGTTGTTCTCCATGGTATTTACTGCAGCGCTCTTGTGTTGAAATGTAGAAGTCAATATGGCTCAAGACCACTAAGTCAGACTTATCAACAATTAGGTTTGCTGGACAGGGTTTATTCAGCAGAGAACTATTGATTCTCCAGAGAAAGAAAAGGAAGAAGAGCAAACCAGAGCTGTTCCGTCCTGGAACAGAAAGGATGATTGCTTTTTCCCAAGGATGTTCTGAGGGTTCCAGCTCCCCTGGAGCTGCTCTGGGAGCGGGGAAGGTAGAACAAGCTGTGCCTCACCTGCAACATGGCCCCAGGGCAAAGGGACTGCCTGGACTGGGAAACACTGGGGATTGTTTGCAGCATGCAGTGAAAGCATCCTGAGGAGCTGGGCAGACTTAGGAGCTGGAGAAGGAGGAAAAGTCAAACAGCATCTTCGGTGGCTTTATCAGGAAGTCTAATCGGGATTCCTTTTTAACTCAGATTTGTCTGTCAGCATGGGATAAAGTCTGGTTTGTGCTACACCAGTTATTAATAGAAGGAATGAATTTTCTAAAAAAAAAAAGCAGAAGCAAGGGTGTAATTTTGGCCAAATTTGACTTCCAAAGCAAATCACAAAGATTTGCAACTAATCTTGAGAGGAATGTGTTGGATTTTTATTTTAAAGACCAGATTGTAGAGAGAATCGATCTGCTGTGTTTGTGAAAGATTTATACAAGTACATATACAGAGAAGAGAAGAGAAGAGAAAGCAGTGCATCTACATCTGTATACACTCTTGTCATCTAATATTCTGAAATACTATATTTAGGGATGAAATGTCATATTCAGCAGGTCCCCATCGCCTTAGGTCCAGTGTTGTTTCTGAAAGTTGGCATTCCTTGTAACTAAATGTTCCTTCTAGAGTGCCAGCTTTGGTTACGGTGGCCTGCAGTGAGTGTGCCTTGTTGAGTTTGCTCCATCCCTGCTCCAGACCAGCTTTTCTGGTGCTGGGAGGACACTGGCTGGCATAGGAAGGGTTTCTGCTCGCAGAGGAGGGGCAGTGTGTCATCCTCACTCCTCTTGGTACCCCAAAGTCGAGGTGAAAAGCTGGCAGATGACAGTAGTCACACAGCTGGCTCCTTGGCTGCGTTCTCACGATACAGAGATCCCACTAATGACACCTGCAGTCTCACCTCCAGCACCATTCAGCATTCCAGCCAGTTTGGGGAGTGAGAAAGGTTTCTTTCCTCACCGGTAACTTTCTTCCCCTCTCTTCCCTGTACTTCCTGCTTTTCACAGCAGCAGTTGTAGAAGAATTTCAGGAAGCAAATCTATTATCAGTCTTTACAGATGTTCCTTCAACTTCTTGCCCCTTTCTGAAGCAAACCTATTTCCTCTGAAGACGCAGTGCCCCTTTGCTGGCCCCGGCGGGAGCTCAGCCTGCCCCGAGCAGGGCTGGGACTGCGGCAGCTCTGGGAGGCTGTGCTCCAACATGTGCCACTGCGTTCCTGTCTGCTCAGGAAAAGCCTGACACCGCGGTTTCCTTCGTGAGCAGTGGGCCTCTGCTGATCAGGAAGCGTGTCTCCCTCTGAGGAGTGGTGTCCCGAGGCAACGGGGCCGGCTCTGTGCCCCTGTCCCAGTGCACCCCATGGGGGGCTCCCAGCCAGGGGCGCGGGCAGCGCTGCTGGGCGTGCTGCTCCTCAGCATCGCCAGCCGCTCCAGCTGAGGGACAGGGCTTGTGGTGCCATCCCCAGGGTGCAGAGGAAGGAAGGGAGGAGGAAAGAAAGAGTTCAGTTTGCAGCAAAGGAGTGGCAGAGTGCGATGGCAGATTCGGGTCTCCTGAGACTGCTTTTTCTGCCATCTGTTACCTTCTCTTGCCATTTATGATGATCCTTTTTATATATAGATGGCAAATTGTAGCAATAGAGATGAGGTTTAATTTGTTTGTTGGCTGGTGATGTTCATCCCTGTTTCGTTGGTTGCATTGTCCAAGGTACCAAAAATATTTCATGCTATCTCTTTTTCTAGAAGACGTTTCTAAACTCTTTATTGTTTTCAAAACATCAAAAATGAGTAAGTCAGTTGGGATCCTTTATTTTTGTGTTGTTATCCGGCAGAGATCGGTGTAAAGGCTTTCTCCTCTTTGGTTTTCAGTTCCATGTGGATAACCAAAAGCTACATTAATCTTTTCCCACGTCATGCTTAGCAGGGGTCACCATCCCCAGTAGCTTTTGGCCCCTCGTGTCACTCAGCCTGGTTGGTCTGGGGTCAGGTGCCAGCGGGAGCTGTTGGAGCTCTCAGTGCAAACACCTCACGTACCCACATTCTGCAGAGTGCAGAACAAATGGCTTCACTTTAACCTCCTCACTCAGCATGAAAAAAACTGCCATGTAAAAATCAAAATTTACAAATACAGTCTTGGCAAGATTGATCAACCTGGGCTTCAGACATGGTGGTTTCAATGATGAGATTTTCTTCTGCAAAATGCATCTATTAATTTAGCATTCAGGAGTCACCAATTCTCTCTAAAATCCATGGTATCTTGTGTACTTTTTTAACCAGTACAGCATAAACCTGTAGCATAAAGAGGCAGGAATAACAGGATAAGTAAAGAACTAAATTCAGATCAAAGTCTCTTGATACCTTTCCCTTTTGTCTGTATGCCATTAGTATAAATTATCATTATCATAATTAAACAAAAAAGGCACTGTGTGAATTTTGCATTATATTCCCTCGATGATGCTGCAGAAACAATACACATGAAATGAAATTTGATAATATCTATAAAGTAAACTTCCACAGTAGCTTTTAAAGTTTGCAGTAAAAGTCTTTGGTGGCTATGCAGTTCATAGTGAATTAATCTCTTGCTTTTTAGTTCGTTGTATACTTTGAAGACATAAAAATAATATTTACAGGTGTGTTACTGTATTGCTGTGCTATTCTTTACTGTATTAATGAACTGTTCATTGTAAATAGAAATGACATTATATTCTCCTACAGCCTAATAATTTATGATATTTAATTATCATTTCTGTTATATTATTTTAGAAATCCTCAGCTTAACAGCACTTGGAAATTTGTAAATATTCTTCTGCTTTTGGTTAACTGGGCAGGACTTGAAATGCTCAATAGCTTCAGAATTGCAGATCAGTGTCCCTTTGCTGTTAGAATATGTGAGCTACACATAATTTTAAATAAAATTGCTACAGCAGGTGCAGAGCAGGATGTGTCCTAACACATTGTACAAAATGTGGTATTTTAGACAATATTTCACTGCAAGGAGATATTTCATTTAAATCCACAATGACATTGTATTTATGTCTTATTTTCTTTCAAGAACTAGAAGTCTGTTTTGACAAGAATTTTGCACATAGAAACACTAATAGCATGCTAATTACACTCAGGAGCTGACACTACACAAGTGGCATTGGAATAACCCCTTTCCCTAGCTGGAATTACAATCAGCCCTCAAAATTAATGTTGTTTAGGAGACATTGTTCATCTGCCTCATGTTTATTCACTTGAACAATAAGATCAGTTCAGGCTTCCCTCAGGCAGACATCAGTAAAGATTTGTCACTTTTGGAAAAAGACATTCCCATTTACTAATTTGCATTTCTTACCAGGGATTTGGGCTTCTGTGGTTGTAGTTTTTGAAGACAGTGTTTTGTCTGATGGAGTTTTTCCCGATGTGTTGGGTGGCAGAACGTCGAGGCTCTAGAGCCATATCAAAAATTCTGAGTGTCGATTGGGCTTAATTCAATGAAGTTCTGTTTGCCAGCTGGTAATTCCAGAGCTTCCCTGGTGTATGTGCCCTGGGCCTCTGGCTGACGGGAGTGCTTCTGCTCCCGCACAGCACGGGCTGTGCCCAGCTGGGCAGGGCCTGGCACGGGG
>JAYRBT010000010.1:705495-751560 GCA_036023395.1 Myiotriccus ornatus
GGGCCTCTGGCTGACGGGAGTGCTTCTGCTCCCGCACAGCACGGGCTGTGCCCAGCTGGGCAGGGCCTGGCACGGGGCTGGGGACACCGGGGAGTGTTTGCCACGGGGTGGAGACAACTGAGATTGCTTTTGGAAGTTCTTATTCACCCGTTATTTTCTCTGTTCCGATGCAGTATCGTAGCCAGTGCTAGAACTCCCTCATTCCTAGAATAATGCTGCTGGCAACCCCCAAGGGCTTACTTCAGTTATTTACGTATTCTAACATTTGCCTTGCAAATAAGACAACAGTTTTCCTCTCTAAAATGACTTTTAACTCGATGACCTCTGAGGTCTTTCCCAACCTGATTGATTCTGTGAATTTGTGACTGGCTGATGTGTTGTGCCCTGAACACACAAAGCCAGTGTCTATGTGCTACATAGATAGAAACTGTATTTGTGTTCGTAATGAAGCACCCACCAAGGTCCTCTCACTGGCTTTGTGGGTATCCAGTGGGATTCAGTGTGGCAGGAGTAATAAGTCTGTACAGAAAATCAGGCAGGTTGCTAATTTTGGGTAGTGAAATGAGGGACTGAGCACAGAGCCTTTCAGTGACTGAAATCCCACCTGCATGGTGGAGGAGCGACAGTTCCCTTGAGTCCACTCAAAACTGCCTTTTACCTGTTCTGCTCACTCTGACATTAAAAAAGGGTAAGCAGGACTGAAGGCTGTTTTCAACTCCAATCTCTAATTTATTCTTTATCAGTAGGCATCAAATCATGTATTTGGAAAAAAATCCCCTGAAATGGAGTGTGTCCATATGCAATTCCATACCTGATGGATGTATGGCTATATATCATTTAAACTTGTCAGTGATGTGTAATAATGAATTCTAGAAGTTACTGTTCAATGCTTATTCATAGGTAATATGTATTTCTTATGTTATTTTAAAATTATATCAATGATTCCCTAAAACATTTTAACTTCATTATTAGCAGTATCAAGTAGAATATCACAGCAAGGTTGGAGGGAAAAAAAAAAAAGAATTTGGAGGCAGGGCCTGGCTCTGTGTTATTTTTAGCACTTTTTGAGTGACTGTTCCTGACTGCCAGGAGCTGACAAGCAGGAGAAACACAGTGTGAATCAAGATGTTGGCTTGTCATCTGTTCTCACGTCTGATCCGTGAGTTTGACGTGCAAGTGGCTCCTGTGCGGCTGGTGGTGCGTGGCTGCGAGCTGTGCCAGGCGTGCTGCTGCGCTCAGAGCAGCTGCTGGGCTCGAGGAGTGGGCTCTGGGTGCTGCCCACGGCCTGGCAGCCCGGGGGCTGCTGCGGGGAAGGGCCCCAGCACCTGTTAGTTCTCTCCTGGGAAGGTGCTCGGTCACAACGGGCCAGAATAAACAAGTCCCAAGAGGAGTTTTCAAAAAACTAAGCAGTATTCTTTGTGTGTTCCTGAAGTGGGAAAATAGACAATAACCTCCCAAAAAGAGAGAATGCCTCTCGATCTCCTGTAGAGTCCGAGGTGTTCAGCAAGAGACAAAATGTTCAGTTGAACGAGGCCCTTATTTTCAGTTTTCCCCCACAACCTGGTGTGGTGCCCACCTGGCCCAGGAATGGAGATGTAAAGCCCTCCAGGCCTGTGCTGGCCAGTGCTCCATGTCAACATGATGCTGGAGTGTGACCACTGAAGGAGACAGAGGACACTTGTCACACAGAACAGAGAGAGGTGCATTAAAAATTGACAGTTGTACCAGGAAAGAAAACCGAACACATTTGTCGAATAGCAAAGATACAGACGGAGGAGGATGAGAGTAACTAGGGGAAAGAATGCGTGGAGATGGATTATTGCAAGAGAACAAAAGAAGCTGCAAGTGAAAAAGTGAGGTGAACTCAGAGATAAATGGAATGAGTGAATTTAGCAAGGAAAACAACCGTAACTCACCGAGTCTGGAAATCTGAATGCCAAGATGTTGCGTTAAGAGGTCTAATAGTTCTATGATGTGTTTTGTGGAATGTACCGAACTACAGCAATTTCGTATGTCCCAAAAGACAACAGAAATATTTCCACTTGCCACTTTTTTTCCCAGGGCTTTCTGTTTTTTAACACTTTCTTGTCTATGGTATTTTTCCATATGTCCAAAAGATTTTCCAGTATAATGTGTCTGAGGAATAAATGGTGGGTGTAAATGGGTCTAGCAAGATCTGTAGAAGAGTAATCAGTCTATTAATTCCCCGGCTCTTCGTTCGCGAAGGCGGGCCATTATTATTATAATTCTAGATCTGAAGAGAATGTCAGCTCTGTCTGGAGATGCAGCAGCAAAGCTGCAGTTGTCATAGGGGGGCACGTGAGATTATGGTTTATTCAAGTCATGGTGTGCCTTGTGGGTCCAGTGGGTGGGAAGAAGAGGGCAAGATTCCTGAGCTGCAAAGCATTCAGGATGACTGGCAGTAAGGATTTACTCTCCTACCTACACACACACTGTTCTGGTGCAGTTTCCTCTGATTTCTTTTGTTTCCAGCTGGCTGGTTGTGTTCAGGGCCTGGGCTGTGCCACAGTCCTGATGAGGGGGCAGAGCAGAGGGGGCTCAGGTGTGCCCCTGGAGCTCCTTCCTGGCGCTGCTGGCCAGGAAATCACCACTGCCCTTGGTCTGGCACTCGCCAGATTCTTCTGCTTTGTTTGGCCTTTTTATCTGAAAGAGAAACAGCTCCCACATTTTGTGTGCAGTAGTGAGGAAATGGTTCTGTTGCCTCACCCTTTCTGACAGGGTTGTTATTGCAAAGCCTCAGCGGCTGATTTGGAGAAGAAACGGGAAAATGTGTTGGACTCCACAGCATAGCTGGGCTCCAGTCCTGCGGGGTTTTTCAGAACACTAGTTTAACATTTTCCTCTGACAATCATTAGCATTAAGAGTCTTTGACAACAGCTGTTCCTTCATGTAGAAATGGCAAATAGATTTTAAAATCCAAGGCATTTTCCTTCCCAAATCACTTACATTCTTCCTGCAGCACCTACAATGATCATGAGGGTTGCTGCTGGTTCACAGAGCTAATGAGCTGGACTTTAAACTGTGTATTTGTTACAGCTTATGGCCCTTAATTTTGAAGATAAATGAATTGTGTAAAATGAGTAGAGAAACAATGTTCCACTATTTCCATTCCCTTGACTGATGATATGTAAGGGACTGATTTTTTAAAATATTTTCAGAGTTCAATATATGCAGGTATGGGCCTGTACTAATTTATTATTGTTGTTATAAACAGCCAGTAAAAAAAATTCCACTTCTCTTGGAAAGTAATATGGATATTTTAGCCTGAAGTTAAATTAACTGTTGCAAAGTAAGCAAAATATTTATTTTAAAATATTGGCTAGTCTTGATCTTATGAAGGGCTACATTTTCAGTGCTGCATCAGCCTTTCACTGTGTTACCACTGTTGTATCCCAGTAATTCCAGAGGCTTCAGATAAGATCAAAATCACTGTGTGCTGTGCCCTGCATAAGCTTAGACATCAAAACCACTGGAAGGATATCTTAATAAAAACTTTCCATTTAAACTGTACTTCAATAAAATCAGGCCATGGCAGTCCTTATCAGCCTTCATCCACTTGTAGCTGTTTTCCCAGTTCATGCACACAGACCACTTACCTTTGTTATTTAGTTCCAGTGTTCTCCAGAGGAGTGGAGGGTCAGGATCCCTTACTGGGAAACCAGCAATCTGTGGCTGCCCTGGGGTTGTACCCTCTGACCCGTGGGGCTGTGGCTGTTCTGGGGTTGTACCCACCCTTGGGGCTGTACCCACCCATGGGGCTGTGGCTGTTCTGGGGTTGTACCCTCTGACCCGTGGGGCTGTGGCTGCCCTGGGGTTGTACCCACCCGTGGGGCTGTGGCTGTTCTGGGGTTGTACCCTCTGACCCGTGGGGCTGTGGCTGTTCTGGGGTTGTACCCCCCCGTGGGGCTGTGGCTGTTCTGGGGTTGTACCCCCCCGTGGGGCTGTGGCTGTTCTGGGATTGTACCCACCTGTGGGGCTGTGGCTGTTCTGGGGTTGTACCCTCTGACCCGTGGGGCTGTGGCTGTTCTGGGATGATGCCCAGCCAGAAGTGAGGGGTTGGGGATGGGTTCTGAGGGCAGACTCCACATTAGTGTTGCAGAGCAGGGTCCATTTCAGGTACAGAACCCTTCACCCCACACAAAGTGTTGGTGTGGGGTGCCTGTGGTCTGTACCCTCACCTGTGTTAATGAGCATTTCAAACCCAGCCATGGCTTGTATGGTTTTTCGTAGCTAAGTGGCTAAAGAGCAAAAAGAGCTGTTTTTCAAAATTACTTTATTTTCTTCTTATCGGAGTTCAAGTGTATGACTACTGCAACTCCCTTCTGTGAAACCCGGGGATCTGACCGTGCTGCCCCGGGGGACGGCAGCGTTAATGACTCATGCTAATTGCATGCTTGGAATATGCTGTTTGAGAGGCTGGAAATATCCACCATCAGCTCGAGAGATCTGAAGTTAATGCCCTGCCTGGGCATTCCTCAAGCTGTGCTGATCACAGGCTCTCGCTGTGTGTCCCCAGGCAGGTCCCTCAGCTCTGCCAGCGGCCGGTTGTGTCTGGGGTTTGTCCCTTGCACTCTGGATTGAATGGTTTTCATCCTGTCCGCTCATCTCAGGGTTATTTTAAACTTTGGGGCGGTTGACACAAAGGGACAGAGGTGACATAGTCCCCAGTAACACTCCACTGTCAAAAATGAGGATTTGTATTTATATAATTCCTTAGGTGATCCTAAAACAAGGAGTAATTTCCATGGCACAGCTGTGGGTTTCAGTAACTGGAAGTAAAGGCATGGCATGAATGGATACTTCTATTAATATTTGATTAATATCAATGTATGTTAGTATAAAGTGTGTATACATTTTGTAAATTAATTTCAAATATTTGTATTGTTGTCATCTGCTTAATTTTGCTCTTTTAATTTATTTTTTTATATATTACTGCTTGAGGCCAACATGTAGGGCAGGGCATGATTGTGTTGATAAAACCGGTGTCAGTGCCTTCTACCTGTGCTGCACGTGTACAACAGGTGGAGATCAGAGGAGGTGCCTTCAGAGACACTCTCTGCCTGCTGGAGGCTCAGCCACTTCCCAAACTGCCACACTGTACTGAGCTCAAACTTGTGCTTTCTGTCTCTTCTCAGCCCCTGCCCTGTCCTCTGACCCAGCTTTGGTTTCCGGTCATGCAGCCTTGCTTCCTGTCAGCATTCCATGGAGTAAAGTGTGAAAAGCTGACAACTTGGCATTTTTTCCTGCTACTCTGTAATTCAAAGCTAAATATGGATCTGGGTCTGACTTGGCTTGTTTTGGAATTGCCTCTATTATTTTGGCACCATTTCCCACCAGTGCACTAGGCTGCCATGTGTCTAGGCTGTCAGCTGTCATAGATGTGACTCACTGTTCACTTCATGCAATACCTGGATTATAATCAATCAATCAATAAGATATAATCTGAATTTCTGTGTGGCGCTGAAGCTGCCTCAAGATGTAACACAGCTCGCACCGCCGAGTCCCTTGGGGCTGACACACGGTGGCACTCTCAGGTATTACAGGCTTTTCATCAGGTTCACACTGGCCTTACTCGGCTCTTGAAATTCCTACTTAACTCACCAGAATCTGTTTCCCAAGTGATTACAGAACTTTTCTGCTTCGATAAGATACCTTTTATGTGTATTGAGTAAGAAAATGTAGAAAAATGCTACTGAGTGCTGCCAAAGCCTTGCCAAGCCAAGCCGAACCCCAGGATAGAGGGGTGGGGACTGCAGACCCTGCTCAGAGTGTCAGTTCCTCCTTTTCTCAGGAGAGAGGCCCTTTTTGCTGGTTCTGTAGCACAGTGTAGGTGTTAGTAACTTGTTGCTTAGATGTTTGTGTGACTTTGAGTCAAATGTTGCCTCTAAATGGCAATGATGATGGTAGTACAGAAGCAGAAAGGTTCATCTTCTGCACATGTCTTGGGCAGGGGGATAAGCTGAGTGATTTTGAAGCTGTATCACTTGGTTATACAGAAGAAAAACTATTCACCATGTCAGTGATTTCAGGGATTTCAAATAGATGTTCTTCCCTCATTTCTCAACTCAGAGGAAGACAGCCAGATTCCAGAAGATGAAAACACTTCCTGGGAAAAGTTACTGGCAGTTTAAGAGAGAGAATAAATTTGTAGTTGCAACACTCACAAGAGCAGAAATGGGTGCATTTGTTATTCTGAGTGTAGAAGCAGCATTGTCAAAAATATCGATGTGGGGAACCTGTTGTAGTGCTATCAATAGGGAATTTTTTGAGGAAAAATTTTGGGCTTTGGCTGGTACCTAGAGTGGATAAATTTCCTGCTCACTGGACACCATTGCTCAGTGCAGCTTCTGCATGTAGAAGAGGGTCAGATTTTCCTTGGGACAGTCCAAATGGTCCCATTGGAGCACTGGCAGAGCGATGCTAAAGGCCATGGAATGGAGTGCCCAAGCACATTTTATTTTGTTCCTTCTGGGAATGTAGAGAGGACTGGCCTTGGCAAGCCATGGAACTGCTCATGGAGCACTTGCTCTTTGCTCCTTCTTGCTCTGCTTGTAGGAAGTAACTTGGGCAGCCCCTGGGAAAGGTTATTCCCTGAATTCAGCGCTGGTGGGTTAAACATAAAAATTAGTATGTGAGGGGCCTGTTTATGGTTGTACTTTGCCACATCATCTCCACCAGCTCACACTGCAAATAGAGTAGAGCTTCCATGGAGAAATCTCTCTCTTCCATATGCTGTTTCCAATACAGTGTGTAGTCCATGCCTGGTTAAACAGGATTCCTTATGTAGGTGCGAAACAGAAATGTTGCTAAATAGTAACCACAATTATACATGGACTAATGTCCCGTGACTGGTAATGAAAAGGAAAATCCCCAATGGATTTCATTGTTAGGATTGCATTGTTTATTGAAAACGCTCATCAGCACATGAATGCTTGTACAGTGATCCAAACAGACCAGAAACAGGGATACAGTTCACCAGGATTCAAAAAGTAGGAATGTGTCCATCATGGACTTCTGGATGGCAAACAGAGACACGTCACTTCTGTGCACAAAGTAGATGAGGATGCTGTGAAAAGCATTCATACATTCTTCCATGTTTTCTGACAATTTTCGTGTTAGGGCTGGATGTCTTCAGTGGTACAGAAACTGTATGGAATACTCACATGAACTATTCTAAACAGTGTACTTCTTGTTTTGTCTGGAATGGAAATGCAAATATGTCACAGCAGAAGCTCTTCACCAGTGCAGCCCTTCAGCAGCAGCAGAGCTGTGTGGCAGCACACACCGCATTTTGGGGATGCTTTTCCAGTGCATGTGTTTCAAATCGAGCTGCCGCTTTTCATGGTGGTCCCGTGGTGAGACAATAGGAGCCCTTCAGGGGATAGATTTCTGTGACACACTGGAATGCTCTGTGAGTGGGCAGTGGTGTTTAAGCCACGGGTGTGCAGGCTGGGTGTCTGTCAGAAGGCAGGTTTTGGTGTCAGTGCTGGTGGGGCAGCGTGGCACAGATCAGGCTGCAGGTCCTTCCCCTCAGCTCACTGAGTTTTGCTCTGCGCCCCTCTGGCTGACACGGCCCTGCAGTGACCCCAGGGCTGAGTACCTGGTGCCTCACAAGGACTGGCTTGGCCATCCTTCCAGGTGGACACACGGCCACATTTCCTGAACAGCCGAGCTGCTGTGGCTGCTGATAGGGTATCTGGAAGGTGGGAGGCCTTGTTCCAAGGCTGCTGGGGTGCTGCAGGGAGGAACTGCCTGGGCTAGTGGTTCTGTGTAACTGAACAGTGCTGCAAACTTGACCTGTTCCTGTGCTTGAACAGGAGGTGATGGAAAACAATCAGGAAAGCCAGTTGACAGGTTGGGTGACTTTGTAATGGACACAGGGTGGCAGACACATGTCCTCTTGTAATTTCAACTTTATCAGCTTTCAGAGCATATCGACCCTGTCCTTTAGACACATGTATTACTTGAGCATTTCCTAAGCAGTTTGCCTTAGCCACAGCATCTCTCGGTTTCTGGGGATGCTACAGCACAGTACATTTCCTTCCTGTCGCAACATCCTGGAGCTATTTCTTCAGAGACAGATTGTTTGAGTTTCTGCAAATCAAAGAATGTTCGGTACTGCAGAAGAATCGCTGAAGCTGCCATCACACAGTACTCCTGGCTGCACACACCACATTCTGTTCATTTCTCTCACCTTCCAAAACCTATTTGGAAAGCGCCCTTGGAGTACTTTAAAAATGTTAACACATTGTCAGTCAGTATGTTGTCAGAGCTGTTCATTTGTCCTTTCTTGCTTACTTGGATCTTCGAAATGATTAAAGAATGGAGCTGTTCCAGAAGCTCGTAAATACTGACAGGTTTTTCGCTGCTCCCTGTTCCCAGTCGGTTTGGCCAAACTCAGCAGCAGTGATCAGGTACACAGGTAGTTCACATACACAACTTCCTCCCTGTTTTCACATCTAGTTCCATGCTAAAGGAGATCCTCCCTGCTGTTTGGAGCTCTGTGTGCTGGGTACAGTATTTCTGTGGTGAAAATGAGTGCTCAGTCTGAGCCCTCAGGCGCTCACAGAGGTGCCACATCTGCCCCAGGCTGGCTGCACTTCCTGCAGAGCTGCTGGATGTCTTTCCTTGCTGCCAGACTCCCCCAGGTGCTGAGAAGTCACCAGATACAACTGAACTAAAAGGGCTAATGCTCTTTAGGAAGCTCCAGGATCAGTGCTGAGATACCAGTGGCCACTGTAGAAGAAACAACATTTTGTTTAAACAACCCTTTTACTATTGGAGGTCACGTGTTCTCTGAGAGAATCCAAGCAATGTTTTCATCACAGTCAAGAAATGCTGCAGAAGAAGCTCTGAAAGAGCAAATAGAATGGATGTCTCTCACATGGAGTGCATTCTCCCATTCCCATGCTCTTAAACTTGACATTTGAGGCCACATTCCAGTGCGGTTGTTCAAGAACAGCCGTGGCGTTCCCAGGGCGCCGAGCAGGGAAGAGCTGTAATGCCTCATGCTCCATCCATCCTTTCCATGCTGTGCTGTGGGAGGGCAGGGCTGGGCAATGATAAGGGACAGGGAGGCCTTTATTTGTTGTTTATGTCACTGACAGCCACCACAGGAGAATGAGGGCTCAGCTGGCCTTGCCTTGCCCCGGGGCTGTGTTGGGTGACTCCAGAGCTCCCTCCTGCCTTTGCTGTTCACAGCAGTGACTCGTGATCATCCATTCCAGGGGCTGCACAGCCACGTGGCCGTGTAGAGACAGCCCATCTCTTTGCTGAATGCAGAGCCACAGCCAGGGCAGGGGAGCTCCTTTCTGCATAACCCAGAAATGATTTCCTGTGCCAAAATAATTTGGAAGTACATATTCCAGCATTAAAAATAGTAGTTCTGTCACCCTGTTTGTCTTTTTCCACACAAAGCGGAAGCCTGAAAATGTGTGTTTTTTCTTTGGAGAAACTTCAAGGATTTATTTGGTTTTTGCTGAATTTTTAACTCAACAGCCAATGTACTCAACCAAAAGCGCAGAAGATGCCGAAATGAATGCGAAAGGACAGTCCAAACCATTCACCCTCCTTCAAGGCCTACTTGTGTGCAAGGGCTCTGTGCTATAAACACTCCGCATGTCCCAGCCTCAGTTGTCAGGGCTCCTCGCTGCCTGTGCTCCCGAGACACGGGAGCAGATGGTGCTGGAGCTGCGCCACGGCCGAGGTCTGCACTGAGCAGGGACAGCTGCCAACCGCAGTGCGTGTTAACGTGCCTGCTGATGGCACTCACAAGGAACTTCCTCGGGGGGTTGCAGAAAACGCTGCTTTGGCTCCCTGTCTGCGAGTTCAGAAAAATCTCAGGATGCCTGTGAAACCCCACAATAATCAGGAGTTCAGTACAAAAAGAAATTATGTCTTCATCCTTAACTCCACTGTTGCAAGTTCATCAAATGGCCAGTAAGGATTCTGCAGTGTGAAAGCTGGTGGGAACAACTTCTCTGAAAGAAAATCACTCTGTGTTTGCTTCCACCCTCAGAGAACAGTTTTCTCTAAAGTGAAAAGCAAGAGTTATTAAGTTTTTACGTTTCATCTTCTTACATGACAAATCAGATTTCTTAAGAATCCATGGTGAAGGATCCCAAGAACAGCGTTTTGAAAATGCACATGCACTTCCAAGGAGGTTCATCCCAAGAGTCCTGGCCCTGGCATGAAACGATGGTGTGAGCAGCTCGCAGTGCTCATTGCTCCCCACGCTCCAAAGGGCCAGCTTTAACAGCAAAAAAGCTTAGGACTTTTAAACACCTACAGTTTATTAATGTGATAATATATGATTGAACTGACGTGTTCTGACACCAAGCCTTCTCTGATAATGCTTATGTGCTTAGATTTAACTGGGAAGGGAGCTAGGGAGAAGGAAATAAAGTTTTACAAGGATTTTTTTTTCCTTTAGGTCATTTTCTCCTTCCCACATCAATTAAAATCAATCCATGGTTGCAGGACTGGTTGGTATTAGGGGCACAGTGAAATCTGCATTTGGCATGAAGGAGTTGGTTGTCAGAAGTGTTCACAGTGCAGCTTTGCCAGTTGCACAGATGATGGCTGGGAATCGTGGCTGGGAATGAAGGCCAGGGCTCACACCAGGGGACTGTGTCTGAGTGAGATCTCAGCAACTGGACCTAAAGGTGGTGGTGGTGGCACTAGAGCTCACTGCTATCAATAGAAAAAAGATCAAATTCATAACTGATTAAAACAAAGCTAAAAGCAAAGAGCCAAACCTCAACATCTCTCTTTCATCAAGACTGACCACAATGAAAACTGAAAACCCAGTGTATATTGATTTTCACATGTGTGGTGTTTACACACTGTTAATCATCTCCAGCAATTAGCAAGAAGTTTTATTTTAAAATCATCTGTGTGCTTTAATTTAAAAGACTGTAAAATCGAATGTTCAAAACTTACCCAAAAACATCTGGAAGCTGCAAAAGAAAAAAATAGCTCAGTCCCTTGTCCAGATGAGCACAGCTTTGCAAATTGGCCACTGGAAAGGAGGGGCTGGGCCTGCTGGACCACCCTCAGCAGGTGACCTGGGCTCACCCACCGTGGCCAGGCTCCACAGCTCTGGGAGTGCTCTGCTCTGAAACCACCCAAAGGGGTGTTTAGACTGTTCAGTCTCAAATCTCACATGGTTTCACAAGATAAACACAGGAAAAAGCTGACCCTTCCTTAAAAAGCAGCTAATGAAGGAAAGCAAAACTAGGTGTCATAACTGCCTGTTATCCAGAACACTCAGGAGTTCCTTTCACTCCTTTTGGCATTTTCTCCTAATAGATTCTATTGTCCTTCTGGAAAACGGAGACAGCCTGGATTGTAAAGTCCGGGTCCTAAAGAGGGTGGAAGAACCCTAATTAACCAGAAGCACAAGTTGCATTCTTGGAGAGGATGCTCGGTTAAGTTTTGATTAGGAGGAGATAAAGATGCTCCTTCGAGGAGCCTAAATATTAAAAATAGCACAGGCTTTTTCAGGGTGGCTGTATGTCACAGCAACACTCCAGACCATAGATGCCATCCCATTTTAGAAGCTGGTGCTTGTTTTGCGTGGCTAAAGCTGGGTTTGTGAGCAGCGCCGGGGCTGTCAGAACGTCCCGCGGGAGCTGCGTGTTCCTGCCACAGCGCTCTGGTGTAAGCAGTGCCTCCCAGGCACACCCTGCCCTGCCTGCTGACAGCGTGCAGCTCCTGCTGAGGGGCACACTGTGCCTGGAAGCACTGTGCTCTATTCAGAGTTAAGTTTTACCCCAGCCAGGCTTCTGAAAGTGTAGATAGCAATAAACTTATATGGCAGTGCTGCAGAATGTCCCCAGTGAGGAGCTTCAAAAAAACCACATTCTTGGGTGTATGCTGCAAGGGAAATAATGCCTTTGATTAATTAATTAATTAATTACTCTCTCTCGGCTGCATCACTTTTGAATGGCTGTAGGTTTGCATATTCTGTGAATAAGAGTGTTGTCCAGATGGTGCTTCAGTGGTACTTTGAAACTGATTTTCTTGAGAATATCTCAAGCAGTCCCCAACGCAGATGCTGGTCTAAGATTCAGTCAGACAGAACGGTTTTTGCAAGGCAGGTCCATGGCGTGGCAGCCTCACCGCAGTCAGTTCAGCCTCCCAGGGAGGGAGGGCGAGGGAAGGAGCCACAGCGTAACCCCAGCGCCAGACACTGCTCCTCTTCTGAGGCCGTGCCTGTCTCCAGTGGTGTCCTTTTTCCCTCTCTCCCACCTGGACCACGAGCAGGTCGTGTCCCTTCCTGAAGTGCTCAGTGCTGAGCACCGACTGCTGGGAGTGAGGAAAACAGCAGATCGTTCTCATACAGGTTGACTTGGGTACCTTTGGGGAACAGTTTGACATTTTCTTAACGTGCAGATAAAATATTCTGGCTTTGTGTCGCTTTTAAAGACAAACTAAAGCAGTTTTCAGTTGGGAACTGACTGCAACCTGTATCTTTTGTTCTTTAAAAAGACCTTAAGGCCGAGCCCTAGTAAGCAAGATCTTACCGATGGCCCGAGCTCGGTGCTGTGAGTAACCCAACTGTGACCAGTGGCAGGAAATCCCCAGGGTGAAATTCCCATCCAGCATGAAGGCATTACAGTCCAACCCCGGGTGATAGAATGATCTTGTCAGAGTGCTCAACCTGTAAAACAATATGGTGCCTAGCAGCAAATCTGTTGGTACAGGTAATAGTTTAGCATTTTTGTTTTGTTTCTATGCATACTTTTAACAGAAACATCCTCATTGTCAGCCTGGGTTTAGTATTGAACTGTTCAGCATTAAATAAAATTAGTGAATATGAGTATTAAAGTTATTTATAATTTATACAAAGTCAGAAGTTCAGAATGCCAAAATCTGGAATTAGTTTGGGGCTTATGAGAAGCCTGAGAATTCAGGTTAATGCTGAATATTAAGAGTAATATTGACAGAAAGTGAATAATTACAACTGGGCAACATATCAGGAGCTTGGGGGGGAGGAGGTAAATATGATAATGCACAGACTTGTGTGTTTCTTTTGCCAGCACAAAAGTCTCTCTCCAGGCCTTTGTTCTCCTTCCTTTCCCGTTACTGATCTGTCTCCTGGGTGCTTTGGCTGTTATCTCAACACATGCAATATTTACCCAAATGCCATGCCTAATTGTACCTGCTAATGCTCAGTGGTGAGAGATGAGGAGTAAAAAGCAGGTCCCATTCCTGTTCCAGCAGCACAGAACTGTTTAAGATGCAACCTACATTTTATGGAGTGGAACAAAGAAAAAATGGCATTTTCTTCATGTAGATAAATACTCTTATCCAGTGTTATTCTGTTGACAGGAGCATTCTCACAGGCTGGGGCATACCTGATTGGATTGGAATGTGGTTTAGAACATCCCGATATTCAGTCTGGAAACATGCTTTAGATACCAAAATGCCAAAGATTATTTTTCACGGGAAGGAAGGAATATGGAGCCTGTGCTTAACAGTACTGTGCACACCCTGACACAAACTCACTTGTTTAAAGCAACAGGATAAACTCCGGGGTATGATAAGCTCAGAAGGCCAAAACCCCAACAATTTCACCCCGAGCGTGTCAGTGGAGTCTATTTTTGAACGGCTTACCTTGGGAAGGTCTAAGCAGCTGTTGCTCCGAACAGCCCTCCCATGATCTCTGCAGCCTTGTGGGACCCAGGGCAGGTCTGGCAAGCTGGGATCAGCCCAGAAGGTCTGCCTGTCCAGGCGAACCAGCTGACAGCTGCGCTGAGGCTTCTGTTCCAGTTGTTACCAGTGACTACTGGGCCCGTTACTGAAGAGTGTGGCTTTCCTCTGGAGTGGGAGCGCAGGCCAGGCGTCGGAGGCTTAACTCAGTCGTAGGCAGAGCTTTCAGTACCTCATCCATCAGACACTGGATGGAGCCCTGCTCTCTGAGGAAACCCGTTCCCGCTGTATCCGATGTGGGAGCACGGATCAGAGAGGAAGAGCCGCCTTATGAGTCCATCAGGCGCTTTCTTAGGAAAACCTTGGGTCTAAAAATAGCGTGTGGAGCAGCAGCTGTGGCTGCAGCCCCGGGCAGACACCGTGCCCAGCCCAGGCAGGACAGCCCTTCCCCGGGGGCCGCCCGGGACACACGGCGCTCTGGACTGCGGGAAATGCCTGAAAGGAAAGGCAACCGTAAAAATAAAAGTGCCTTCCGAAAACCACTCACTGTGGGTTGGATTGCACTGGAGAGGGGAGTTCCTCTGGAGCTGACTGCAAAGGGAACAGGACTGGGAGCCAGCAGCTGAAGCCCCTAGGCACAATGACAACATGTTTTGGAAAGTTCTGGATGAAGCCTTTTGTTTCTTTATTATTCTGTGGTTGAGCATATGCCTCTGCTGGAAACGCAGTTTTGCTTCATCAACCACACTTGTTTATTTATAGATTATTTTTTAAATCAAAATTACAGACTAGCTTTGCCAGTATTTATTACACAGAAATGAAGTCAGGACACAGCCCTTTAAAGCTACAAACATTTTCAGACCTTTCCTTAGTATATTGAGAGTTTAATTCTTAGAAAGAAAAAAAAAAATTGGAAGTGTTAGGTAATGTTTCTGGGGGAAAGAGTAATGTAAGTAAAGGCATTTTTGAGGCTTCTAATTTTCCTTTTCCCTTATGGTTCCCCCAGGTGGGCAGTGGCAGCATCTGTCTCTGGTCAGAAGGGATTACAGGGCAGTCAGTGTGCCAGGGCTCGGGCTGGCTCTACAAGACATTGAACTACCTCAGCTGGGTGGTCCTTTTTCATTGGCTTGAGATCTGGAAGATTGTTTTTATTAGGCCCTGATATTTTAAAAGCAGCCTGGTGTGGCTGGCGCTTGTTTTGGTGATCGATTGGCTGAGAGCTTTCTGCTTGTGGTATTCTGGGTCAGAGGCTGAGAGTGTAACCTCCTGGTGGTGTTAAACTGCTTATATTATAGCTGAAACACTGCCAGCCTGGTTTATGGCACAGTGTCCTGAATTGCCTGGAGATGCCTCAGGTTTTCCTTTAGATCATACTGCAAACTGAAGAGCTGCATACACGTAACAGAATATCCCGGGCTGGGTCCTGCTCTGCATCCGGGGGAACGTCTGCGAGGTGTCTTCCAGTGCAGCTGAAGAAGGGGAGTCTCAGTTCTCCAGCACCACTCTGTCTTCATTCTCTCTGGAGAGCCTGGCAGAAGCAGTTGCAGACAGGAGTGTGCCCACTTCAGGGCTGAGGAGAGCAGGAGCAAGCGAAGATCTGCAGGGGAGCACCTGCTCTGCCTCCCATTCCCTGCTCATCCTGAGCTCTGAGAGCATTCCCTCACTTACAGCATTTAACAGAAAGCTCCCACGTCTACTTTGTCTTCTCCAAGTGCTGCAAAGTGTTTGGTGATGGTGGCACATAAAGGACAGGGGCCCAGAAGTGTGCAAGAGCTGTTACAAATTTCTGAACACTCAAACCCATTACTTGTGTCATTCCCTAAATTCCTAGTCTCTGCATGGGACCTGCCAGGAGACAGCTGAGCTGTTCAGCTCCCACCTCAGTGACACAGTCGGGTATCTCTGCCAGTCTCTTCAAACTAAGTCTTTATTAGCCTGAGCATCTTCAAATGATTAGATACAAAAGCAATTAGCAGCAATTCCACATGCAGTGCTGCAGCCTGAGTTAGGAAAACATATGGATATCCCAACTCTAATGAGCAGGCATTGTCTTTAGAGGAGAAAGGAAAGATGCTTTCCTTTGTTCTGTAATCATGAAGTGAATGTTGCTCAGAACAGTCACCGTTTCAGCCAGCCTCACTGGGGTTCGGGGGAACACAAAATAGTGCTATGTCAGTCCATTCCCAGCCTGACACCAGCCCCAGGAGTACAGTCCAACGTGCCACGTGGCAGCTTGCTCTTCTGGGCAGGAGATCTAGGAAAATAGGAAGTGTTAGTTGTCAGATTTCCTCTCATTCCTTTAGCACTTTCCTCTGGAGCCCTGTAGCTGGGAGGTTGCTGGGAACTGTGTATGCAATGGGCTCTGCACAGGGATCTCTGTGACAAGCTGAAAGTAGAGCTGTGGCTGCTGGGCCGACACAGGGGCAGCTGTGCCCTGCACTGTCACCTGCCTCCAGGGCAGCTTGGCTTGTCCCAATTTCTGATTGATAAATCTACAGCAAAAACAACCCCCCAGGGACAGTGAGGTGCGTCAGCAGCAGTGTCTCAGGGTGGGAACCATCTCTGACTCACCGGCCGCAGGAAGGAAGGAAGAGTGTGGATCTGCCCCCTGACAGCCCCCAGACTCAGCTCAGCTCTTTGATCAAGCCCCAGCTGAAGTCCCAGCTCCTGCTCTTTTTCTGTGGTTCTTTATTTTTAATCATCGGGCTGTCCAAACTTCCTTCTCCAGGAGGCACAGGAGCCAGGGCTTCTTTTGTGCACTCTGCTGTCCTGGTTTTTAATTCCAGGAAAAGTAGGTTTTCTGGGGAAAGCCAGAGTGAGATTTCTCAGTCACTGACACTCAGTGTGTTTGTCTGTATATTAAGGGCCTGTCAAGACCTGTCCAACCACTACTTTAATTGTTCTGTGAGACATTTTATCCTCAGGGTCTGTCCCTTCTTTGAACTGAGATCACCCTGGAGGGGTTAATCCCATCCCAAGTTCGGTACTTCAGTGCTGCCACAGACCAATACTTACAGCGCTAATTCAGCTCTTATTGCAAGCGAAGCAGGGTCTTTTTGTCTTCCACAGCAAAGCCAAGTCTACTTCGCCTCACAGAATCTTTTTTTCAAAGCAACTCTTGCTGTTAACTGAATTATGTGTTTTCTTCCACGTCTCTTCTGTGCCCAGGAATATCAAATTACAGTTATTAGTAAGTATTTGCCTGTACATTGCTGCTGCCCATGCTTAACACACAAAGCAGGCGAGTTCTCATGTGAGGAATAAATACACTGAATGCAAACTGTAAATGGTTTTGGTGAAATAGACGTCGCTGTTGTTAAACTGATGTTAGCATGTACCAAAGGAATTCTGCTGCACGGTTCCTGTACCTGATGAATTACCACTCTGATGCTTTGCATCTAGAGAGCTGATTTGCCACATTCAAGGAACACTCAAGGTAACTGAGATGTATTTTCAAACCACAGATCAGGGACAGAAGCTTGTGAGCCACTGTTCTACCTTTTGGAGAGTAGCCAAGCTCAATATGGAAAATGTCTGGTTTTCTTTTGGGGACAATCCAATTGCTACAGCAGTTGCTACATGAGTACGATTAAAGAAACATTTTGCAAGATTAGCAGGAGAATAAAGAGCTAAATAAACCCTTCAGTGAATTTAAAATGAATGCAAGGTGAGCCAACGAAAATGGAGAATGAGCAAAGATCTAACCATTCCATCTGGACATTCCCAACCCAGGAGGGAATGTCCCCCTGTCAGGCGAGGGTTGCTGTAGAACAGCTTGGCTCTGAGCAATCCCGGCGGGTTCAGCACAGTGCAAGTGCTGATCAAACCCACATGTCCCGGCAAAACCATCTGCAATGTGATTTGTGTCTTGCCTGACCAGAATGTAATGAGAGCACACTCGTGTGTGGCAGGAAACAAGTTGCTGTGCTATTGTTGACAACTTCAGTGCTTCTTTCCATAGAATCAGAAAATAATCATAGTGCTGCCCATGTAGAAAGTGCTGCAGGTTGAATTTCTTTGGATGTCTATACCAGAGGGATGGAGGCGAGGCAGCACTGAAGGACCAAAGCATTGCAGCCATGACCAGCAGCGTTCAGGGCAGGGAGGAGGGACAGACAGGGAGTTCACAGGCCCTGCCGGGCTGGCCTGGGGGCAGAACATCCCACAGACCCGTCAGGGGCCGTTCCTTCGGCATCTGCACATGCAATAAACTCTGAGGATGACTCTGGCTTCTGAATGGAACAGCTGCACTGTTATTAGAAGATTCATAAGACCTACAAAAGACCTCATGAATCTCTAAAGCCTCTGAAATGAAGAGTGTGCAGAATAACATCTGCTCGTCTTTCCTGAGGTCTATTGTTGCATCTGCCTTGACAAAGAATCCCAAAGAATGCGTATTGTTTGTATGTTTTCTGAACACTTCATGAGACATCATTTCTAACAGCTCATTTGAATCTCCAGGAATATCCTTTCATGCAAATTCCCTCTGCAATCAAATGGGAATTAAGAGGAAATCTGTTCTTGTTTAATATTTGAAAAAGAAACCTGCTGAAAATCAAACAATTACAGTTGCTGAAGGCATTGATGGGAATGGTTGGGCACCAAACGACTGGTCCCTTTCTGTGATTTTCCCTTGGTCACACAAAGCTTTTGCCATCACTAGTGACTGGGGGGAGGGAGAACACATGGAATTTTCAATGCCTGTAAAAGCTTTACAGGGCTTCAACAGTCCTGGAATATTTGAATGACAGTAACAGGAGCGTTCATGTCAGGTTAGAGGGAAATGTATCATCTTTTCCCTCTTCAAAATATTCTAAACAATAGCAGAGGCAAGAATGGTAATCCTGAAAGCAAACAACTCCCTCTTACTGATTTAGCTTCTGAACAAACTTTAGTTTTTCATTCTCCCCAAGAGTTATCCTGTTCATCCCCAAGGTTAATGAGCAAACAAAGGCTTTGTTTAGTGTTAGACCAACATGATTACGAGACTAAAAATGTTCCAAAGAGGCGACATGAAGCAAACTTAGAACACTGGATTTTTCTACCTGGATAATTCAGGCTTCCTTCTCTATGAGCTTGTGGGCATGTTGGGTGAGCTGGGCAAGGCACTGGGAGTTCCCTCTTGACTGGCATTTTCTAATTGTTCCGTGACCTTTTCTCATCTCTCTCTTTTCTTCACGCTCAAGTCAGTGCTTATTAAAGTGAATTCAGATTTTTTTTGATGTAATTAATATTGATTACTGTAGGCAACAGTGCTGAAAAGCAGTTTATTGGCTGTGCTACCTCACAGACCGTCGCACAGAACCTGGAACTGTAGCTCAGAGTGGTAGGATCCCTTTGGGATCTGCACCTCCAGTCTACTCCAGATAGATCCTGTCTCTTGGAGTAGACTGGAATAGGATAGCATTTCAAACATGGCAAATAGGATTAAATATCATTTTAATATAATCCAGATTGATAATACTATTTTAATGTTATTTTTTGAATGTGCATAAATATTATTTCAATATCATCTCTAAGTTAGGCAACAGGCCTCTTTGTCACTTTGAATAATTGGTAATTGAAAAATCTTACCCATCTGTTTATAATAAAAAGCATCTGTTCAACATCTGCCAGAAAAGAAAAGTCTTTAGTGGAAGAGAATCTGTGGATTAGGGAAAAGGCCTCTGTTCAGAGGGCAAGAATCATGGGCTGCACCTGCGTTATCTGCCTGTTCTGAAAGCACTCGCTCCCAGGGGTGGTGCCTGGAGGAGGAAGGGCTCCAGCTCTGCCTCAGCCTGGCACAGCACATCCTCCTCTCCAGCCTTGCTCCAGCTCTGCCTGCATTCAATTTATGATTATAGCAACATTATCGAGAATCGCACATTCATTCTTGAATCACACCACATTTTATTAGTAGCATTTATATTTTAATATTTTAATAAGTAAATTCACATTTTATTTAGTCCATTGAATACTAGAGAATATTCAGTTCCTCATTACACTGGCTCACATACATAAAGGACTTGAAGGACTAAATAAATCATTATATATTCCATAGTACACAATTCCTCTGATGGCTTTTCAAGCAGAATTAGGAAGTTTGCATATTAATCACCTGTAACCTGTAACCTTAAGATTGTCCTCAAGGATACAGATAGATCTGTATTTGGAAGTGTGTAACTCATTATGTTCATACAGAATTCCCATTGGATCTAGAAAGATCTCTTCAAAATTAATTCAACTGAAAATTTCACTTTTCCGGGTCACAAATACCCAAATCCTGGAGATCTGGACGGGTTTTCAGGCACCATCACGTGTAGCTGCTCTAAGCCTGGGTGCTACACTCTGAGCTCAGGGGCACGTTGGAGTGTTTTAGGGTCTGAATGTAACCCGAACCAAACCCACAGGGACCGTTTTTAGCAGCAGCACTTAAAGACTCATCCAAACAGGGGTGCAGCAGAACTTTGCAGGTGGCAGCAGAGCCCCAGAGCTCCCGGGACGGCTGGCACAGAGCCCCAGCCTGGAGCTGCTGTGGGCTCACTGTCCCAGCTGGGAGGAGGGTGCAGGCAGCTGCTCCCCGGCCCTGCTGGCTCTCCTGGCTCCACAGGGCTGTGCCCACGGAGCAGGGGGGCAGCGTGGGCACCAGGGGAACCCTCAGCCACGGCTGAGCCCAGGATCTCTGCTGGCCTAGTGCTGCCCCAGCCCGGCTGGGTCTGACCTGACACCTGCCACAGGGCACCAGTTCCCTTGGACACATCACCCTGATAATTATCTTGTACTTCTCTTTAACAAATTTGACCCACAGCCAAAGGACAACCACTGTGTTCTGTACAGCTCAGGCCATAATGAGCAGTGCATGGAGCTTGTCATCACCAGTGTCTCTCATCTTCCCTCTGATGATGACACGGACTGAGTTTAATGTGTAGGACAAGGGCTGCAGGAGAAAGCTCTATCTGCAGCCATCCTCCCCCGCTGCACACTGAGAACCATGTGCTGCTTTGTGCCCTCAAAGGCTCTTAAATCCTGTCTGCATTTATGTTTCTTCTCATTGCTCTGCTACGGTCACAAATGCTTTTGCTACAATGGAAATCAAAGCAGGGAGGCAACACGTCTGTCTGCACCAGATGACACACACGTGTCTGAACCTTTTCCACTCAGTCACATCCTCCTTTGAGCCACTGGGTAGAAAATGCCTTCAGCTCTAAGGATCAGGAGTCCCTTCTGCTGCCTAACTGTGACAAAGTTGTGCCTTTGATCCCTTAATCAATGGCAGAGCCGAACACGCAGAGCAGAGGCCTTAGTGGAGTAAAAGCTTTGGTAGCTGGAGCACATCAGAAGGCTGCCCTGGGGCACCAGAGGCAGTGTCTGGCAGGTGACAATTTCCATGGCAGCAGACCCAAGTTCATAGTGGGGACAGGAGGAAGCAGCCATCCACAGCTCCAGGTTCCCATTTGCAAGCAGTGGGAACACGGGCCCAGGAGGTGCAAGAATGTCCTGTGAGTGGCGTTTATTGAGGCAGTTTCAGACCCTCATTCCACTGGGTATGTTGAACTGCTCGAGTTCCACTGGAGAGGAATTATCAAACAATTACAGCACTAATTTGCCCTTTCAAAATTTGATTGCATGTTTTGCGTCATCTTATCCTGTCACTCAGAGAAATCATAATTAGGCTTCCCTGCAGCATAAATGTTAGTGAAATGTGCTGTCCACGGCAATCAGTGTTATGAAGAAATTAATCTAACCCCCTTCCTGTTCCTAATGAACTTCTCCATTAGCTGTGAGCTCGTCTCTGCTCTGTGCTGGTCAGGCAGAGGAGCTTCAGCAGCTCAATGAGTTTACAGTATAATCTTCTGTGTGGAGATTCCACCAAATAATTTCGGTAAGAAATTTGTTTTCTGTACTGGTTCCTTTTAAGATCTCCACGATTTTCTGCCCCAGTCATACAGACGTGTGAAGTGCTAAGGTGCAGCTCCATTTTTCTGCTCATTCTCTAGCCCTTTGTTCTTCCTACTGTAGTTCCTCTGGCACTGTAGTACTTCTGGTTCTGGTATTAATTATTAATTATTCAGCCATTACTCCAACAAAGCAGTCAAGTGCAGAGATAGTTGCTTAGAAAATGCTTATTTAGGTGACAGCTCTGTACGTGGCAGTTAAGCATGGAATAAATAATACTGTGGCATCCTCACCACAGTTTCCTGTCTGAGTCAGCAAGGAGGGGGTTGGTCTTCATTGCTGTTTCTCCTTAGCATATGATTAGTATCAAGTTTCTTTTCAAGTGCTTTGCTTATGGATGTTTCACGTTAGAGCTTCGGTTTCCAGGATAACATTCTTCCTCACTGAAAGACAACATAATTTTTCTGACTTGCCTTTTCATCAGTTATGCCATGACTTCCCCCTGATGATACAGGGGGAAGATATTTCATTTCCATCGTAGTGGCAAAATTCCCTCACGTACATGATTGAGATCCTGACCTGACCTGAAGTCTGCTGAAATCAGTGAGCACCTTCTCTTGGCTTTTGTTGTCTTTGGTTCAGGCTGTGGAGCACAGTCCTGTCCACTGAGGTCAGTGGGAATTCTGTCTTTGATTTCACTGGGCACTGATGACATTTAGTGAACAGTGCATTTCATGGTAGCTCACTGTTTCTCAGGTAAAATGAGCTACTTACAAAATCTGTGTTTCCTGGGTGCAGAATAACACAGATAACCTGGTTTATTGGTGTAGAAATAAAAAGTCAGATAGTTAAGTCGTCTGGAGATCCAGTGGGCTTCCCCTCCTCTGTTTAGTGTTTCTTTATGACCAACACGACAGCAATTGTAATTCCAGGTATTGCTGTGATAAAGCCCCATGTGGCATTCAGCAAGCTGAACACCTCATTCCCCTGGGACATTCAGTCCCAACTGGGATGAATGAGGTGTTCAATGAGGTGTTCCTCCCAATGAGGAGTCATTCCAAAATATTTTGTTGGCAGTTTGGATCTAGAAATTAATGTTACCTTGATGACAAATATAGTCTTTCCTTTCCCTTTCCCATTCAGAAAGAACTCTCTCCTTGCCTGTTTTTGGTTTTTTTTTTTTGTGCCTGTGGCCCTACAACTGCAGCAGCTTTTCTGTGCCAGGGTCACGTTATCCCTCCGTTATCCCTCCCCTTGTTCCTGTTAAATCTCCACAACTGGCAAACAGAGATGCCTGTGAGTGATTTATTGCCTTTCTGTGCTGGAGCACAGCAGCCCTTGAAGTCCCAGAGCCCCAAGCACAGCCTGAGCCTCTGCTCCCCTCCTCGTGGCTCTGCAGTTCCACACGAGCCCGGTGCTGTGTGTGTGTCCCATCTGTGTGGGATTGCAGGACACAGCACACACCGGGAGCTCTGCTGGGCTCACCAGCAGAGACAGGACATGGCACTCGCTCGTGCCTCTCATGCTTCTGGGTTTCTCTTGCCAAAGCAGAGCCTTCCCATCCAAATTCCCCTTGCTTGGCCCATACTCAGTACAATGAAGACAAACGACGTGTTTTCAGACTGAGCACAACACAGATGCTCTGCTGTAGTTAGTCCTATATTGTAAAGCTACTCTTTTACTCCTTTTTTTTCTGTTCCCATTTAGTTCTGGGTGTTCAAAGAACTAGTAAACTGCATAAAGTAATAGGCACTGTGAAGAGATGAGTGCCCTGAGCCATTCTGACTGCCATTAGTGCTTGGTGGTGGGGGACAGGCTGGGAACGTCACCCCCGTTGTCTCCTGAAGCCCCTGAGCCATTCAGGGGTACATCTGCATTTCCCTTAGTGCTGTCATGTGTTCTGCTGTATGACCACAGTGAGGGGAATTCCCCAGCATTCCTCAGGATGTCCAGCAGCCAGGAAGGTGTCTCATCCCCCCTCCTTTATGAAGACACCGGATTCTCTGGAGCACATCACTTATTACCATGGAGTCATGAGCCAGGCTTAATAGACCAATAGCTTTGCTGGGCTTTTATAAATATGCGGCTGTTCCTAATGAGCTCTGGTGCCCTGGAGTGATGAACAGAGCTGTAAGGGCACGTGGGTAATTCTGCAGTATTGCTTTGGCCTCAGGGATTTACTTTGTCATTTAATCCAAAAGTAAACAAATGGTGTTACACATTCCTGAATGATTTCATGAAGAGCGTGACCAAGAGGTAGTTGTAGAAGCTGCTCCCTCCCCAGGAGTACATTCCTCCTCAGCTCACCAATCCCAGTGACCCTGCAAGAGAGAAAACTGTCTCTGGGCTCCAGTTCTTCCTGTTTCTGCCAACAGATTGATTTGCTGAGTGATGTGTGCACAGGCTCACTCTGAAAGCACTAACATTTTTCAGGTGTCCTATTTCCAGTTCTCTTCCACCCTTTTTGTATTGGTATGCCTTACCTTAACTAGTTACATTTTTGGAATCTCATTCTTACCGAGATGGCTCCATTTGTGGTCTGATATTCCAGCTGCAGCACAGGAGGGGGAGCCCACACGAGGCACCTACTGTTTGGAACACTTTGGCCATTTCGATGTGTGGCAGCCCAGATGAATCCAAAGATGAGCTCGTATTGTGCAGAGCAAGCTCACACATTAGAAGGATGTGATGTGGCATGAGATGTATGGCATTTTGTTGATGAACTCTGCTGGTCCCTTCATTCTCTCTGTCTCACACTAATTTTAGAGCATTTTCAGTAATAAGAGTTTCCCAAGAGTGTCTGGCTTCTCCTTTCTGTCTCTCTACTCCATTCTCTTGTAAGTTCCTTCAGTTCTCACTCCACTGCTTTCTGCCCCAGCAGCTGGGGGCTATTTTCTGGTGACTGCAGAGGGATTAGGTCTGGGAGCACAACGTGTGCCTGGCTGGGGTCCCCGAGCCCAGCCCTGCCAGCACCACACTGCGAGGGGAGCTGGCTCCACCTGCCAGACAGGACAGGCAGCTGCTGGGAGCAGCAGCACTTCAGTGGCAACAAATCATCCCAAACCAGTTCTTGGACGAGAGGGAGATGATAAGTGCAGGCTGGTAGGGAGGAGGTTTGCCAGCTGGCTGGGGGCAGCAGCACTGCTGGAGCCAGCTCTGGCTCAGCTATCGGGGTAAGGAGGCACAGAGGAGTGTGTGGGCCAAGCCAAAGAGATAATCCTGGCTGTGGCCATGGAACATGTCTGGATGCAGGTCGGGGGAGCTGGCCTGTGTGAAGATAGCTGGAAGAGGGTGAATTCCCAATGGAGGTACCAGTGGCTCAAAACTGCCAGTAAATCTGGGACTGCTGGCCATCTCTTCTTGGCAGGCGGCTCCTCAGAGCCTTGAAACTGGAGATGAATAAGGACAAAGGTATCATGGGTTTGATTAGTTCAGAAATCCCTTTTCTCCCCCTCACTTTGGGGTGGTTCCAGCTGACAGCCTTTGCCAGCTGAACACAGCCTTGGACAGCCCTCCCAGCACAGGGTTTGTTCTGGGAGAGAGAGTCTAACCCGCTCCCAGTGTTCCAGACCCAACCCAGTGCTCCTTGTGGTTTCTGTAGCAGGTCCTGCACAGGAACAGGAGGAAGGGCTTTAGACTGTCAGTAGACATAAAGCATGAGACTCCCACTCAGATGGCTCCTGCAAGTGCAAGGAAGTGAACCCCGTGTAGGGGTGTTACGTGGGAGCAGAGGGTAGTTGGTGCTGACTCAGTGCAACCCAGACCTGGCTGTCACCAGCCCTTCACCCCCAACCGGGACGGATGGCAATTGCTGCAGTGCCACTCTGTGGTGGGATGGAGAAGCAGATACATGGAAAAAAATCCTGTACCGAAAACAGTGACTGAAATGGGGAGCTGCGGCTCTGAGCTGTGGTTTAACTTGGCCCAGCTCGGGCACAGGGTGCCCCCATCTCTGAGCCCAGAGCCCACCCGGGGTCGGCTCTGCAGGGAGAAGGGTCACGGGCTGACCTGGAGTGAGTGATCTCCAGCCCTCTGGCCAAAGCGAGTGGGTGTTCCCAAGGCACTGCTGAGCTCACCAGACTGCCACGCTCCAGCATCTCGAGAACCAGGGCATGGCCAGCCCTCGGAGCTTGAGCACTTCATTGGCTTCACCCTAATCCACACTTGACTTTGCTCCAAAAGTCTTTTGTGCTGATTAGCTCAAGAATCCATTAATTTCTCTTTTTTAAAGTCAGAGGTGTCACTTCCCCAAAACAAAGCATATTCCTGAATCTATTTCTCAGACTTGAGCTTCTTGTTCCCATATCAGGGACCATTATCGTATTAACTATCATGACATCAAAATTAAATCAATTTACGTTCCATGCATGCTGCATGCACACAGTGCTGTTCCAGCCCTGGCCAACAGCACTGGTGTGATTCCCCTGGCTGCAGTGCAGTATTACTCCTGCAGTATGGCCCTTGCGTGAAGACTGGGAAAGGAACAATATCCTGCTTTTATTAGCCCAGATACAGCAGACTTCATGTGGCCAGTATCTGCACAGCTTTGCTGCTATGACACGGTCAGCTAATATTTACATCATGTCTTGCCCAAGAAATGTTGTGTTTGATGAAAAAACACATTTGCATAGTAAAAAACAAAGGCTGGTTTTACAAGCACTTGGTTCATGGACTGCTAAATGTTTGCAATTGTTCTGGTCTCAGTGACCCTCAGGTAGAGTCAACAAGATGTCCTGGTTGATAGGAAGGGACAAGAATGGGGGTTAGAACTCAGGGGGCAAGAGCACCCACTGGGGGAAAGCAGGAGCCTGGCAGTGGGGTGTAGCTGTAGTTGAATTTTGTATTGTCTCAAATAAATGTTTTATCTTTAAGAATTACCCAACAGTTCTACAGTGTAGAAGTGACTGGCTGGATGTTGGTCCCGTAATTCAGTGAGCAGAAGAGCACAGAATTTAAGGACAGCCCAAATACCCCATTCAGAACTGTGCTCAATCCTTAACTCTGGAAAATGTGCTCAAACACAGAAGGGACTGGAAAATTCTCAGTCTTCAGCTTTTTTCTGTATCCTGTATTAAAAGAGCCGTTTGTGCAATTAGCTGACAGACTTTGAAGATTTACTTTTTGTTCTACATCATTCTCTCAGCAATCCCTGACCCACATGAAATGTAGAGCTTCCTTGAAGGTGACAATACAACAGATATTTATATTGCAGATGAAATTTTGTTGCTATGATTGAGGTTTCCTCAAATACACATGTAACCTCTATGCAAAAAAAGGCATAACCCACTGGAATGTGAATGTGCAACTTTCTAAACCATTTGCAAGGGTCTTTTTGCAGCTGGATTGTCACCATAATACTTAGAACTCAGAGTTAGGCATTCTTAATAATTTAATTTTGCCGGTCATTTAATTTCCTCTTGTGCTTTTCTAGTGTGCCCTTGTGACTGAAATCCGAGGATCAGGAGCCCGTGGCCTCACTGAAGCCCCACAACAGAACTGTACTTCAGGAGAGCAAGTCCTGGGCATACCAGGTAATGTTGAATTCCTGACATTGTTCCACTGAGCTGTCCCAGAGGGAGAATAAAGTAGAACATGGGGGATCCAATGTCTGGGCTGTGTATCCAGGCCTGAATCTTTCTTGCAGTGTTTCCTGCAGGTCTGCTGATGTTTCTTTCTGCCTTACACGTCTTCAAACCCTAACTAACCCTTTGCCAATGTCCAGAGATCATCAGAGGAACTGACAAAGGGATCAGAGTTTCCTTTTTTAATCTCCATGTGGATATGACCAATCCCTTAATCCTTTCAGCTAAAAATTCTGCAAGAGGTGAGGAGGCAATAGGTACAAGAAATGCCTCTGGGTTCAGAAGCTTACAGAAATAATTAGTGCTGGAAATTGCAGCTCCTAAATTACCCTGCTTTAGTGTGCTACTGGCTGGGCTGTGGCCCTGCACTTTGCCCCGGGCAGGAGGTGGAGCAGAGAGCAGGAACTGCCACCTCTCCCAACCCACTACTCCCTCCCCATCCCAATCCTGCTCCCGGTCCCTCCAGCCGCGCAGCACCATCGGCAGGGGCTGGGCATGGCTTGGCCTCGGGGCTTGCTGGTGTCTGGGGGAGGAATAATGGTGAGAGAGCAGAGCCAAGCGGCGCCTGCAGTGCCGGCGTCCTGTTCAAGGGCAGCGTGGAGCCCCGAGTCGGACCGCGGCCGTCATCTCACCTCTGCTCGCTGCTGAGCACGAGCCAGCGTGGCAGGAGGGTAACCGGGGACAGCCCCGCAGCACCTTGGCACCAAGGTGGCACTGACAGAAAATAAATGTGGGAGGCAGGTAGCTGAGTGAGAAAAAGAGCCACAGGTTTTACTGGTGTGCTCTGAAGTAACAAAGGTGTTGATCAAGGAGCTGAGGTGTGATGTTAAGTCCTTCTGGGGCCCTTTGACACTATGAGAGGGTCCCTGCCCAGCAGGGGCAGTTCCCTGCCTCAGCACTCACTGAGCCTGACACAGAAACGGCACCTGAACCCCACACCCGACAGCAGCAGGGAGATGGAGTGACACCCTGCAAATGCTCACAGCCCTGCTCTCTGGGGGCACTCTGGCCCGGAGCTGGCTGGCCCTTCACAGCCGCTTAACTCCAATCACCAGGTGAAATCAGTGCTGCAGATACAGCTGCAGAAATTCCAGAAATTCCTGCTCCGGGTTGCTTGTGATGCAAATCAGGGTGTGAGCCTGGGAGAACCAGCACTGATGCTGATCTCTCTCTGCTTCCTCACACAAGGAAGGCTTTCTTGTCTTTAAAGAAAATGTGGTTTACGCTCAGTTTCTCAGAAAAGAGCAGATAACTGGATGCTACCAATTGGCACAACTCCATGGATGTCCCCAAGATTTAATTTCCAGGGTGATTTCTGCATTAGCTGCTGGGAGGGACTGGGCAGGAGGCCCCACTAGTGCTGCAGCAACCATGGTCGGATGGAGCATTACCTGGTGATTAACTGCAATATTGTATCTTAACAACCTGCACTGTCCTAATCATTGAGCCCAGTCCTTCGCCACTCCCTCACTGGCTGTCTGAGGGCATGTTCCCTGCCTGGAATGAAAACTTCTCTGTTTTCCAAAGGTACCCTTGTTTACACCTTTCCCAAATTCTAGCAAAATATGTTTGACAGTAACTCCCCAGTCAGGGAGTTGCCACAGCACTTTTGGATGTCCAGATGTATTCCTTATTTTCAAGTCCAACACATACACTGCAGTTTAACTGAGAAAAAAACAATTTTTTTTTTCTCGTCTTTTATCACTCACTCTCGGTGAGGGACCAGGGAATTCACGGGAGGCAGATGCTGCCCTCGGCTCCAGTGAGGAGATTATTTATAGTGTCCTGCAAGAGCTACAGCCTGGCTGCTCATGCCAGGCAGTTGTTACAGGCATGTGCCACTTTTCTGAAGGAGTCTGTAATACAAACTCCTCCTGGATTTCTGCACATCGCTGGGATTATAAATACTGCTGAGGTTAGAAATCAGATGAACAGCTCTGTCTAGTGGCAATTGCAATAACTGCATCAGAAGGTTGTTATTTCTAACAGAATTCAGCCCATATGTGTTGAATAAGAGGAGTTTAAAAATAGCTGCTTGGCTTGCTTTTCCACATGGCAAATGCTCCAAGTACTTCTGGAGACATGGGATAAACATGTGAGGCCACACTCTGCCGTGAGCTTTCTGTTCTTTTAAGAGCTTTGCTGCCTTTATTTAATTTTCACCAAAAGCAACAAAAATCCCTGAGACTTTACCATTCCCAAATCTGTGGTTGGGATCTGCAGGGCCCTGTGCTTCCTCCCCCTGAGGTGTTTGGTGCTGGGTGTCCCAAAGCCATCCCAGCTCATCATATGGCACAGGATCAGGAGTCACTTTGGTTTGGGTTTTGGGCAAGTTCCATGGTACTTCTCTGTAGTACTTAACAAAACCACACCAGTGGGGAAATGATCCTGGACATTGCCAGAAAAGGGGGGTGGGGGATCCCCCACTTGGTCAGTTTAAGGCTGGACAGGTCCTGAGGCTCAGGGAAATGTGCTGGACCCAAGAGCTGGTGAAACCCTGTCTGTGCTCTGCTGTGGGACTGTGGCACTGAGCAGCCAGGGTGGGGGCAGAGCTCACTGCTCACATGCTCCTGGTCCTCGGCAGTTCCAAGGTGTCATCTCTGGACAGTCTGAGCAGTCTCACACCCACCCACCGGCTCTGGCTGTTCCTGCTCTGTCCCAGGGGGCTGGGAGCCCAGAGCCAGCCCTGCCTCCTCCACACCCACCCACCACTCTTATCGACCCTAATGGCTGCTAAGAGAGCAATTCAGAGTGCACTTGTATGTGAGATGGTGGTGGTAAAAAACCACCTTTCTATCAAAAAGGAAAATGGCTGTGGAGGGAGAAGGTAGTGAAGCTGCTGGGATTATAACTGAGTGGTTTGTGTTGGACGTGTGTGTGCAGCTGTGCATGGTGCTGCCTGGATCTGAGGCTACAGCTGCTTCTGTAAATGTGCTAAATCAAAATTAGTAAGCACAAATAATAAAGAGATTGCATAAATTATTTCTGGGTAAAGACTCAGCATGTATCCTTGTTTAGCGACTTCAGGTTACAGATCAGAGGCCAGAGTCTACAAGAGGGAAGGAGAGCTCACCAGAAGTTGCTCAAGACTTCGGATGAGCTGACAGCAGAGAGCACTTGTGTGCTGCCTGGATGCCCAGGTCAGAGCTAAAGAGGAGATGCTGCAGATTGCAAATCAAGTGGCACATCCTTTTATATTTAAATCTCTCTTGAAACAAGCGCTCTGCCCTTGCTCAGCAGGCAAGGCTTTATTCCTCACCATGGCAAGCAGGCAGAGGCAGAGATAAAGCCGTGACTAGCCGAGAGTCGTGTGCAGCACGACTTTCATATGGAGCCTAAACTTGCAGCTTTGTGTGAAATCTCCAGGGAAGCCAAGGGATTTTTCCGAAGGAATGTGTTCCTGTTCAATCTGCTGCTCCCTGCAGCAGCATCGCTGCAGCCCTGGCTCGCTGTGCACAGCCAAGCCTGCAGATAAGGGAGAGAAGTGCTGCAGAAACTTGCAGCTCCCTGCCCGGGGGGCGTTCGGACTGACATTCCATCGCTTTTCTGGACTGTTGCTCTATCCCGGTTCGTGCAAATGCTGTCTCTGTGCCCCCTCACCTGGACTGTTGCCTTTCTCTGTCACACCCCAGACTGAATCTGGAGAACTGGGTTTTTCAGTTATTTCTGTCCAACATTTTGAAGCTGCAGGTCCTGGATCGTGTCTCCTTCCTCTCCCTTGCACTGGGTTTTCTTTCTTAGATCTCCTTCTCTAAGTTGTGACTCATTTCACTCTTTGAGAGCTCTCATTTGGCATCTCCCAAGCTGTCTGCCTGCCAATTCCTTGCAATCCCCATGTCTCTCTGCACTATGTTCCTTGGCCACTTGCCAATTCTCAGGCTTTAAACTTCAGTATTTCTAGGATCTGCTCTCCTGAGATTTTTTCCTTTTTTATTTCCTCTCCCTTTTTAATATTTCTAACCATTTCTCCTTTGGCCCTGTGCTGAACTCTCTCTAGGCACAAGGAAAATAAGAAGGTTCTTTTGTGACCTGAGTTGGAGCAGATGGAATTCCAAAGGGTGGTGCAGAGATTTGTTTCAATATGCTCCTGAAGGCTTTGTCCAAAGTGCAAGGGGCTCTCGGCTTCCTCTTTAAAGAGCAAGGTCTGTAGATAAACTGAATTTCAGAGTTTTAATATGCTCCAATGGTCTAGGTATGCTAAACAGTTCCATTTTTGACAGCCTTGGGAAAGGCAGTGTTATTCTTGCAGCTTTATTGTGTTCTTCCTGTTTGCTGTAAAGGGCATTTCCCACAAACAATCAAGTGCAACTGAATGAGGGGAGCTTGCTAATTTACAGGGGAGAAGAAATTCAGGGATGCTTTTCCATGTCAAGCCTTTGATCAGTACTGCAAATTTGGAGCAAGCTTGTCAGTTCAAATGCTCACATCTGTGCCTCTTTACTGATGGCAGTTCCTCTGTTCTCCTTACAAACACATCTCTGAGCCTTCCTTCAAGCTCACTCCTGCTCTGGAATTCTGTTACTGCTCTTGTGGTTCCAGTTCCTATCAAAGGGCTGGTTTGCTGCTTTTTGATATAACAAAAATGTCTCTGTCGATAACACATAGAACAGGCTTGCATATTTTAACATTAAATGGTCACAGTCATTCTCTCATACTCTTATTTTCCCTTGCAATCACTGACTGGGTTGGGTTGGAACAGACTTCAAAGCTCACCCAATTCCACCCCTGCCATGGGCAGGGACACCTTCCACTATCCCAGGTTGTTCCAAGCCCTGTCCAACCTGGCCTTGGACACTCCAGGGATGGGGCAGCCACAGCTGCTCTGGGCAATGGTTCCTAAAAGAGGAAGCCCTTGTGCCCACTCCAGCCAGACACCCCAAGTCTTGTTGAAAATGACTTTTTGACTTGCATAAGGTTTTGTACCTTCAGATCTTTCCAGCAGTGACTGTGTGGGACCAGCCTCAGCACCCTCTGACCTCCTCCTGCCCCAAGAGGTCATCACCTCCTCCTGCTCTGGAGCCAGGGCTCCTGGGCTATGCTGGTGACCCCAGGCCCAATTATTTGGCATAATAATTTTGATTATATTGATCACTCATGATATGAGTGATCACCTGAGTCAAACTCTACGATTTTTTTTACATAATTAGGTATCTCTGATTTCCTTTGTAGTAACATCACCCTCAGCAAACCCCCTGGGTGAGGCTGTCCCTGTGGATACACACACATCCAGGTGTCTGTGTATATATTTGAAAATACAAATGCTGGGTACGTGGTTTCTGGGTAGGCAGGAAAATACAGTTCCCAGGCATTTCTCCCAGAGAACAGGCAGAGGCTGTCCCACACTTGGCTCCTCCAGCTGCTCTCTCTAGAGCAGACCCCCTTCACACAGCCCTCAGGGGCCTTTGCTGAGCTGAAGCCTGACCAGGAGATCAGGGTCATGCTGGGCTGATGCTGTTCCACACCTCCCAGCTAACAGCCAGGAGGTTTGTTTGGCTCTGCCTGAGGATTCTTAGCAACTCCAAGTCCAGTGCTAAACTGTGCAGATTTCTCAGTGACAGGCTCTTGAATACTCTCGTTATGATTTAGTGTTTTTATAAATAGCTGTTCTCTATTGACTCTCCTGAGTTGCACTGACAGCAGTGGGACTCACGTTACAGTGTGTTGTGCTTCTTATTAATTCCACATGTTCATCGCAGCTGAAATACTGCAGCGAATACCAGAGGAATTATGCCTAAAGTGGAGTCTGAAATGTAAATCTCAGGGTGTTGTACTCCAGTGATTCATCCAAACTGCCTTTCGCTTGTTTGCTCCTTAAATTCTTACAGGAAAGGTGCCCCAACCTGTAAGGAGAACTGTCACTAACAGTGCTTGTACTTAAAGCTCCCTGCGAAGGATCACAGCTCGTGCAGCAGCCTCGGTGAAGGGAGGGAGCAGGAAGGTCCAAGAAGCAAACACAGATCCTGCTGGAGACAGGAATCTGGGCACAGGCAGTTTGTTTGAGGGGCTCCTGTGGGTGGCTCCCCAGGAGATAACTGGGAACTGCCAGGAACGGTCATGGACGGATTGCTGGGCAGGCAAAGGGGACACCGGGAAAACCCCATTCCTGTCTGTGCAGGGGGAGGCATCAGCTCCAGGAATATGGAGCGGGAATGCAGGGTGGAAGGCTGGGATGGACAAGGACATGCACGAGGCATCTCAGGAGTCAAAGGACACGTGAGGAAAACAGGGGCAGTCGATGTGTTTGCAAATCATACTTGTGTTGCCCCTGGGATCTGTTAAAACTAGTTTATCTCTTACAAACTGTGTTTTTGCAAGGGATTTAATTGCTGGTTGGATGAATGCTTGCCACTGTATAACAACCACTCTTTAAAGTGTTTTTTACATTTTTCTGCCCCGGTCCCTAGCCTTAAGTCTGAAGTAATATGACTGGCAAACTAACATGTGTATATTATTCTGATCTGGAAATGGAAATAGCTAATAATTAATGTCCAGTAGCTATTATCACACTGGGTGTCTTTGCTACATCTCTATTTTATGAGGGCAGATTGAAATGGGATCGGGTCAGCAGTAATTTAGCCTGATTGGGAAAGTGGTTTTTGGACTCTCTGGGAAGGTGGTTTTTGGACTCTGTGATGGACTCTATTTTATCATCTGTCTCCAGGTGAGATCAGTCAGTTGCAGAAAAAGGTCTATGAATTCAGGTTGGGCAGTTTTTGTAAGAAGGTGAAAAATGCTGTTAGGAATGAGTTTTAAATTTCTAAGCAGGCTGTGGAGAAAGGCTCACTCATTTATTATCAAATAGTTTGACCAGGGTCACTTTGGTTTTGCTGAATTTTATCTCCTCAAGGACAGGGAACTTTCTCTTTTTCATTTGCTTTTCACATTTCTTCTGCTGCAAGGCTCTTTTTTTGGACTAAAATAAGGTGAAAAACAGAAAAAGAGATTTAGTTGTGCCATTGCTACTAGGGTAAGCAATGGCCAAGGTCAAATACTTTCGCACTTTTTCCACCTTCGAAGTTTTAGTCACACTACAGTTTCAACTGGAGGCTTGTAAAAGTGAATTGGAAACAAGCTTATCAGTGTAGGAATGTAAGTCTTGAACTTCTTCTGCTCTTTATGTACCTCGAGAATTTGAATGCAGAAGAGACAAAGGATTTAAGGGCCGTGGCTTGTGGTGTCCCAGCTGTGTGTCCCCGGGGGCAGCACAGCAGGGCCATGGCCAGCCCCGCTCACACCGGCCTGTCATCCCCTGGGCAGCAAGCTGAGCTGCCCACCGAGGAGGGGCAGTGCTGCTGGCTGCACACTGGGCGAGCCAGGGAGTCCTGGGGCAGGGGAAGGAGGGAAAGCTGTTCCCTTTTTCCTTGCTAGCAGTGGCAAAGCTCTGAAGCTCCTCCAGTGGGATTTCTGCTGTCACTCCGTAAGCCTCTGCACCTGCTCGTTTTGCCGTGGGGTGAAGGCACTGCCAGGTCCGTAGGCTGTGCTCAGCCCCCCTCTGCCCATCCAGGTGTTCCCAGCACAGACCAGCCCCCTGAGGAGCTGGCAGGGGGAGTGCCTGGCCCAAATCTGCTGGCTGAGGGCAGACACTCCTGCGCCTGCAGACAGGGCAGTGCTTCCTCCAGCACCAAGAGCCTGAGGGGACATGGGTGTCTTAACGGCGCCAGGAGAAGGGCTGGTCCTCCAGCTCAGGTCCTGTCTGGACTCAGGAGGCTTGCTCCACATATGACTCAGATTTGGTTGATGCAGGAACAGCATCTCCTGTAGCCTGGGACAACGCTCTGGCCATGGGAGCAGCACAGGGCACTCAAGGGGGGAGCCCTGTGCTGGGGAAGGGATGCACCATGGGCTGTGCTGGTGCCCTGCAAGTGCTGCTGGAGCTCGTCCTGCTGCCCTGAGAGCCCTGCCTGCAGTGCCCAGGGCAGAGGGCACGGCAAGGAGCCTGGCAGGGACTTCTCTCCAACTGAGGACATCCAAACAGAACCCTTATTTGTTAAAGTGATTAAGTCATCTGTTCATTTTCACGGACTGGGGTTTGGCCTGTGAATACACAAGTTGGAACTGCTTGTTCTTCACTTGTTTTTCCATGTCTTGGACATTCTCACTCCAGTCATGTTTTGTTCCATCTCATCCATTTCCCTGTAAGACACAGTGTCTGCTAAGGCTTAATAAATAAACAAATCTCCAAGGCAGGACACTCATGCTCTCTGTCTTATCCTTAATAGGTGCTGAGATGTATGAAATAATGCCTGAGCTTTTTAAGAATCATAGCAACTATCTCTACTTTACACATTATTATTTTTTTTAAAAGGACTCCTTTTCTAATTTTATTCTTTCTTAAGTAAACAGTCTTTAATAGTATTTATCCCAAAGGCACATTTACATCTATTCTGTTCCATTCTGGTTTCTCTGAACAAGCTTTTCACTTCTCCATAGAAAGCAGGAATGGACAAAATGTGAAGCATGTGTGAGTGAAATGATGGTTCACGGCCTGGGGGGAAATGGATCTTTTTAAAATAATGTCTTGTAATCTTTCTCCTAATGAATTTGGAGGGTCCCTGCTTTGTGCTTGTTAATGTGGGGCTGGTATAGCTGCCAGCTCCGCTGCCTCTGTTTGGATTTGTGAAGAGCTTTTCCTACTGTATTTTTTAAATACAGAACTAAAACCATGCTGAGCTTTTCTTCAGCCCTGAGAGAAGCTTTTATGTGTGAGCAGTGGCTGCCTCCCATTTGCTGTCCTGTGCTTGAGTCCTGGGCAAAGCTGGGTATGTTTTGGGAACAGCCAGCCTGGCATTCCCTGTGGTTACCAGGAGCTTCTGAAGGAACAACTCATTCTGGGATTCATTATTTGCCTGTCCTCCCCGAGCATAAATGAGGGAAATGTCTGTCCCCTTTGGGAGGGAGAAGGACAATGGAGACCAGCGGCTCAGCTGAAGGGCCCCCTGGCTCTGTCAGCCGCAGGTCAGCTGTGAATGCTCCCCCGGCAGACCGAGGTGCTGCTGCTCTGCTCACACCCTCAGCTCTGCTGCCCCTCCCCAGCTGGGCTCAGTGCAGGGCTGAGAAGAGTAACCCGGGTAGGTTAAATCCCCGAACCACACATCCCTCTGCCCTGCTGTGCTGGATGGCGGCGGTGACACCCGCGGGGTGAACTGCGGCCACGCTTCCCGCACGTGCTGGCAGAGCAAGGCCGGGCCTTCTCCCGCCCTTGGCTCCCACCAAAACACTCAGGATGGGGACACTGGCCTGTCCTTGGCTCCACTGGCCTGGCCCACGCAGGGTGAGGGCTGCCCCCGAGACATGTTACCACATGAATGAGATTCCCATGGCAGGGATGGAGCCAAAGGCTCACCATTTAGAAATGGGATTTAATGCTTTTAATGGATTAAGGCCATACTCCTATTGAGCTTTCTGCCAAGGAAAAGAACCACAGTTGTGCTTTATGAAAACAAGGTGAATGAGCAGTTCAGGCTTAAACAGACACCACCTGTGTAGGAGCAGAGTGGCTGCAAATTGATGCTCTAATTTATTGAAGACTGTGAGATTAATTGAAATGTGGTGGGAAAGAATTATTTGTGTGGAGTTTATAAAAGCAAGGTCCTGCAGGACTGAGATGAGTGAGACTGAAAAGAAAGGTGTTCCCTATTGTTACCTTCTCCCTTTCCTGTGGATATAGAATGTCACGTAACAACTGCAGATTTTAAACTGAAAACCTGATTTGTTTCTGTGTTCGACCTGTGTATGTGGTGACATAAAAGAGAGGAGAACTGAGACACACGTTTTTTAATCAGTTTTTTTTCCACAGGCCTGTTTGGTTCAAAATGCCAAATATATTGGTACTTAAACTCCCTCCAGGTGCAATAATTCAAGGAGTTTATTAAATCAGGTATGGACTGTTGTTAAAACACACTGTTCTTTCTGAAATCATAACCATGTATCAAGTCAGTTGGGTAATTAAGAATCAGAATTTGACTGTGCAAAGGGCAAAGAAAAGTTTTTAATTATATCACGTGATAGGATATTAATGTTACATATTCATTCAAAGTAGGACTGTGTGAGAAAGGCTATTTTTGGACTGAAATTTTAAAGCAGGCCGCCTTTGCAGTAATACAGTGTACTTGTAGTAAATCTCCTGTGTTTCGAAGATCAGCTTTCCAAACTTTGTGTCCCAAGAGTTTGCTCTTTATGTGTTTTCCCTCTATTAGAAGCATCTCAGTTTTTGCAGCTTTAGTTTTGGATGGGCCAGTTACAGGGAAGGAGTTTATTCCAAGAATATCAGTGTGGTTTTTATCATTGTGATTGGGCTGCTCTGTTAATGGTTTACTTAGAACAAAGAGATCTTTGCTGTGGCATTCGCTGCCCAGTCATAACTATCTGGAGTATTTCAAGTATTCCTACGTTTTCACTCACAAGGATAAGATCATCTGCAGCTGGCTGTTCTTTCTAATGTCTCTTGCTTCTGCCTTGAATGTTTCTCTGGGAATTCTCAGGAGCTCTGGGAATGGCTCTCTAAGCTCCCCCTCAGTGTGCCACTGGTCGGTGTTTCAGCCTTGTCTTCTGAGAAAACATGAGTATTCCCACTTCTCACACCGTTTTTGTGCTAAGCAAATGGTTTTGGTGCATTTCAGCAATGCAAAAAAAGGGCTATTCCAGGCTCAGTTTCCTCACGCCCTGAGGTGCTGCAGGGAATGTTACCATAGGAAGGAATCAAGTTAAACATCAACAGCAAAGTAAAGAGATGCAGGGTACAAGTGGAAGGGTCATTTGCCTGTTTCATTAAGGCATATACATGGCTCTGTGGTCTGCAAAAAATCCTTTTAATTAGTGTTTTGTTCGTCAGATCCTTAGTTCCTTGAAGAAATTGTTTATTTTTTTTCCCACCCAGAAAATGAAGCCATAAAATAAAGCTGTCCCACTGTTTATGGTGGCTGATGGCCTGAGGTCAGTGTGGAAGCTGCTGCAGGACTCCCCTCATATCCCAGCTGGACAAGGGGAATTACAATTTTTATTGTATTCCGATTTAAGCTTAAATTTATCTAAACCTGGCCTGTATAAATTGAGCTGAAAAACTAATTCTAAATCAGCAAACTCATTTAGGAGCATTTACAGAGGAGCTGGGACAGACTTAACTGCAGGGATCATTAAGGATCATTCCTTGCACAGCCAGAGAGGTGTGGGTTGTGCCAGGCTGGACTGTCAGACCAAATTCCTCTCCTCTGAGCTTTACTGTGGCTGTTGCCAAGTCACAGGAGCCCGTAAGGCACATGCACATCAGCACCCAGGGAAATCCATGGAAATATCTGGATGGAAAAACATCTTGTTTGGTAAAGTTAACATTCTCTCCCCTCAGCACACGATAGTTCACCTTGTGCAAGCATTTCTATCTGATTTTTAACATCTCTGAGCTTAAAATAGTAGCTTTTTACAAGGAACCCTTATAACTCACTGTGAGATGGCTAAATCATGTAATTTGGTTATTTTGCTACTTGAAGAAGTGATTAATTATGATACTGAGCAAGTAGGTGTTGAGCTGAGTAAACTGCTTGTAACACATGTTCTTCTCTTCTGTCTTAGAGGGGAAAAACGTGATCTCTATTTCCTTCTAGTGTCTGGCTTTTATCACTGAAAAACAGGGCATCATAAACTGCATCACAGCACTCCCAAGGAAAGTTATCCATGGCTCCAGTGGCTGCTCTGACACAGCGTGGGGAGGTGCTGAAAGTGGGCCTGAGCAGTGCCAGCTGAATTCAGGACCCTGGGGCAGAGGATGCCAGCAGTTTAGTGCCCCTTTTCTTCTTTGTCTAATTTCTTAAGAGAGAAAGAACATGAAACAAGAACAGGAAGCACTGACAGTCTCACGGGCAAACTGCTGCTTGCAGTTCTCTTTTTGGGGTTTCCAAGCAATGAAACAAAAGGTTAATGTTTTTTCTCTTGCTTTCAGGCTGCATTTGAAAACATATTCAGCCTCTTTATTTGTCTTTCATCTCCTGAGAAACTGAGTAAAACTGCAGATGAAACAAAAGCACTTTGACACCAGGGATGGATCCAGGCCGTGTATTTAACAGCACAGAGCTCAAGAGGAAGAAGCCAGGCAACATTTTCTGAGAAAGAAATGTTCTTACTGTATGCCTGGTACCTTAATCCACTCCTTCCTTCTTTCTTTATAGCCCAGAGGAGCATAATTCAACATTAAAAAACCCCCTCCATTCCAAATACCTAAAGCAGCCTGTAAAAATGAAATCCAAAGCACAGTGAGACCCTGTACAAAGACGAGCAGTGCTGTAAAAGGAGCCACAATCCACACACTCTTTCTCATCACTCAGAAGGCCACAGAGCACTGTCACCTGTGCTGTGGAACCACTGAGAGGGCTCAGTCCTTCCAGCTGACGTTCCGAGCTCCCTGGAGCCACTGACAGCCGGCACTAAGAGCTCTGCTCAGCCTGATGGATCCTGGAGACCTTGGTGGTGGTGTCCTGGCTCAGGGCAGCTCGTGGTTTTGTTTCCATGGCCATCACCCGGTGCTGTGTTCCCCTCCAGCTCCAGGTACTTGTAAGGCCTTTGCAGAGCCCGTGGAACTGGGCTGAGTCTGCCCTGTCCTCCGAGAGGCTCTCGCTGCTGCAGCTCTTCCCAAGTAGGTAAAGTATGTGGGCAGCCCCTGCTGCTGACCCGCTGCAAGGAATCATGTCACGTGCTAAGCTTTGTCAGAGCAACTTGAAAAGCTTTTCAACTCTTTATTAACATTTATAAACTGGTTTATTCTCCACGGCAGCGTTGCTGGGCAAGGTTTCTGCTTATTTTGGGTCCAGCACTGCTTCTCTGGATGAGAGCCTTTTGCAAGGTCTTGATCACCTTCAGTTTGATTTAAGGGATGAAATCAGTCTGTGACTAATTTTGAAACCAACTTAGAAGCAATAAAAATGTTTTGTCTTTGGGGACTTGTTTTGCAGATAAAAGGAATCCTCTCAGCCAGATTGGCTGCACAGGCAGAGTGCACTGGCTGTGCTCCTGCATCAGAGTCCTTGGCAAAGCAGGACTTGCTCTATCCACTCCTTTCTCCCCCTTCCTTTTGGAACCAGAGTTCTTTTCTTTTGGGAATCTGTTCTTGGCTCAGTGAGTGTCTCTACCCCCCTCTTCTCTCTCTTTTCAGTCTCGTTAGGAGTGCTATATGAATTCTCAGACTCTCACTGTTCCAGCTGAAGGGCTTTTGTCTCCTGCAGTATCCTGCTTTACACACCCCCTCTCCCTCTGTCTCCCTAATGGCTGCACCTATCAGGTCTAGAATTTCGGCTCTGTTTTGTGTGGTAGGTCAGGAAATAAGTCGCAGTAAGGTGAAGGATGAAAAAAGGACTTAGATGATACGATAGAAATTATTTCCAACTGAGAAGAACACTTAAGGGACTGCTAGAAAATAAGAGTTCGACTGGAAAGGAGACAACTTGAGAAACTGAGCTCAGAGAAACCATAGAGATGAATTTTGGTGCACCTAACAGCTGACTAAATTCCACTAATTAAAATGTATTTGAGCTAATTAGTGGGATTAGAGTTGAATTAAGAACACTTCTAATAGCTTGGAGAGGAAAGATAATAAGAGAAATGCCAATTTTTCAGAATGTTTGGAAAAGAAACATCCTCACACACACACAGGGGTGCTAGGGTGTCCTGTGGACAGTGCCCTGGGCACAGCCCAGGGCCGGGCAGGGGGTGGGGAATGTGAGAGTGGCCTCAGATCTGGGAATTCCGTCAAATTCCTGGTTATTTGGGGCCAACGAGGCCAACCCAAGGGCTCGCTGAAGTGAGGAGTGAAGGTCCCCCAGCCCCTGCAGCAGCAGGCTCTGCACTCACCCAGCCAGAGCTTCCACTGATGGACTGCAGCCCAGGGAGGCGTGCAGCACACGGGAGTACAACTGGGACACTGCAATGTGAGGGGAAAGGCACACTCCAGAGCTCCAGCTCATTAGAGAAAAACAGGCTCGAGCTTCCCTGCCCCGCACTCCAGACTTGCTCGCTGTCTGATTCTGTTGCTACGGTGTTCATAAAATCCCAGCATTTCAACGCAGCAAAGGGGAAACCTGGTACATAACTATGGGTTAATCGGGTGTTTGAAACTAAACCAGGCTCAGCATTTCTGAAATCAGCCCAGTTACAGAATCACACAATCATTTAGGTTGGAAAAGACCTCTAAGATCATCGAGTCCAACCTTTGCCCCATCTCCACCTTGTCAGGTAGAACTGAGGTGAGCCACCCGATCCAGCTAAGCCATTCCCCAGGGCTCAGATGTCTCACCTGGCAGAGTCAGCTTTGAAAATCTCTGCCCCTGTTTGCAACAGCTTCCCCCTCTGCAGAGCCAGAGAGGCCTGTGGAGTGCCTGGTGTGTTCACAGTCAGCACTGGGGACCGGGAAGCTCCCGGGAAGGGCAGGGCAGGCCAGCAAAGTCCAGTGGCACCGCAAGGCTGTGGAGCCACAGCCTGCAGGGAGCTGAGAGCAGGTGACTCAGCTGCTCCCACTGCAGAGTGACAGTGGTGTATCACACACAGAAATCACCACCTATCCTTCAGGAAACAAACAACGGAGTTCTCCATTTATATATATATTTTTAATTCCTGTATGAGCAGAATGTCCATTCCTTAAAAATAAAAACCAGACCAAAAATCCCAGAAGAAGCTAAACTTAAGCAATAAGCAGCAGCTCTTTGGAGACCTACCCCCAGTAAGGACCCACTCTTGCCCTATCCCTTGCTCAGACATTTGTGTGCACACACAGCCAAAGGGAGAACAAAGAGAGCAGACCCAGCAATCAGCATCCTTGAGCAGCACAGACTGTCCTTGAAGGCTCCCAGCCTTGCTTGAGTTTCTAATGGCAACCACCAAAACTCTTCAGCTATGGCAGGCAGTGCCTCAATCCTTTTGTTGGGAGATGTTTGAAATCCTGCAAACTCTTTAAATAGCAACATCTTAGAACTACAGTCATCAGATAAAAAAATTTATATCTACATTTTCAGGGACTTTCCATTAACCGTTATCCTATAGAAAGGATATTGAATCTTTGAATTACTGAGAGGAAATTCACTGTTAGAATTTCAAACATGTAAATGGAATCATAAAACTGAAAAAACAAAGAATATAACTAAACTGGAGAGAAAGAGGCAGACTTCTTGGGTTACACATTTTTTCTTACTCTTTTTCTTTTCATCCCAGTTTTACAGTAAAGCAGCATCTTGTTTCAAATTTGATGGTCCCTGAGCACTAATAGGTTCTTTATTCCTGCAGTGCAATGTGATGTGGTTTTCCCCTAAAAGCTTTTAGCTAATGCTGCAATGCTTTCTACTATTGCTGATTATTTTAACAACAGCAAAAACAATTCAGAGGAAAATAGAAATCATTACAGAACCTGTCTTCTGCCTCCTTGGATTGATTTACAGTTAAACTTTGGCTGGGCAGTGTTCAGAGTAAAACCTCTCACAGCTTACACACCGCTGTATAGAGAGACGGGGGCAGAAGGTCGGAAGGCTTGACCCTTCCTGCATCCCATGGCTGGAGTGCTCTGGGATTGCCTGTGTTGCTGGAGTAACCGTGTCCTCCTTGGGAAAATCCTACTCCTCACGCTGGTAAGAGGCTCCACGGCCCCGGGTCATGTCCCTGGAAAGGCAGTGACAGCAGTGCCGGGAGGATTCCAGCAGAGCCCGGCTCTGGCACACTGACATCTCGTCTTTTCTTCACCAGTGCTCACCCCGTCCCTGCTGTGGTTGTGGAGGGCTTTTGTGGGACAGTAAGAGCCTTATTGCCCCTGCCTGCTAATTCTGCTCTGGTCTGAGCACGGTTGGCTGCTCCTCAGCTGCCCAAAGCCAGGGAAAGAGATGCGTTTCAGAAGAGTGTTACTTGTATTATTATTTCCTAGCTGCCAGTTAACACAGATGGGACATGCAGTGATTCCTGGGGAATTAACCAGCAGCTGGGCAGTTCCCTTGGAGCCATTTCACCCTCTCTTGGAGGCAGAGAGGGGCAGGTGTTGATGGAAATGCCCCTGAGGAGGCTGGAGGCAGTGGGGGATCGTGGGCCCCGACCAGCAGCCAGGGTCACCTGCATAGCTCTGAAGCTGTGGGGGTGTTCATGGCTAGTTCAGGGCCTGGCTTTGGGAAAGCATCCAAAGGCATGCAGCACTGCATGGGAATTCCCTCTGCTGCAGGTCCCACTGTACGAGTTCTGCTCCACTCCTCCTTACACCCCAAAGCTGGCTGAGGGACAGAGAGGGTTAGGAAGCACTGACACAGCAAACTAAGTCAGTTTATTCAGAGACACTGAATTACAGGTGTGTCCCAACAGCTCCAGGTGTTTGCAGCATTGAAGAGCTCCAGCCCAGCACACGCCAGAGACAGCCCAGAGCTGGAGGGGAGGTTTGGAATGGTTCAGAAACTGGACGTACAAAGTATCCATGGATTCTTCTTCCTCTTCTCTAGTTTGGCAGAAAGAACAGTCCCAACTGCAAGCCTTTACACACCTCCTGTAAGTTTGTGCATGAACATTTACATTTCTATATTGAGATCTTACATAAAATATATATTGAACCCTGTAGCCCTTCCAAAGTGATGTTTAATCTGACTATTACTTGTGGGCTTGTTATCAGGTTTGGGCACTGCTACACAAGTGCCTCGGTGATTTCAAACTGTGACCTCGCTTTGGAGGATGGGTTAATTACTATGTTTACATTTCTTTCTTCTCTTAAATTATAGAGTTGATTTTACTTTTCTTATGATGGCAATTTTATTGTAAGGTTTTATTTCTCTTTTACCGTATATGAAATGGAACACCGAAGTGCAACCAAATTACTCCTGTAATTGCAGCACAGTGAATAAGTATGTGCAAGAGAATAATCTTGTAAAAGCTGATTACCTTGGTTATTAATAATTAGGATTTATGAGTTAAGTAATATGGAGTGGCTATATCCAATTCCTTGGCAATTTCATGTAGGCAGCTGAGAGACAAGTTTAGAAATAATCCAGTGTGAAATCCCAATTGACAACTGAACCAGCATCTTAGGGTCTGCGTGTGGCTTCTCCCTCTGCTTTGGCTGTTTGAAGCTGGAGTGGCAATTTGCAGTTTTCTCTCATCTGTGGGACATAAAAAATTGCCAGGGATCAGAGTGCTGGGGTTTTACACATCCTTTGGTGCTATTTTAATTTCTTTGTGCTTTGCTTAATTTGATTCTTAGTAAGATTTTTGTTTTCCCTGGGTTCTCCTGGCAGAAAAATTAATATATCTGAGGTTTGTGTGCATGTATATGGGGTTGGCTGAGTCCAGGCTCTCATCAAAGCTTTCGGGATTGCTCTCTCGGTTCAAGTCTCGCTTCAAGTTTCGGCAGAAATCAAGTTTGCATCTCACAGGTGATGAAAGCCAAGGGCCCTGTCAGCCGGGGGTGAGGTAGCTTGCTCAGCCCAACAAAGCCTTCCCTGCTCACTCCTCAGCCTAACAAAGCCTTCCCTGCTCCCCCCTGCAGAGTGTTTCCTGAGGCCACTCACAGGTAAATGACCTGAATGGTTCCCCACCAGCTGCAGTGGCAGAGCTCTGGAGGAGGCCTGGACTCACCGCAGGTATGTGCTGTGTCCTTCAGGCCTCCTGGCCCAGCTCCAGACCTCTGTACTGCAGTGCCAGGCTGTGGAGGCAGAGCCTGGGCTCCAGCATCTCCAAATGTTCCCGGTGTTACTGTTCTGCCAGTGCAGCGGGGATGTGTTCGTTACATGGGAACAGAATCACGCCTAGATTTTGTCTCTCATGCACTTGAGGGAAGCCTGACAAACAATTTAGCTTTGCAATGTAATACTAGGGAAGTATTTTAAATTTTATTTTATGTTCATGTCCAATGTGACACTTAGTGGAGCTAAATAATTATTCATGGTAAATGCTCCACATGGTCTGACAACATGTTTTTTAAAACATGGGGATCTTTTTTTTTTCCAAGAGAAGCAGAGCAGATTTGAACTGCAAAGGGGCAGGCAGTGAAGCAAGGGCATATTGTAATTATTACTGACTGTAATAGAACAGAAAAATGTCCTTGTCACTTCTGTCAGGGACTCTTCTGAGGCTGTCCCTTGTGGGGCACAGGGACCCCTGGCTGGGCTGCCAGAGCATGTGTCCCATGATGGGAGAAGACAGGGCCTGTGCAGCTGCTGGCACAGGAACGTGAGCATGCCTTTGTTTTGCTTTGTAAAACCTACTCTGTTCTCCTTTGACTATGGTGACATTATAAGATGTATCAAAGTCACAGTTAAGTTTCGCTATTTTTACAGACACAGTGTTTCGGGCTGATGTGTCAGAATTCCCAGCAGATTCATGGGTTACGTCCTACAAAGCTGCTCCTCTCCCAGCTTTCTCCCAGCACTCCGGCACAGCAAGGCAGCCCGAGCCAGGCAGGTGCAACGTGTTCCCTGATGATCGAGCAGGGCTGGGGGCACAGGGGCCCCGCGAGCCTCTGCCTGGGATGGTATCGCTGCACAGCGAGCTGGGACACGGGGGACGGCACTGCCGCACGCGACTGCCGCCGTGGCCACGCGTCAAGGGTGAATTCCAACCTTTTCCCCACGTGGAGGGTACGGTGGGTCCCGCAGCGAGAAGCCCGGGGCTGGAGCAGCGCTGCGCCGCCAGCCAGCCCTGCCCGCGGCTTTGCCGCAACCCTGCGGTGAGTCAGCCCGCTCCGGGCCGGGCGGCACCGCGCTCAGCCCGCGCCCTCGGGGCGGCACAGGCGGGACCCCGCTCCTCCCGCTACCTGCGGGCAGGGCAGGGCCCGGCCCGGCGGCCGCAGGGGCCGCGCCGGCCGCGGAAGCTCCGCCCGCCCCGGCAGAGCCGCAGGTGGGAGCGGCCCCGGCAGCGGCGCCGTGCGGGTGGTGCGAGCGGGGGCTGCTCTCCCGTCCCTGCCCCGCCTGGCCCGGCCCGCGCTGGCCCCGCGCCC
>JAYRBT010000010.1:751987-766291 GCA_036023395.1 Myiotriccus ornatus
CCCGGGATCGGCCGGACCGCCGAGCCCCCAGGGGTACCGGCAGGATCCCCCGGGATCGGCCGGACCGCCGAGCCCCCGAGGGGATCCCCCGGAATCGGCCGGGCTGAGTCGCCGGAGGGATCCCCCGGGATCGGCCGGGCTGAGTCGCCGGAGGTGCCGGGGGGTCCCCCCGCGGAGCCCCCCGCGCTGCTGAGCACGCACAGCCCCGCGGCGCGCAAGGTGGGCTCGCAGCAGCTGATCCCGCTCAGCCTGGCCGAGAGCCGGCCCGCGGGCCGGGCCCAGGGCCACGACCGGCTGCTGAAGGCTCGGAGCCTGGTGGAGACCCCCCGGCTGCCCCCGGGCAGCGACGCCGAGGACGAGCCCGAGGGCGGCCCGGGCAGCCCAGGGACGCTGCGGCGAGGGCTCCGCTCCACGTCCTACCGCCGGGCCGTGGTGAGCGGCGTGGACCTGGACGGCTCCGCCAACTGCAAGAAGAAGAACAGAATGTCCCAGCCCATCCTGAAAGCCGTGGTCGAGGATAAAGAGAAGTTTTCGAGCCTGGGCAGGATAAAGGTGAGGTGCGCTGGGCGGTGATGCTGCGGCTCCGCAGGAGCGCGATTTGCTGACTGTCCGTTTTTTTTCAGTTTGCTTTTCGCTAACACAAAACTTCTCGTAGTTACTGCTGTTTAGTTAATGCTGTTTTCTAAGCGAGGTGTTGGAGGAACGCGATTCTGTTGGAATCCGAGCAGCTCAGCACTGTGCTCTGGCTCGCGTTTCCTGCTGGATTTCTCAGCTCACGGAGGGCTGCTCTCACAACCGAACTCATGGCTTAAAACCCACTTCCCAGAAAGGAGTAAACAGGAAAAAAAAGAGACGTTGTCCTAATAAACTCTGCCTGCTAGAGACTGAAAAATGAACTTCTTCCTGCTCTCCCTTATCTGAGACATCACTTCTAAATTACTTGTAAAAATCACTGTGTGGTTTTTAAATCGATAGAGACCACTTCCGTTATCCTAATTTTAATGCTTGCAAGTAAAAGCAGAATGCCTGTTTTTAAATCTTGGTTGTATCCCTTGGGAGAAGTAATAGATTTGAATTGCATGTTAATGCATTAAAATTAAATTATAAAGACTTACTGAAAATACTCTTTTGCTTGAACATATACTGTAATATTGTATTTCCTTATTTTTAAATAGAGTTTGTTACTTTATGAAATACGTTCATAGATATCCGTGGAGTGTTTGGAATTGTGTAATAAAGGATACCAGGCTAAGGGCTGATGCTCTAGCTATCAAAGTGATTATCAGCTCGACAGTTTTCAGACAAATTCAAAATTATGGTAATTGAAGCTTTTGTGAAAATGCTACAAGGGATGAAACAGGACTTGATCAAATTGTGAGCAACTGCAGAGTAGGAAGTGATTTGGTTTGGTAGTAGACTTGAGCAGTAAGTTATGTTTAGAATAGGGGATGTCACACTGTCCTGTCCTAACACACAGAGCTCTCTGCCAGTAGTGTTTTGTTAGACTCTTAACCCATTGGACTTGTTGCACCAGAACAGCTGTTTTATTTCAGAGGTTTGTTTTGCTCTTAAAACCTTCGCTTACAAAGTACTTACAGGGGGTGTTGTTTGCAGAGTGTGGAAGGGCAGCCACTCAGTCCTCGGCCCTGTGGCCTCCTGGAAAGCCCCGAGACAGTGGGATGAGGTGCAAGTTCACTGAACCCCTCTCAAGCCAGTATAATGTGCTTTTGAAACACAGGGAAAATGAAGCATTTGGGGAAAACACATATAAACAACGCATGAGAGAAATGAAACTAGAGTAGCTTTTCACTTGCTGTGGTGAAAGAGTTGTTTTTGTTGAACTCCTGTCCACCATCCAGAGTTTCTAGGTTAGGGCCTGTTGATTTGGTGCCTAAGTGCTGAATAAAACAAGTTCTTGTTGCTGTGGTTCTTTTGCATTCTCTTTCTGACACAGCTCTCTCTCTTTTCTGTTAAAACTGCAGAAGATGCTGAAAGGCCAAGGGACATTCGATGGGGAAGGTAAGCCCTGTTCTGTACAGACTGGCTAATCACTCTGTCCCCAGGGAAATGAACTTCAGGGTCGGTTTTCACATTTCCTTCCTATGAAGTCAAAGACTAGGTACCTTGCTTTTCAGTAAACTGACTGAAATATTTGCCCTAAACATACTTTAGGGATATTTTAAAGACTATAAAATGGCAGGCTAAAAATGGGTGTTTATGTAAGGGGCTTCTTTTCCACTTGACCTCCTGTCCCTCCCAGAAGATGAGCTCTTGGATGTGTCTGTCTCAGCGCTGACAGTTTTGTACAGTTCCTTGGGAGGGAATGGCCCCTCCAGGTGGGCCTGCCTTCGGGCCTGTTCCCTGGGGCTCTGCCCAGGTGTAGGACATTGTGGATCACTTCCAGGTTTGGGGTCACCCCTGCAGCACACACCTGAGTCGTTATACTCTGAGCTGGTGGCTCACACAGCTGTTTCTCTCCTTTCCTCAAGTGCTGGGGTGAATCCTTTGGCTCTGTCATCCTTTTCCTTTTATGCTACCTTGGCTTCAAGTTTAAGTGCCAGAAAAACATTGTCTGTGTATTTTGCTACTTTTCCCAATATTTCAACAAGAAAAAAAATCTTTCCTGATTATGAGCTCTGGAAGTTTTATTGTAGTAACCGCTACTCACTTGGCTTTTCTCTGCTTAATGCCTCCTTGAGCTCATCTCAGCTGCTGTGTTACCTTCCACTTTTCCCCTTTTAGGGGAGGATTGGATGTTATCCAAAGCTTGGCTCATCTAAAAGTACCTTCAGAGCCCGCTTGCTTACCGGCTTAATCCATCTGTGGGTCACTGTGGTGTTGAATTTCTCTGTCCTTTCTGGCTGCTGTTGCAAAGGGTGTGTGAGCAGGGAGGCTGGGAAGTGGAGAGGGTGTGCTCCACACCTGTGGTTCTTTGCCACTGATAGTACTGGATTAATGATGACAGAACTCAGTCTATTTTGTCTTAAGGTTCATAGGCCTCGTGCTTACTCAGGAAAGCTTGGAATTTTCTGTTTGGAATAGTTCTGACCTTAATTCTGAAACTGGGATCATTTCCTTCGCTTAGGGAAATGCTAAGACATTACTTAAAGCTGACAGAGAGGTGGTCACGGGCAGTAGCCTTGTGGTGGTCCTGAAGATGAAAATAGCTCGACCTCCAGATCAGTGACTGATCCACCGGCCCACAGTCCTGTTTTCTAATTGCTGGCTAATTATGAAATAGGGCACAGCAAACCAAGGAAGAAAAAATCGTTTTCTGTTTTTTTCTTGACAAAGGCCACATCTGTTCTTTAATTCTGTCCGTGAGGATCTTTGGGAGCGGTACAGTGACCCATTGTCACTGGACTGCACCATTGTCCAGCCCAAATCAGATAAGATCTTTGTCTCATGGAGTGGGGAGGCCACAGTGACACTTTGCTTTCTTTCATTGTTTAATTGTTACTTATAATTCTTAAGAGAGCAACTAAACCAACTTTCCAGCTCTGACTGACACACTGTTGTTGTTTGACAGAAAATGCTGTATTATATCAGAACTATAAGGAGAAAGCTCTGGACATAGATTCTGATGAAGAGTCTGAGCCCCAGGAGCAGAAATCGGATGACAAGGTTGTTTTTCAGTACAAGCCCCTGAGGTCGACGTGGAGTCAGCTCTCTGTGGTGAGTGTGTGATCCTGGTATGGCCAGAGACAGAGCTCAGGGTGGGCTCAAGCAAAGTCTTACTTGCTGCTGCAGTTTTTGCCTGAAGTTTTTCATCTTCTTTTTCATTTCGTAAGAACAGCATGGGAGTCCTGACCAATTGCTGGTCTTTGTTTCACACAAAAAGCAGTGAAACTGAGAGTTCGCTTTCGGGTCCTGTATTTGGCCAACACACAACTTCACTGATTCGTTAAAAACAAAGTGAGTTCATATAAGGGTGAATTAGACTGAAGTAAAGCTAGTTACAAACAAGCTGCTGCTGAATTGTTCTAAATCACTCCACGCCAGCTCTTAAGTTGACTTGAGTGCAGATGTTTAATGGAAGCCATTCTGAAAGCAGAGTGTTGTGCTGGTGGTGCTCCGCTGTCCCAGCGCAGGCTGGGAAGCATCTGCAGGGGCTTTGCTTTAGTGGCATTGTTAAACAAAGTAAATTCAGCTGGTTTAATCAGTACTGCAGTCTCGCTGCCTTCCCTGCTAATAAGCTGACAAATTACTGATAACAGTTGATATTTTTACAGTTTTTTGCCCTACACATGATTTTGAGACTAAAGACATTGTAAAAATTTGGTGTTTCTGGGGTTAATTTTTTCTGTGGCTTCTGGAGGGATATGCCCAAAATGAAGGCTTTGGGGTTGTTTTTTGGTTTTTGTTTATGCAACTTGTAGAATGTTGTGAGTCCTCATCTCTGGCGTGAGAGGGAGGATGCCCTGACATGATTACCTGGAGTGTTGGGGTTGCTGGCTGTCCATGTCCTGTGCATATTCCAGTAAATGAGTGATCAAGCCTCAGAGAGATCCCCTCAGGGTCTTCAGATGGTTTGATTAGCAGAGCTGTCTTACAGGTGCTGCTGACCTTTTGCAGTGTAAGGGATTGAAATATGAATCCCCCTGATTCAGTGATTATAAGGAAGGCAAGACAATGTGGTTTTGAAAAGATCTGCTCTAAATTTTTTTCAACAAATCAAATACTTTGAAATATAGTTCATTTGCTCAGTGTTTCAAAAAAAGTTTGTGTATAATGAAGTCAAATTGTTTTTTCTGCTCATAATACCTCACCAGCTGAGGTATTTTGGAAGAATGCTATTCAGTAATAATAATGATAATTTCGAATGCTAATTTGTTGTGAGACAGAAATAGCATAGAGACCATCTGAGAAAGGGAACTGTCCTGTGCCGTTCTTCAGTTACAGAAAGCAGCTTTTCTTTACTGTTCCGAGCACAGTGACTTGTGCACTCTCTGTACGTGGTTTACAAGGTTGGAAGTGGGAGCTCAAGGGAAAAGGTGGTGAAGGGAGAAAACAAGATCTGGGAATCTGAGTCTCCCGGTGACCGTGGTTCTAACTCTGGAAGAATTGCATGCTGTCAATGGGTGTTAAAACGTGAAAAGGTGAGTCTGGAGTTGTAGCAGGAAGTGAGCTGGAAAATGTCCGTCCTGGGTTTCAGCATGTGTTAGGGAAGGAGGAGAAGAATGTTTCTGGTGTTTGTTAGCAGAGCCTGTGCTGGGAGGGGAGATGGCAGAGGGAACCCCTCTCTATGCAGGAGGGTTCCTTGACTGGGCTCTGTTTGAGGACTAGTGAACTTCAGGCATGGCATTGTCAAAATGGGGATCTGTGACTTGTGTTCCAAAGAACAACTGCTCCAGCACTGGACTGTTGATGTTATTTTCATAAGCACTCACCTGTGAGTCTCTGCTTTGGTGTGCGTGCACAAAGTGTGGCACCTCTTACCCTGCTGCCTTCTTGATTCCTGAGCCTGCTGTCCAGCTGTGTTGGGCCTGCTGGGCAGCAATAAAATGAGGAGTAATACATCCTGTAACATTCCAGGGAACAGGTGGAGTAATGAGAGAAAGCTGCTGCTGCTGGTGCGTTAGGAGCTTTGGGAGGAGACTGAGGGAAGTGGGAGGAGGGAAGTGTGTGTGAGGTCTCGTGGCCACGTCTCTGCTCCACGAAGGGAATGGTGTGTTCTTCAGGTGTAGTGCTGGGGCTCTTTGCCTTCCCTTCCCCTGGTGTCCCTCCTAATTTGGGCTCCTGGGTTTAGCACTGTGGGAATTGCAGGAAGCCAGGCCATCCTTGGGGCTTCTCTTTCTGGGTCTTTGGATTTTTGGGTTTGGACATTCTCCTGTTAAATGACACAATGTGTGTGTGCTTTGCCCCAGGAAAGAATAACCTTGATGCCTGCCTTTGTGGCAGTACTGCTGGGTTTGTGTCTTGGGATAATTTTTAATGACATGGTACAGTTCTTTCCATAAGTCAAATACAGACATGCTTTTGATTTCTGTTGGTTCACTGCTGTCCCTGCAGTGGGCAGATTATCTAGCTGCAATGTTTTGATAGTCCTGTATTATTTTTTTAAGGTCACATTTTCCCCCAGAGTTTTTAAAAATATCGCTTTATTTCCTTTCCAGGTGAAGAAGAACGGATTGTCAGAAGCCATCAGCCAGGAGGAGAGGAAGAGACAGGAGGTATCTCCCAGTAACCTGTGCTTGGGGCTGGTTGCTGAGGGCTGCTCTGCACGCTGGGTTCAGTGCTCTGTTGACAAGGAGACAAGGTCATTGCTTGGCTCTTTGCCCTGGAGCGAAGTGTCCCCTGTCCTCAGGGAGTGTAAATACACAACCCCTCTGTGTTGCTGAGGTGCTGTGTCCCTGCCAGGGGGTTCCTGGGCCCTGTCCCTGCAGCAGGGCCAGCCTGGCAGCGGCACAGTCACTGCTGTGCCAGGGAAGGTGTGACATTAACCCCGAGATCACAGAGGGAAGAGGTGGCACATGAATTTTTAAAGACAGTGAGGAACAAAGAGCAGCTTTTACAAAGGCCCTGAGTTGTAACTAACCCTGTTGGACATGTGAGCACCGTATCCCTGCTGTGACCTCTGTCCCTGTCCCCTGCCAGCAGGTACTCTGCTGGCAGCTTGTCACCAAGGCACTTACCTGTTCTCTCTGTCTCCTTCCCCTTTGCTCCTTCTGCCCTCTCGATCCACTTTCCTTTTCCCCTTTGCTCCCTGTGTCCACTTTCTCTGCTTTACCCTCCTTCCTCACCTACAGGGGCTATTTCAAAGGGGAGGAGAGGTGTTGAAAGCATAGCCTGGCCTAGCCAAGTGTATACCTGCAGTGCCTGAGGTATGTCCGTGGGCAGGGAGAAACGAGGCTCTTGGAGTAGAAACACTGTGGCATTGGTGCCTGCCGTGGGAATTTGTCCCAGGGTCTGCATTTCACTTCGGGATATGCCTCGGCCTCCTCCTGCTGGGAAGCTTTTGGGAAGCTTTTGAGGCACAAGGCACTGATTTCAGTCATACCCTTTAGGAACCTTTAGTCTGGGTTTCCTGAAGCTATACTTAGTCCAGTCATACTTGCATCTTTTCAAAGAGAACAAGTTCTTTGGATGCCTCTTAAATGTAAAGTCTTTAATGCTACCAAAAATGTTTTCAAGCCTGAGGGTTTTTTATTTGAATATTAGAGGCCCATTCTTTCAGAGGGAGCTTCATGTTCTTAAGCTGTAGTTGTATTACCGGGTTGTGCTTTTGCTGTATTTCTTTTAAACCGCCTTTTGTTAATTATTCTTTATCTTGTCTTTAAACTGCTTTGTAGAGCCTATTAGATTATTTTATAATCATACCATAATACATTGTCACTGCAGAAAAATGTATTTGTTTGTTTTCTGCCTTGATTAATGTCCATGTCCTGTGTTCATATACACCCCACTTTTCAGAACCCATCAGTGAGATGGTTCTGTGCATCTTTTGGCTGAAGAAAATATGCCATAGTTTGGAAAAAAATTATTTTCAGCAGATCTCCTTTCTTTGCATGCTGAAACTCTGTGTGTGTGTGTGTGTGTGTACAAAGTGCAGTGTGCCCCTGGCCTCTTGAGAGTGTTCCTGTCCATTGGGGTTGAACATCTGCTGACCTTGATATCATGGCAATGAGCCACAGTCTGGCTGCAAGTGCCATTCAGGAACTCAGCATTGCCTGGAACTGCCACCCAGCCCCTGGGTGTGCTGGGGTTCCTGTGTGTCACTCAGGATTGCTTCTTAAGCCTTCTTGATTCTTTATGCTCCAGAATGTGTTTGAGTCATGGTGAGATGATACTCTCTCCCTTCCTTACACTTTAGAAGCAAACTGTCTTTGTCCCATTTATTTAACTTATTGTTACCAAACTGGGAAGAAGCCCATGGGGGACCTCTGCCTCGTGCCTCCAGCCTCACCCCTGTGCTGTTGTGTTTGGGTATTTCTCCTTTGGTTTTAGAGGAGTTAGTAGCAGATAACTAATGAAGTAAGAGATGCGAGTATCAACATTGGTTATATTGAGAACTATAAAGTTCTGTTACCTGTGTAACTTCAGACAACTGTAAATGTCTGAAAGGTGAATAGGTTTTTATGTCAGAAATGAAAACTTCCAGTGGAACAAGTGTATGGATTTCAAAGTCAGAGAGTCCCTCACCAGTTTGCTTTGTGTGCCAGCTGGTGGGAGGAGCAGCGGCCCCTCTGGAGTGCAGGGTGATGGGTCAGGGGGGTCAGGGACATGCTGGAGCTGTGCCTGTCCCGTGTCTGGTCACTGACCACCCAGGGGACAGTGGCTGCCACCCCTGTCCTGGCCCCTCCTGAGCCTGATGCCGGTGCTGGAGGGACCCAGGGTGTCAGTGCTGACCCAGCCCAGCCCTGCTCCGGGGCTCCTCTCCTGCAGGGCTTGGCCTGGACCCAGGAACAGTCCCAGGTCAGGAACTCAGCAGCTGCTGTTCCGAAAGAGCAAAGGCAAACAGGGCCTGGGCAGCAGTCGTGGGACTGATGGGAACCTTCCAGACAGACCACAGGAATGGACATGTTTACAGCAAAACAAAACCCCAGGAAACAAACACCAAACACCCCCAAGCCCACCTCTCAGGAGTATGAATGGGGAATGGTCACACTTGGTCTTGAGTTGTCTTCAAGCCCTCTTGCAGTTGCATTGAAAACTGAATATAGACTTCTTCAAAAGTCCTTTTTTTCTAGTGTTAAATCACTTATTTCTAAGTAAATGATGCAGCTATCCTAGAAGGGAATATTTATGTCATAATCTGTAGTTTACATGCAAAAACTTTGCTTTGCACCCCTCCTCAACATTGCTTTTTTCTTAAGAAAAGAAAGCCCCATCACTAGTAAGTCTTTTCTTTCTCCCCTCTACTTCGCAGGCAATATTTGAAGTGATCTCTTCTGAGCATTCTTACTTGCTGAGCTTGGAGATTCTGATCCGGATGTTTAAAAATTCCAGGGAACTGAGCCTCACAATGACCAAAACAGAGAGCCACCACCTCTTCTCCAACATCACCGATGTTTACGAGGCAAGCAAAAAGTAAGTGCAGCACTTCTGCATTTAAAAGAATTACACATCTTTAACATCGAAGCAGGTTTCTTATTGGAAGCTGAAGTAACCATTTTACTGATGACCGTTTCTTCCAAGACTTGTGAGGTCCAGCATGTGTCCTGGTGAAGGCAGTGAGTGGTCTGAGCTGTAGCTCTGTGCAGGTTTACATGGATCTCTTTACCTGTGGAACACAGAAATGTTGGCCTGCTTTCACAGAGGGGGCTCAGGGTTGAATAAGGAACCTGAATATTTTTTTCTTTGTGCCCTCTTCTTTTGTCTCATGTGTAGAAATTGTCCTTCTTGTAGAAACTGTGATTTTGGAATCTGAATTCTTTAGCATTAAACCCTCACGTACCTTTGTGGAAATTGTGAAGTTTTATGTTCCCAGTTGTGGTAAAGTCCTTTTTAGCATTTTCTCTGAAGGCCCATAAAGTCTGTGGAATTTGGCAGCAGTTTGGCTTTGTCTTCTGAAGTTTCTGGAGTACCAAGGTTTTGTTCCATGGATGTACCTGGAGAGAGGCTGATGTGTTGTGCCAAGTGCAAACCCACCTGAGGAGCTGTAGACCAGGCTTGGCATTTGGCTGGGGCACCTTCCCTGTGCCCCCTTCCTCTTCTCTCTCTCGTGTCGCTGAGGTCTTTTGGCAGGAGTGGGTTGTACCCCAGCAGTGGTGGCAGGGAATGCAGATTATCAAAGTCTGTGTTTTCAAGGAAAAGTACTTTTTAAAGGCTTCTCCTTACATGAAGTGTGCGTTGTAAAAGGAAAGTATGATGGGGGTGGGGAGAGCAATATTTTTAGGGGAACTCTTAAAACCCTTTTGATTAATGGTCTTCAAAGGAAGTGGGAGGGGGTGAAGCAAAAAAGAAAAAAAAAGGAAAGCATGGAAAAATACCACACTAGCCTAGAATTATAATCTCATTCTTTCTTGTCTGTAAAGTCTGATGGTTTAAGAGCTTGGCTTCTTTTATAACTTGGAGTAAAAACAGAAGTTGTAACTCCTTTTTAGGCTTAAATGAAAACATATTTTCTTTGTTGAATTATACAATACTGTTAAACTGTAACAAAACTTTCTGCTAACTTTGACCAAGGTCAGTTGTGTAAATAATGGAAGGGATTTTAAACCAGAAGCCTCTTTTTTGGTATCTTCAAACTGTCTCTTTCCATTTTCAAGGTACCAAAATCTATCCTTTTTTTGTAAAAATTAACATCTCTCCCTTTCTGCTGTATTTTAAGCAGCCTGTACTTAAAAACATAAAACCTGGCTATGGGTGTAGTTACCAGTGGGTTTGGTTGAGCAGGCAAAAGTGTGGTGAGCTGAAGAATTTGAGCTGATAAAAATACTTTATAAAAACCTTTAGTCAAAATTGCTTTGAGCTTCTATCTAGGAACTTTGGCTTGGAACACGTTTGATGGAGACTCTCCAGAAGCACCAGGATAGGGCTGTGGTGCATGACAGGGCATTCCTGGGGGAACAAAGCCGCCTCTGTTGGAAGCAGGATGCAGACAGCAGAGTCCTCCCTGCTCTTGGGAGCTCACTGGAATGTCTCTAACAAAGACAGTGGAGCTGAATAATTTGGGCAGCACTCGCTGGGTGTGTTTGTGGAAACCTCTGGGAAGGTGGCTTCGGAAAGCTTAAATCTTTCATGGTGTATTTGCCTGTGTGTGAGATGTGGGAGCTCAGAAGTGCTGGAACTGATGCAGGGGAGCTGTTGGGCTGGGCTGTGGGAGTGCCCTAGGACAGCTCAGTGAGGAATGGGCTGAGCACTGAGAAATCACTGTCAGGATGTGGGGCAAGAGAGGTCACAGCTCCCCAGGAGCCTCTCTGGGGAAAGAGCAGTCACAGGGAAATCAGGGAAATGTCTTGAGGAACGATTGGTCTGGCAGGTTAAATCACCATGTTCCTAAGAGAAAGGAAAGCTTTAGCATTTGTGCCTCTGCCATCAGGCCAGCAAAAGGCAAAATACTTCTGTGGTCTCAGATCTGCACTGGCAGAAAAAGACACTAACAAAAGGATCTGGGCAGGTTCTGTTTGTAAGCTCTGTCTTGATTTCTTTAGTGTGTGTTTGTGAGGGACATTTACAGCTTGTCTGAGTACCCTAATTTAATTTTAAATGTGTGAGTATATGTTAGCAACCAGGTAAGCTTCCTCACAACACTTTTTAGCACAAATAGACCAACTGTGTTTATCTGGGTGTTCCTTTAGCAGTAAAGTGGGTGGAGGTTCAGCAGTTCCTGGGACTCACATCTCAACTTTCCTTGGGCAGAGCCTGATGCAGAGGAAGCAGCAGCTTCTCTTGGCTGTGTCTGAGCCAGGTCAGTCTGGTTTGAGATCTGCCACTGGCCTTGGTGCACAACAAATGTGCAGCTTTGAGAAGGCACCAGGGTGGTGTAAGCCTGGAAAACTGTGTTTAGCCTGGCTGTCAGTGGGAGGATGGATGTGTGTCCCCCTGGCTCCTCTCAGGGACCCTGGGGTCAGTGTGCTGTGTTTAAATGAGATTCCAAAGCTGCAGTTGCTGCAGGCTGTCACTGCACACGGAGGAGCTGGGCTCAGGGCTGCCCCTTGCTGTGGGAGCAGTGAGGTGGGGCTGTGGGGGGTTTGGAGCAGGGGAGTGGGATGTGCTGCTCCTGTGGATGTGGCTGTGTCAGTGGGAACATCGGGGATACAGATGTTTATCTGTACCTGTTAGAGGAGAAGCAGCTTTATGTGCAGCAGTGTCAAGCCCTGTGGCTCTCCCCTGGCTTTAGGCCCGTGTGGTGTTTTGGTGCCCTGCAGAACGGCTGCAGATGGGCAGGAAAGGGGCTGCAGAGCCCGGGGTGGCACAGGGAGAATGCAGAGCTGGGGGCTGTGTCCTGCCCTTGGCTGTCCCATGACAGGCATTGCTGCTCCACCTGCTGAAAGCACCTCCCAGGGTGTCAGACCTGCACCTGCCTTTGCTCTGGAGTTCAGTGACACACCTTGGTGGGCAGATGAGCCTGGCAGTGTTTGTGTCTGGCACGGCCTTGGTGGTGCCCACCAGCTCTGAGGGCTGGGGGGCAGGACCTGGGAATTTGTCACTGGGCATGAAAACAAATTGCACACTCCCCTGGAGAGTTTCCTGGGCACTCTGAGTCACTGCTGTTTCTAGCTGAGGTGGAGAGTTTCCCCCAAGGCCAAGCAATGCTTTATTGATGTTTTTACTATTCTAATAGTAAAAATGGGCTGTGTTGGAGCAGAGCTCTGTGGTGGGACTTGGGCAGTTGGGCATGAGCTGTTGAGGCCTTGCAAGGGTGAGCTGTGGGAGCTGGGGCTGCTCGTGGGCCACTGTGGGTCTGTGACTGCACCCCCAGCGGGAGCTCTCCAGGAGCTGCTGGATGCCAGGGAGCAGGAAAGAGCAGCCCAGGGAATTGCCTGAGCAGGTGGCAGGAAGTTGTTCCAGGAACTGTCTGCCCAGAGACGCAGCAAGAGCCTGAGCAGGAGCCACCAGAGCTGTGAGGAGGACACTTGTCACCCAGGGCAGACCCAGCTCTGCCAGAGCTCTGCTGTCTCTGAGCTCGTGCTGGACACAAACAGGGAATGGGCTAAACCTGCAGTGCTGAATTTGGCCCTCAGCCTTTAGGGGAGGGGCTGCAGTGGTACAGATTGGATGTTTCTTTTAAACAACATAAGGGCAAGATGAGGGAAATCAAATTCTGTCCCGTGATGCTGTTTGACTTTCACTTAATTGGATGTAACTTCAACCAGAAAAATTCTGGAATTAACAGAAACAGATTCTTTAAATAAATTCTTCTGGTATTCAGCAAAAAAAGCATCACACAGCACAGCTAATTCCTAGGTGGTTAAATTGAGTTTAATCACTCCATCCCTCAGTCCTGAGATGTGACAGAATACATCCTAAATTTATAAGTGAAAGGGTTTATGATGTGTCTGATTCACTGATTATATCTAGGAATTAGCAGATTGGATGTGAAAAACCACACCCTTGATTCCAACTTCAGTGCATGATTTCCTTGTAGCACATGTTGGGGGGTGGACTTGAGGGTACTGCTCCTCTCTGCCCCTCTATTCCCTTTTTTCTTTTTCTTTTACGAGTTTTCTGCTATCCCAGATTTTTGAGTCTTACAGTGACTGTGTCTGATGTCATTGATGAAGCACCAGATAAATTCTAAAAGTGGAAGTTGTGGCCCAGCAGGGTCCAACACCTTGTCAGGGTGCCATAACCCAGCAGGAAATGCTGGATTTCCTCATTTCCTGAGCACAGTAAATTGGCAGCAGTGGGAGGTTCTCCCAGCTGTAAATATGTCTGAGCAGAGAGTGAGGAATCCCAGTTCCTGGTGGGCAGGGGTGGGAATCTGTTGTGGTTTGTGAGAAATTGCAGTCTCTGTGACTTGGAGGCTCTCTTTTATTTCATTTTTTATTTGTTTTTTTACCTTCTTGGAGCCCAGTGACACTTGAGGCAGCTCTTCCCCTCAGCGTTTGTCCCTGGAGCTCTGGGAGCAGTGAGTGGGATGTGCCCCTTGGGGTGGTCCTGACACTCAGCCCAAATCCACAGCACAAGACAGTGACAGCTTGAAATGTTTTGTGCGTTGAGAGGACGGTGGGGGCAGAGGGTGCTGAGGACTCTGCCTTTCAGAGGTGATAAGGCTGTTAAAAAGCACCACTGAGAGGGGAAGAGAAGGGGGAAGCTGAGGGAAGGGGGGCTGCAGTAGGGCGGGTGGTGTCTCTTTGTGGTGCCCTGTTTTCCATGAAATGCCAACACAAACATCAGCCAGTCCAGGTGCAGTTACTGTGTCCAAACTTAACAAAACCAAACGAAATCCAAAATGGGACAAAAGCCCCTGGATTGTTCTGACTCTGTGACTGACCCAGTGGGAGCCTGGCAGCCACTCAGTGCAGCAGCTGCCTCTGGAAAATGCCTTAACTGAGTTAACCCCTGTTCCTACACATGTGGGTGGCCAGCTGCTGTTTGTCCTGCTCTCCTCTCAGGTTTGAGGTGTGTTTGCAGAACAGACTATGGAGAACATCAGTGGCACACTTGAAAAAAGGTGACAGATTTGCAGAGCCACTCTTGGTGATAAGAAAATGGAATAAAGGGCTGAAATGAAATAAATCAGGTTTCAAAATATTTGAGCTTGATGTAGGATCAGCACTGGTGAGGCCACACCTGGAGTATTGTGTTCAGCTCTGGGCCCCTCAGGTCAGGAAAGACCTTGAGGTGCTGGAGCAGGTCCAGAGAAGAGCAACGAGGCTGGTGAAGGGACTGGAGCACAAGTCCTATGAGGAGAGG
>JAYRBT010000010.1:766391-798164 GCA_036023395.1 Myiotriccus ornatus
ACAGTGGGGTTGGATCAAGGGTTGGACTTGATGATCTCAGAGGTCTCTTCCAACCCAGTTAATTCTATGATTCTATGTTCATGTGTTCCAAGTATTTGCTTAATGTTTTCTGTGCTATATGAGAATTTTTAATGAGCTCATTGACTCCAGGGAGCTGAGGATTCCTGCAGTGAATCCTGATGTACAAAGGCCGTGGCCAGGGCTGCTAGAGATTGTCAGCAGCTTTGCATGTGTGAGGATTGCACTGGTGTGTTGTGGGGGGAACTGTGGGGACCTGCAGAGCTGGTCTGGGTGAGCTCTTACTCCCCAAACAGTGAGAGGTTTCTGGTGAGTGTCGTGGAAATCAAGACTCATGCTGTGGGAAAGTTAGGAGTGCCAAAAGGAGTGGGAAGCTTCCAGAGGCCAAAGAGACTTCCATGTGGGACAACAAGCATGGTTAGGGGAGGAACCAGCTGAGGATTTTGGGTTCTGTGTCCGTTTTCAGTGTGTGGTTCCAGGGGTGGGTTGGAGGATGTGGAACGTGAGCACCGTGTCCCCCTCTGCCAGCCATGGCTGTCGTCCTGGCTCAGCAGTCACAGACCTTGATTTCACTGAGCACTTCTGGTGTTGTGCTGCCTTTAATTGCAAGAGGAAATGTGTTAATGTGCGTTTGAAGTAGTTTCATTTCTTTTCCAACCCCATTTCTGGAAATTCTGGTCTGACCAGCTCAGTTTGGGTTCTGGCACTGGGAGAGTGGGAAGTGCCTCTGCCAGCGCTGCTGCTGAGCTGCCAGGGACAGCAGCCCCTGGGTTTGTGTCCTGTCAGGATTCCCCCCTCTGCCCTGCCAAAGGAGGGATGATCTCACCCTGTCACCAACTGTTCCAGTTGTCATTAGTTTGCAAAGTCCCGGGTTGTGGCAGGTGAGGTGGGAAATGCTGTGAGAGAAGGGTGCCGTGTCCTTGTCAAAATGACCAACCCACTTCCTCCTCGCAGGTTCTTTGAAGAACTGGAAGCAAGGCACCAGAACAACATCTTCATAGATGACATCAGTGACATCGTGGAGAAACACGCGGCCTCCACGTTCGACCCCTACGTGAAGTACTGCACCAACGAGGTGTACCAGCAGCGCACGCTGCAGAGGCTGCTGTGAGCACGAGGGGCTGGCGCTGCGGAACCAGTCTGGCAGTGAGGGGGAGGCTCTGGAGTTTGGTGCAAAGCCTGTGGCTCCCAGCGTGTGCTGACAGGCTGAGCTGTCCCTGCGCGTTCCTCCAAGGGGATGGGGAGTGGGAGCTCTCTGGGCTGCACAGCCCAGCCCTGCCCGTGGTCACGGGGCAGTTCCCCCTCCTGCATGGGCTCAGTGTCCCACGGGCTTCCCTGAGTCTGCCCTCGTGGCCAGGGATGGCAGCGCCTGAGTTTGGTGGCAGTGCTGGGCTAAGGTGATCCAGCTCCTGCAAATCACATTCCCTGCAATGAAACCAGGATTTGAGATCTAGTGACTTGCACAAGTGTTTGGTAAAACACACCATTTAATCCTCTCCCTCTTTGCCCCCAGAGCCACGAATCCAGCGTTTAAGGAGGTGCTGTCCCGGATCGAGTCCCATGAGGATTGCAGGAATTTGCCCATGATCTCCTTCCTCATCCTTCCTATGCAGAGAGTCACTCGTCTCCCCTTACTGATGGATGTGAGAACAGCTCTTTCTCTATTTTTCCTTGACATGTGTTCCTTCAGTGTTAACATGCTCTCATACTCAATTCCTGGTTCATTCCAGTCTCTCTGTATCTCCTCCCTTATGCCAGTCCAGGGCTGCAGGTCCTGTGGATTATGGAGTCCTGCTGCATTTGTTTGCTGACTGTGGCTGGTCCGTCCTGCTCCTGACCTCCATTCACAAGTTAAAGATTTGGACATTCTAATAGGAAAATTGGACAGTAAAGGTCACAATAATTTTGAAAGCAAGGAGGCTCCAGCACAGAAACTGTGTGCAGTGGAACTCCATTCCTGAAGGATGAGCTCCATTCCTGAGGGCAGGGCAGCTGTGTGTGGGTGACACTGAGCTGTCCCTCCCTGTGCAGAGGCTGTGGAGCCTGGGAGTGTGATGGAAGTGCCAGGGAGTGTGTGTGACACTTCACACCAGGGCTCGTGGTGTGTCAGGTGAAGTGCCAGAACCAGAGGAGGAGCTGGACCACCCAACTGTGACCCAGAACCAGAGTCCAGCTCTGGTAGGAGCCAGAGGCAGGACTGGTGATTTGGTTCTGTAGAATTGCAAATTGGGCACTGATTAATTTGATCACCTGGGCAGTTCATTCATGGACTCTGAGTTGTCTGTGAGTTGCAATCTATGCTGCTTGGTCCTCTGAAGTAACTCATGTTTTATTTCAGACCATTTGCCAGAAAACTCCCAAGGATTCAGCAAAATATGAGAACTGCAAGCAGGCTTTGAAAGAAGTCAGCAAGGTACGTTCTTAAATGCTCACTGAAATTTTTCTCTGCAGAATTTTTCCTGCTTTGACTGTTTTCCTTCCTGACTCTCCTGCTGGGGCTGGGCATCACCATGGCCCTTGAACATTCCTGTGCACTGTGAGGGAAAAGGGATGGTTTTCATGCAATAATAATGCAGGTGGGAGGAGCACTGAGGCATAAAAACTCCACACTGTTGTATTTAGGAAGGGCCCCTGGGGATGGGTTTTACACCAGAATTACTGGTTATTACTTGGGAAAGGAGCCCAGACTGGTGCCACTGGTGCTGTCAGGTCTGTGCGTGGGAGCAGAGCGGGGTGGGAGGCTGTGTCCGGCTGGGAGGAGGGAGGGCGCGTGTTTGGAGCTGATCATTCACCTGGAGCAGAGCACTGTGGCCCTGCTCAGCCAGAACCTGGCCTGGACCTCTGTACCACTGCCCCCCTTCCCCCCGAGAATAAACAGTTCCCAGGTCCTGGGGGACTCTCGGGGTCAGGGCTGGGTGTGGGGCCAGCCCTGGGCACCCATGGACACTCCCTGTGGGTGACCCAGCCTGGAGTGTCACTGCTGGGGGCTGTGCCTCCCCAGAAGTGCCTTTCCTAAAGGAGCAGCAGTTGGTGTTGCAATGCCTGAGCCCCGTTCAGCCCGTGTCTCGTTCCCAGCTGGTGCGTCTGTGCAACGAGGGCGCTCGGAAGATGGAGAGGACGGAGATGATGTACACCATTAACTCTCAGCTGGAGTTCAAAATCAAGGTAAGGGCAGGAGGAGATTTTGGACAGTGGGGCAGTGGAACTCTTACCACGTTGTCATACTTGTGATTCTTGCAAAGAAACAATCTGATGTGACAGGACAAAAATTAAAATTTTGGTTAAGTATTGTCATTTTAAGTAGAAGGTGACACCATAGCCCATATATTTTGAATATATACTGAAATAAGAGTATTCTTTGCTGTAAAGACTAAGCTGCTGTGAAGATTTTGGCATTAGGAGATGCTGCTCAGTGCTGAGGTGTTCTCATGGACCTGATGGGAAAGGTGTCCTGGGAAAAGGCTTCCAGGCCAGGAAAGGACCCTGGGGGTGTCTGTCCTTCCCCTTAAGGGAGGGACATCTCAGGTCCCACCCGAGATGTATTAAATTTTTTGTACTAAAAAATCATCTCCAGTCAGTTTTTGTGGTAGGAATAACCAGCAGACCCAGTCATAGGTAGCTGGGGGTTTATTGGCCTTTCAAGATCTTTCTTCAAGTACATTTATTGTTTTCTATTCAATGTTTGCTGAAATCCCATTTCTATCATGATTGTCTGACACTGTTACACAATGAGGATTCCTTTGAGAGAAGATTGTTTCATTATCAGACATGTAGTGAGTGGAGGTTCATGGTTTTAAAAGTGTGGCTCCTGTGAGTGTCAGGCTTTGGGGAAAAGCTGTCTCCAAAAAGGGGTTTTTCAACTTGTCCAAAGGATTTTTATTCTCAAATTTTGACTAAAAATTGAAACAATACTACTGTTAATGTAGAGCAACAACAAATAAAACATTTCTGGCCAAGTGACATCTGCTGACAATGGTGAGCCCAGACTCAGGTCTTTGGTGAGCCCAGCCTGGTGCTGGGGCTGAGCCCTCTCGGGTTCCGCTCAGTTCCCAGTCCCAGGAGCCCCTCGGGGGTCCCTGCCCTTCCCTCGGGACGGGGGCTCTGTCCATCCCCTCCCTGGGGGAGCAGCTCGAGCTGGGGCAGCAGCAGCAGCTCCCTGGGCTTTGTCCTTCTGGGCTTTTGGGGGAGATTTTTCCTTTGTGCATCCCAGCTCCAGCCTGTGGTGGCTCAGCCCTGTCTGCTGGGGGGAGTTGCCAGCTGGCAGAGGAAGCCCCGCTCTGGCCGGGGCTCAAGGCATTTTTCAGTTCTGAGAGCCTGTTTTCTGTACAGGGAGATGGTGCACGTGATGTGCTCCTTTGGCAATTAAGGAAAAATTAAAGTAAAACCAAGCTGCCTCTGGAATAGAGTCAATTAGGAAAATGGGATGAACTCACTTGGAGTACAGATTAGAGGAATTTTTAGTTCATCCTCAAATAGAACTTTTTAAAGTATTTTTTACTTGTAAACCAATCATCATGGGGCTGCAATTCTGTTTTATAACCATTATAAATTAGTTAAAGTATTTCTGTTCTTGCCTAGCCTCACAGAGTGTTTGGGGATTTTTGTTTATTGTTTTGATAGATGTAACTGTGGAGAATTTTGTGGGAGCACAAGAGAAGCAACTCAGATCTTGTGTCACTTTTGTACGTGGCACATCTCTAGAACTGAGTTTTTAATCAAGGTTCAGAAGTTCTTAAACGTTTCGTCTTCAGCATCAGAGAAGTTGTGGGGGGTTATTTTGGGGAGTTACTGTTTTGTTCTTCCAGGAGCGGGGTTGCAGTGCCAGGGGGTTGGGTTTGGCTCAGCCCTGTGAGCAGGTACAGACAGGGCTGGCTCAGCAAAGGGACTCATGGATACACCAGGCCAGCTCATGCACAGTGGGAAGGGGCTGACAGACTGCACGAAGGGGTGTGTTTTCAAAGCATGTGAAAGGTGCTTAAATGAGGGAGGACAGGCAGTTGTGTTCATTAGTGTGGACCCTCGCTGGGCTGTGTCACGGTGCAGCCTCAGAGAGGGTCTGTGTGACCAGGACACACAGTCTCACATCTCCCTTCCTGTTCACATACAGAGAAACAAAAGGGCCTTTTGTGGGCTCTGTTTCTCCTGCACTTAGGAATAATTTGGATTAATAAATCCAGATCTTCACATCAGGCAGCTCAGACCCTCTGTGGCTTTGCTGCAGATGTTGGTGCTTCCCCAGAGAGAAGCTGTAGGATCCTTAATTATCCGTATGAAATTAAGCCTGCCAGTGGACAGGCCTTGAAGGGCTCCTAATGAGAGCAGCAGGTCCATGGAAAGATGTCAGAGCTGTGGTGTGGTAACGCCCTTGGGAGGAAGAAGGTTCTACCTGCACCTCTGGGGGGATGGTTTGTGCAAACCTGGCTGAGTTTCCCGGGTGACACCGGCACAGGGAGTGTCTGCTGCGCTCCGGGAAAAGCCGGGAGGCACCGGGAGCGCAGTCCAGTGTCCGCAGGTGCCTCGGGAGCCATCACTTCTCTGCAAACACATTCCTGGAAGACAGGCTCGATTTTAATGCCCTCAGGAGGTCTCACAGTCTGTTCCACCCCAAGTGTGACCAGTCAGGTCTGTTCATTTTTACTGTGGCGAGCAATGATCAGGTGCCCGAGTGATTCCCAGGTATTTGCAGCTGTTACCTGTGTGTTGTAGAGCGATGGAGGTCCCTTAAACCATAGTAACCCCTTTGTGATCTCTGAGCTTTGAGTTCATTCAAGCATCTTCCCCAAATACATCATACTCTGGTCTCTGACTTTTTAAAACATCTCTACATTTGAAGGACTAATATGTGATTTTCTTGCCCTGCAGCCCTTTCCACTGGTTTCCTCTTCACGGTGGTTGGTGAAAAGGGGTGAATTAATGGCGTATGTGGAAGACACTGGACTTTTTTCCAAAAGAACTTCCAAGCAGCAGGTCTACTTCTTCCTCTTCAACGACGTCCTCATCATCACCAAGAAGAAGAGGTAAGAGCTTCAGCAGTGTAAACCTGCCTTTGTGTTGAACTCCCTGAATCACAGCGTTGACTTCTGACACAGTGGTGGCTGAGCAATGAGTGCAGGAGTTATTTGAGTCTCTGTCCATCAGCCCCTGGGTACAAATGACGAGTAACTGCTCATTAAACAGGATTTACTTTTGGCAAACACAATTGAAATTCCAAACTGTCAAACCAGTTAAAAAATTCATTCTTGATGCCTTAGCCAAGGGAGAAGTTCGGGAAGGATAAAGGAGCAGGAATGTCCATTCCCCTCCACGCTTCCCACGCTTGGGTGGTTTTTGAGGATGGTGGATGTGGTACAACTTCCAGCAGTTGCCATTTACATTTTTATCACTAGATTTGAGGGGAGGTGTAGTAATTGAATTGAATGGAATTTAAATCCTCTGCTGATGCTGTTGGGTAACACTTGAGAGATAAACCTTATTCCTGAGGCTGAGAACCGTTCTGAAGAACTACTTTTGCATCTGGGTTGGCTGGTTCAGCCAAACCCTTCTGTGGGACTGCAAATGTGTAACTGAAGTAAATGTTGAGGAATGGGGTATGATATAACACTTGGGAAGAAAATGATAATATTTAAGCAAAGAGAAACCAAAATTAAGAGGGAGAATTATTGAAGTGGAGGTTTTTTGTAAAGCTGGAAGAAATGTGCCTGGATTTCTGCCTGTCTGCTGTGCTGGTGTGAAGCTGTCTGAGGTTCCATGTCTATCGGAGCTTGTGCTGGATGTTCCTGGGACAGTCCCTTGTCCCCTCCCTGGCTGCTCTTTGCTGGTCACACCGGGTTAAATGTGGGGCTGCTGGTGCTGTGTCAGTGGGAGCTGGGGAAGCAGTGACAGGTCCCTGATCCCTGTTGTTCATTGGTCCCTGTCGCTGTCCCCATCACACACCAGATCTGTGCAACAGCAGCTCTAATCCAAACTCGGGGTTTGGATTTGTAACCCCTTCAGCTGCTGAAAGGGAAATGTCCCAGCTGGGCCCAGAAGCCGGTGACAGAACCTTTCCTGGCACACTCACACAGAACAGCACCAATTGCTCTGAGCCCCCGATACCCTGAGCACAAAGCTCCCCCTGCCCAAGTGACAGAGCTTGTTAACAGAGTTTGGGCTCTGGGTGATCTGTGCTCCCACCCACAGTGTTGCTGTGGCACCACAGCACTGGACAGAAATGCTGGTTGCTAGTTGAGGTTAAATGTTTGTGTTTTTCCTTGAGCAGTTGCACTTCAGAAGATTCTTAACATTGCAGTAAGACATCACTTTGTGCTAAAAATAGAGTGTTGTGAGTGCTGCAGTTGCACAGTTTGGTTCTTGCCCAGAGTCATCCACAGCCCCGGCTCGGCCCATCCTCACACGGCTCCGTCCTGGCTCCCTGTGCTGGTCCCTGCGGGCTCTGGGCTGGGACTGCCCAGGACAGGGCTCTGACCTGCGGGGCAGCAGCAGCTGCTCTGTCACACTGGCCCTGTGAGGGAGTGAGGCAAAGGGCTGCCGAGTCACGGGGCTGCTCCCTGGCCAGGAGGGGACATGGGAACTTGGGATGTGTCATTGTACACAAGGCTTTGGAGAGCAAGAAAAATGTGCTTCTCCCCACTGCCCAGCTTTCAGTTTATTGGGAATGTTTTGTCTGTCAGTTGTCCTTGTAGCTCCTCCTGTGTGTAGACACAATCTGACTCTTTTTCAAGTATCATTAAAAAAAGATTTAATACTTGTAAAGGGTTTAATGCGGTATCTTGGCAGGAACAGTCAGTGTTGGCAGGCCAAAGGTCAGTGCTGCCTGGGAATGTTGTTACCTGCCAGGGGTCAGTGCTGCCTGGCAGTGTTGTTACCTGCCAGGGGTCAGTGCTGCCTGGCAATGTTACCTGCCAGAGGGTCAGTGCTGCCTGGCAGTGTTGTTACCTGCCAGAGGGTCAGTGCTGCCTGGCAATGTTACCTGCCAGAGGGTCAGTGCTGCCTGGCAGTGTTGTTACCTGCCAGAGGGTCAGTGCTGCCTGGCAGTGTTACCTGCAATCCTGTGGTTTGTCTAAGGATAAGCAAAGGCAGCACGAGGCACTGTGTGGGCACCAGAGGCACAGGGGGCAAAGGGTGAGGACTGCCCTGCCCTGTCTGATCCCACTGGTTTGTGGAATGGAGGTAAAGGAGTAGGAGGGATTTGTTAAGGTTTCTCTCTGTAAGAAATGCAGTTATGATTAGCCGTGCACATGTGCAAACTAGTTGATAATTAGCAAGGAATGCATTCATTATTCATTACACAAGTGTATGGACACATTTCTTTCTCAGATGCAAGGCTTCCAGGGAACGATTGCAGCATTCCAGTTCTGTCCTTGGCTAAACAGGAGTTGTCCAGACTAAAATACTGAACTGGCTTCTTTAAAAACACGCAAACAAAACCCACCCAGCCCAGCCCACCTTTCCCTGGTTCAGAGCATCAGAGCAGGACAGCTTCCATTAGGGGCATGTTCTGTGTCCATCGTGCACAAAGCTGTTCTGCAAAACACCGGAACATTTTGGTATTTAATTTGCAGAAGAGTGAAAACCCCCACAGAGCCCAAGTAAGAGCTTGCTTTTCACATCAAACACAGTGGCAGGAGCTGTTACCCCACCTGTGGAGGTGTGGGAAGAACCGTGCCAGACTCTGGAATTAAATGTGGGTTCTGTGGCGGTGTTTGCATCCAGACCTCCTGCAAATAGTCTGGCCATTAACCTCGGGTGTCTTTTCTTGCCTCTCTGTGCTGCAGTGAGGAGAGTTACAACGTCACCGAGTACTCCCTGCGGGACCAGCTGGTGGTGCTGCCCTGTGAGGAGGAGCCCGGCTGCGGCTCCTCGCCCGGCAGGAACGCGGCCGCGATGCTGCACTCGGCACGGGGCTCTGCCAGCCACCTCTTCAGGCTGCTGCTGCTCAGCAACCACGCGGGGGACAGGGTGGAGATGCTGCTGGGAGCAGAGACTCAGTGAGTAGAGGCTGAACTAAGTGGGGTGGTGTCCCGGCTGGTGCTCAGTCCCTCAGCCGGGGTCAGAGCTGTCCCGCCTGGGGCTGGGCAGGGCTCGGGAGTGTCCCAGGCCGGCTGGGAGCGGGAGGACACTGAGCCTGCTCCCTGGCACTGAGCTGTGCTTCTGGCCGGGCAGCAGAGGCGCGGTCGTGGGATAGCCTGCTCCTTGTTCTCCTGCGCAGGGGAGCAGCAACAACCAGGGTCCTGTCTGTGGGTGCCCAGCGTGGCTCTGAGGGCCATTAACTTCCACACGACCTCCCCAGCACTGAAAGAGCCTGTTTGTTCGGGGGAAGCTGGAGGCAGGACAGTCACATGAAAGGGAGAACTCCAGACGTATCCCTGCCTGGAAAAATTGATAGTTTTAGGTTTGCTTTCAAAGTTTAGAATAACCCTGAAAGAAACTAAAGATCATCAATGCTTTCTATTGAAGAACTCATTATGAAGGCAGCAGATGATTCAGACTTGTTTGGAAATGCGATTTTACTGGGGAAAAAATGCAGGACATTTTTAGTTGTCTGGGCTTTGAATGAAAAGACATTTTGTTCTGCAGATTTATTATTGATTTGTTCTGTACTGTTTGCAGTATAAATAGTAGATCGTCACTCAGAGGAAGAGGCTCAAAAGAATTCCTGTATTTGAAAATTACCTATTTTTGTAGCCTTATACTTTGAGAAGGATGGGAAGGGAATCTCCAAGGCCAAGTTGGGTGGGTCAGAGTGCCTATGGAACAGGATTTTGTGCAGGTAAAACTGAAATGTTTTCTCTGACACAGAGACTTCCAGCACAGTTGTTCAGTTTTGCCACATCATGTGGTGTGTGGCTCCTGAGGACAAAAGAACCAGGGTTAGGTTAGACCTTTGCATCGCCCTGTCAGTGAGGCACAGAACGCACACAGGTTCCTCACAGGTGCTGAGGAGGTGTGTGCTGACCACTGCTGACATTCTCAGGAGCACGATCCGGGACACTGGTCTCTGTTTGCTGCCTTGCAGGAGCGACAGAGCGCGGTGGATCACGGCACTGGGACAGGACAGCGACGGGCCCCACACGGACAGGACGAGTGAGTGACCCCTCCTGGGACTGGGGGAAGGGGACTCTGAAGGGGGGACTTGAAAAAGAAGTGGTCTGTGTGCTTTACTGAGGTGCACTGCTCGGGGCTGGTTTAACTGAGCCTGGCTCCTTCCTCCCCAGCCCTGGCTCAGGTGGAGATCATCAGGACATACACAGCCAAGCAGGCCGATGAACTGTCCCTCCAAGTGGCTGACGTCGTTCTGGTTTATCAGAAAGTGAATGATGGTGAGTGAGGGTTTGGCTGTGGGTAATAACCACCTCTGCAGGGGGATCCAGCGGGAAAAAATTGGTTCCTAAAGCATGGGCCTACACTGAGTAAAGGTTCAGCTTCCAAGAAAAGCCTGGACATCGGGGTTCAGGTTTCTAAAGGACAGGCTCTGTTGGGCAGCAGATGAGCAGAGTATAACCAGCTGCAGAACGTGTGCTGCGTGGTTTTGACATGTCCACAGGTAAGAAATGGCAATTATCTAAAAATAAGGAGCTCAGACACTCTCGTGCCAGGGTTGTCTATGAGAAGCATCCCCAGTCTGAGCAGTGCCATGGCCTGGGCTTCCCTGCCTGCTACAACCACGGCTCTGGCTCAGGGGGTTTGCTGAGGTTTCCCACAGCATCAAGCCCCCAGCATCCAAACTGGTTCTTGTGTGGACATGCCTGTGGCTCCACTGATAGCACCATGTGCTGGCACAGGGAGGCAGGACACTGCCAGCACTGGAGGGATAAATCCCAGCTTGATGTTACTCAGTGTTACATATGAAATCCAAGATGCTGTCACTTGTGCTGCATTGCTCTCTTTAGATTGCAGTGATATTATAGTCATTATTCCAAACGATATTTTAATTACAGTATAAAAAAAATAGTGAAATTGTGTAATACATTTTACATAGAATTTCTTCCCTAATCTGCCTGTATAAAATCTCTTCATCTGGTCCTTCATTCAGTGCTAAGGCAGGTGTATAATGTGTGTGATACCTGTCAGCTCAGTGCAAGGCAGCCAGGTGTGACAGTGCCATTACCGTGTCCCTGCTTGTCCCCCGTCCTGCAGGCTGGTACGAGGGGGAGCGGCTGCGGGACGGCCAGCGGGGCTGGTTCCCCATGGAGTGTGCCAAGGAGATCACCTGCCGCGCCACCCTGGACAAGAACATGGAGCGCATGGGGCGCCTGCTGGGGCTGGAAACCAACGTGTAGCGTGTTCCTGTCCCACACCATGCTCTGCACCGGCTGCTGGGGGCTCCCTGTGGGACGGGGGCACCAGAGCCCCCACACCCACTTCACCAGAGCACTGACGTTTGGATGCTCGTATCCGTCCTCGCTTTGCCTTCCGAGAGCTCGGAACTGAAGCCTGGCTCGACCAGGAGCAGACGGCAGCTCACAGCACTGTCCTGGGAGCTCAGCTCTGCATCCTTCTGACCCGTGTTCCAGTGCTGACTTCAGTCGCTGTCCCTGCCTCCTGTTCACGCTCCCTGTTTTTGAGCATCGTGCCTTGCCTTCCCCAGACCTGCCCAGGACACGGGACAGCAGACACTGACTGGCCCCAGCGCGGAGCTGAACAGCAATGCTGGGGGTGTCCCAAAGAGCTGCAGTGGGACAGTCCCAGTACCAGCCAGGGTGTTAATGGGATACTTCCCACTTGTGCCAGAACCTGTGTGACCTGAACTAGAATAACCAGCTCTGTACTTCGTGAAGGCTGATCTACCTCTCCGGTGCAAATCCAGGGACAGCCCCGGCCTTGGCATAAGCAAAGCTGGCAGAAGCTCCATGAAGAATCCAGAGCTGTGCCTCCAGCTGGGGTGGTCTCTAACAAAACACTGTGAGGCAGCTCAGACTGTCTCCTGTCAGTTCTGCAGTGGTGAAAGGATTTCTGAAAGCAAAACCAAGCACCACACTCTGCAAAGTAGATGGTGCTGATCCATCTTGGCCCAGGGATTTTAGCAGGGAGTAACTGCTGGAAAAGGGGCTGATTTGTTTCTGGTTTCCTCAGGTGTTTAACGAGCCTCTGTGATGCAGTTACTGTTTCAGAGCAGGGGTTTGATGGGCTGCAGGAACTTGAAGTGTACTTTGTTCTGGGACTGGGGGGTTTCTGCTCTTCAGTACTAGAGATCAGTTCTTTCCCTGTTCTGCTGAACTCCGTTTACCTGCGCCTTCACCGTCGTGGGATGGGCAGCAGAGGGACAAGCTGTGCTCACACTGCCCTGTGTGCACAGCGAGGGCAGTGACTGATACAAACCCTCACCCACACCGGGACCAGCTGCTGCCTCCGCGGGGAGAGACTGCTCACTACAAACGAGGGCACAACGTGTAGAACCAGGGCTTGCTTCTTGTGGCCTCCCCGCCTCTGAACTGGGCCTCGAGGTTGTTTTATAGTCTGTAATATGCTGGTTTCATTCTAACAATTTAAACTGTATTAGGAAGGCAATTATTTTGTACAAAAGTACTTACCTGGACGGTCTGGCAGTGATTATACAGCCTTGTAAATTAATTTAAAAGAGGACTGATAAAATAGTAATGATGGAAACTGTAAATTGAACAAAGACTTATTTAACATAGTTAAAAGACTGCTACTGTTTTAACAAATTTATTGTATACAGGCAGACCTTTAACACATAACTGAATGTATAAATCCAGGCATTAATTTTATTCAGATTTTTTTAATACCTCGTATATATTTTTCATACCTAGTTTTTCCAAAAATGCTGTAATGTTTTTTAAAGACATTTTTCATTTTTCCTATTGTTGGACACAGTTCTTCAGGAATTAAAGACTTCTATGATTTTATAGGACAACAATCAATAAAATGCTTTTAAATCCTTACTAAAAAAAAAAGCTTTGAATTTTTTTAATGGCATTTCTTAAAAATGCCAGTTGTTAATGTCATTCCTGTCAAAGAAATTAAACCTCTTGGGGAAGCTGTGGCATTTTAAATGTTCCTGTTCTGTGAAGATAAATAGCACTGTCCTGTGTCCTACTTCACCTGCCACAGATCCAATTTACCTGTCTGGCCTTGAAGCCATGGCGTAGAACACAGGCCTGGGAGAACATCTGATGGCTGAGAGACTACTAGGAAGCAGGAGATGGAAAAACAGCCTTCAGTGACCTCTGCTTTCTATAATTTGGTCACAGCTCAGGGGAAGGGACCTACAACACTGACAGGGTCCCCCCACTGCTGCTCTTAAGGGCAGTGGCATTAACTGCAATGCAAACCTTACTGACAGAGGAGGGTGACTGCTCCGCTGCTGCCTTGGACTTGCACTCTGAATTCCAGCATAGCTCAGAGATCTTCAGAATTTAAGGCATAACAAGCACTTTATCTAAATGTTTGTATACACAAGTTTTCAAAACCTCAGGGCTTTGGGGTTGGTTTTTTTATTCCCTTACAGAAACTGCATGAGATTTTCATTAGCAAAAAAATCATTTAGAGCAAGTCGGATCTCAAAGATGAGCACTTCTAATTACAATGAGAGTGATCTAAGAAACTCCGCACTTTCACACCCTGTGCACTCTGCCCGTGCACAGACCCACGTGCTCTCCTGCCTGAGGAGGTGGACATGACACCAGCATCTCCTTCTTAGTTAGAAGGGGACTTGACACCATCATTTCTTTTTTAATTAAGTGCCCAGCAGTGACAGAATAGAGGTGGGAGTTTGTTGGTGTAAAATTAACTCTCATTTTTGGAAGGCCTGGAATGTGCACCCCTTCCTTCTGACTTCTAGAGCCAGGTTTTAAGCAAATAAAATGCTTAAAAAATGAAATGCCCTCAGTTCCCTGAATCAAAGGTGAAGTGCCCACGTGTGTCTGTGGGCTCCTGAGGGCCACCCAGCACCTGCTCCGAAATCCAGTGCCACTGACCCCAGCCTGTCTCAGCATCTCCTGCTCGTGACACCCGGGAACAGTTATTAATACTGTCTTTTCTGCCTCCTTATATCAGCCCTACAACATAATAAATCAGACATTTTTATCCGATGAACTTTTAAGACGTGCTGTGATGCAGTACTGTTCTTGACTGTCGTGGCAGGGAGTACATTTGTTCTCATTATGCAAAGCTAATTTGCTGAAAATAAAAAGGCAAAAATAGCACACTTTAGTCAACCTACACACCCTGATAGAGCACAGCCTGTGCTCAGCATCACTCACAAGCACGTCCCTTACACTCTGGACCTGCAGATTATATTCACAAAGTTGTTTTTTCCACTGTATATTCTGTTCTAAAGTAACACGGGGAAAAGAAGTGAGCAGAACGCAAGTATTGGAAATAAATCTAGAATAAATTTTGACACCAAGATGGAAGAAATCCAAGGATTTATCTGCTGTAGTCTGCAAATGATTTTATCAAAACTTCACCCCTGGAATAATGGTGTTTACATCACAAATCCAAACACAGCACCAGACACCCTAGTGAGGAAAACTATCCCAGCACAAACCAGCTCACCTGGCATTTGGAACAGGCTCCAACTCTGAAGAACAGAGGTTTCTGGTACCTTTCCATTTATAAATATGTTAAGCTGCATGTTTCGAGCCTAATGAGAAGGCACAGTCAGTGCTGTTATTCAGACACGAGTCCCTTTCTAAGGACAGATCCAACATCCCAGCCTGTGACCCCTCGCTGTGTTCTCTGGGGGTGGCCCTTGGCCTGCCTGCTCCTGATCATTCCAAATGAGTTTGGGAACACTCACCTTCCTTCAACCAACACTGCCCTTCTCACCCACGCTCTGCTTTTCCTACTGTTTCCTTCTGCTCTTTGTGCTCCTAATTAAAAACGTAGCCATCCTTTAAGTACTGCAAAAAGCACAGACAAGGAGAATAAAGCAGGTGCCACGTGCCAGCCTGTACTGTCATGGCATTTAATCCAGCACTGCCAGTAACAGCATTGCCACCAATCTCCCATCAATAAATCCAGTCTGCCGTGGGACCAGCCCCTGTGCTGCAGTTCCTGCCCACACTGGCCCCGCTCTGGGCACGGGGCGCCGCCCGGCCCCGCTGCGCTGGCATCTTCTGCCTCCCCCTTCCCCGCGCCGCCAGCCTGTCCCCCCTCCCCGCACGACGGGCCTTGTCCCCAGCACGGAGATCGCACGCTGGAATCCATTCCCTTTTCCACACAGTTATCAGTAATTAACCCCTATTTTCCCCGCTCTGATTCCGGGGCTCACCCCCAGCAGCACCACGGTTCCTTGCTCCTCACCGCCGGGATCTCCCCCACTCCCTGCAGCCACCGGTGCTGCTTCTCCCTCCAACTCCCTCCTGCCCCCAGCCCCCCCAGGGCAGGATGTTCTTCCCCCTCCTTCGTTATCTAAAACACCTGGGGATAGAACGGTTGGCAGTGGGAGGTTAAACCATATATTGTTTTCAGCTGTGGGGGGAAGCAAGGAGCCTGACAGCCTCCATCCCTTGTTAACCCAACGGAAAGCACCTCCTAGTCACTAAGTTCGACTTATTTCTGTTAAAAAAAATTAATTTCACCTGATCTGTGTTTTCTTCAGGATAAAGCCCATAAATCCTCCCAAGCTTGATGATCCAAAGCCATTTTTGAGCAGAAAAAAACCCCAAAACCCCAAAGAAGAGAGAAGAGTTATATTTCCAGGCAAATAAAAGGAGACACAAGAGCTTCGTTTCTTGAGGATAAACCTCAGAATCCTAAACAGGCTTTGTTATTCAAATGTTCTTCCATAGCTGGAAATCATTCAAAACAGAATGACATTCAAAACATTGAGAACAGATGAAATAGCACTTTAAAGAAAAAACTTTTAATGTAATAATATACCCCATACATGGACTTTAAAAAAAAAAACACAGACAAACAAAAAATTTGAATGCAACGAACCTTAAAGCATATTCCACCATGCCTTTTATCTAACCATACTTCCTGTAAGCTGCAATTTCTGTCACTAGTGATGTTGGACGGGGACAGAAAGTGAACAAAGATTACTGAATGGGATGAAAGGCAGAAGAAGAGAATATTTCTGAAGATTGTTTCCTCCCACAGTACAAATTTAACAAGTGTTTTCAATTTCAGATTAATTAAGCTGTAATTACCTTCTGTGGAAGTGCTGGTGAGCAGACTGCTGCACAGCTGGAATAACACAGCCAGTGTAATTGCTCACCACCCCCAGTTAAAAAAAAAAAAAAAAAAGTCTTCTGAGATGTTTCTCCTGGCAACAAGAGCAGTTTAGGTATTACTAAGCAGTATTTTAGCAGGCTTTTCAAATCTCTCTTACCTGGTGGGTAAAACCCCAACAAAAACAGCTACAGCAGGACAAGAACCATACGTGAGCCAACACTGCCCTTCTCTGCCCTCAGAAGCCACACGGGACACAGAGTACATGCACGTACAGACACTGCCAGCTGCGGAGGAACTGCTCTGGGGGACGAGGAACACGCCAGCTTACCCTAGAGGAGTCCTCCCTGCAGCTAAGGGGATGTGCTAACCCGCGGTGCTGTGCTGGGGTGTCAGCTGCAGCGCTCGCCCTGGAAGCGCGGGGCGTAGTTGCGGAGCCCCTCGTTCTCCTGCGTGGTGATCAAGTCTATGATGGCTGTCAGCACCGCCGTGTCCCTGCACGCCGTGTCGTTCCAGTCCACGGGGTGAGGCTTTTCTATTTTTTCTTGCAGAAGATCATCAAGTTCTTGTCTTAAATTCTGGAAAGTGTTTGTTGTGGAAGGAAAAAAAAGGAAAGGGACAGGCCATTAGAGCTCCACACAGCATTACCACAGGAGCTCCAGACCCTCAGCTCTCCTGACCTTCACACCTGCTGTTCTCACACCCATTCACTTCCACACTGCTGCTGCTGGGATCAAACACTGTCTCTCACAAACCTGCAGCATCACCTTCGATGGCAGATGCCCACCTCAGCCCCCACATCCATTAGCTGACTATTTCAGGATTAAAATTACCAGTTTAAAAAAAATAAAATTTTAAAAAAAGTCAGGTATGATTTCTGGTATCTAATATTAAACACCTCTATTAGAACTTATTCCTGCTAGCTGAAGAGCCCCATCCTCATGTTTCCATATCCATGTGGACATGTCATGGAATGACCCAGTCATCCTCCAGCTTCTGCTGTGGAAAAGTGATCTCCTCTGTTTTCTTTGTGTAGCTGCATTGCTCGCTGGGAATGCATTTCAGCCATTATCTCCCTGAGTGACGGATCCATAGGCACAGCGATATCAAATCCAGAAATCCCCAGGGATCAGTGTTACTGAACCTCCCACGTACATTATTATTATTAAACAGTCACCTTCACCAAGTGTGCTATTCTTGCTGGAGACTGGAAGACAATCCACTCATCCACAGCGATGGTGTCCTGGTCCTTGTCCTTCTGAATGGATATATCCCCTCCAAAGAACAGAAGGCAGTAGGGAGACACCTCTGTACAGTCATACAGGTAAATCTGCACGACAGCAAAGTCGGCTGATCACCCTCAAAACATCCTAAGGGCCATCAGTAACTCTTAATGAGACTCCCACAGAATTCCAGAAGATCATGACTCAGCCAATCCCAAATTTGCAAGATGTATGAAGCAACTCAGTTCAAAAAAATTTACACAAAATCAGATTGAACAGGAGCAAAAATGGTCCCAAATACAGCCCTTTACACAGTGGTGAAATCAAACCACCTGCTCCATAACAATGGGGGGGGGAATCTTTCAGCACATTGATAAGTGTTAGACTGGACTGAAATGAAAAAAATAAATTCAAATGAAATTTACACATGTTATTGCCAGAACTTTTTAAAAAAATCCAAGTCCTCCAAAAAAAACCCCAACCACTAAACCCTGGAAGTTAGTTACTTGTGGCACAATACCCCACATCACAAAGAACAATCTGATGGGGTGTAAAGGAAATGGCCCAGGACAGGAAGGCTCCAGAACAAAGGCTGGTCACATCCCCTCTGAACCCTGATCCAACTTCCTTTAAAAAGGGATACAAAACGAACCCATGCAAACATAATCCCTCACTCACACTGCTGGTCCTCATCTTCAGATGGTACACGAGCCAGTTATAATGGAACTCTGTTTCCTCCACATTAACGGATTTGGGATGAATATTAACTGATCCATCTGTCTTGGTGCAAACTTTCACCCTTCAAAGGAAAAAGAAAGTCTGATAATATAAAAAGTCATAAATCAACAGATCAGGATTTCTGTGCTCTATCTTGCCAAGTAACTAAAAATGTCAGTGTCTGAACCGCTGCTGCAGAACACAGATGAGAGCAGAGCCCTTTGGAGCAGTGCTACTGATATACTGGAACATCATCTGTGGCATAACAAGGTCACACAAATTATTCCAATCCTAGCAGGTATCTAAATGTTAAGAGATCAGCAAGCCCACGCTCTCACCCGCCCTTCTCAAGGGAGGTAACCCACAAGCATGACTTGAGCTGTGAAGTGACACCCGTTCCTGCACTTGAGCCACTGCTTCACCTTTCCAAACCACCCCCTGCACACTCCACCCCGAGCACACACCAACAGTAAACCAAGCCCTCACATTTTTCTCTTTTTGCTGAAGCTGGGCCGGATCTTTGCCACTTTGGGATAGAGGCCAGCACAGATGACGGCTTTGAGCAGCTTCTCGTTATCTGTAGGAGACAGGGATGTCAATCAGGCACTTCTGCAAGCTGAGGTTCCAGCCCTCAGGAAGGCTCCACGTCCCTCCACACTTACCCGAGTTGGTGTTCGATTTGGGATCCTTGGGGTCTCTGCTGCTCACAAATCCAGCTGCCAGGAGGTGCTCAGCAAACTGCCCTTTCATGTTGTGCAGCATCTAGGGGACAACAGACATGGCCCAGAGCGATGCTGAGCAAAGCCCTGCTCGTCCCCACAGCCCCTGTCCTGTTCAACCTGCCAGCTGGTGTTACCTGCAGGGTGTTGGAGGACAGGAAATATTCCCAGCAATAGTCTTTCTCAGTCCTGAAGCCACGACGCCGCGTCTCTTCCCAGCCCTAGAAATTAAAACCATAGGTCGAGGGTGTTTGTAAGTGATACACACTAAAAATTAAGGCCAGCAAAAAACTGGAGGTGAACAGACACAGCAGTTACATCCTTCCCTACAAGAGAGGAAATAAACCTTTGGATCTCTTTGTTTATGTGTGCACAGCACAGAGCAGAAAAACACAACTTCATGCGTTGAATCAAAAACGTCTGTTTTCCATGGGGAGCACTGAAATCTGGCTACATTTGCCAGAGCATCATTTGTTGTTATGAACAGTCCTGGGTAGAAATGCATTTTCCAGGCCATTTATTTCCTCCTTTTCTCACCCCAACAAAACACAGCTCAATCTCTAACACTTCTGAAGTCAGCTTTGGCCTCTCATAGAGGCCAGGACAGGAATGAACAACTTCAGCAGGGTAAACTACAACATTAAGTTTTCCTTGTCTCTTTCACAGACTTATCCACCACAAATCAGGTGACTGAGCCTGGAGAAAAGATTCCTCAACACTAGAAGGGTGAACATCAGTTTGGTTTTATGTTTCTGTAGAAGCCAAGTAAGAAATCCTACAGAGCAGAAACTGATCAAGTTTTTCCTTAGAATCAATGATATTAGCCAAATTAAAATTCTGGAAGAAAAAAAAACCCATTAAAATGTGCTTACAGTGAAAGCATTCACCACAGTCAGGTGGTCGCTTTTCGTGTTCTTTGACAGCTCCTTTCTTCTTGCATCTGCGACTTTCTCTTTGCCCTAAAAATGAGAACCTATAAAATATCCAGCCTGACACGATAGTTCTCTTTTCCTAATTAAGGCACATCCATACAGCAATACTTCATATGCGACCGGTATGAAAATTACAGCTACTTCAACAATCTGCAGGCAAAGGCAATAATTTGTAGTACGTGATGGCAGTCTTACTAATAAAAATGTAATTAACATGAAAATCAGATGAATGTGCTCCTAAACTATATCATTTCAGTAAGCCCCACTCCTTGTAATTCCCCTTTACCAGAGGGATGACAAAGGGGTCCTTGAAGCTGAGGCTGGCTGCAATGGTGAGCACGGGGTCCAGGCAGCAGAACAAGGCTCCAAAGAGGATCATCTTCCCAATGTGGGGCTCCACTGGCAGCCGTGCAAGATGGACACCCAGCGGAGTCAGCTCCTCCTGCCTGTCCAGAGCATTCTGTCAGGAGAGGGGAGAAAGGAAAGAACAAACACACCATGTGAAATGGGGAGGATTTCCTTGGAAGAGCCACTAGCACACTCGTATCACCCCCTAGTGTCTAAACCAGAGGTTTCAATTTATGGCTACAACTCATTCGAGCGAGTAAGACCAGGGCAAGGAGTCAGCAGAACAAACGTGTCGTCGATGTCTCCTTCTCCAGCACCCGGAGGGACAATGACACACAATACCTTTCTCCCATACGCCTTATCTGCCCACAGAAAAATGCCCTCGGGCTCCTCCCTGCTGCAGCTGGGACAGGAGGCTGAGGGATGCAGCGTGAGCAGGGTGGTACAGAGCAGAGAGGTAAGGCAGAGTCTGCAGGGAACTGAAATGCAGGGCCCATGTGTCAGTCATTTCGGAAGTGCAGCCCACAGCCCGCACGGGTTCCGTGAACGCACTCCCCCTGGGCAGGGAGGACAGCTCAAGGCTCCACACAAAAGGAAGGGCTGCAGTGTCCAGACCTGTGCAGCCACACCTGTCTGCTAACACTCACACCACACAGTTCTGCACAGCTCATTCCTTGCACAGGAGCAACACTTTACCAGCTCCATGAGATGATTTATGGCCAGCATGACAGCGTCACGAGACGGTGGGTCCATTAGTTTGCTCAGGAAATAGGCAATTCCACCAAGCTTCAGGATCTGAAAGGAAAAACACAACAAAAGCCTACAGCAACCAGAGAAAGATGGCTGCCTAAAATTAGCCAGCAGTAACCTCGTAACTGAAATAGTGGGACTATTTAGTTAGAATTTCTTTAATTAAGAACTAAGGGAAGAAATGTATTAATGATGAAATTTGAAACAGAAGGATCTCTTCTTCATTCAGTTCACATACACACAGCACCTCTTCTGCCTGCATGAGGAATTCAATACAAACTGCCAAGAAGGGAAGCTCACATCAGTTCTAAACCCACTTTGTAGTACAATTCTTTTAAGACATCACACCTCTGACTCACTGGCATTCTCACGGAATGGCTCTGATGGAATGAGATTTGGGGGAAAGCACAGTCTAAACTCTGTTTGTTGATACCAGACAACCCCATTCCCCCGGGTTTGACGCACCCAGGTACAAGAGTGCTCTTCCAAAAGGTGCTGCAATTACTGGCTAAATACATTGCATTTCTGGTGTAACAAACTCTACCTGACAACCTTAGGCTCACAGTTGCATTAACTTATTCTCTCAACCTCTTATTCCAATGGAAAAGTAGATTATAAATATGTTTGCAGGTTCCTGTTTACCTTGATTTGTAAGCAGAGTTCTTCCAAAGGCGTCCTCAGGATCTCTGGTAACTGATAATCATCCAGAAGGCTGGCACGCAGCCCGTTGTACAGATGGTAACAGTGGCCTGGCTGAACTCTGCAGTGATTTCAACAAACAAGTGCTTTGGCTTGTTTTTTGTTTTTTTCTACAAAACTGTGACATTATGATTGTGTTTGTTTACAAAGAGCTTAACAAAACACCTAAAGGAGTTAGAACTGAAGTGTATCCAATTGTAAAAGCCATTTCAGCCTTCTGAAACACAGACCCATCAGCAGGGAAAAGGCACGGAGAGCACAGAAATTAATTTTTAGGCCATTTTCACATTAATGGATCAGCCTCATAAATCAGGTGTGAAGGCAAACAGTTCCAACAAAAATTAAAATATGGGACTTATTCTTCTATAGGGGGGAAACTCTGGAGTTAAATGCAGCACAGGTCACTCCAGCTTCCCAGAAGGACAAGGGAACCATTCCTTCCTCCTCCCAGGAGGCAGCTGTGCCTGCACCTGCTGCTGGGCATGGCAGTAACAAAGCAGAAGCTCCAGCATGCGCTCCAGGACCGATGGAAACCTGCCCAGCCCAAACCCTCCTCCCCATCCCCACTGCTCTTACCTTCCTGCCCGGCCCTTCCTCTGCTTGGCATTGGCTTTGCTCACCCACTCTGCTGCCATTGTGCTGATGTTGTTCTGGGTGTCAAAGTGAGTCTCCTTTATCTTCCCCCCATCTATAACAAACACGACGTCATCGATTGTGATGCTGTTGGACAAAAACAGGAAAAATTCAACTCTTCAGCTCTGCAAGCTTGATCTAGCACTGCAAAGGGGTTTGGCTTCTCTTTGTCCCTTCCCCAGTTGTGAACAAGCAATTAAAAACTCTGTGTTGGGAATCTCATTAAGAACTGCATCCCCAGAGGTCAAGACAGGGCTGATTTATTCTCCTGGGTCTGGCAGGAGCCCCCACACGGGTTCTGAAGGTGCACAGAGGATGAGAAGCTCAGATTATCATGTAAAAAGGCAAGTCATTACAGTAATTGTTTAGTATTCCTATAGCTTAATTGTTCAAAACAAAGGAACTGGTCTGTTTAAGACAATTATAGGAAAACTCTGTTTAGTCTATAAACATTTCTAAAGATAGTGCTATAAATGAATGGTACAAATGTAGGAACATGTATTTTTGGAAACATCAAACAGATTTACACTTTAAACTACCACTTTCGCTTGTTTTGTCAAATATACAGTTTTTCTGGGTGTGTACAGCCAGGTATTTACCTGGTCTCTGCAATGTTGGTTGCAATCACGATTTTCCTTACTCCTGGTGGGGTCTTCTTAAACACCTGTAATCAGCCAGGGCCCGTTTATATGTTTGCCAAAACCACACATGTGCTTCGTTCATTGCTTTTGCAGTTGGGAAATATCACAATAAAAGAGCAGCATACCTGAGTCTGGTTAACAGTAGGCATCAGTGAATGCAAAGGTATGATAATAAACCTATCTGGAAGTTAAAAATCAGTAAAAGATACAGTGTAAGCACAGAAACTTTAACTTCACAGGAAAATCAATCATGCAAAATAGAGAAAACAGGCTGCAAGTCAGGCCACTGTTTCTTGCTCTGAGTTCATAGATATTTGTATCTTAATGGCAAATTCTAAAGTAAAAAGGTATAAAGAACTTTTTTATGATGCTATGATGACAAGTTTAATAAAATATATAAAGTTAAGTACAGTAACTTATTTTTAAGCTCTCAAATTATTTAATAATTGCTCAAGTCTAATACCTAAACCGACACAACCTTTCAATAAACTGAAATTCTGTATCTGTGGAACCTACAGAACACATACTGCAAGGCAACATGTGAACAGTGAAGAGCCCAGCTAAGGGAGGTTAGATGGAAAGATGAGATATGCCAAAGGACAAGTGAAAGTGTATCAGACAGGCACAGACATTCTGGTGTCCCGAGCAAAGCCCAGATAACCAGCATTCAGGGGAACTCTCAGCAAAGCAGAGGGTGGAAGCTGCTCCAGAACCAAGCAAAGAGGAAACGCCCAGAGGATGGAGTTTGGTTTGGGATGGGGCTTCTCACAGCTACAGGAAAGGACAGCAGGAAGAAGATGCAGGTCAGGTTGGTTTTCAGACTGTCACTGACACACTGAGGAACACAAGCTGTTGTCATTAGCAGATGAAAGATACTCCAGAAACACAGAAACTGCCGAACGCTGCAATTATTTTGAGGAGAGCTGAGGAAAACAATGAATCCAGTGCAATAACAGCAATTCCATGCAAAACCAGTCTGCCACTAATGCTACTGCTACAACTCCCGTGTCAAAGTCTGGTTTTACCTGATTTAAACATGACCTGTGACATCAAGAGATCGTGCAAAGTGCTGATGTTGTCCCAGCCCGGCAGAAACACCAGAATTGCACCGTCCTACAGGGAAAACAGGCATCAAAGAAGAGATCAGAATACAACACAGACCGTGCAGAGAGCCAGCTACCTGCACACTGATACACCTGTTGGACCTGGGAGATCTCAAACCTCACTGACTCCGAATTGGAACAGTTTAACCTATTTTTTCTGTAAAAGAGCCAGCTACATGTATTTATCTGAACGTAAAGCAGTAAGAATTTGAATTTAAATGTTTTCCCCTGCAGTGTTTTAAACACAGCCATGTCAACCATAGAATTTAAGCTGCAAGTAAGAGAGAACTGCTGCGTAATTTTCATCACAGAAAGAACAAAAAACAAACCATCCTTGCTATCCACAGTTTCAATGATCTATCAACTGAAACATTAAATTACTTGATATCTTTAATAATATAGGTATAAGGCAGAGAACACACTTCTGAGTATGGCAGAGGAATTAGGAATGGAGATTTAGTTGTACAGTAAAATGGCCTTCAGAGTTTTCTACAGCTGTTTCACTAAATGTAAGTGTTACGACAAACTGTAGAGACTACTTCCTTTGACAAGCACATAGTCACAGAAAGAACCAAAAGTTACATTTAATTTGTAATTACATTATTTCCCATCAAATAACTAAGGTGTACACTTAATTTGAAGGCTTATTTAAATGCTTAGCCAACAGAAAAAAAATGCAGCAACCCAAACTCAAATAGCACCCAAACGTTCAGCTCCCTCCCCCATTTTATGTACGAGACAATCCCTGCTGTCACTGAAAGAATTCAGGCTCTTTTTTGCCCCTTTGCTCAGAAGGGACCATGGATGAGCACATCCAGTATATCTGAAGTTCTCCAAGTTTCTCACGTACACAGTTCTCAGTAACACTCACAACTCCTGTGCATGAAAATGCTCCCCTCTGAACATGGATTCCATCCACCACATCAGTGAACATGGAATGAACCTCAAGGCTTAAGAAGTCATTAGATATTTAAAGCTGTTCAACTGCTTCTCAGGAGACCAAAAAATGTCTCTCCTTTCTACGTGTGTGATAAGCCACAGTAACCCCTGGCTCTGACACTCCAACAGCCCCAGGCCCCAGCCCAGTCCCACCACCAGTGGTGGCAGTGGCAGGGCTGTACCTCCTCCTCCAGCACGATGTGTCTGATCAGAGCTGCTATGAGGTCAAGGTCCACCTTGTCATCATCCATCATTTCCAGGGCATCAATAGTGCTTGCTGAGTACCTGCAGGCAGTGAAAGCACAGACACTGGTAACCTGTCAGGTCTGAGTCACACAGCCATTAACCCACCTCTGATCAGTTTGGTTCTTCGATCAATTCCTGCCCCTCCACGTTTAGTTCAATGTGATTATGGCCAGTTCAGAACAGTAAGTTTAAAAATTGCCATGTCATGACTGAACTGCCTTTGAAGCACTCTGATGATCTGTCTCCTCCTCCTGGATTGGCCAGGGACTGACAATCTGCATTTAGGTAATGAATTTAAATTTAACCTGAACTCTTACAGCCTGCACAGGCAATGGGAGCTAATTCTGATACCTCAAAAGCACTTCCCTGATGGCCAGGAGTTCCATCCTGGTTTCCCACAGCAGCAGCTACTCCAGCATTACTAAAGCCCAGCAATACAGTACAGCACCACTGTACGGCCAGGAACTGTCTGACAAAGCAAAGGAGTCCCTCGGGCCCACCTGCCCCGCAGCTGCCTGAGGTATTCGGGCCATCGCTCCCGGTAGATCTCCTCCTTCTCCTCCTTGTCGGGCCGGCTGACGTGGCCCTGCAGGAAGCCCCTCTTCCAGCGCGGCCGCCGCTCCGCGCCCTCAGGGCTGTACCTGCCGGGAGTGACACACCGAGTGACACGGGGCAACTGAGGGCACTGCAGCTGCACCACGAGGGGCAGGCTCTGCAGCTGCTTCTCGGACAGAAACGCTCCTTACGGAAACAGGCACCAACCCCAGCAAACATGGAACACGCAGAGAAAGAGCCTCAAAGGCCACAAAGACAAGCTTGATTTAGAGGCCTGAAATCCACCACACCAAAAGACAGATAAAGCTGTTCCCCCCTTCAAGCACACATTTTCATGTGCCATCTGTAATTACTGTACAAGCTATGAGACTTCCCTTGGAAGGTTTTCTGTTCAAAAATACAGGTAATTCTTTCTTATTCCAAGTTAGTCTTTGAACATACACGCTAAACCAAACCCACCTCCCCAAATACTCTCTGCAATGATGTTCAGAAAACCCACTTACCTCAACTTCTCAATGACATCTTCCAGCAGATATTCCACCACCGGGAAAGTGAACCCAGGGATGTGAATCATTGGACAATGATCTGTGGGGGAAGGCATAACTCGGGTTTAAAACCACCAATGAAACACTGCACTGAACAGAGGCAATAAATTCTTCCCTATTTCTGCAATATAGCTGCCATGTCTGTGTGGTTTTCCTGATTGTTTATTTTCAAATTCCCATGGAATATGCCAAATTCACCCCCAAGTAAAGCTGCGAAGTTAAAAAGCACAGGCAGCAAGCAGTGTACTGCACACCAGCATATTCCCCTGGTCCCAGCCACAGGATAAAGCTGGAGACTGAACAACTAACAGTTCAATCTGGTTGCCCACTCACACCAAGAATTCTAAAGTGTGGTAAATGTAAGTAAATATTTAATAGGAAAATACTCTGTGGATTCTACTTCCATAGCACGTCTGAAAAGCAAAAGCAGAAGCAATACATGCTCATGATGAGATAAAACAGAGAATCAGAATCTCCAGCAGCTGCCAACTCTTTGGAAAACAGAAGTAATTTCCTCTTTTGACAAAAATCAAGTCTATAATTTGAGAACTGCATTTTACTGTAGAAGCCTAAATTACTCAAGAGGAACACTCTTAGGAAGCATTTCACCTACCAAAGTACTCAGAAAACTTCTCTGCATTTAGAGTAGCGCTCATGAGTATGACTTTCAAATCCAGTCGAATATTTAGGAGATCTTTAATAATGCTCATTAAAACATCTGACTGAAGATTTCTTTCATGGATTTCATCAAGGACTACGTGGCTGATGCTGGATAAGTGCCTAAAACAGAAGAGGAGGAATTTAAACGTTTGTTTTTAGCAGAATGAAAACACAGAGACTGGCCTCCTCCCATCACTGCATTCCATTGAACAGGGACACTTACTTATCTGACTGGAGCCACTGCAGGACAATTCCTGTGGTACAGTACAAAATCGAACCTTGTTTCCTGGGCAACCGACTGCAAGAGACACAGGGAGAATTCCTCAGTTCTGTACTTCACAAAATTCTTTAACAGCTCGAGATCCAGGTGCAGATGCCAGTACAGCCGTGCTGAAGGTGCCTCACTGAGTCGCTCTCAGCTCAAGTGAGGAACAGGGAATCAGGCCCCAGCTGCAGCCCCTGGGCAAGGGGAATGGCCCAGGGATCTGACAGTTCCTGACTGCCCAGGTGTCCTTATCATCATCCCCTGCACACTGCAGGGCTGACCCCGGTGCTGCAGCTCCCCGGGCTCAGCACTCAGGCCCAGCAGTGGGACAGGCCTCACTGAGCAGCAAAGACAAACAGCAGCGAGACTCCATAAACTCCAACGGAAATGCTGGCAGGGCTGAGCAGTTTTGTTTCAGCAACGAAGGTTCCATTATTGGTTGGCAACCTTTCAGATACTTTTTAAAACTACAGCTGACTCCAAATGTAAGAGCTTTTGCTCCCTGAACTTCTGTCAGTGCATCTATTACATGATCCCAGGGGCTTAGTCCATAGGTAAGTGTAGCAAATACATAGTTTTCCACAGAAATATGGCTCAGACCGTTCTCTCCTTTAGGATTTCCATTTTTCCTTGCAATTCGTGGATTAGGGACATTGGTTTTAGTTCTACCAACAGCAGAACCTTTTAGAAGATCTGAAAAAAGGGCCAACTAGACAAAGCACAACTTGGTGCTGGTCACTGTCACACACTGCATAAAACACAGCAACTGCACTCAAACTCCTTGCTAAAACTGAAAAAACTCATTTCCTACACCAGCTAGTCACAGGAATTCCTTCAGGAGAAAATATCAGCAGGAGAGCAGCTATTTAAGGACTGCTTTTCAAACTGTCTCCTTTGTGTAACAAGAGCTGGTGCTTCCCCCAGCAGCAGCACCGTGCCCGGAGCCGCTCACCTCTGCAGGCGGATCTGGTAGCCCGTGCTCTTGCCACTGCCACAGGCCTCTGCCCTCTCAGCAGCCACCCTCTCAGCCACCTGAGGAAAACAAAGAAAACTTTAAAAATCCCACAGGCTGATCTTGATTGAGCTACTCATCAGCAGGAAATACCTGGAACTAAGAAGTTCTGTAAATAACAAAGAAATGGCCTGACAACCACTTGTTCTCCTCCCTGGAGAACAGTGTCTCCTGTCAGCAACCCATGGGCGGGTTTGTGTCCCAGGACAGACTTTAGAGAAACACAACCACACTCCCCCCTTCAGCAGGGTGAGCTTTCCCTCAGGGTGAAGCAAGGGTCTCTCATCATTTGATACTGAACCAGCAAGAGGAGTCATTACTGAGCACTTGAAAGCTGAATTCTTTCCTGCTCATTAATCCACCTCTAGAGGGCCTAAGACAGCATTAGTTTTTATCATAATTCACATTTGCACTGCAAAATCCATTAAAATCCCAGATCTAACCCACGGCTAAACTCAGAGAACAAGCCTGCAGTGCCAGTACTTAAATCCACAACCAAAACTTGTGAAATACTGTATCAGTGCATATGAACAACATTGTGACTTGCAACAGAACCTCAGACAATGGAAAAGGAACACACAAAAAGCTCGGATTCATGGGGAAAAGCACCTCCAGAAAATGGGTTTGCTGAGGGCACTCACGGAGATGGCGCTGATCCTCCTGGGCTGGGTGCAGACGATCCTGCACGTGGAGCCCTTCCCTCGCTCGATGTGGTCGTCCAGGATGAACTGGGTCACCTGCGTGGTCTTCCCACAGCCGGTCTCCCCACTGATCACAGTCACACGGTTGTTGTTGATCAGGTTCACGAGCTCCTGGTTCCACAGAGAACACGTTTACAGAGTTATTGTTCAAACCAGGTTTTAGGGGGTTTGGACATTCTCTGCTACCATGCAGTGACCCTTGAGGAGGGTCACAGCAGCTGAAGAAACACTCAGCTGACGGTCACCACACTGCAACTGAAGTTTAGCTTAAACCTCACGGGAGGTGCTCATGTGCACTTTCCAGAGGGTTTAGAGCACATCCAACCTGAACACTGGCCTTAAATCTTTAAATGCCGTATGAAAACAGCGTGAAAGGACTAAAAAGAAAACCTGAAATACACTTTTAAGTTTTCTGCCTCCTGCTTGCCTCCTGCACATTTCTGGGGACTGAAAACCAGCATTTACCCTGTTGGCCTCCAAGACTGCACGAACTGAAGATTTGTAGCACAGTATTTTAACCACCTGATTTCTTTTACCACCAGGAAGAGTTTCCCAGCCCGCACCTCCCAAACCCAAGGACTGTCAAAGGGATTATGACAATTTTAGGAAACAAACACTATCAGAAAGGACATTATGGCAAAGAGATGAATTTCAGGAAAAAGCTCACTAATCATTCACTGAACCTGCAAAAGCAAACCTATCAGAATACTCACTTTCTGCTTCACACAAGGGGCATCAAATGAAGAATTAACACCAATGAGTAACAGCCCGTACTGGCACTGATGTTATCCTGTGACTGGGAAACTAAGGGCAGTCCCAGCAGTACTGCCACTGTTTTACGAACAGCAGCAGAAACACACACTCTCTGCAGTTAAACACACACCTACCTGTCTCATGCCATAGGAGGGGAGCTTCTCTCGGAATCTCTGGGGAACAGAAAATAACAGTATCTTTAAACACCTCTTTAACTGAAGCAATGTAACAGATTCCATCTATAATCCAGGCTAAACTATGAAATAATGACAAACCGCTCAGCAATACATTTTTAATCACTGTCTTATCAATAGGCATTTATAAAATTCTGAAGGCAATTTTTAACAAAAGTAACATCATGACAACTTCCTAGTAAATAAACTGCAAGCAGGTACATTTTCAGGTCAGTTTAACTGAAAGAAAAAGTCCAATGAGAAGTACCTGCATTTCAACATATCTGGGATCAGATCTCTTCTTCCTTAAGTCTTCTTTAAGCTGCTCATCTAAATCAGCATCCTGCTCATTTTTTTCAAAGAGATATTCCACATCCCGGTCCAGGGATGTTTTTTCCAAGGCCGGTCTCCGTCTTACAGGAGCTTTTTCAGCATCTGGTTTCACTTTCACAGGCTGTTCTGTAGGGCTGCAATCAGAGAACAGAAAGCTCAGAGACGATCCCAGCTGTGCCTGGCCACGTGCAGGGAGCCACTCCAGGAACACACGAACTCGGGCTGGAGACATTTCATCCATCAGTCAATGAACCACCAGCCTGCAGGAATAGAGAATCATGGAATGGTTTGGGGTGGAAGGGACCCTAAAGCCCATCAGTGCCACCCCTGCCATGAGTAGGGACACCTTCCACTATCCCAGGTTGCTCCAAGCCCTGTCCAACCTGGCCTGGGACACTCCCAGGGATGGGGCAGTCACAGCTTCCCTTGGCAACCTGTCATTACGGTGCACGCCCTGGAACCAATTAAAGTCTGAAATTATGAGCCACTAAAAACTTTACATTGGCATCTACAAAAGTAATGTGTTCTTTTGTACCAAATGAAACCACAAAGCAACAAAACATTTTTGGAGAATTACTGCTTGGCCCATCCCTGTAATGGGATCCCTCAGCAAAACGACTGCCCCAGAACCTCATTTCAGCAGACCTGCCCAGTTCTCCATTACCTGAAATCCTCAGCAGTTCAGAACACACTCTGTCCACAGAGAGAGAGAAAAGACTCCAAAACTGCTCAGTAACTGAAAACAGAAGTCAAATGCTACCTCTGGAATTCCAGAGACCAGGGGAGCTTAAAAATCCCACATATGCACCCTAAGTAGGGCCTGGGATCAGTTACAAGACGTTATTATTTTAAGTAGAAATGTTACACCCGAAGCTCAGCCATGATGGAAGAGAGCTTTACAGCACTGGCTACAACCATTTCAGTGTGACAACACAGGTGGACAAACTTAAGGTCAACTCACTAAAGGCAAATACCTTCTGACACATCTTCCTGCCAGTCTGCGGGAAGTTTCAAAGAATTAATGTCTCTTTACCTGTCCTCATCCCCGGACCACCAGGACATGGATTCTTGCTCTTTGTCGTTCTTGGCCTGGACGGAATTCAGGAGCTGCACGATCTGCTCTTCCCTGCGCTCGTCCATGCGCACGACGGCTCTCTGTGGGAACAGCACAGCCTGCCAGTGAGCGCGGGGCACGGGCAGCGGTCACCCCGCCAAGGCCCCGGGCACCGCGCAGCCGGCGGCTCCGCGGCACGGTCCGGGTCACGGCCCGCCTGCCGCCCCTCAGGGACCACCCGCGCCCCTCACCTGCTGCCGGTCCGTGTCGCGGCTCTTCTGGCCCTGTTTCCGCGCGTACCACAGCCCGATCTCGCGGCCCTTCAGGTGGCTCGGGTGCCGCCCGCGCCCGCCGCGCCCGCCGGGCCCGCCCGCCGAGGGGCCGCCGGAGCCCGAGCCGCCATCGCCGCCGCGCCCGCGGCCCCAGTCCCGGCGGTGCTCGTAGCTCATGGCCGCGGCGGCCCGGCCCGGCACAGCCCCGCGCGGAGGGGCGGTAGGGCCGAGAGAGCCCACAGGGCCGAGGGAGCCGAGGGAGCCGGCCCGGCCCGCACAGCCCGGCCCGCACAGCCCGGCCCGCACAGCCCGGCCCGCACAGCCCGGCCCGCACAGCCCGGC
>JAYRBT010000010.1:812291-834225 GCA_036023395.1 Myiotriccus ornatus
TTAAGGGGCAGAAAAGAAATTTATTTTCTAGGAAAAGGAGTGATTATTTTGTTTTACCAGTACTTTTATTACAGAATTTGGATTATTCACTCCTGTACCTGCATTCAACCAAGTACCTGACAACATCCAGTAGCAAAATGTTCCTACACTGAACCAGAGTCTGTTATTATTTTAGTGTCTCGTGTCACTGCCTCTGAAAGACCAGCCAGAAGCCTTTTAAGTGAAGATATCGCTGGTCTCGGAGGCCCTGGCAGTGTCCTCTGTGCCATCCTGCCTACTGGGAGGAGACAGTGTCCAAGTTCCTGTTTCTTTGTCAGTGCCCAGCTTCCCTCCAGTCCTCGATTTCAACTAGAGCACAACAAAGATCTTCAGGCAATGGTTTGGTGTCACCCCCTGATATCTCTAACCTTCAGTAGCAGGCACTAGCAAATCTGGGAGCTGGTCAAATTTGGCCTGGCTCCTTGTTCAGTGAAAACAAGGCTTTAAAAAAGCCCCCAGATCTGTTCAAACACAAATTGTCCCCTAATCCTCTTCTAAAAGAAAACGTCTGCCAAGGGCCGGATCCATCCCATTCCATTCTGCCTGCTGCTAAGAGAATCCCTGAGAGTAACTGTGTGATTCCACTTCAGCACTCTCCAGTGAAATATTAATGAGGGGTTTTTATTCTCCTCAGACTCTGAGCACTGTTACACCCTTTCTGTACCGCCAGGTTCAAACAGGGAGGACAGCACAGGTCACCGTGGCAGTGGGGGCTGCAAACTGCCCAAGCACAGGATGGATTTCAACACTAAGCACTGCCAGGTTCACTTTCAGATGAGTAGGAATCCTAAATGTCTGTCTGCTTATGTCCCACTGAAAAATGTCAGTCACTGTGGAGCAGTAAGTGCACATCATGATCAGAGCAGCAACTCCCTGTGGTGTTTAATGCAAGTGCAGCACCAAAACAGGGAGCAGACAGTAAATACTGGTCTGCATAAATGTCATGAGGACATTTAAGAGAAACAAGACATTAAAGTAGGAAAAAAGAAACAAAATAGCTATGCCAGATTCCAGTGAAAATTCCGTCACAATCTGAAAAAATCGAAGCTGGTGCCTTTTCAAGGGCAGAGAAAACTGCCCCTGTTTTCTCCACCCAACTGGAAGCTGCAAAACAAGGTGCAGGTGAAACAACAGAAGGAACATCTGTAGTGAAAATGAACAAACACTTGTCTTCACGCCTGGGGATTAAAGAAAATTCTTTGCCTGCTGGAAGAGTAATGACCCATCTCGAGTAGTTAATGAGAGGCAGATGCGTCAGCACCAAGGGCTGACGTCAGTGAGAAATTCCCACTGCTCCCTGACTGCAGCTGTCCAAGGATCTGCACATGGCGAGGGAACTGCTGCACAGTCCTGCTTCCCACCCCCACAGCCTGCACCCTCCATCCCACTGCCAGAAACACCCACAGCAGGAAAACTCCAATTCCCCCAACATGCCAAGAACACCTGAAAGAAAGCTCCTTCCCTTATTTACTGTTTACCTAGGGAAACACCCACCCTGCCTTTATAAACTGCACTCTCCAAACCAAGGATAAAGTGACTGTCCTTACATTTTGGATGGACAACACTGAAGTCACTGTCAGCAATGGATATTTGCTTTCCTCACCTGCTCACACACTGTATGGGGGCAGATGGGGGAGTCTGTCCCTGCGTCACCACAACACACAGGCAGGGCTTGTATTTGTGTCAGAGCAATAGGAGGGACACTTTTACTTCCACTTAACCTCATCCCCACTGATTTTCCCATAATATCTCATTTTTTCTTATGTGTTTCTGAGGTAATAGGCCACTAGGATATTCCTGAATTCCAGAACTTCTAGGCACTTGGAATACAATTACCTGTAAAAGTCACAGTCTCCCAACACTTAGCACACATCCCTGTATCTACTCCCTGAACTGCCAGATTCAGTTATTCCAATGGCATTTCCTGCAGGAAACCAGTGTTGGCTTCTCAGCAGCATCACTGTGCCATTATTTAATCCAGACTCTGACCTACTGTTTATTAGTAAGAATAAACTAAAATCATACTGTGCAGAATTGTGTCTCCTTTGAACCCAGTTGGAGGAATGACTTTCTGTCACCTCTGACAAGTCACACCCTTGTGCTGAACGCAGAGACCTCAGAGCATCTCCACAAGCAGGAAACCTTTTCCCTGTTAATGACAAAGCCAGAGCAGAGGAAAGGAGCACCTGTGTTGTCTTCTACACCAGAACTCACTCAGAAAGCCCCAGAACTCACTCAAGCTCAAAACTAGTGCTCACAACAAGCTGCCTGTTCCACAATGGGACAACACGAACCAACTGTCATTATTCATTCTCACTCTCAAATCTGCCTGAACATCTGCACTTGCTGGGATTCCAAATGGGATCGTTCAGACAGTTCCAGAACAATTTGTGGTGTGTGAGAGGAGGTTCTGCTGTGATCAAAAGAAGAAAATCAGAGCTTTACAGTGTCTCACATGACACTGCTTAAGCATTTTAACTTTCATTCTACTCATATCCACCTTATTTGTTGCCTTTGTAAGTGTTCAGGGATTCACAGTTCATGGCTCTCCTCATTTTCACTGGTGTAACATGTCCCTGCCTCAGACAGAGAGGCTGATGTTGTATTCTCAGCACACCCAGTGCACGTCCAAGTAAAGGTCAGAACAGAGCAGTTAAAGAAGCATTGATGTCCATCACCTGCAGCACCTCTGCCGAGAGCTGGAGATCACATGAGGCTTGGGGAGGCAGGAACACATTTCCCTTCTGCCTCCTTGGGCCCTGACACATCGAGTTCAGTCCTTGACAATCCTGACCAGCTTTTGTTCTATTTTTACCTCCTCAAACACAGGGTAATGTCCCTGAAAGCAGAGTGAGAACATCAAAACAACTTCTGGAGCCACAGCTCAGCCCCTGGAATCACAGAACCCAGTCTTCCACAAAGCTCCCCAGAACATGCAGTAATGCCAGAAGTGGCTCTCAGACCTGTGCCCGGCTCTGCTCCTGCCCAGAGCACCCACTCTGAAACCTGCATCTGTCAGGAGATACTGGGCTGCTGAAGGGTCCAGGGCAGTGGAGCCAAGGTTCCTGCAGCCAAGGAAAGGCTTCCTCTAAGGAAAACAGCCAGAGAGAAACTGAACTATTTATAACAGAATTTGGAAGAGGGTATAGGATTTTCCAAAATAGGGAAATCCTTACTCCTCAAATTAACTGAATTTACTTAGGAAACAATTTAAAAAAGCGGCAAAAATGAGGAAAGCATTTGGCAAGCTGTGACTGGGGACACTGAAAGCTTTTCCTTTGTGAAGTGCACCCTCGAAGTACTCTGGGTTTGCCATTAAGCTGTGACTTGTCCCCAGGTTCTGGTGCTGTGGAGTGTATCCAGTGGAGTCCCTGCCAGGGATGGAGAAGGGATACAGGTGATGGACGTTCAGATACAGGTGATGGACGTTCAGATACAGGTGATGGACATTCAGGACAGAGCCTCAGGCGTGGGAACAATAACAGGCCATTTCCCCACTTGTTTTCATTCCTGTCCCAGTTTGGTGGCTGGTGAGCATCAGGGTATTGCAGTGTTTGTCCTTGTCTTTACACATTGCCAGGAGTCCTGGCACAGAAGACAGGCTCGTTTTCCAACCTGAATTTGTTTTTTTTCATCTCTCCTCATTACATGTAAATTTATATTGGTGATACAACTTCTCCACTCTAAATGTCTCTGTGGGATCTTGCTCAGATGCCTGTGCTAAAGAAGCCAAGTTCTGCTCCTTGTCACCTCTTCACAGAGGTGACAGAGACAACAACTAAGGCTGGAAAACACCACCACTGGATACAATGGAGTTCACATTCATTTCATGATTAAATGGTAAAACTGGGCTGAACAGATCTGATTGAGGAAGGGAAGAGGGAGAGTTTGGGACATTTCTTCACTCAAGGCAGCTTTTTCTTAAATGAAATCCCCCTGTCACAACAGGTCTGAGGCTGGAAAACAAACACTGCTGACAGTCAGGTGAACAAAACACTCCTCCTGAGCCATGCTCCTTTTCCAAGTGCAGCCTTCCAGTGGAGTCATCCGACAGCCTGGGTGCAGACGAACCACTCCAGCTCAAAACCCTTCCCGTGGCACAGCCAGGACAAATGGAACAAGTGTCCCTGAAGCCACGGGAATGCCACAAAGCCTGGAGGGATGTTCCCTGGAGAAGCGTCACTTCAAAGGGCTCGAGGGCAGAAGGACCGACAAATGACAAGGAGCAGTTGAGCTAAAGACAAATGACAAGGAGCAGTCGAGCCCATTACTGTAACAAACCAGGTATGCACATTCTCAGACTAAACACAATTATTGTTGATTATTATCCTATTAAAAGTCAATGGAATTACTTAAGTGCTTCCTCTGGAATTAGTGCTAGTTATCAGCATGGCTAATGGTTCAAGTCATTTTAACACACACTTCTCAGGTTTGACTTCATATAATGAAATAAAACTTGCATTTGCACACAGAATGAGGTAAAACACTTTCTCTCTCAGTGTCTGCTCAGTTCAAGTATTTCCTCTGTGTATTTTCCAGAGCAGGTGTTCAATCCTGGTTTTCCTGCACGTTTTCCTGCTGTTTAGCAGCAGTTGAGCAGTGGTTTAATTCTGTTCAGCAGTGGATCAGCAATGGGCACACCATAGAAAAGGAGCAGCACAAACAGCAAAGACTAATGGTCCTTTAAAGCACTGCTAATAAATACACACAGTATGAAAAACCTGCTTTGAAGTGAAGAAACTGAGCTAAAAGTCCATCCAGTGCCACCCCTGCCATGGGCAGGGACACCTTCCACCAGCCCAGGTTGCTCCAAGCCCCGTCCAACCTGGCCTGGGACACTCCCAGGGATGGGGCAGCCACAGCTTCTCTGGGCAGCCTGTGCCAGGGCCTCCCCACCCTCACAGCCAACAATTCTTTCCTAACACTGAACACAAATTTCCCCTCTTCGAGTTTGAAAGAGGGGAAAAAGGCAAGCACAGGACAAACCCAAGCACCCTCTGGCTCTTTGCTGGAAGCACATGGAATGCCCAGTGCCTTCAGCACCAGGTCCTCAAAGGTTTTACAGTTCTCCTCACAGTCCAGATTAGGCTTTGTGCTCCATGGAAAATGAGGGATGATAATCACAGGCACTTTTAAGCTCAGCAACACTGAGTGAGCTGCACTAACAAGGGAGTAAAACCCAGGAACTGAGTTTTAGAAACTGGAGGAAAACAGAAAGTACAAAAAGCACTGAAGATTTGTGTCCTGATGTCAATACATTCAAATTGCCTTTTAAGCGATTTTTCAGACTCCGTGAGCACTGCGGGGCCGTTGTCACCGACGAGCAGCGTGAGCCCCTGAGCTCAGGACACACCAGCCCAGGGCAGCCCCTACCTGGACACCGGGGGGACCGGGGCTGTCCAAACCGCCCGTGCCTCAGCCGCTCCGCAGCGCAGAGCCGGGAACGAGCAGCGCTTGCGATCAGCAGAGGGAGCCGCTGCCCCACAGAAACACACCCGGGGGGGAAACACGGGGTACCTCGGGCAGGTCGTCTGGCTCACACGGCCCGGGGCAGCTCCGGTCCGAGGACAGCGCTGTGCTCGCTGGCTTTGACAAGAGGCTTCCGGAAGATAAAGCTGTGCCATTTCCCCTCTCCCGTGTCTCTCCTGCCCAGGGCAGTCCAGCAGTGAGTCCTGGCGTATCCTGCCGTGTCCAGGTCACTCCGTGCCCTGCCCCGGGCCAGGGACAGCACAGGGTGGCAAAACAGAAAGAAATGGGCCAGGTGTTTACTGCCAAGCAACATCTTCCTCATTCTTCTCGTTTCCTGGAGCTCACACTTCGGGGTCAGATTTCTGCCTTCCCTCGTGCACACAAGAACCATCCTCAACCTCAGCCCGCCCTGCATCCCCACTGCAGGGGAGCCAGCGCTGGTTTCCAGCACGAACACGGGCAAGCAGCAGAACAGACACACACGTTAAATTCAGCAGGACTGCTTTAACAGGCTGTAGTTTCTCAACACACTTTCTGCACTCACAGCTGAGCAGAGCATTTATTGAGGTTCCAGCTCAGCCAAGGGAATCAGGAGAAGGGCTGAGGTAGTTCCTGTGCTGGAGTGGTGCTGTGATACACCTACTGTGATGTGTTTATCTGGACTGCAGGTGGAGTGAGGGATCCCGTGATGTTTTCTCCTGCCTAGTCTGTGAAGCAGAGCAGCAGGTCCCTGTGCCTGTGGCACGGTGGTACATTGCTGGGACCTCCTCCCTCAGGGCAGGTCTGCACTGCAGCTCCTGGCTGCTGGAAGTGTGGCCCTGATCAGTCAGTGAGCCACCTTCTGTCTCCCTGATCCTGCCCACAGTCACAGACAGACTTCAGGGATCTGTGGAGTTAAAACATTCAATCTCACTTCTGCTCCTGCTACTGAGTTAGCCAGAGTGGGTCTGCAGGGCTGGGAGAGCAGAATTTGGCTGGAGGAGTGTTTTCTTTTGTCCCATTGTGGCATTCCTACTGCTCACCCCACAGCAAGAGCAGAACAAAACCAGTTTGTGAAGTCGATTCTTAAAAAATCCTTCCTGCCAAGTCAGAGATGCCTTTGTTGTGCAAGTTCTGGAGGCAGTTGGGGGAGTTCAGCCATATAAAAAAGTGTTTGTGTTAAATGCAGTCCCCTTTGTTCCAGGAGAACAATGTCCACCAGGATCTCTCTTCCCTCCCCACCCCCAAAGGCACTGGCAGGGGAAAGCAGCTTCTCCTGGCAGAGCAGAGTGCCCAGGGGATGTATCTCCAAATCCAGGTGTCCCAGAGATGCCTCTGAGACCTCTCACGTCTCCAGTTCCTACAGCAAAGCACAACTGCCAGTAACTTCCCCTCCCCTTGGGAACCCAGAACAGAGGGTGTGCTGTGGCTAAATCAAGTATAAACAAGAATTGAGATAAGCCTGGATAGTAAGAGATTTCTTTAAAATCCACATTTTCAGTGTACTTTTTGTTTGCTCCACAGCACATCGTGGTTTGTCACTGCATGGAAAGGACTCAGCACAAGCAGCAGCACAGACAAAGGTGTTCATAAGCAGGAAACCCCCCCTGCCTTTTAAAAATACCTCTCTTTTTATAATACCCCCTGCCCTCTGAAGCGCTGGAGTACTTGCCACTGTGACTCAGTCAGCATTTTTCTTGTCTGATCTGCACTTGATGAGCTCACACAGGTTTTCTTAATGATTCCATGTGTTTATATTTTTAACACAGAATCTTCTTTTACACTTCATTATGGAACGAGCAATTGTATCTAATAAAACCTTGGAAGTTCCTGCCTGTGCTTTAACCCGGTCCTAAAAGAATGTAAACCACTGGCAAAGGCTTGAGGACCTTGAAAACAACGATCAAGAACTCAAAGACTCTGTATCTTCGATGTCAAAACAATATTCTAAGCCATGTTATTAAATTAAGTCTAACTTAAATGTCAAATATATAAAATGCTTCAGTTGGATCAAGGTTAATATATTTGAAAAACATCTCCTAGAACTTCTGTTTTAAACTGTGTGTTCCATCCTAAACAATTCAAATTCAGCCAGACTCTAAGGTAATAATTCCTCCTCATATGCAGTAAGCAACACTCAGTAAAGTTCTCTGAACTCTTTGTAGAACATCTGTGGTTCATGGGCATTTCCAGGGGGACTGGGGAGTTGTTCTTGTCAATAATTTGTCAGTTTTCAATCAGTGTTTGCTGTAAAAAGCAATCCCTGAGAGCTCTGGGGAGTTTTTGGAACACTCAGGACCTCCCTCCTCGCCTGCTCCAAGTCCTTCTCTCTTGTGTACTCCTCACGTGAATTTATTTACAATAAAATCTGCTGTCTCAGGAGAAGCAGCTCTGCCCAGAGCAGGATCCCTGTACAGATGGGAGCAGCTGGAGCAGCAGCCAGCACAGGAGGGCTCAGTAATGCTGGTAAGCACAAATCCTGCACACAGAAATAAAGAGCCCAGGCAGGACGTGGGGGAGAGGAGCTGCACACCCTCATTCCAGGCAGGAGCTCATTCTACTCCTCCTTAAGGTCACGATCTATTGACACTCGTGTTACACTGGCACCGGGGAGGGGACAGTGACAACAAGGCCAGATGCCTGTGCCCAGGTCCTAATGGCCAGGGGACATCACTAGAATCCCTCTCTTCCACAGACATTGGCTGTGCCAGACAGAAAGTGAGATTTAATTCTCTTTCTGACCTCTCCAAAGCCAGATTCCACCTGTCTTTCATCTGAGTTTCAAGCTCTAGTGTGTGAAGACTAAAAGTAACAGAATCCACGTGGTCAGTATTCCCTGAAATCCCTTCATACAGTTCCAGAGTGCCTCAAAAGCTACAGGGACTTGTGTAGTTTGGCTTAAACAGAGCGAACACGTCTTTAACTGTGCTGATGCACACACTGCATCCTGAGGAATTTTTATGAGATTATCACTCGCTTTTTCTCACAGAATGGTGTGGGAATCTGACTGAACCACAATGAGTAAAGGCTGAATCAAAACCTCAGGACCTGGTTCACTGGAGACTTAAGATGCAGAAGCAGCATCCCTGAGTTCACTTCCAGAGTGAAAAAAAAGGCTAAAATTAAATATTAACGTTTCCAGTGGAAGTTCACACGACTGTTTGACTTGACTACGTCATCTTGCAGTACCCAACCCAGGAGAGCTGTGGCTGCAGCCACACACAGACTGTTCCCTGACTCTGCCCCCGTCAGTACAGCAACTCCAAATTCAGGATCAGCTAAGTCCCCAGACAGGCTGCCCACTGCAGTGACCTCTGCTTGCCATACCAAGGTCCACACTGCACCCATGTGTTTAAATTAGTTGGAATCACAGGAATATTTTTGATTATGTGACACTTAATCTCAGATTTGATAGCTCTGGAAAATCTATTGGAAAACCACAGCACTGGCAGCACGCTACAAAAACTCTCAGGAGTTCTAGAGCTCTGCCTTTGGAGCCTGTCTGTAACACAGCTCACCTGAGAAACCCTCCTCAGGTTCTGGTCACCTTTCATGGAAGAGAATTTACTGTTCTCTCAAACTCTGGGCGGCCTCGACCCTCCGGGAGCTGAGCTGGCCAGGGCTGCCCTGCAGAGGTCACATCTCCAGTGTGTTGTGGTGGCATTAGCTGAGTGCCCCAGGGTTCAGAAGTCCATGGAAACCCACATTGTGATGTGCCTGCTGAGTCCCTGCCCCTGCTGCCAGTGCCTCGCCCAGGGAACCAGGGCAGAGCCAGCCCACGACCCCTCTGTGCCCGAGGCAGCAGGGAGGGACCCCCAGCACCCACCCACACCAGCAGGGTCTCTGCACAGGGGCCAGGGCAGGGCCTGGGAGCTGCAGCTTGGCCCATCTGTGTGTGGCCTAAGCAAGCACTGCCTTGGATTAAATGTTCCACTGCTGCAAACTATCTCTCCTTCAAACAGAGACTTCTTCAGGAATGTGTTCACGTGTGGGAGCTGGAGTGGAGGAGAATGGGTATGGATTTGAAAACAGGACGACTTGACTTTACTTTTAATTCCAGCTCATCACAGTGTGCCAGGAATCACTGCCCCAGCTGCTCCAGAGCAAACAGAGCTGCCATTCCAGGGCTCTGGAGTGGACAGTGCCAGTGGCACAGGGGAATCACTGCCCCAGCTGCTCCAGAGCAAACAGAGCTGCCATTCCAGGGCCCTGGAGTGGACAGTGCCAGTGGACACGGGCACAGCCCTCACCAGAGGCTGCACTGGGGCTCAGCACAGGCTCCTGAATGTTTCACTTACATGTTAAACAAGAGAATTTCAGCTAATTGTGACCTTAACCTGTTCAAAGAAGTGTTAAGTAAAAGCTAACTAAGGACTCTGTAAGCAGAGATTCACCCAGACCCACAGTTCAAGCCGAGGCAGGAGGACTGAACCGGGAGAGACTCACCAGAGCTGGTCACTGGGTAAGCACCCACGAGTCCCCAGGGCTGGGAAATCAGCCTTCCATTAGCAGCAGGTTCTCTCCACTGTTTTCTGGAAGGAGAAAAAAAAAGTACAAGTTTGGGAATAATGAAAATGCAGAGAGCTCTGTTGGTGCAAGTGCTTCTCCACCAACCCTTCTTTTAAATGCTTCTAATAGTGGGATGCAGAAACTCACACCTGTGAAGATACAGACGTAATTTGCACCCACTTAGAGCTCCATTTGGAGAGGTATAAAAATAGCCCAGCAACAGGAATCTGGCCCATTCCTTATAATGATTATTGGAAATTTAACTGGAAGAATTATTTTAGCTTCACTAATAACATGAAAATTAGGCAGAAATGTGCTTTTGAACACTCTGTGACAATCTCTTCTGCTATCAGAGATGTGAACATGGTTCCTGCAGAAGTTCTTTTCACTCTTTCATTCTGAAACAAAGAAAAATCTCCAAGGATTGTTCCAAGACATCTCCAGACCCAAGTCCAGTGAAGTGGCCGTTTCAATGCTTGGTGACAGCAGTTGCATCCCTGCAATTCCGAGTTCCCAGGGATGTCAGGGACATCCTGCACATCTCCCCCCCAGAGAACCTGGCTGCACACTGGCCCAGGGACATGGAATGTTATGGCTGCAGGGACACAGCATTCAAAGGAAAGGGACTTTCAATAAGCACTAACAGTTTCCAGCACAAACAGGCCATTTGTGTCAATCCTAACTGGGTTACTGATCCCAGAAACACCACTGCCTTTCCTTCTGCCCTTCCTTTCTGTACTGCCTACAAATAACAGCCCAGAATTTTGATTTCTGGCATCACCTCTTTGCTGTTTAGGGGAAATTCACTGTACCTACAGTATAGTTCTTTTGTCAGTTCTGCCAGGCATGTTTATGTCCTGTCTGGAGTTCCATAAGTATAGGACAATAATTTATATAGCATTTCTTGTCCTCCAAGTGCCATGAGCTCACATCCCAGGATCCCGTGCATCACTGACAGACACAGAACAGCTGGTTCACAAAAGCACATCTGCAGCAGATCCTGCCTGCCCTTCCAGAGAGACCCCTGGGACGTGGAGGGGGCATCCCCCAGAGCACAGGGGACCACTGAATCTCAAAGAGTCCCACCATCCCTTTGGAAGGATCCAAAACCAAACCCTGCCCCGATTAACTCTGCTTTGTGCTTGTGCTTTGTGGGTGTAAACCTGGAGATGGCACTTGAGGAAAAGCAAGTGCAAGCAAAGTCACAAATCCTGTCGTGCAACATCTGCTGGGTTTCCACAGAGATTTGATGCTCTTTAACAGGAACGATTCTCCTTCAGCACAACTCAGGCTCCAGTGTTTTCAGCCCCACTGTTGCTGCCTGGGTTGCTGTATCCCAGGAGCAGGAGGAGTGTCCTGGCATGTGGCTGTGAGATACTCCAGGGGGTGTTCTGGTGGTGCAGAGATGCTCCTCTTTCCACTCACCCCGAGCTTTAGAGCCAGAATCAGCTAAAAGCTGACTACATTCAGTCAATTACCCATCTAAAATCACCTCCTTTCTGAGACAAATCTCAGCCTGGTTGCCCAGTAACACTGATAGATAAACCCCTTCTTAGGAGCCCACTTAAGGTAGAGCTCAAGAGCAGAGGAGGTTCATGAAGCCTCACAAATCTCTTTATCAAGTGTGACCTAAACACTAAGTTTTTGATAAAGTCTGAAAATAAGTCAGTGGAATACAACTTCAGGTCCCAGGTGAGCACTCTGGGAAGTCCGAACCATTATTCCACAGGATTTAGGAAGGTGGATGCTACTCAGACCTCCAAGATTTCAGTGCTTTAACAGAATCTCTGCCACAATTAGCTCTTCCCATTAGCCTTCCAGTCCCATGGGAGCCCAGCACACCCAGGTGAAAGCAAAACAAAGAGGGGGCACCTTTTCCAGGTGCAAAACGACTGATTTCAGCGGAACGGGGCAAGTGAGAGCCTAGAGTCAGAATTTTAAAAAGAGGGGGGGAAATGAAAGGAGAAAGCCTTGGATGAACTTTGAGAGTGGGAATGTAACACCTGCTGAGCAACCTCCTCCAGCTTTTGGTGAAAGGTCTGGATGGGCACGGACACGGCGAGGACAAACCCTGGGCTGATGACAGATGTGTGGCACAGGGGAGCTGTGAACCTGCGACTTCACGGCAGGGAAGGGGAGTGTCTCCCTCAGGAGGCTCCAGCTCTCTATTTATAGTTCCCACAAAGCAGCAGCAAGCATGATGTGATGCCTCCTGATGGCAATGCCATCAGCACTGCCCAGAACTCTGGGTGGACCCTCCCTCAGCCCTCACTTCAACCTTCCCCCCCGAGCAGACTCTCAGAGTGTTTCTCAGTACCTACAGGGAAGAGCTGAAGCAGAAGTGCAGCAAAGTGGGTCAAACAAAGCAGCCTCAGCACTCTCCTGAAGTCCAGCTGTTTAAGTAGGTCTTAGAGCTGACAGGAATGCAAACACGGTGTTTGCTACCCAGAAAATGCCCATTCTCCCTTAACCTGAACACTCTGTACCTTTCTCCCATATGGAAAAACATCCAAGCGAAGAAACTAAGGAAAGTAATATTCTGAGATAACTGTGCTCACCTCTGAGCTGGCTTTTAGGTGTGGTACAATGCAGGTCACCACAGCTGCCCTTTGACAATGTTCAGGAACTGTAACCTGTGAAAATTGTTTCTTTCCTTTCTAGGTGTAAGTTTTTTGAATAAAATTATCTTTAAGACCCAGTGAAGCACTGCTGTTTGCCAAATTTCACATATGTATGAAGACACCCTTAAAGGCCCAGTTGGTGCAATACTTTCCTTTTAAGTCCTTGGGTATAAAAAGAATTTGTCTTTACTGGTGTATGAAACATTCACTTCAGCATCTTTAAATAGATTCCGGCAGGAAGAAAATGATGGCCTTTGCCTCACCTTGTTTTCAGGAGTTCCTAAGAGCTTCCCCTCTGCAACACAGAAGAGGTGAGGACCAGCTCTTCCATCAGCTCCGTCTGGCATGTCTGTGACCACCAGAGGATTAGGAACAAATCTGACACCTACCCACAGTGCCCTTATCCAAGGGGTGAGTCAAATCTGCCTGAAACTCTCTTCCCAGCTTTTAAAGCAGATCAGATCAGATGCCAAGCCCCCCCAGAGAGAGCAGCAGAGCGAGGCAGGAGCTATAAATACCCTCGGAGCAGTCCCGGTACGGGCACAGCACCTGCAGGGCTTGGTCCAAACCCACGTGCCCAAATCAAGGACCCAAAGCCGTGTCCCTCCCCACTGCTGCTGAGGCAGGGCTGTGCTGAGCCAGCCAGTGGGGCAATGCAACATTCACAGGGTCCTCCTGCCTGTGCCTCCTGACGCACTCCCAGCAAGGCTCTCCAGCCTTCTCCCAGAGAAGGAAATGGGTTAAACTGATGGGCTATCTTTAATGTGTGTTGACAAAGGTCCAGAGTGAATGTGCAGTTACATTAGTCAAATTGGGACTGCTCTGCTCAGCCCCAGTACGAATGCCTTCCTCTTTTATTATTTAAAGCTTCTGGGTTTTTTTAACATTTCATTATGTAGAAAAAAGAAATACATCAAATGTGAATCCACTGGGAAAATATTCCTGCATTTTCTGTAAAATCACATAGAAGTAACCATGGAAATTTGTTTCATTTTCACCCTACTTAATTTGTACACAATCTTTTCCCTTTTCTCTCCTGAATCCCACTGTAGGGTGCAAGGAAAGGGGAATGGAAGAACACCTTTCTGTCCTCTTGCTTACCCCGAGCACTCGAGGAGCCCTGACTGCAGGGCCAGCCTGAGACCCAGGTCACCCCCTGTCTGTGCCTCTCTGCACCCAGCTCTGCAGGAGCCCAAAGGCACCTGACAGGGTGCTGTCAGCAGATGGGCACCCCCACGACTCCGGATCTCTGATGGTGTTTCCTGGTGCCCTGGCACCACCCCTGCCACTCCTTGGCTGTCCTGCCACTCCTTGGCAGGCTGTGCCCTGCTGAGCTCCCCAGGCATCCCACGGCTCCACAGGCAGTGGGAATGAGGTGAGTGGGGCACTGCCAGCGTGCCAGGCTGCTCCCAGGCTGTCGTCGCCCCGGCTCGTGTCGAGCCCGCAGTGTGTGCTCAGCCAGACTGGCCTGATGCTCTGGGTGGCACTAACCCTGCAGTCACATCTTAGTCAGCCAGCTGGGAGGTTATTTTTAACTCTGCAGCACTGAGGCAGTGCATTGTGAGTCCTGCCCTGTCCCAGTGTATGTCAGCGATTCCCAGGCCCCTTCCCTGCAACGCGGCACTGTCAGGATGTGCCAGCAGACATCGGCAGGGAGGGGTTTGCTCTTTAAGTGCTTTCTAATGACCCAAGTCATGACAGTGCAGATAAGAGTCTCTCCAGTGCAGCAGCAAGGTTCTGTTAAAGAAATCAATGTATTCATGGATGACAATGATAAAAATCAGCAGCACTGGTTTCAATCCCTTTTGCTTCAGTTCCCACAGTGACAAGCAGAGCAGTACAACCTAGAAGAAGAACTCAGATTGTGATCTTCCTAAGTGATAAATTGCCTATTGTCATCTAAGAGTACAGTGTCACATGGATTTTGTAGCTGGTACAAGCAGCTAATAAAATAATGCCTTATCAGATCTCTTCTGAATTCCTTTAGATATCACCAGCATGCTTCCCCAGGCAAGGGAAGCACCACAAAGCCAAACTGTCCTCTACAGTAAATCCTCCTGCACTCACACTCCTGAACTCTTTCCACAGGGAATTTCCTTCCTTTCCTCTTCCTTCAGGGCAGAATTCAGCACTGACTGCTTGGATCAGGCAGTGACTGCTCTTGCACCGAGGTTTTTGCACCAGACTTGTGAGCAATGTGGGTCCTCACACACTCAGACCTGCTTGGCATGTCAGCTAAACTGCACCTGACCCCCCCTTTCCCCCAGTTCTGAAAGAATTGCTGGTGAACAGCAGCAGTTTGGGGGTTTTTTAGGGAGGCTCCAACCCTTATGGTAACTGGGTTCAAAATTATGTATAGGTACAAATTCCCTGGTAAAAGAATGCATCAGTCATGTATTACAAACAGCCTGAAAATAAACAGATTTTACTGTTATTGCTTTAGATAAAATCTTTCTCCCCTTCCAAGGGTTTATATCATTTCACACTTACAGGAAAAAATCCCAGAAGCTTTTCAAATGGGATTGAGCCACAGCTGCTCTATCATAAATCTAGAGAATTAAAATGTGCAGTGAGACAGTTTGGCTAAACAACATCTTAATTTCCTTCACGTGAAGCAGCTTGTATAAACAGGAACAGCAGGGATGGGAGCTTGCTCAGGATGTGGAAATGGAGGGAAAGGGACAGCAAAGGCACAGGAAAGGCAGCACTGGAGGAGGCTGAAGGAGGGAGGCTGCAGGGAAACACGAGGAGCCAAGGAGAATCAACACACGCGGTCTGTGCAGCCAGGGAGGGAGAGGGGCCGATCCCCTCCAGATGGAGTCAGATCACTGCCAGTAATGAACCCCCTGAGCCACTCAGATCCCAGTGGAAGTGGGAAGGGAGAGTGGCATAACCTGGCATCACGTGAGTGACTGAGAGAACAATTTAAATTTTACAACATGAGTAAAGAGAGGTTACCTTGCAGTCTCCCTAGCTCAATTCCTATACCATTTACACAATCCTCTCCCTCAAAGGGCCATTCCTGAATGCTGATTGAATTCCTCCACTTCTGAATACACACTTTTTCTGTGGGATACACACAGGCATCCTGCCAGCCCATGGTGGATACTGTGTGGAAGTAACTTGTCAGTGTCCTGCAGATTTTAGCAGCCACATCAATGAACTGTGCATGAACAGCAGAGTCAGGATTAACCCAAACCCGAATGTGACATGTACACACCCGGCACGCAAACTGTTCCTTCCTCCTGGACAACCAGCTGAACTGGCAACTGGCCATTCCCAGCACAAATACTTCATACCAGAAGGGAGCACCAAGAGCCTCCAGGTCTTACCTCTCACTCAGTTAATCAGAGGCATGTAACAAAGATACTGTGCTCATTACAGGAGAAAAAATTGTTATTCCTGGTGGAAAATCCATTTTCTCCTGACACCAGCAACCAGATGGCATCTAAACAATGAACTGTCCAAGAAAACTGGGAAGTTTCCCTTCCTCCAGCTAATGGGGGTATCAGGTCTGCACTGACCACTGCCCCTCCAAGCACAGCCCCCAGCTGGGAGGGAGGAGCACCATCCTCTGCAGAACCTTACAAACAACAGCAGCGGCTCTCCCTGTCATCTCCGGAGCACACGGAGGGACTGAGGCCATTCCACAGCTGCCCACACTGCCAGGCTCTGGGACTCAGGGCTTTCCAGCTGCAGGGACACTTCCAAGGGGCACTTTCTTGGAGCCTCGGAAGAGGCAGTGTTCTTTTAGCAGTGGGATCCTCACTGAGTTCCTGTGACCCCCAGACAGGCCAGTCTGTGTCTCTGCCTTCCCCTTTGTCCCAGGTAGGTCACACTGTCCTGTCTGCAGTTCACATTCCCTCTCCCTCACAGAACCCTTTCAGATTCCTCTCACGTGGCTGATATATCACCATTCAGTCTGCAACCCCAAAAGCCCCAGGCTCTGTCCTTCCACTCACAGCTTTATCTGTGCTGAACTCAGTCCAAACCAGGGTATCACATCTTGCACTCCCATTTCTGCACCTGCAAAATGAACCCCTCAGCCTGGAGCACTCGTGGACTGGGTCAGCTTTCCAGGCTGCACTCGGAGATGTGAGTTAGGACAGACTCTGCCTGTATTTTAAGACATGCCAAGAAGCCACAAACACCTTTGCTGGTTCTGAGCCCAGCTGTGCTCCAGCACCGGAGAGGAGCTCCCTGGGAGCCCGCTGTGCCTCGGGAATGTCTGGTTCCAGTCTCGGATAGCACGTCCTTGCCTCGGGAACAGCATCCCTGCTTCTGTGCTCTCACCTGCCCTCGCTGCACTTTTCCCTCCTCATTTTCCTCAGAAGGGGTACAAGATGATCTGGCAGGATTTGTGGCAGCCTGAGCTCAGCCTGGCTATTGGAGCACCATGGATTTGTGGAACCAAGTCTCTATGGCACCTTTGGGCTCTGCTGCAGTCCCAGAGCACACACAGAGCCTCATTCCTGCCCTTCCCATTGTCTCCAAAGTGCCCCACGGCAACCACGGGCTGCAGAGCCAAACTGATCTGCAGGAACTCCTACAGAACTCTGCTTTAAGATAAAGCAAAATAAAAGACACTCTCCTTCTAAAACAGAAGCACAAGGCCCCAAGCAAAAACATGCACACAATTAATTTGATTTGTGCGTGGAAATGCGGTGAGCACATGAAAATGCAGCATATTTCTGTGCTGCCTTGGGCTTCTGACTTCATGGAAATACACACCCATATATTAAAGCCTGTTTTTCCTTTGAAAAATAAAAACCCATTATTAACTAAACTGCCCAAATTGAACAAATGTGATGGTTCCACACAAGCTGAAAAAATGGACTGCCTATTTAAAAAAAAACAACCAACAACCTAACAGAGTGGTGTTCATTTTATTAATGTAACTGTCTCTTGAGCAGAAAAAAGGAGAAGGACAATGGAAGAGTCTCTTATGCTGACATGCACATTAATCACCAAGTCACCAAGCAGTGTTAAAAACCCAGCCAGGGTTCTGCTCTCTTCACCAAAACCAGTATGAATAGAGACCCCCCCAGAGGGAGCAAAGCTCACTCCTGCGCTGAACTCAACCCAAAACACCCATCAGTAGGCTGGCTCTTAAAATGAACAAAATAACCTCTCTCCTGGAACAGAATTTTCAATAATGACAATCTGGGAGAATCTTTTTCCTTAGGGGTCAGTCCCTGTAAATGCCCACAGTCGGACCTCAGGGACTGGTTTGTGGGAATACTGGTCCTACCAAACCAACAGTTGCTGTTCCAACAAAGAGTAATAAAACTGAAGGAGTGGGAGGACTATGACAAAATGCTGCAACCCACAGGATTTTTGAAGCACTTGTGTCATGGTTCATTCTCCCACCCCTTCTGATTCCAAAGGAGTTTTATCACTGACTTTGGCAGCAGCCAGGTTCTGCCAACACCAAACACCCCGAAGGATAAACCCCAGAAGGATCACTCACAGACCCCACCCCCCCATTGCTGGGTTCAGTTAGGAAGCATTTATCAAATATTCCTCAGCCACCTGTTTTCTTCTCAATTTTCATAACTAAGCAGGTGTAAGAAAAGACCTGTTTTACGAACTCAGGCAGTGGCACCGCAGAACGTAAGCTGCATCACGAGTTTGCTGAGATACTCGTGACACTGGTGTGTGTCCTTGTGCAAGCAGACTGCAGGGACCAAACCTTTCACCTGCTGCTGTCTGTGCTGAGATCAAACCACAAACAGATGGGTCCCAAGATCACCCCAAGAATTAGTTCCTGACAAACAGTAACGTCAATGAGATTCAAATCAAACACTTTGAAAGACAAATTTATAAATTAGAGGAGAGTGAAATAGTAATATTGAATTAGCAGCAAATCCTTGGGGTTATTTAATATAGTCACAGACTGGGTTGGGTTGGAAGGGACCTTAAAGACCAGCTGTCATGGGCAGGGACATCTTCCACTGTCCCAGACTGCTCCAAGCCCTGTCCAACCCGGCCTTGGACACTTCCAGGGATGGGGCAACCACAGCTCCTCTGGGCAACCTGTGCCAGGGCCTCCCCTCCCTCCCAGGGGAGAAGACCTGCTGAAGATTTAGGTTTCAAATATTAAAAGTGCAAAAATACCACAGTGAGCCCTTATTTCAACGCAAACTTGATTAAACTGCTGGCAGTGGGAAGTGCTCCAGGAGAGCTTTCAGAACTGGGATACTCTGGGTGCTGGAAGCACCATTCTGGCTACTGCTGAGGGCAATCAAGTGTAGAGTCCATGTGCTGGATGAACTCAGCTCTTCCTCCCTCACTCAGGGAGCACTGGGAGCTCTTCCCGCTCGGAGCGCTGCAGGAACACCCACAGACAGGGCTGCCCAGGCACGGCCACACACGTCCCGCAGCACGGGAAGGCAAAGCACTGCCTGCCCCTCTCCCTGCTGTCCCCGGGAGCACCAGCTGCAGCTGCTCTCCCCGTGCACATGCAGGGAGTGAGGTTTCCTCATTGCTCAACAAAAGCCGCTCTGTTGGGACGGTATGTTTGGGTTTGGGGCGCTCCTGCTGCCAAACACCTGCGCGTGTTCAGACACAAGAGCAAGAGCAGCGCATTTGGTCGCTCCTTCTGTGTGTCAGACCCAACCCCGAGGAGGTACCAGGGCAAAGCCACTGGGAGCTCTGCTCCAGCCCTGCACTTCAGTGTGTGTCCAGCACACGTGAGGGAGGAGGAACCAGCAGCAGGCTGTTTATCTCAGCGTCAGGGCAGGCCTGCATTAGCAACGGGACTGCACCGTCTGCTGGGGGACATCTCGCTCTTTATTCACTTTTGCTTTTCTTTCGTAATTTTATGTCAGTTCTGACTTGCTCCCTTTTATCTGGCTAGTGAGATTTGCCCCTTTGTTCTATTTGAAGTGGTGTGTTTTATTTAATTACTTTATTATTATAGATAACATAATCAAGCCATGTATTATAGGAAGGGAGACTTCACCTGACCTATTGTTTGTCAGGTTGAAGTTATCTTACCAGCTCAGAGACTACCAGGAGACGTTCCAGAGCACAGGGCTGTGCCCTGCCCCTGCCAGAGCAGCCAGCTGTAATTACCAGTGTACTTAGGATGCTAGAAGGGCTACAGAACAGAACACCAGCATTGCCTTCTCAACGTGTCACACCCCAAAACACCGCCTCCAGATACAGCAGCAGAGGTCCAGATCCCAGCAGGGAATCCGGATCTCGCGCTTGCCTTTCCTGTAGAACTGCTGGAATAGCAGTTATGCTGCAGGTCACCGTGTCCTTCAGCTCCTGGAAGCCCAGTGGAGCTCCCCCAGCAGGGACACCAAACACGACTGTCCTTACAGCAGGCGCAGGCAGAGCTGAGGGGGAAAGCTGCTGCAGGGAACAGTTCTTGCAACGCTCTTGGTGCCCCCAGGGCATGGTCATTAGTGGTCATTAGGGGTTATTAGGGGCAGCACGGTGGGCACAGGGGTGTGTGAGAACCAGCCAGGTGTGCTACAGCTGAGAGGGGAGATCGTCATCACAGCAAAATGCCACAGCACATAAACTGATGCCACTGAGAGTTGTTGAGAGCTCCTCCAACTCAGTCACTGTTCCTCCAGCATGTGAAATCAGAAAAGAGCTCAAACTGGAGTATAACTGCTTCAGATTAGCCCTAAAAGGATTCTCTTACAAAGGCTTTTCCTGCCATAAACCAAATCTGGACAAGCAAGTCCAGGGCTCTTAATCTGCCACCAATTCCAGAAGCCATCTACAGTCGCTTGGGAGGCTGGATTAGAGTCAGCTGTGTGGAAAGGATGTGGCTCTGTCACCTTCCATGAGTGCATGTCCACCCTGCACCGATCCCGAGGCTGACTCCAGAGAACTGGAGCACTTGGTACAGTCTGAGCCATATTCTGGACGTCAATGACTCAGCTATTTTCTCCTCTGATTTCTTTCAACGTTTCAGCAAAAGTTTTCTCGGTTCTCCTCACAGAAGCTGAGTTTACACATCCTTCCCACAGAGCATGCAGGCTGATCCCACCTTCACTTTACACCAGCATTTATTTAGCACTACCCTTAGGAATCCCGTTTCCTGACTCAAAAATCAGACAACATGTGACCAAAACATACAAGTGATCCAAGATTTAATATCCTCGTGGTGAGGCTTCAAATAAATGCACATTATGGAGGGAAATCAACATATATTGGGGAAAAAAGGAACATCTTAAAAAAATGTTACCTGAATGTCTGCCTGAACAGTTTGTTATTAATACTGCACACACGCACTGGTCCAAAGTGCCTGACAAACTTAACTCATCACCCATACAACGTGCCCCACAAGCATTGCAACCTGTTACACGCCCACAGAAGTCCCAGACACTACAGTGGTGTGTAACTTTAGCCCATGTTTGCCCACGTGTGCAACGTGCCCATGCCCTCCTTGTGTGACCAGCAGCAAACTGGCCAACACGTGACACAACACGGCCCACGGGGCAGGTGGGCCCTTTGTGAAGGGGGGGATTTGAAATCCAACCAGATTTACTATTTGCAGTACAAATGCCAAACCAACCAAACAATAACCACCACCAAACCACAGCAGCTGGGAACACAAGAGCTCCCCTGCAATGCCCAGAGGAACAGGAGACACAGAAGGAATGGGAACAGAATGCTGCAGGAAAACCTAATACAGCTGCATATCAAAAGGAATAAAGCTCCTGATGGAGTTATCTGAAAGAAAAGAATTCTATATGTGGCCTTTCTGGAGATATAATGACCTGACCTTGCCACCTGGAGGGTAAACTGCCCGCCCCGCTCCAGTGAGAGGTAATCTGAAAAATGATGGAAGGGACCAGGAGAAATTGGGACTTTCTACAGCAGAATCAAATATAGCTCATTCAGCTTAAAGACTTCGAATTGTTTCTGAAGTCTGGCAGAGATTTTCTCAAATCTCTGCATTCCAGCCCAGCAGTGAACAGCACCTGCACAACTGTGGGTTTCACTCTGTGACCCCCCAGGAGCCTGAACCGTGGTACTCAACAGTTCAGTCAGATTTTCACACTTGCCAAATTAAGCCACTGGGACAATAGAAAGGATCGATGCTTTGATCTTCCATCAGGATTGACATGAAAAAGTTTCAAATCCACTTTGAGGAACTGGTGCAAGTCAGATCATGTTAATAATGGCCCAAAGATCTCATTATTTGGGGCTTGCTTATTGTTATTTATTCTCCCCTAAACACAGATTATCACAGAATCCCAGGATCCCTGAGGCTGGAAAAGCCCTCCCAGCCCGTGGATCCCCCTGTGCCCCATCCCCACCTTGTCCCCAGCCCAGAGCACTGAGTGCCA
>JAYRBT010000010.1:843567-877837 GCA_036023395.1 Myiotriccus ornatus
GTGGAGCCCCGGAGCTGTCGACCCCTGGAGCTGTGGATCCACGGAGCTGTGGATCCCCAGAGCTGTGGACCCCTGGATCTGTGGATCCATGGAGCTGTAGATCCCCAGAGCTGTGGATCCCCAGAGCTGTGGACCCCTGGATCTGTGGATCCATGGAGCTGTGGATCCCCTGAGCTGTGGACCCCTGGAGCTGTGGACCCCTGGATCTGTGGACCCCTGGAGCTGTGGATCCCCAGAGCTGTGGACCCCTGGAGCTGTGGATCCCTGGAGCTGTGGATCCCCAGAACTGTGGATCCCTGGAGCTGCAGGGCCCCAGTGCAGACAGCTGCTTGGAAACCCAGCGGGGTGTTGGCTCCTTGGATTTTGCATGTCCCTGGTAGTTTCTGCTCCAGTTGTTGCTGCAGTAAAGGCCTCTCTGTTTCTGCTCACTGTGGTTTTGAGTTAAGCAGAGGAGTGTGACTAAGCTTTCACACTCATATTTGCACTGTGCAGGAAACCCTGTGGTTAATGCATCTGAATTCTCTGCTATCTCTTGCCTCTGTGTTTACACCACTATCAGCTTTCCTGCCATCTGCATATGGCCCAGGCAGCTTTTACCCGCTTCTTCCACCAAACACCCCCTGTCTTCCCAGTGACGCCTACAACGGTGGCTCCCTGCATGGGTGCACAGCAGCTCAGCACCCCAAGGAGCCCGTTAGCCAGTGTGAACTGCAGCCCCGTGTGTGGCTCTCAGGCAAGCTCAAAAACTGCCAGACAAAATAAAAAGCAGCTCTTCAGCCAAGGGTTTTATCAGGCTTGCAAACACCTGCAAATCAGTGGCACTGCGAGGCCCTCACCTAACAAAGACAAAGCTTTGTAACACAATACAATTAGAGCTGAATAATTTAGGCACTGAAACAAGGATTCTGAGAGCCAGACTGTTGACTTTCCTGAATGAGAAATTACCCACGCCTGGATTCATTACAAACTTACTGAGAAACAAAACCACAGCCCAGGGAGGAACCACTCAGGATGTTAAGAGTTTGACACCTAAAGTCTCTCTCACAGTCCAAGTGCCCTGGACCCCCCCGGCCAGGGAGGGAGGGCAGGAGGCTCTCCACTTCCCTCTGCCTATGACACAGGGTGTGGTGGGCAGCAGACCAGCAGGGCTGAGGTGAGCAGTCACACTCACAGGCAGCGTTCACTCGGCTGCTGTTGGTTCCTTGAACCTTGGCTTTGTTGCTTTGGAAAGGGAGCTTTTCCAAAAGGAAATACAAGTATCATCAGTGTGGTTTCACAGGAGTGTAAATGAGTCCTCATGTCCCAGAAGTCACCCCGAGGTCATTCTGGGATTAACGTCTTGCTGTGGTCAGTTTGGACCAACTGGAGAAGACAGTACTGAATGGGTCTTTGGCTGTTCTTCACTCCATGAAGAATTCCAGCTGAGCTGTTGTGACACTGTTTGTTTTTCTGATGCCTGATCGGTGCACCCTTTTTTTATGTTGTTCTAACTACCCATGGGTGCAGTTTTTGGAGAAGCTTCCTTCCCTAGCCAGATTTTTAAGGGACAGTACTGCTAAGGGATAGTACTGCTATCTCCCCTCAAATTAATCAGCATTGAGCAGACACCCTTCTTTTTCAAGGGTACCAATTCAATGACAATATGCTCTTTCATTAACTCTTTTTGTCCATTATCCGATTCTCTAAATTGTATGCTGAGTGTTACTTGGTTCTATAAATTTACCATGTATTTGTTTCAACCTGGTGGTTGTCCATCAGAAGTCCAGGGAAGTCCCTTGTCAGCAGCAGTGCCAGATTCCACCAAACTTGTCCCTAAAGGATGAACCTGGAGACATTTATCCTGCTCTTTCTCACTGCAAGCAGTAGGATCACTTGATTGTAGAACACCAAAGCAAGGTTATAAGGACAAACTATTTATTCTTATCTCTAAATGTGAGGGGTTCATTGTTTCTTTCAATTCTGGGGTGAACTTTCTGTTGCTGGTTTGTTTTTTTGTTTCTTATCCTGGTGATATCAGAGTCAGGGGAAGGTGAGTAAGAGGGAAGCAAACACGTGGTGTTTAACCGGAGCCAACACCAGCCACAATGTGCTCCATCCTGGCACTGGCCGTGTGTGCCCCTCAGGAATCTGCAGGGCACTTCCAGGGCACCCCCAGAGAGGGTTTCTCATCCCTAAAATTACAGGGTTGGAAAAGCCCTCGAAGGTCACCGAGTCCAACCGTTCCCCAGCGCTGCCAAGGCCACCGCTGCCCCATGTCCCCAAGTGCCACATCCACTTTCAAACCCCTCCAGGGATAGGGAATCCACCACTGCCCTGGGCTGCTGTGCCAGGGCTGGACAACCATCTCCCTGAAGAAATTTTCCCTAATATCCAACCCAAAGCTCCTCTGGAAGAACCTGAGCCATTTCCTCCTGTCCTATCACTCTTATCTGGGAGAAGAGGCCGGCCCCACCTCACTATTGTCTCCCACTGCACTCCCTGCCTCTCTGCTTGCCCAGGGGAGCATCGCTGACATTTTTCTTAAGCAGGATGTCCCGCTGTTGACTCGGTGGGAGCTCTCCCTAAGAGAGGCCCAAACAGGAATGCCAGCACTTGACTCACAGATCACACCTCTCGTGGCCTGGGCATACACCAAGGTCTGCTCCCTCTTTCCAAGCACGAGGTTCTACAGGAGTGGAAACTCTCTCGCTGCCTCTCAGGTACGTCAGTCCTCTTCGGGCTATTTACAGATTTCCAGATGAGTTTCTTCCTTTTCTTTCTCTTTGTGGTGAATTAGGTGGTTCCACTTTTTTGATTCACATGAAATTTTTTAAACAAATCCTTTTTTGCCATTTTAGGTCAGTGTGTTCACACATCACCCTCTGCTTCCTGAGCTTGGTTGCAGTTCAGGCTGTGCTATAGGCAGCTGGTTACAAAATCACATGCATTTTTAATGACTCCTCTATTCTTACATTGCCTGGTGCGATTTGCTATTGTTCAAGGCACCAGGTAATGTCAGGAGTGACCTGCAGGAGCACATGGCTTGTTCTAGGAACCGGACTGGAACTCTGCAAGAATTAATGCAGGGAAGGTTGAAAGTGAGATATTTATATTAATTTGAACACTGATCCTGGAAAAGATATCATCAGCATTTCCCTCACTCCACTGTGTAAGCAAACACAGTATTTTTGTTCTCTAGACTTTTTGAAATGTTATTCTTTCCCATTTTTTATACTTCTATTGTTGTTTTAGTGAGTAAAACCTTCTTCAGAGGTTCATTTTGCAAAAGTGCTTCATTTTTGCAGCCAGTATTCAGTTATCAGCCTCCCCTCTCCATTCCATCTGCCCTGTGGATCACTCGCTGGGCAGTTCCATAAAGAAGTTGGGATTCAGTTTCCACTTTTGGAGAGGAGGAAATTGCCCTTCTCAAGGCACAGACGTTTTAGTGTGTGTAGCTGGGAACAAAAGCTTTGAGAAATTCCAGCTGCCATGTCTGTCTCAGGGGTAATAAAGGTGCTTTCAGGAAGGCAGCAGGAGTGAGGGTGGTGCCTGGTGTGAACGAGAGGAACGATGGTAACTCACGTTGCTGCTTCTGATGTTTGGCAGTCTATTAGTAAAAATGAAAATAATTACAGTGAAACTTTGTAAGAATGAAACAAGTATCTTTTGGTACTCGGTTGGTTGAGAAATCTTACGACAGAGCTGAGAGCTGCTTCTCCGTGCAAGAAGTCACAGCTGTCTCCCTCCCGAGGAGAAATCACTCGGTGAATGAGGACATAAGATCCTGCAGAGCAGTATGTGACTGCATTAATTTGACAAAGCGCCGAGCGTGCATGGAAGCAGCACCGAGCCGTGCAGACACGCAGCCGCTTGCGCTCCCTGTGCATCCTCCGGCGGCTCCCGCGCGGCGCGGGGCGCGACGAGCGGGCGGGGAGCGATGAGCGGGCGGGGAGCGATGAGCAGGCGGGGCGGGCGGGCAGGTGCAGCCGCGCCGGGGGCTCGGACCCCGCGCTCCCCCGCCCTGCCCCGGCCGCTGCCCCGGGGGCGGCTCGGCGAGGTGCTGAGCGCGGCTCGGCGGGGCGGGGGGGCTGTTTGTTTGTTTCCTGCCCCATCCCATTTCTACGATCGCGAAGAGGAAGAAGCCTTCAGGTCACCCGGAGAACTGCTGGGCCGGCGGACAAGGGCTCCTTTGATCGCCGGCGCTCGGCTCGGCTCGGCGGGCGCGGATGTCCCGGCCATGCGGGCGCCCCGCCGCTGCCCGCGGGCGCTGAGCGCCGCCGGGGGCCGCCCGGCACAGCCCCGCTAGCCTGAGCCTAAACCCGAACTCGCGCCGCCTTCCCCCGGGACCCGCGGGCGCAGACCCGCCGCCTCCGCCCGGCGCCGCCCGGGGATGTGCGTGGCGGCCCCGCGGCCGGAGCCCTGCGAGCGCAGCGGGTGAGTGCGGGGACGGGGCTGCGGGAGCGGGGCGGGCGGACGGACGGACGGACGGACGGACGGACGGACGGGTCCCCGCGCGGCTCCCCACGCCGGCAGCCCCATCGCGGTGCTCCCTGAGCCGGACGCGGGGTCTGGAGCAGCGCCCCGAGCCCGCGGGACGCCCCGGCGGGGCCGCTCCGGGCAGCGGCTGCGGCGGCAGCCGAGAGCCCTCCCCGCCCTGGGCGGCCCGGCCCGGCCCCACGCACCTCCCCGCGGGGCCGGGGCTGTGCGGGCTCCGGGGCTGTGCGGGCTCCGGGGCTGTGCCGGGGCTGTCCCGGGCTCCGGGGCTGTGCCGGGGCTGTCCCGGGCTCCGGGGCTGTGCCGGGGCTATCCCGAGTTCCAGGGCTGTGCCGGGAGAGGCGCATCCCCGCGACGGGCTGCCCCGGCACTGCCCCGCTGTAGCCCATCTATCTGCACGGGGCAGGCAACAACTTAGCGAATAAAACCAAAAAGTATTCTCGTGACGTGCTGCATTCTCTGTAGAAGCGACGTTGCGAACCAAGTAAGCCACAAGCCGATTTTCAACGCGCCCATCCCCAAACCAAAAGATAACGCATTCATTAACTCCCCGTGCCTCCTAGATCAGAATCAATCAAAATATCGTCAGCTGTACGCGGTGTCTAAGCTTTAGTAGGCAGAGCAGAGGGGAATCACAGAAGCACTAAGAGAAGTGTAAGAGAAGCACAATACCAAGGCTTGTATCTGCTTAAACTACTCCTACACTTTTGCTGTGCTTGCAGTTCGCACATAAAGAAGCTTTTACCTGGCGTTCGTTAATGCAGATGGGACCAACTCTTTAAATAACTACAAGTAAAAATTAGTCAGATGCCTTTAGACACGAGGAAGAGTCCTGCAGGAACAGAAAGATTAGCTCACTTGGAAAAACTTAGCTGACTGCAAGGGACCTATTCACACATGAAAGGTGCAGCGTTTCCTGCTGCTCTACTGAACTGTGCTTTCAGTGCTCAAAGCCACCCCTAGAGTCAGGAGATAAGCATCATCGCTTAAATGAGGCTCCAAGAATCCAGAGGATTCTGGTGACCGGTCAGTATTTAGACCATGTAAATAGCTTTTTTTGCTGCTTAATATGACCGAAAGTGAGAAGGGGATAATAGTTAATTTGCTTTTTTATTACCTATCAACTTCTATCTTGCAGTTAATGCAGGGCAGATTTCTCACTCCTTTACCTGGTTCTGTGGGATTTCAGTCCTGTGCCTCATAAACCACGGTCTCATTTGACCAAAAAACTTACTCATCAGAGAAAAACAGCAACTCACGCGGCACGTGAAAGAAGTTGTAATGGTCCCTGTAGGTGTTGAAAGACATAGGCTGGGCAGACCTTGCAGGATTCCAGACTCCTGAGCCATGGAAGAGCTGCGATTCTGGCACTGCCAGTCACCTCCTGCATCCTGATGTCCCAGGAGTAGTGACAGAATGGGAGACGAGACATTTTACAGGGAAGTAAAATGTTCTCTTTTTCATTTAGAGGACCAGTGTCAGGGGAACAGGGGGTCCAGAGGAGAAGCACAGACTGGGTATGGACAGACTGCAGCAGTTTGAGGGGACTAAGATGAACAGAAGTCAGCACTACAGCAAAGTAGTTTAAAATAATTTAGTTCAGTCGTTGGACTGGAATGGATGCAGACTGAGCAGGGAAAGGCTGTAACAAAGGCTGATCTTTGTGTGAGGAGTCTGGTGAATGTAGGTGTTCCTCTTATCTACCCCAGGGTGTGTGCTCTGTTTTGGATGTAAAGAACCCCAGGAAACGCTGAGTAGAAACTGTTTCCATTGTGAAATACAGCGAATACATTGCTGTATGTGTAGGAATTGGAATCTCTGTCGGTGGAGGGAAGTCTGGCCCTGGATAGGTGGGAGCAGATGAAGGGGGAGCACAGACCTGCCACCAGCAGCACTGCAAAGGTGGCCCAGTTACCTCTAAGGAGCAACAGAAATACAACCTTAAAATGTACTGCCTGAGTTCCCCCCATGAGCCTGAGCCGCTCCTGCTGTCACCAGCGTTGCGTGACTCCTGTTTCACAGAGCTCTAACCTCAAAAGACAGGCCTGGTTGCAGTTCTTTAAAAATTGCTGTGAAGACTCACTATCTTCAGTGTGAATTTGACAGGCTCCCAGCAGAGCCTGAGTTTTTTTTTTCCTATTTTTAGAGCCAGCTGTAAAGCTGTAGTCAAGAACTGCTTACATAATATTTTAAGAAATGACAGCCAAGCACAATGGCATATTTTGACCTTTAGCATTAGATAAGTAATTGGCAGATTAAGTTAATTTTTATTCAAGCAGAGAGACTTGCTTTTCACTTGCTTGTGAACTCCTGTACCTTCACACCAGATTAAGCCTCACGGGTAAGTTTTCAAAATAGGTTTTGGTTTGTTTGCCTGCCTTTTCCCTCTGGTGCGAAGGAAGCTCCTCCAGGGGCAGGAACATCCCGGTGCCGCTCTCCGTCAATGACAGGCACTGCGTGGTACGTACATGGGGGGTGTGCATGGGCCTGACAGGAGGGCAGGACTCCACAGTTCATGACTGACAGTCCAGCAGTGTTACAGAGAGTCTGAAAACTCACCTAGAAAGCATCTTTGGTGCTGTGTAGTTGAGGAGCCGGTTCCAAACCTGCGTCTCAGTGTAGGTGCTCAGTGAACATTCCCTTTTCCTTTGCAGACTGGGTTATGGGCAAGTCAGAAAGCCAGATGGACATAACTGAGATGAACACTCCCAAACCAAAGAAGAAGCTGCGATGGAGTGGCCTGGAAATCGGGCTGGCTGTGGTGGCAGTGCTGCTGGCCATCGTGGCCGTCACCATGATCGTCCTGTACGCCACCTACGACGGTGAGTACGTGGCACCCCCTCGGTGAGCAGTGTGGAGCAAAGCACAGCATGTTAGTTTGTTATCTGAAAGGTAAAGCTTGAAACTGCTGCTCTCCAACCAGGACTCGGTAAGTTCATTTGTTCGTGCGAAGTTGTGGTAAACACAAACCATCTGCTTGTTCTAGGGAATACTTCTGTTTGTAATTAATGCTTCAGTAAGCAAACCCCTACCAATTACAGCATTGCTGAAGAAAACAAACTCCGGGGCTTCCTTCATCTTCCTGGAGATGGATGAAAATCCTATTTTTCCTTTTGCAGGCTGTTGCAGCAGGGACTCTCAGTGAGTGTAGTGATCCTGAGAGGTTTTGTGCTTCAGCAGCCAGAGCAAAACACTGGAAAGTACTTCCATTCAGGGGTAAATACCCTGACAAGCTTTGGAAAAGACAATACAGAGAAGCTAAAATTTCCACTTGGGGTCAAACTAGAATGATTCCTTATATAGGGAATTAAGTGTTTTGTTTAATTTTGAATTAATTAATAATTTTGTTTAAACTTCTAATTGAAGTCTAGTTCAATTATGGAATGGAAAAATGTCATTCTGAAATGAAAAAAAAAAAATCAGATTTATTTCTAAAGACTCAGAAGGAAACATTTTCATGTTCCTGAACCTTGTGCTTTGTTTAGAGGACTTCAGAGTGAATGTCTCAGAATTTTCATAGAATTCCCCCCAAACCCTCTTATAAGGTATTGCTACGTTCAAACTGACTTTGCAACTGTCTCCAGGCCATGTCCTATTTTTCTCTGAATTTCTGTTGTAAAAATAGCATTTTGCCCACCTCCAATTGATTGATAGCACATTTTCCTCTGATGACCACAAAAATTCCACATGATGAGTGACTAGCACTGAATGACCCTAAAGGGATGAAGATGATGGTATTTTTAGAGCCTGATCCTATAAATATTTCCTTACTGAGTGTAAGGTGTCCATTCATATTTATCTTACTGTACACTGCAGTTAAATTGACTGTCAATGAAAATATTTACAGTAGGTTTAATTATATTGACATTCAGTGAGGAATTAAGAATATGATTGTATTCTCTTTTAGATGGGGTTTGCAAGACGGCAGACTGTATAAAATCAGGTAAGAATGAGAACACATAGCTTTTAAATTATTTTATGTCTTTTTAAGCAAAATTGCTACTGTGGAATGTTCCATTTCTCTGCAGACAAGTATGGCACATGCAGGCATGGCATCTGCTACCCCACATGATTTTCTTAGTGTAGTTCTTCTACAAAAGTAAAATCTTGTGCTGTGGAACTGTCAACTCATCCTTCATGTCCAAAAAATTCCAAATGTTACAGTCTGACAAGCTAAACTTCATCCTTCAGCCACAGCTGCATAAAAGGTCTTCATTTACCTGCTGATCTGCACTCTGCTAGAGAACTGCTCCAATACGGGGGGGAAATGCAGATTCCATGCGATGTATCCTCTCGTAGGAGGGAAGGGATTCTCATCTGTGCTCTCCCTCTCCCTCACCTCTAGTTCTCTCAGCCTGTTTTCTTCTCCACATCAATTCATGCTGTTTTGGGGGGTTTTGCTTAATTTACTCCTAGATCATAGAATGACAGAACCACAGAATGGTTCAGGTTGGCAGGGACACCTTCCACTAGCCCAGGTTGCTCCAAGCCCCATCCGGCCTGGCCTTGGACACTCCCAGGGATGGGGCAGCCACAGCTGCTCTGGGCCATCTTTCAGCTTAAAGCCATTGAATGTCCCCACTCTCTTTATAACACGCCCTTCCTCTCATTCCTAGGCTCAGGAGGAGCCCCCCTCTCTCATTTCTCAAAAGAAGGGGGCATTTATCTGGCTGTGCCAGCATGTATTTCACAGGGGCTCTGTGCCAGCTCAGCCTTCTCCTTTCAAGCCATTTTCCATCGTGGCCTTGCAGAGTTTTCTCCACGGCAGGAGGAGGGCCCTGCCCTGCCAAGGTGGAATCACCTGCTGTATCTGTAACAGGGCTCTCTTCATGGTGTGTTCATCTGGGCAGCCTCTGAAGACGCAGCCCCTGAAATCCCTCTGGGTGTGACTCTGGGGCAGTCGCTCATTCCCTTTTCTTTCTCCACCCCTGTGCAATAACTTGGCTGCCGAGCTCACAAAGGCTGTAGCCCCGTCAGAGGTTGCCAGGGGATCTAAAGCAGGAGCTCATACCATGGCTCATTTCCCAGCACTGGACTCTCACCTTACTAAGCAAACACGGTGCCTGTTGCTCAGCGCTGGTCACGCCCCGCGAGCAGCATCACGAACACCGCGACGGCTCCGCGTTATCTCGCGCCATGTGCAACATGTCACGCTTGCACAGCTTCTCTGCATCATCACTGGCCCCTCTGCAACACAGGGAAGTTCAGCCCTGGGCTCTTTCCTTCGCTTCAGTCTCATTTTCCACGGTAGCCAGAGCAGCCCTGGAGCTGTCCCCACACCTCAGTCCTGCTGGAGGCCCCCGCTGGTGAAGCCCCAGGGCAGTCCATGAGCTCAGGAACTGCATATCGTCACCAGCACGCTCTAAACACAGGATTCATTTCAGGGGGCTGTCACTGCCTTTCCATTACACTTCCAAGGTGTTTTCCTCCCACCATGGAAGCTCGTGCTGTGGTTTGGAATATGATCAATTTAGTTATCTGCTGGATTTTTTTTATCTCTGGAGATGCTCCTTTTCAGCTAAATATACATGTCTGCTAAAACAGAGTTCAGATGGACGATGTGATGATGAACCAGCTCCAAAGTATAAGCAGGAAAAGTCTGGAGAAATGAGGCACAATGTAAAATCAAGAGCTAGCAAGAAGTGCCTAAATGAATTGAGCAGAACAGTTTTACTCTCTTATGCTTCTGTTAAAAGCTTTAACAGCATTTAACCATAGGAAAATAATGAAGATATTGATAGAGCATTTGAGAGAAGAGCTTCCAATAAATGACCAGCAATAAAAATGTAACGAGAAGTCAACTGGTCATGGCCAGAGTCCCACCTCAGTAAGTGCATGGTGGTGTTACCCATGGCTGCGGGAGATCCACCGCAGCGTGGCACAGCAGATACCATGTAATGATACATTTGAGCACTTTTTGGCTAAGCTGACACATTTCCCTGAGCTCAGACATCAGAAATGCCTGATGAGCACAGGGGATTTTGATCTCTCCTCTGTTTCACCTAGATAAGCACATTGTGTTTTGTCCTGTATCCTCCCCAGGTCACCGGTTGTTATGACAGCTTATATTACTTAATTTGTAAGCTATTAAAGCAACAACTGGCACTGTTGCTTTAATGGCGACTGGAGTACTACAGTAAAATTAATCGTTAAAAGTAATTGAGATAAGGCTCTACATTTTTAGTACAGGTAGGAAACTGAGTAAACCAGTGATAGCAGTCTGGGTGGAAGAGGAATAGGAAAGACCAAATGCCCAGAAGGTTTATGGAGAGCTGATGGGAAACTCCCATCAAGGAATTGTGTTTCACTGGAGAATCCAGTGTCACGATCGGTCAGTGACCAGTTGTCTTGGACAAGGCACTTCAAGAGGGTCAACAGGGAGAGCAAGAGGAACTATCAATTCTAGAGTAAAATGTGGAGTAAAAAAAGTGAGTGTAGCTTCAGGAAAGTATCAATGGAAAAACCTTCCTGACAAGAACTTAAAAGGTCTAACAAAGTCAATATTTTATTGAAATAGCCTGGATTCAGTTGAGCCTACATCCTACTTAAATAATTCCAGTGGAAGCTTCCCCTCTGCCACGTCTTGTGCCTCTAATGCCCCTTTTCACCCCGTTTCAATACAAAGAAGGGTAAGTCAGAAAATGAAAGATTCACATTTCATGTAGAACTGAGCGGCCACCGCAGGGAGCAGCACCATCGACTCATTTACCCGCCAGTAAACACAGGCAACTGAAAGTGTGGAGGCTGTGGTCAGTCCAGGAACAGCAATTCCTTGTTCTCTGGCCTACAGCAGGCAGGTGGGCTGGAGCCCCTCCGGCCCGCCCGTGTGACCGTTCCCTGTCGTGTGTCCCGCAGCCGCCCGGCTCCTGCAGAACATGGACCGCAGCGCCCAGCCCTGCGGGGACTTCTACCAGTTCGCCTGCGGGGGGTGGCTGCGCAGGAACGTCATCCCCGAGACCAGCTCCCGTTACAGCAACTTTGACATTCTGAGAGACGAACTAGAGGTGGTTTTAAAAGGTCAGTGGGGTTTGTTTGTGGACTGTGTAAAGTTTCTTCTTTGCCTTATGTGTTATCCTAAGAAGTTGTGGTTTTCTAGCAAAGCTGAAAATACTACCAGATATTTTGGGGTTTTGCGTTCAGTGCCCCAAACTGTTTGCTTGGAGAAGGCTGTGGGAGTTATGCTGCTGGGTCTGGCACTGGGGCAGAGCTGACCAGACCTGCCCTTTCTGGTATCTGCTTATTATAACCACTGAAATGCCTACCCTGACCCTCATGCACTGACACAGCAGCCAGGCAGGTGAAGGAGGAGGACGTCTGCCCGTGCCCAAGCCAGCTGGAATGCTGGAAGCTGCTCCCTGGCAGCCCCATGCCCTGCATAGCTGTATTCCTTCAGAAATCCCAAAGAACAGGCAAGCCATTTCCCAACTAGTCACACCATAACCTTGCAAACATTCCTGTTTCCACAAAATGCAACAGTGTCAAATCGTGCACAGTTCCCTTTTTCAGACAAGAATAACAGAGTCAAAGAAGTCAGTTTATACTCATGAAACACTCTCCAAAACTCCCTCTCCAGACTGAATATCCCTTTTTTACTTCACCTATCTCCTGGTTTTGCCAGCTGTGCCTTCACACATTAGCCTGGCCCCGAACAAACTGTCCCTGGGAAGTCAGAGCATTTGTGTTTCACCAAGGGTGACTCACAGAGTGTCTCCTGACTCCCTTATGCTCAGCTTATTAACACACTGCTGTAACTGCAAGGCACTGAACCCCTCAGCTTTTGAAAGGCAAAGCCCCCCTGGCATTAGAGATGGACACAGAGTATTTCTCATCCCCTCGGGGCTGTAAGTTCTCAGCTCCCTCAGCACCTCCCAGCCCAGCTCAGCCATCAGGGTGCGTTTGCTGTCTGTGTTTCAGATGTCCTCGACACCCCCAGCACCAAGGACATCCCTGCAGTGGAGAAGGCAAAAACTCTGTACAGGTCCTGCATAAATGAAAGTAAGTGTCTCCTGAGTTTACTGCATTCCACATCACCCACAGAACCCCGCCTCATCACACAGCTCTACCTGTACCCCATCCTGTGCAGAATTTGTCACAAGTTCTTGGTGAAGACTCCAGTGCATCCATTCCAGAGAGCCAAACGGGAATGTTAATTGTTAAGTTAGTACTGTATCTCCTGCTTTACTACCTATGGTATCTTAGGTGAGATTACATTACTCTTCAGTTACTAGTTTGCTGCAGATATTTAAACTCAAATCCTTTCAGTTCAATATGAGCTGTTTTGTAGAAATTAGCAGGGAGGAGGTGAAAGCTCCCTGGCATTACCAGGCTGTGGGAAGACAGGGAGACCATTTAATTCAAGAGCCTGAGCTGGGCTCTGCCACTGGAACAAAGAGCAGTAAAACAGTTTGCAGGGCTTCCTAAATCACATATTTATAGTTTTTATAATGTTATTAATACTTCTCAATGCTATTATTTTAAGCTCTCTAAGAGAGAAAAGACAATAGCTCTTTGATGTGGTGGTTCCAAGGATGTGCACACACTGTTTGCATCATGACTGGAACGTTTTCACATTAAATGTTAAAGCACAGTCATCCATCAGAGCAAACTGCTGCAGTGGTGATGGGGAAAACAGAGTTCCCAGCTTCATTGTTCCCAACTCATTATAATATATAACATTTGTGGGGTTTAAAATGTCACGGTAACCCATTTTGTTCTTTCCAAAAGCTGCCATTGATAGCAGAGGTGGAAGGCCTTTAATCAGTTTATTGCCAAATGTGTCTGACTGGCCTGTAGCATCAACTGACTGGGAGACTTCCTATGGTAAGACAACCTGTGCTTATTTCCTTTTAGTTAAAATATCTGAATCGCTGTGGTTTTTACTGCTTACCAGAAATCAAGACTGAATGCACCTTCCATTTGCTTAGGTACTCCTTGGACAGCTGAGGCAGCTATTGCACAGCTCAACTCCAGATACGGGAAAAAGGTCCTTATTAATTTTTTTGTGGGCACAGACGATAAGAATTCCACAGCACACATCATCCATGTAAGTCTCCCTGGGGCCAGGGCCTTGCTGAGCGTAGAAGTGCAGCAGACACAAATGGTAACATCAGTGATTTGAATTTACCAGAGTATGTTGTAGAGGAATTTGGGAATCGATGGAGTCTCACCTTCAATTCTCTGTTTCACAGTGCCCCGTGTGTTGTCCAAGTTGAATCCTTGTTCTGTGCACTCACACCCTGTTATTTGAAGTGAGATGGGAATAACAGATATCTATAATATACACACAAGTTACAGGAGCAAAGGGCCAGTCTCTCCTGTCAGTGGGTAGATGGATCCATGAGCACTGCACATGCATGAATTCCAGAGGTGCAGGAACTGCCTGGCTTCTCTGGGGGCTGTTTTGTCACCTGGACTTCACCTGTGTTCACACTGGTTACCAGTAGCTTGCAATGTAACAGAGAAAAAGACAAAAGAAAGGCACAAAGTATAGGGAGAGTGAAAAGAATTAAAGGTGAGGATGAGAGAGAGTGAAGCCCCAGGACCCATAATTCACAAAAGAGAGTACAGTGGTCTGCCACGTTGTCCTGAAGTTCTTTTCCACTTCTATTTGCACTTTCAGATTGATCAGCCTGGGCTGGGCCTGCCTTCCCGGGACTACTACGAGTGCACTGGAGCATACCAAGAGGTAAGGTGGGGCTGCATCACTGAGGACATTTCAGAGGGTTTAGGCTGTATTTACAAGGCAGACACATCCTCGGGAGTGGGCATGGGTGAAGGACAGAACAGTCTTTTCTCAAAGAGATTCCAGTGCTGCCCCTGGAAAACATCCCTGGGAGAACTGGGGAAACTGGAAGGGAAAGGTGACAATGATGTGCATTTAACCAAGGTTACAGTAACAGGCTTGGAGAGAAACAGAACCAGTCTGAGCCAAAGACGCTTTTCCGCAAGAAAGATCTGAAAAGATCCCAGTCCTCTACATCAACTGCAGCTAAAGTATGTGATACCATCGGAATTGCTCAGATACCTGAAGCCTCCCATGGTCCCTCTAATTGCTGTGTACTCATTACTGGTACATGTTCTCATTAACCTGTTAGCACTGACACTGTATCTCTGTTGCTAATCTTGGATGTGCTTTAAGTCCTTGGGAGCTGCAGTGTCTGTGTTTGCTGAAGTCATGGAGCTGAAACTGCTCCCACAGCGACCTTTAATTACTCACTTTTCTTCTGTGTAATTAAATGCAGAAGCAATGAGAAAGTGTACCAACCATTTTGGGTTTGTTTGTGTTTTGCTGACCTGCCACCAGTTACTAGTGATTACATTTAATTACAGCTCACATGGTCATAAAAGACAGTCATTGCCACCTGAACTGTTCAGCTGCATGATCATCACACATGTGATGGCCTTTGGGAGCTGGCTCACCGAGCACCATCTGCTCCTTCCTTGTGCTCCTTCCTTGTCCTGCGTCAACTGCAGCACTGGGAGACAATTCCACAATTCCCCAGTTCCCTGTTAATCTCTGCCCTACCTGAGTCCCAGCTTTGCAGTGCTGCACAGCAGAGGAGGAAGGATCATGAAACCCCAGCTTTCCGACTGCCAGGCAGGTTCCCACACCCTGCCCCTTCCCATGACTGCTCCAAGGGAGAGCCGTTCCTTTCCATGCCCTGTTCCTGGCTCTGGTTCCTGCTGTGTCTCTGCACTCTGGGACTGTTCACAGCAAACACCAGCTCTGCCTCCTGCTCTTTGACCTCTGGCTTCCCACCCAGACACACAAGTGGGACCTGTCCATAGAAATCCTCCTCTCTTGGAAGATGCAGGATGGCTCAGCTCACACAGGGGTGACTGACAGTCCCTCTGAAACATCTGACAGGCTTTATTCAGGCCATCTGAAATTAGCTCACCGACTTCTTTGCCACCTGACCTAAGAGCTGCACTTGAGGACAAAACCAAAGTCCACTGAGTGGTACCTGAAAGGCTCTGCTGATTTTCTGGTTTGGGGTAGTATCTGCCTGGGTTTCAGGATGGTTTTTCCAGGCTTGCTATGCACTGTGTGCCGTGACTTGGTGTAGCTCTGGGGTTTCATGGGCTTTTCTCTTGCATCACCAAGGCCCTGAGAGCTCAGTCCTGGCTCTGGGCACTGTGCTGGCAGTCCCTTTGGAGCTGCTCAGTGCCCACCCCCAGCCAGGGGCAGCCTGGCCCTGCTGCAGGGAGGGAGGGATGCCCAGGAGGGCAGTTGTGGGATGGCTGCACCTGGGACATTCGTTACAGGGTGTGTCCTGCTGCCCGAGGAGCACACCGTACCGAAATACTGCTGTCAATAAAGCTGGTGGCATGCACACCTCATTAACCCTGCCTTCAATCACTGCTTTGGTGGATCACAGTGTATTGCATAAAGCATGTGTTATTTCATAGCTAATCCAGCATTATGTATTTTTTTAAATTTACATTGAAAAAGAATATTGAAAACAGCATTTCTGTTGATAGGAAAGTGAATGTCGCTTATCAAAGAGGAATTAGAATAATACCGAGTTCCATAAAATGTAATGACACCTGTAGTTATCCGACAGTGGGACATTTCAGATAACTTACTGCCCTATTTACATTGTAATCCTTGATGAATTCTTTCCTGGTAAATTCAATATATACTATCCTGTCTATAGTGTATTTAACTTTGGAAACAGCACCGTGATTCTGACTGTTCCCAGAAGCACTAGAGGAGGTTCACTGCTCTGGGAGTGCTTTTCCCACAATGCTAATTCCCTGGTTTTCTGTTCCTGGGAACACTGCTCTTTGGAAGGGGTATTTTTGGAAGTTGTAATTAAAGTGAGCTAGAAAAACACGGATGATGGTTTAAATATGGACATACAAATGTCTCAACTGAAATAATGAAAACACAGTGCAGTCGTTAAGCATGTTTAGCTTTGAACAGTGCCCCAATTACACAACAGTTTTCCATGAGGGGATTTTCAAAGTTAATTTCTAGCTGTGCTCTAACAGTATTTCAGAATAAAATTAAACTGTTTAAGTAAGGAATGAAGATCTGTAGGTCATAAAAATGAAGACAAAATCTTAACTATAATCAAGGTATGCCCTGCTCTGCAGGGTTTTGTCTTTAAAAAGTTCCTCCTTTTCCCTGCAGGCATGTTCTGCCTATGTTGATTTCATGATTTCTGTGGCCAAACTCATCCTACGGGAAAGAAATATTTCTGTCGACGAGGATGCGATTTCTCAGCAAATGAACACAGTTATGGACCTGGAGAAAGAGATTGCCAATGTAAGAGAAACCTTTTTCATGTGTTCTTTACATAAGTGACTTTTTCGTAATACCTAACCAAGTGGGGTTGTTAAGGGACTTGCTGGTGTTCTCGGGGGGACCAACAATGAATGTTACACCTGAGAGGAACACCTAATAGTGCAGACATGTCCTGTAAGGAGCAAGAAAGTATCTGAGTCAGCTGTTTTCCAAGGAGAGAGCGTTTTACCCTGATCTGTTCACAGAAGCCCTGCAAGAGGAGAGAGACACACTTGGGCTGTTTCATGTGGTTTGGAGTGTGAGTTCTGGGAGATGCTTTGGGGCCTCTCCTCCCTTTGTCCTGTTTCCCCGTGGGCTGTTTGGATCCCAGAGCAGCAGATTCCCAGCCCTTGGCCTGCCCTGAACACAAAGTCATGTTTGTGCTGCACAAGCTGCTCCACAATGCTGATTGTTCCAAGAGCATTTTTAATCAAACACTGTTCTCCATTAAAAGGAAAGGACAAAGGAAAAATAATATCAGGAGTTTGACTTAGGAGAAATAGTGAGAATGTGAACTTGCATGGAGAAAACCAAATGGAAATTCAGACATTCAGGAGGAAACCATGGCTTGTGATCATTAACTATTGCAGCAGGAGCTGAAGCTGAGGATGACTGTGAAACAAGTTAAATACGTATTTTTCCTACCTTCAGCTATTTTTCAAGTTACACTAATAGTAAGGGCAGGTGTTTGGGAAAACCATTTGTATAAACTAAAACCACCTGATTTTGACTTTTTTCACATTTTCCTGAGAAACACAGCCCTGGGCTCAATCAGAGATGGGACATTATTATCCAATAATGAATTCACTGAAGAAAGATTTTACAGAGCAGTATGAAAGGAACCCGCACCTGCAACGTCTCTGCAGCGGTTGCTGCTGACAGAGAGTCCAGCTGGTGGTGGGGAAGCTGCCTCTGCCTTGGGATTTAACCCTCCATCCAAAACTCAGCATCAGCCTGAGAGTGACTGAAGAGAGCTGGCATTGTGCTCTTGGGAATCTGTTAAAACACAGAACAAGCCCATGAATGCACAATAGGAAAGGGGAAGTGGAAGAGAAGGATGGGGATAAAATGAGACTTGGCATGACTGATTTTTCAAAACGCTTCAATTGGTAAAATCTGCTGCTCTGGAGGCACATATTTAACTCCCTGGTGCACTCAGTAATTGTCTCATCATTAACTTTGATAGGCAACAACAAAATCTGAAGACAGAAATGATCCACTTTTGCTGTACAATAAAATGACGTTGGCAGAACTCCAAAGCAACTTCTCATTGGAAATCAATAACAAGGTGAGTGATCAATAATCTGATATTTTAATCCCTAATTTATCACTGACGAGATTAAGCAGGAAAGCCTGACATTTTTTTGTGTTCAAGACATTTCTTTCCTAAGCTGAGATGTATTTGCAATTGAACAGGATCCCTGATGTGCACAGTCTTAACTTCTGATGTCACTGAACTGCATGTACAAGGCTGTGCTTCTGCACTCACTGTCTCTGCTGACAGATCTTGCCCTCTGCCTCAACATAAAGTAGTGAAAAGGACAAAGGAAAAAAACTATCCAGTGGAAGGTGTCCCTGCCCATGGCAGGGGTTGGAACTGGATGACCTTCAAGGTTCCTTCCAAGCCAAACCCGTCTGGGCTCTGTGGTTCTGTGAGTTCCCCTCAGGGGTTCAGGACGGGCATTCTTGCCAAGCTGGCACACACATAACCCTTGCTGCCCATCAGGATGCTCTTGCATCCTTTGCAGAGGACCAGAAAATCCCCTTGCCATAATTCCCAGGGCAGCTCCCGAGGGCCAGGACCAAAGGCCAGCCTGTAGGCACAAAGGAGCCCAGAAATCAGGAGCACGAACCAGGACAGCCCTCTGGGATGTGCCAGCCCTGCCTTTGCTCTCACCCCCAGCCATGTGCTGTTTGTGCAGTGCAGCCTTTAGTTCATGGCACCAGTCTGGCCAAAAACCAGCTTGAGGTTTGCTAGCACAGCTGTGTCTCCCCAGGAACATCATGTCCTACTAGACATGGGTATATTTGATCCTAAATGACTTTCATTCAGGCTTCTGAGGCCAGTAAGGTGCTATGGAACGCTGTTATTCCTGCCACACTTTCATAATCCCTGCGATTTTATTGACTTTAAATTCTTCACCTTTAATTCTCTGACAGTTCCCTCCTGCCTGGCTTAATTGGTTCCATAATTCACCTTCTCCCACAGGTGTAGTTGGTTACTATTACAGTCACCTTGTCAGAAACCAACTTCTGTCACAGAATGGCATTGCCCTGGTTATTATTAGTTCCTGGGGGGTGCTGCAGAACAGCAGTAATTTAAATTTATTCCAAAATGCTCAAAAGACACATGATGGGAGTTGGTAAGGTGACTGTAATGGTCTAAGGATGCAACAGCAATAATTCCCAAGATTAGCTTAAAGTTTGCTGCTCCTCTCCCAGACCTGCAGTGACTGTTCCTGAAAGCTTTTCTGCTCTCCTCAGCTACATTTGTTTGCCTGATGGAAGATGTTACCTCCTCCAATAAAACTTTCCAAAGATACACACTGGGAAAAATCACCAACACTTTCCAAAGCAATAAGAAGAACAAAAACTTTGAGAAATAACAAAAAATGTTGTTAGCTTGAAATCAAAGCAATGTCTTGACCCTTTCTGCTGAATTCCACCCTATTTTAACAGCACTTTGGAGCTATAAATGATCTCAGACCATTATTAGGATGATGACCCCATTCACAAGTAGTGCAGCTATTAGGGAAACTAAAGGCAGAGTATTTGTGTCATGCAAACATATTTAAACTGGAAAAGACAGCTAAATGCTGCTTGTTTATGACTGAACCATGTAATAATGCATATTAATTTTCCAGGCATTCAGCTGGTCCAAATTCATAAATGCTGTCATGTCAACTGTGCAAATTAACGTGGCCAGCACTGAACACGTCATTGTTTATGACCCCGACTACCTTGTCAAGCTCAGGTCTATTCTCAATAAATACTCCCCCAGGTAGGTGTCTGAGGTATTCCTGGCATCTGCATTTCCTTTCCAGTCAACTCTAAAAGCCTCAAAGTATTACCAGCTTATTATTGGTGTCCTTTTGTTAAACAGAGACCTTCAAAATTACATGAGCTGGCGGTTTGTGATGGACCTTGTCAACAGCCTCAGCCGGGACTACAAGGACACGAGGAATGCTTTCCGCAAGGTGCAGAAATTCAGCTCTCTCTAAGTTGTAAAGATGACTTTGTGAACCACAAAAGATGTTTTTTTTCTATAGGTGTAGTATATAAATATTTGATGTATTTTGGATTTTGCACACAAAAGCCAGATGTGTTTGCTGAGCCTCTGCTGGCGAGTATCCATAATTTATGTGATTTATGCCTGATAGCTGAGTGGATCTGAAAGCACTGCTCTGGTACTTGGGCTCTTGTTTGTCTGAATCTAAATGAATCCCCATTTTGATACCAGAACAGTCCCCTTCCTTTGCAGGGGAATACAGTTCTGACTGACTTGTTACAAACTCTTCAGCAAACGTTATGGGTCCAGTCTTGTTTTTCAGTCACTAGATCCCGCAGATAATTAGTGCTTTTGAGGAAATGCTGAGCAATTTCACAGACTGGCCATGGAAATTCTTTCTATCATCCACTCAACTTTATCACGTACCATGATAATGTGTTATCACATATTTACGTTGTCGTGACAAAGTCCTGGCACACCTTGTGGCAACATCACACAGAGTAAAGGAGATTCTACTTCAGCAGCTCCTGAGGTGCAGGAGGCTCCTCTGAGACACAGCCCTGCCCGTCAGGCGCTGGGGGCCCGGGGCCCTGTGTGAGCCGCTGTTGGTGTTCCCCAGGCACTCTACGGCACAACCTCCGAGACGGCTGTTTGGCGCCGCTGCGCCAACTACGTCAACGCGAACATGGAGAGCGCCGTGGGACGGCTCTACGTGCAGGAGGCCTTCGCTGGAGACAGCAAACACGTGGTAAGGCTCTGGGCAGACTGCCCGAGAGCACCCCGGTGTCATCCTCACTCACCGCACGCTTCTTGGCACTGCTTTGATTGCACTTTCTGTTACAGTGTAATCAAAGCGGGTTTGATCTCTCAGTTTTTAATAAAGTGGGAATAACAGTTAGTGCAAAGTTTTAAAAATTAAAGTTTCTGTTAGAGTTACACGTGAAATGTGAGGATTGCACATCCCCTGGAGGGAGAGAGAGGCTGCGGGTCCATCAGGGCACACAGCAATGGCCCAGGAGCAGCACTCGCTGGCTCCAGCAGTCACTGCTGCTCTTTGAGACTGGCAGCACTCACATCCTGCCATCGAGGGCCACGGGGACAACTGGCTACTTCTGGATGCCTTCAGTCCCACAGGAAATGGCTGAAAATGAACCTGAAGTGAAGGCTCTGATCAGCCCTGGCATGGCAGTGTAAAGCAGCCATTGAGGGGGTTCTCATACACACCACAGTGCCCCCAGATCACAGTGTCAGTGGGGTGTGTGTCAGGTTTGGTGACCTGCAGGACTCAGCTGCATTGCCCGGTGAGCTCGTGCCCTTCCCTGCCTCCCAGGGGACAGGCTGAACGTGCTCCGTGACTGGAGCCGCAGGTTTTACCCGTGAGCCCGCACAAAAAGGGGCTGCAAGAATCAGACTATGGCTCACTTTCTGTGCTTTTGTAACACCGGTGGTTTTTCCCAGGTTGAGGAAATGATTGCAGATATACGGGATGTTTTTATAAAAACCTTGGATGAACTTCCCTGGATGGATGCAGAGACCAAAAAGAGAGCAGAACAAAAAGTAAGCTCTGTCTTAAATACTGGTAATGTGTACTTGTCTGTCCTGACAAACACAAGCACTAACTTCTGCCACATTCAAATGCAGGTGTATTCATGTTTATACAGGCACAGCAGCCTACAGATTCCATGGAGAGAGGCACACAAAATAGCAGAATCTGTAGGCAAGATTAAGACCTTTCAGGCCAATCAGTAATTATAGGGGAGGGAGATAATGACTATCTACAGGAAAACAATACTGAAAATGGGAAGGAATGATTTCTGGTGATTTGACCAGCTATCAGGAGCAGCCACAAACTAGTGCTTTCAGTGAATAAAAAACGTAAACAAAACTTATATATAATTAACATGCAGTGGTTTCTGCAGCAGCTTCCATATTGCCTTTGTTATATAATTTATGACTGACTCAAGTCATGGCTGGATTCGCTCTGGGTATCAAACTCTCTTGTCCCCAGGCAAGAGCAATTAGAGAGAGGATTGGTTACCCCGACGAGATCGTGACAGATGACGACAAGCTCAACAGTGAGTACCAGGAGGTGAGTGACAATGCACCCAGCTCTGCAGAGCCCACCACTGTTGGTGCAGTGATGCACAAACACAACTCACTGGGGGTTCCTGCCTGCTCCAGCTCACCAAACTGGGAGCTACTGGTCTCAGGCAGGCAGCTCCCACAGGTTCAGGTCAACACCAGCAGCTGCTGAACCCCACTCCAAATATGAATATAGAGAGGGAATAGAGAGCTCTGGAAAAAATATGCAGCTGCTACCGTATGTCCAGCTACAGTATCAACTCTGTGGCAGAGCAGAGCACTGCAAACCCAGGTCTAACTGCAGATCAAAAAACACTCTTAGGATTGTGTTCCTTAGCTCATCATGCTTAGGGCTACATTTCCCTGATCCATGTAGCTTTTATTCCAAATAGTAACACCACCTCTAACTCCTCCCCCTTTCTTTTTAGTTGAACTACAAAGAAGAAGAATACTTTGAAAACATTATTCAAAATTTAGTATTTACCCAGAAGAAAAGGTTGAAAAAGCTCAGAGAAAAGGTGGACAAAGAGGAGTGAGTATTTAATAACACTGTGTCTAGTCTTTTATCCAGTTTGCCCAGGAGAAGGTACCTTCCACCCTCAGTTATTCTGCCATTCTGTTACATGGTTTCCAGGTTTATTCTACTAATCATTAACTCTGCCATTAAGAACTGAAATTCTAACATTTGTTCTTCTGGTGTTACCAGGTGGATAAGTGGAGCTGCTGTTGTCAATGCTTTTTACTCAGCAAGTAGAAATCAGATAGGTAAGATTTACCAACTTACTAGTAGGATACAGATTTAAATGGCCAAATTATTTTTATATGTATGTGTGTGTGTGTCTTTAAAATTAAGAAGTGAAGAAATCTTGATATTATAAATTTGAGTATAAAGATTTCTAATGTCAGCCTGTCCAAAACCATCCACGGTTAAAAATAACTCAACATAGAAGAGAGCATTAAACTGCCTTTAAAGAAATAAAAAAATATCCATACTAGCTACAGATCAGAACCATGGGGAGGTGCTGGGGTTCCTCCTCTTGTGAACCCTCCCGGCCCCCTTCACAGAGCTGCGAGCCTTGCAAGAGTCACAAAACACTTCACAGCATTAATTATGCCTCTCAATACTTAGGGCATCTCCATTCTGCAAAGTGTTGCCATTCCCATCCCAGACTGCAGGGTCCTTTCTAAGCCATCAGCGAGGTACCACGTGTAGCTCCTGAAAACAAGGCTACAAAGACGCAAAAACCTTGGCCTGCAGGGCCCTGTGCACAAAGGAAACAATATTATTGCTTGATGTGAGCATTCAGCACAAAAACCTGCTCAGAAGGCTTTGTCTGAAGTAGGTTTGTTCAGTAATTCACAGCAATCAGGGAGACTGAAGCTGATGACTGGCAGTTAATGTGAGCCATAAATCCTGACCTCATCCTTTAACTATGGCATGCACGGGATAATTAAAGCAGGCTGATCTTTAGAGTGATGTCTGAATTAGCCAGCGCTAGGCTGGAGAAACATCTCTGAAGAGCAGTGGTGTGCATGCTGTGCAGGAAACTTAGAGCTGCTGTGACATTTGAACACGGCCTGATCTCCACGGCTCCATCCACTCGCCCCCTCAGGAAGCCACCGAGCTCCCAGAAGCCCCACCGAGGGGCTGCAGGGCAGGCACCACCCGCTCTGAGCCCGCACACGTCCCCGTGCCCTGGCAGTGCTTCCAGAGCCAGCAGCTCCCTGACCCCGTGCTCCAGAGATCCCTCCCTTCCCCAGCACACACCCTGGCACTTACACTCCTGTTGCTGCCAGCGCTTTCTGATAACATCGAAACATTTGCATATCTACTTCCAATCAAACCAGCAATGGAACAGAACTGCTCTGGCAGTGGTTTGCACAGCACAGTTGGGTTTTTTCTAACCTGTTTATTATTTACCAATTTTCCTGAAAGAAACCCCCAGAACTGAACTGGAATTACAGTGAAAGGCAAGAAGAATTCTTGCTGTGTGAGAACTGTCACCTAATTCTTCTTTTCAGGTTCTGTAGAGTTACATCCATCTCCTTCCCAGTGAGAGTTAACACTGTATTGCTGCAGTGGGCAGAGGTGCAGGGAAAAGGCACGAGATACAGACTGAACAGAATATTTTATAGTATTGTACTATTCTTCATTTATAAAAAGATCAGAATTGCAACATGATTTCTTTTTCACTGAATTGCTTCTTACAAGCCTAGAAAAATGAGCACAGAAGTGAGTGAGAAGAACCGCTTTGTTCCAGTTCTTTCATCACCAGCTTGGCCTATTTTTATTGATTCTAGTGGGAGTTACTGGCATTTTCAGTGGAAGAATAAATTCCTGTCTCTGAGATTGATCTGTGATGGAGGCAATGATCAAATAATTTATTCTTCTAGGGGAACACCCTCCCACTTCTCATGATGTTGTGAGGTGTATTTAATGTTGAGACAGGAGTCTGAGAACGCCAAGTGATATGAATTGGAACAAACTGCTCTTTTTGCAAAGTAAAACAGTAACAAAGCAAAAGCTGGTGGTGGTTGAAGTGTGTGAAGAGGGGAGCAGTCCTGCTGCTCTGTTCCTGCTGTCCTACAGCCATCCCAGGTGCCAGTCCACTCACTGCTGCTATTGGATCTGCAGGAACAGTGTGACAATGGCACAAACCAACAGTGGTGTGTCCCCAGTGACAGGCAGGCCTGACTGTGTTGTGGGTTTTTTTCAGTCTTCCCAGCAGGCATTTTGCAGCCCCCTTTCTTCAGTGCCTCCCAGCCCAAGTCCCTGAACTACGGCGGGATAGGGATGGTCATCGGGCACGAGATCACCCACGGCTTCGACGACAACGGTAAGGGCTGAGCTACGGCCACTCAGAGCACAGGGGGTTCACATGCCCAGTGCTTGACCCTTCCAGAGAGCACAGACAAGATGAGTGTCCACATGTAACATCAAATCTGGATTTCTGAGGCATGACAGTACTGTTCTCCCAACCCACAATCCAAAGGGTCTCACTGACAAACTCCCCCCCTTACTGCACCAAACCCTCTTTGCCCATATCCATAATTCTGTTTATTGTATTATTGCAGGCAGAAATTTTAATGAGAATGGAGACCTGGTGGACTGGTGGACTGAGGACTCAGCACACAATTTCAAGGAGCTGTCCCAGTGCATGGTGTACCAGTATGGGAACTTCTCCTGGGACCTGGCCGGGGGACAGAACGTAAGTCATGTTTATGTGAAATTCCCAGTCTGCTTTAAGTGGGAAATAGAAGCCACAAGAAGCAATTCTCTCAATTCTACTGCCTATTTTTTTAGAGCCTGACAGAATAGGGAGAAGATCAGACTCCCAGCCCTAGGTTTTCCTAACCCATATGTTACAGTGTTGGCACTTGGAGAGAGGCCAGTAAAAGCAGAGCAGAAAACTTCAACATATTTTTCTGACATTTTTTCACATATTAAGTTCAACCTAAGTATGATTCTAGATTTTGCAGCTTTGACTATCATAACCCAATATGGTGGGCTAAAGGTTGAAAATATGATTTTAAAAAAATAAAATCAGAGATTCCCTATTTCCAAAGCTTCATCATCTTTAGTGATATTTGGCTGACTTAGGAATACCAGCTAAATAGAGATCTGCTATGTATCTGGCTACCAAAAAGCTACCTAACTTGCCTAATACCCTGGAAAATACCCTCTAGAAGGTTTGCTGATGTCCATTAGCAGATAATTTCAGCTATTTGGAGTTTTGGTTTTAATTTCTTCTGTAGACTGTACAGGCTCTGTCCACTTCCTCTAACTGGAACTGTACTAGGAACTGAAGATTAAAGACAGGGAGAAAAGAGGAACAATAAGTGACCAATGACTAAGCAGCAGAGAATCTGGGTAACAGAGACACAGAGCCTACAAAGCTGCCTGCAGGGGAAGAGAGAGGATTAGGGAAAACAATAGTATCCACATGGATTTTGAGACAAGGGAGACAAAGACTTTTCAGAGATGCTGACATAATCTGCCAAAACTTCAGATACTAAGGGAATTCTTGCCTTTAGAAGGTGAAGAATGCACAGTTTGATGCTAACAGGTCCTGAATGAACTATTTTTTCAGAAAACTGTACTTTTCCTTTCTATGTTACAGCTCAGTGGAATCAACACACTGGGAGAAAACATTGCTGATAATGGTGGTGTGAGACAAGCATACAAGGTAAGAAGTCCAGTTTTCTATTTCAGCTGAAACTGTCAGAGATTAAGAAAATTGGCTGCAGAGCCTTTGAAGAAGAACCACAATTTCTGGGTGGGGGACATGACCAGAGCTACTGGGCCATCAAGGCAGGGTTGAAACTACTGGCTAGTTCTGGTATTTCTTTCATCCTGTTAATCCTGTCAGGCTACATATTACCTGTTCCTAGTGCACTCTTTTTCAGCTGACTTCCATTTTTCATTTTTTCCCTTGTGAATAAAGAATGTGTAGAATGATTCCCTGAATCCCACTTGGACCATCACCTGACTGAAATGCTGATACCCAGCAACTGTCTGCCTCTGGCTGTCTTTTTCACCAGGTTTTTCATGCCAGGAAGGAGGGACAGAATGGCTTTCCTCTGCCCCATAAACGTGAAACACTTTGTTGTTCAACTTGCACACGTGACTTGGGCCCCCTGTACAGGTATCCAAAGATGTCAGGGACATCTGGACTCCTTGTGCTCAGCCTTGCACAGGAGCTTGGGTGCTTTTTGGCCCTCCTTCCGTTCTCTTCCTGAAGCAGATGCTGGATTCTCCAGACTGGCCAGCTTTGAGACTGACAGCCAAAGAGACAGGTTCTGTTAGCGAGCGTGGTTTGGAAGAGAGCAGCTTCTCTATCAACTTGTAATTCACAAAGGTGATGGTTGCAAACCTAACAACATGATCCTCCCTCTCCTTCCCTGAACACCGAGACAACTGGATGGTGTCACTGCTCAACAAAGAGCCCGCTGGATGCCCAACTCACACTCGTCCAAGTTACCAGCAGAGCTTCTGCAAGGAAAGCCCTCAGCAACCTCCTTCACTGGAAATGAACACGTTTGAGGACAAAGACAATATTAATGAGGGTTTAAAGAATGACTTGGAAGCCTAAAAGAGGCATCAGACTTATTAGTCTGATCTTCAGTTACTGGAACTGTAACTTTGCAAAGTGCAAAGCCATGAAAGAGGATACTCCTTCCGAAAGGAATGGGAGTAGCCAGAGTAAAATCAGGTCAGAAGTATTAAAAATTATCATGACCTCATATAAATAGTGAAAAAGGTCCAGAAGGAATCTGGAGAGGTCTCTAGTCCACACCCTCTCCAGCAGGTACAATGAACCATCTCTGTGTCCTGCAGACACCCCACAGGAGCCGTCCCGCTGCCTCCTCGCGCCCTCCCGGTGCCATCACGGCTTTGCTTCCCACAGTGCAGACAGAGCAATCCGCTCCTTTCTTTCCTGTGACCTTTTACATATTTGAAGACTTACATGCTTCAAGGCCCAGACTTCTCTTCTTTAGACTAAACAAACCCAATTCTTTCAATCTTTCCTCATAGGTCATGTTTGCTAGACCTCTGCTCGTTCTTGCCGCTTTCTTCTGGACTGTCTCCAGTTGGTCCACATCTTTCTTGAAGGGCAGTGCCCAAAACTGGACAGAGCGCTCCAGCTGAGCCCTACCCAGTGCCAAGTGGAGTAGAAGGATTACTTCATGGATCTCACATAAGCCCCTCCTGTTTATACATCCCTGTAGGACACTTGCCTTTTTTGCAGAGCTCTGGCGCTGTTGGCTCTTGTTCAGCTGTTATCCGCTGAAACTTCAGAGCCTTTTCCATGGACCTGCTATCTGCTCATTCCTCAGCTGCACTTGGGCAGTTGACTGGCGTTCCTCAGGTGGTACCTTGGCCCTGACTTCAGGCAGAACATTTCTGCAGCATCTTTCATCAGCAACGGCACATGAACAGCACGTTGCTTGCCACACGTCTCCACAAGAAACGTGAAAGCAGCTGTTCTTACCGTGGAAAGGTTTTAAAAAACCCAACCCAACAAAACCACAATGGAAAAAATCTCCTTTTCAAAATGCAGCATTAGATAGTTGATATCACACTACTGAGAAATGGCCCTGTCATCCTGTGCTTTAAGGTGGCACGTGTGGGATGGATGGCCAAGGAGTCCGTGATTAATTACGTCAGAGAACCCACGTTCCTCCTTGTCATCATTTCGTTCTGATTGTCTGGGCTGGAAATTTTAACGTTTCTCTGCACTTCATTCTACAGGCCTATGAAAACTATGTGAGAAAGCATGGAAAAGAAAAACTTCTTCCTGGTCTCGACATGAACCACAAGCAGCTGTTTTTCCTGAACTTCGCACAGGTATACCTTCCTTCCTGACTGATGGCTTTGCAAATCACCTGAGCTTACCACTAAGTCAGACAGGGCAGGCTGACTTCCATGGCCTTACTGAGAGCTGGCATAGCTGAGAAGCATTCACTGCAAAGCAGGGAAAAGTCTCCTTAGGTGATTTTTATCTTCCCTCCTAAGTCTGGCAGAGAGCTTCTTGTGCCCAAGTGCCTTTGTCTGAGGACAACAATACACTTTTTTTTTAAACAAAATACCCCTTTTTTCCTTTATGTTCTAATGTTACATTTATTCTCATGCCATGAAGTGCTTCACAGTTAAATGACAGCAGGTCTCTTGCTGTGCAGTCTTTGGGCTGACAATGCTTATCCCTGTTCCCTGTGCAGGTGTGGTGTGGAACGTACAGACCAGAATACGCCATCAACTCCATCAAGACAGACGTGCACAGCCCGGGCAAATTCAGGTGAGCACTCCCACCCTCAGTGCCAATGCCAGCACACCCCAGCTCTTTGCTGTGCACTGCAAGGACCCTGCACACCCCACCCTTTGCTGTGCACTGCAAGGACCCTGTCCAGAGGCTGGGCTGCACCTCCCAGGGCAGGTTTAACACACACAGCCACAGGCAGAACACACTGAAGGTGGTTAAGAGAAGACACATAGACTGCCCCTCTCCCAGCCCAGCACAGCCCTGTGTTGCACAAACAGGCACAGCCTTTCCCAGAAAGCTCCACAGGCAGAAACTACTTCTGTCCACACTGTGGAGCAGCTTTGAACAGGTTTTGAACAGACACAAACACACCACCTTGCTGGCACCAGACGAGCATGATTGTTACAACAGTCTCAGTGACTGTGTCTGGAATCCAGGGCTCTTCCAGAAGTCCCCTGGCTCCCTCAATAGCTCCTGACAGGGTTCTCATAGACCAAAGGCCGTGGATGGACCTTTGTCCTCCACTGAAGTCTCAGTACAGTCAGTGGAAGATCGGGCCCTTGCTCAGTGACAAACCCGTGTGCTGTGGTGCAACAGCAAACAGGTATTTTGTGCCTGCTGTGCTCTGCCAGCCCTCTCAGGATCGGGTGGGCTCAGCTCAGGAGAGCCATGCAGGAAATGTGGCTGCGCAGGGTGGAAGCCTTTGGGCCAGACTAGCATCTTTTCTTTTATCTGAAGTCAGAGCAGAGTGTTCATCAGAGGCTGAGTGACAGGGTTTGTGCTCTGACAAACCTGTTTGGTCAAATGCCATGGGCTCAGGAACAGTGCAGCCAGCACAGCATCTGCTGGCTCTGGAAGGCTGAGTCATCTCCAGGCTTCATGTCCACAATGGCCGAGTTCTCTCCCAATACAATCCACTACATTAATCCCAGTATCTTTCTTTCAACGGCTTTTCAGCAAAGAATTATCTTGTTTATCCCACATACTCAAACATTTAGTGAAAGCAGTGACTGTTCCCTCAGTGCTCCTTGCCTGGCTCTCAGTGTGGGTGGTTTGTGCTCCCTGGGATCTCTCCCAGAGGCAGTCTGTGCCCTCCAATCATTCCTGTCTGGTCCCTGTGCTAACCAGGCTGCAGGGGCTCTGCAGAGCCTCCCTGCAGATCTGACCTGGAACAGGACAAGGCCTTTGGAGTTCACTAGTTCAGCATCTCTGTCTAACTGTGTTTGTGTGTACCTTGGATATAGCACACTGTGCTGTGCTCTCTGTACCTTGGTAGGAAAGGCTGTAAACTCTATTTGGAGTGACACAAGTGTTAATGAGAAACCATAAACACTTTTAGAATGTGAAGTCATTTTCAGGATGAGGCCTCACAAGAGCTCTAAAACAAAAGTGTTTCAGTACACAAGACCTACCTACAAAATTAATGCCCAGTGACATACTACTGAAGTGTCCCCAAGGCTCCCAGTCTGTCTTTTTTAATTATCATTCAGGGGTGGGATGGGCCTTTTAACACCTGCTAAACTGACTGCAGGCTGTTTCTCCTTCCAGGCAGGACAGGCAGCTCTTCATAAAACTTGCTAATTGCATAGTACAATTTTAGTTAATGGGTTCACAACTGGACAGGGAGAAGGTTTGTTCCAGTAGGAAAATCAGGAGTTAACAGAAAATGCCTTTGATCAGGTAATCATCAAAAGCAGGTGAAAGACAATGTACCTGAGTGTTATTAAAATACAGCCCGTACAATAAGAGCCCCTGACGTGTATCTGCTCAAGTACCATGGGGATATCAGTAAATGAAGCAGGACTCTTATCCCACTGCTGTTTTATGTAAGTAGAATTTTAGTACACCCCAAATACTTTTTGCTCTGTTTTGGCACAATCCTGTTTTGGCAGTTGCAGTCCTTCCAGGCAGTGAAGCACAGCTTCACCAAAATGCATGACTTGTTTGATAATCCTGTTTCTGTGCCACCCCTGTTCACTGCTGGCTCCCAGGACCCGTGGGCAAGAGTCACTCTTGGCCCTGCAGAGACAAACGGGTGCAGGTGTCACCTGCTGAACTTCACCTCAGCTTCTGTGGGCACTTCCTGCTTCTGTCCAATCTAATGGTTAAGATTATCCACAGACCAACCACAAATCACTCAAACAGTTCCTTAAAAAACTCCTGGTCCACCAGTATCCATATATGACATTGAAGCTGAAATTATTGTCCTCCATGGGTATGTGCTGCCATATTCCCATTCCTGAAGGAAGGAGCAGCTCTTAGCAGATCTATTCACACATGTTCACAATTACACATATCCAACAGCCTTAGCTGGAATGGCCTCATGTTCACTTGAAGGCCGTTGTTTGTACGAGTCTTTTTGCCAGGAAACTCATTCACTGGAACATCTGTGGACAGTGCCCAGAGAAGCAGGAGGATCTCAGCTAAATCTTGCTTGGTGTCAACATGTCAATGAACATTCACTGACAAGTTACACCACAGCCCTCGACCTCAGGGTCTTGTTTTCCCTTCACGGAGGAACTTGTCAGCAGAGCGTAGCTGGAAAAATCTTCAGTGAAAACTATGGACAAGGAAAAAAACCTCTTCCAGGTGAAATAAATGGGCTGTGAGGAAGGGACAGGGCCTGTGTTTTGAGGGTTGCAATAAGGGCCATACAAACTGGAAAGAGAAAACACAGCCACTGCTCGAGGGAAAATGAAGCGCCAGAGCTCAACAATACGGGCGTTCCCCACCGGGGTGAGCTGACACAAACTGAGGCAAACAAACCGAATTACAAAATATGGGTCGTGTTGTTTGTTTCAAACAAAGGCAAGGAGCAATGACAAGCTGTTGTTTTGTTCTAAAGGGTCCTTGGATCACTGCAGAACTCTCCAGAGTTCTCTGAAGCCTTTTCCTGCACCACGAAAGACAACATGGATCCTGCTAAGAAGTGCCGTGTTTGGTGACAGACTGCAAACCTCCCACCCCGAGGAGCTTCCAGGAAAAGAGGCATTGTCAGCTAATTTTGAGAAGGGGAGGAGGGAAGAAAACTGAGGGGAATATGCTAGAGTAGTCACTGAAATTGTTGGTAAACATGCAAACCCCAAATCACCACCCATCAGAGCATCCCAGGAGGACTAAGGCAGCCCCGAGCTGCTGTAGCTGACTGGCTGCCTCTCCCCCACGGAATCCTGTAGGATCCACCTCACTGACCATGTACAGCAACATTCACTGTAGTTTAACCCTGTTCCCCACAGCCAGGGGCTTTCTGGATTCATTCTAAGATGTCAGAGGATAACACGAGATCTCCCACCGGTCAGCGAGAGCACAGCTCTGACCAGGGACGAGGGAAATGCTCAGTAACACACAGCTTTAGCCACCATAACATGACAGAGAAACGACAGTTTATATCCCAGTGTCAGACCTTGTCCCTCTGCTGTTATGGGAAATCTGCTCTACCAAATGTTTTCATCTTTACTTGAAACCATTTATACAAGAGGAGTCCAAAGACCTGCTGTACTTAAATAACTTCTCACTAATTACTCCAGCGTGTATTACCTGATGTCACTATTTACAACAGTTTATTTACTGCTTTCCAGCCCAACTGAAATTGTAGGTAATTTAATTTTCAAACCTATAATCTGTAAGATTGTGATCAAAGACCCTTTCACAGTTTTCTAAGCTTTTTCTTGCTTTCTCTGAATTTGCTCTTTTTTAAAGTTTCTAGTAATGTATAAATCATAGTTTTTATATTTAAATCTGAGCTACACTTTTGACTTGAAGTATTGTAATATATTTTATCAGTGGCTGCATAGAACTGGGAAATTGGAGTAAAGCATGGTATTGGGCAATAAGATAAAGCCTACAGAACTGAGTTCTCCAACAGAGTGCACTGATATTGGAGTTTTCAGGCTGATTTCTCAGCGCTTAGGGTCTGATCCTGCACATGTACACGTTCTGGTCGATGTCAGTCCTCACACCAGGAAAGCTGCACAGCTGATTGCAGGAGTCAGGAGGAGCTTTAAGTAAGAGGGTAAAAGGCTTTAAATCTGCAATTATATGTATTAAACATCCTCATGCAGATTGCAAAGGAACTTACTGCTTTGTGTATCAAAGCAAACACATTTCCAAACCAAGTATCAGATACCTCAGATGACTGCTACAATAGGTCTATTTAAAAACCTATGTCCTTTTAGCTTTCTGAGTTCGTCATCTGATCAAAACATTTTGATAATAAACTGAAATTATGAGCCAAATGCAGTGTGTGTTCTTTACAGGAAATAGCAATAAAATAAAATTCTCTGCAAATAAGTGTCTATGCTGGCCCCTGAGCCCCACAGCTCAACAGACAGAGGGACATTCCATTCCCAGGATCCAGCTCACGGCCACCCATCCTGCAATCAGTTCTGTGGCCACTCGGGCACAGGCCGGGGTTGTTGGGGTGCCCCGAGCAGGGCCAGGAGCTGCACTGGATGGTGCCTGTGGGTCCCTTCCAGCTGGGATACTCCCTTACTCTGCGATCCTCTGACCAGAACAGGCCCCCAGGGGCCGTTCCTGTTTTGTTACCAAACAAAACCCACAACAAACAAATCGAGAGCTCTCCACACAACTCCCGGGGCTGGCTCTGCACAGAACGAACCTCTCAGGGAAAGGGAAGAACCAGAGCTCTTCTGCCTCTACCCAGGAACCAGCACTCCCCACAGCTTTGTACAACACGGGGACTGTGAAAGGCAAACGTAGCGAACCCTGGGCCACTGGCCCTGGTGAGGGAACAGAGCACGGAGCAGCCCTGAGGGGAGCCAGGAATGGGGCTGGACACACACGGAGTGCCCGAGCCAACTGGGATCCATCCCAAGGAATCAGGGCAGGGACTGCCCCTGCACACCTGAAGGAATTCCCTCACCTTACTGTGGGAGCCGGGAGGGTTCAGTTCCCTGCCCTGAGGGCTGATGTCCCATTACAGGGCAGGATGAAAGAATTCCAGACGCACCCGCCAGTAACAAACACCGACGCAGGGCTCGTACCTGAGGCGGCTCCGCGGCAGGTCCAGGCGAACAGGGCTCCGGGGAACCCAGGCTCCGGGCGGCCGAGCCCGGCCAGGCTCACCCCGGGCAGCCCGAGCTGGAACACGGCCCGGCGGCGGCTCCGAGGGCCCTGGGGGCTCCTGCCGGGCCCAGAGGCTGCGGGGCCTCGGGACAAGGGACGGGCTCCCACCGCGGCCCCGCCCTTCCAGAACATTCCCTGCCCGCCCTCAGTGCCTCGCCCCTTCCAGAACATTCCCTGCCCGCCCTCAGTGCCCCGCCCCTTCCAGAACATTCCCTGCCCGCCCTCAGTGCCTCGCCCCTTCCAGAACATTCCCTGCCCGCCCTCAGTGCCCCGCCCCTTCCAGAACATTCCCTGCCCGCCCTCAGTGCCTCGCCCCTTCCAGAACATTCCCTGCCCGCCCTCAGTGCCCCG
>JAYRBT010000010.1:887984-923616 GCA_036023395.1 Myiotriccus ornatus
GACATTGAACCACATGGTTGGGAATGGTTTCCCTGGGACATTGAACCACATGGTTGGGAATGGTTTCCCTGGGACATCAAGAGGCACAGATCTCACAGGAGAAGCCTCAGCATTGCCCTCGGGGTCAGGAGCTCTGCACTCCCCTGCCCTCTCTCGTGGACAAGACCAAGGAAAGCTTTAGCTCTAGAGGATCCCACAGCACCCCACTGAGAGGCAGAACTTCCCCTTCTGTACCAGAGACAGGTTTCCATGTGGAATGCTGGGAGCACAGCCGAGAGAACAGTATCGACTGCATGGAGACATGCCCATGGAGGCATTTCCTGGGCTCTTTCTGCTGGATCACAGGGATTTAGTGCCTGATGTTTGGGAAGGAACTGTCAGACCCTCACTGACACTCCACCCACTTTGCAAAGCCAGTTGGCCATTTTTAGCCTTAAAACAGCCAGTATGTTGAGAGCACATCCCAATCTTCTTCATTTCACCAGCACCCAGACATTAAATACTAGAAAGCTGAATTTCTGTCCTTGTTACTCTACCTGTAATCCCTGGAAATCTGCACCAAGTGCAGCAGGCTGGCAAAGGAAGGCTTTGTTTTACACATTCTATCTATATAAATAGCTGCAGGCTAAACTGCTGTAGAGGACACTAGGGGCACAGACCAGCTCATCTTCACAAAGGGAATGCTCCAAGTAATAAAATCTTTACAGCTTTGTAATACTGGTATTAATTTTTAAATCACATTTCCTTCCTTCAGCTGAGCTTTTTCCTTACCCCTGATTTACTAGCAAATCAAAAGCCACGTTTATATGCCTTGCCTTTGCCATACACTCCTGTGACATGCAGACTAACGTGTGAGAATATCAGAGTTTTGCTTTCAAGAAATACGTTTTTGTGTGGAAAACTTGTCTAATGAAACGCATTTTATTAGTCCCCAGTCTCAGCATTTGAAAGCTCCCTTAGAAATTGCCAGGCATTATTTCTACTCACATTTACAGCATGAAAATAAAGGCTGAGTTATTTGATAACTATGCAACTGAAGACCTGAAAAAAATCCATGTATTAAGCTACTAAATATTTAATTCCATAGGCTGTTTCCCAGGCCTTGGGGTCTGCACGTCATTTGTCTTGGCAGAGGGGAGTGTCACTCACTGAATGCTGAGAGACCTGCTAAAAAATAGCTACAAATATGATGGAGAAACAGCTCTATTGTGTCGACATCGACACGTGCCACGAAATTGCTGGATTAGTTCCCCACTAATGTCTAAAAATAACGGTAACAACGTGGGTCTGCCTTTGCAGAGCCTCATTCCACAGCAGCTGAGCGATGGCAAATCTTCCTGGCTGGCACAGGGGTAGTTGTGTGGAGGCACCTGCCTGACACACAACTGATGGGCAGCCAGCATGGCACGAGCACAGGGAGCCAAACATCTGGAACTGCACATCTGTGGAGCCAGAGCAGCTCTGGAGCCACGGCTGACCCAGCACCGCTGCCCGTGCCCTGAGCTGGGCTGACACTGAACCCCCCCGAGCTGCCCAGCCCAGGCTCAGCCACAGGCCAAGTCTGAGAGATTCCAAAAGAAAACTTCACCCATTTGTTCCTCTCCAGTGATCATTATTCTGGAAGGACACCCAGCCCACCATACCCCATAAATCCCCAGGCACTGATGATTTGAGAACTGGCAGCTTTCTGGAGGATGTGTGGTGTGATTTATACATCACTGCAACCAGCTGGTGTGGCCTTTACTGTCACAGCCAAAGGAAAATCGGCATTTAGAGTGCCGCTTGGATTTCCATGGAATCCCAGCCTCTGGACCAAGTTAAAAGTCAAGGCTTACCCTGCTGTGAGAGGACAAGCTTCCTTCAGAGGGTGGCTGAGGTGGGGAGGCTGCAGAGCAGGAGGCAGGAGCAGCACGGGACACTCCAACAAGGATTTCACCGGGATGCCCCAGCCGGACCCAGGCACAGAGATGGGAACAGCTGGATACTGGATCACACTTTTGGTTGTTCCTTTGTTCTTGTTCCTGAAAAACAAGGGACTGAACTGCTCAGCTGGGATGTGAGCCCCAGTTCTTGGTCCAGCCCTAAATTTCCTGGTTGAAAACAACTCAGGCTGAAGATGCTGCATTCCCAAACAGCCCCTGGCCTGTGTGATTTCAGTTCATGGGCTGGGCAAAGCCTGTCATGGGCAGAAAACATCTTTATTTGATCTTCTGTGTCCTCTGAAAGAATATCAGGTCATGCCAGCAAGGAACACATTGGGAAAATACAAACTGGCTAAGGAAAAAAGATGTTCATTACCATAAGTTGTGAAAGACTTTCTAAAATACCCTGTTTATCTAAGACTTCATTTCTTGATGGGCACATTCCACTTGACCACAAACACTGGATAAAATGGAGCAAGATGATTTCAAAGTCCTCTTAAGAACAAAAGAAAGTATTTCTTAAAATCTTTTAGTCTACATTTTCATAAATTCATGGAATGGTTAAGGTTGGAAAAGACCTTTAAGATCATCAAGTCCAACCACCAGCCCAGCACCACCATGCATGAGAAAACTACAGCTCAGCTGGGTGTAAGCCAGCCCTGCAATCTGTGCCCTCAGGTCTCCCCTGCAAACTCCACCTTCCTCTGCAGAAATACCCAGATACCCTGCCCTTATCTGCCCCTGTCAGCACTCCCTGTTCCTAAAAACTGGGAGCAGCAAGGCTGGGACAAGCTTCAAGCACAGAAGGAAACAACCTGTGATAAATCAAAGCCACGCTCGGGGCAGCAGATACCTCAGAGTGTCCCAGAAGGACTCAGCTCTGTGCACACACATTGGCAGGGGGCAGGGAGCTCTGCCCTCTCCAAACTCACCACTCCAAGAGCCACTGGAGCCCTGTGACCTCGGTGCCAGACGTGTCACTGTGCTCTGGGGGCACTGGCTCAGACAGCCACTCCAACCATCTCCTCCCTGCCTTCCCAGGTGACTCTGGCACCAGCTTCCCTGATCCTGTACCTCCATGGGGATGATCCCTCCTTGTGCAGTCCAGATACCTGAGGGAGAACATGAGAGGGATCTTTGTTCCTTTCCTTTTCTAGAGCTTAAATATTCCTTTTTAGAATGAACCCTCTGAGCTGCGGGAAAAATGCATTTTTAAAATTCCCATGACAAATCACTTAATTCAAAACAGCTTTGCAAACCTTGAAAAGTCATTAAGATATCATCAAGTTTTATCTGACCAGAATTAAAGTTCTCAAAAGCATTAATAATGGACATTTTCATGCACAGATTAAAAAAATTATCTTATTTGTAACAATAGAGGCAGCTTTAGAAGCAAGATATGGCTGCAACCACAGAGCCCTTCAGCAAAGGTGTGTGAGGGAGAGCAGCTCCTCCACTGGTGCTACAGTTCCCTCTGGTGACAGCCAGAGCACACTCTTATTTCCAGGGAACCAGGATGTTTCAGAGGATGCTCTGCTGCACCAGTCCGTGGGCACCGGGTCTGTGTGCACAAAAGAGCTGGGGGGTTGGTTTTTAAAGAGACTAAACAAGCTGTACTCAAACATTCCCCAGCAAGGACACGTTTCCTGTGCTGGGGCTCTGAAGAGGCTTGTTTGTCACTCTGGGGTGTCTTTGTCCCTGTTCACATGAACTCCACAGCAGTGCCAGGAAAAGAAGCAGCTGAACCCGCTGCCTCAGCCCGGGGACCCTGCGGGCACTGCAGGGACACCGAGGTGACCAAGCCCGGCCAGTCTGGCTGCTGCTCAGGCCACACAAGAGCAAGAGTTACAGGCAGGACAGGGATTTACTGTTTGTCTGACATCCATTCTCCCTGCCTTTCTCATTTCTGTAGGCTCTTCACTGGAATGTATTTTGCCACAAACTAAACTCCCAGAAGTGACAGTTTTTTTACTTTGGAAGCTGGTTCATGGAACGGTTTGGGTTGGGAGGGACCTTAAAGCCCATCCACACCTCCCAGTGTCCTCGGTCGCTCCAAGCCAGCCTGGCCTTGGACACTCCCAGGGAGTGTTGCTGACTCCCAGAGAGGTGTTGAACCACAAACCAGGAGACACACAGTCTAATCAGCTGGGTCCACACCCCTTCAGCCGGGCACTACCACAGGCTCGGGCTGTTTCCTCAGCAGAGCCACAAACCCAGCACCACCCCCCTCCCTGTGCCCAGGGCACACACAGCTCGTGGCATTTGTGACTGCTCAGCTTGCACTGAACTTCGGGGTCTCAGCACATCACCCACCTCCTGCAGGAGCCGACGAGTGGCAATCTCTCTGGAATCTCTCCTGCTCTGGCAGGGGTGGCTGCCAGCAGATGGCAATCCCTTCCCACAGTCCTGGGCAGCCAGGCCAGAGTCTGTCTCAGTGTTTAGAAAACAAGTCATCTGAATTATTAAAAAAATACAAAATTACATATTTCTACAATTAATTATATCCCATAATGTTTCCATAGGAGAAATTAGTTTGTCCTGGATTTCTGGATGTAAACCTCTCCCCTTGGGATACCGAGCCTACAGACAGAAAATAAAGAGCCAGCTCTCTCTTCCTCTCTCTCCCACCTCAGTGATGTATCACAGTCACAGACACCAGAAAATAATTCATAATCACCACATGGTGAGAAAAGATCAACACTGGGAAAGGAGCTCTTTCTGCAACAGCTCTGCCCTAGAAAACATTTCCAAGATCCACATTTCTGTTACACCACTTCTCTTAACCCCTCCCTGGGTTTTAGGGAGCAAGGAATAAATGACTGAACTCACCTGCATTTCCTCAAAGAATCAGCATGTTTTGCAACACACCCCAAAGGAGGTCACACGGGAAATATCCCCAAAATTGATGTTATTTTTGAAGGCAGATGGGTTTAGAAAATCCTCATGCAAAATATAAAAGGCCAATAGTCATCTTGGTAAATCCTTCCTTGCCCACAGAAACTCAGCACTTTAATTACACCATCTTTAAGTTAATTGCTGCAAAATGCAGAAATTATTGGATCAGTAAAAGGCTTTCCTCAGATTCAGTTTATTCTTGGTTCATTGAAATTAATCTAAAATAAGCTATCTTTAAACCCCATAAAGAGCACGTTATCTTTTGTAAGGGCTTAAGTGCTTGAAGATTGTGCTGCAGTAACAGGGCAGGCAGAAAAGCCTGAAGGCTGGGGAAAAAAAGATACCTTTGATGATTTTTATAGGGGTATAATCTCTAAAAGTAGTCTTTTAATAAATTATCTTGAAGTTTGAATTTAAAGCAAAATCCATGGAGAGATGGCACATGGGCTGTATGGAGTGAGTGGAGGGAACCCCCTGAGGGGTGTGACAGTCTGGGCTGGATCGTGGCAGACAGCAAGAGTTCCAGCTTTGCTGGGGGTGCTCAGAATTATTCATTTCTTTCCACCTGAGACCAACCTTTGCCAGTTCAGCAGGTGCTCTGAACTGCCATCGAGTCTTCCAGGTTACAAAATCATCACAAATACTGAAATCAGACTATTCTACCTGTTCCCTGAACAGTTACAAACATCATCAACCACCAGCAACGCTTTGGAACGTCCTAAAACCCCAGAGAAGCACAAAATCCCTTACTTTTCCTCTCCAGAGAAACTGGTGCTCTGCTAACTGATCTGATGTATTCTGTGAATGTTACTATTATCATTATTCGATACATTCCTTCATGCAAAAGGAGACTTCTAAATTCCTGAGGCTTATTTTTGTATGAGCATTCACATGGGAAGGAAATGGAGAAAACAGTTAAATTTCTAAATAGCTTTGAATTTTTCAGACACTCCCTAAGTGATTTTTTCCCCCAGCAGTTATTTCTGAACAAGCAACATGAAGTTTAAACGCTGTCAAATGCCAAAGGATGTTTTCTTCTAAATGAATGCTAATTAAATTAGTAGCAAAGGTAATTACACTGACTTTAAATTCTGGGTGTACTATGTGACATTCAAATGGAGACAATTAATATGCAGTATCATGTCTTCCTATATTGATGTATTACCATACAATTCTTAATTGTGCAAAGTTATTAAATTAAGGTTCTATAACGTTGTGATTGTCTCCTTGGTGTCTCTTCTGCAGATCCTGTGCCTTGAGCTGCTGCCCCTGGCACAGGCAGGTGTCCCCATCCCACAGGTGACATTCCATTGTACAGCAACAGGGAAGGTGGGAAACCCTTCCCTGGGAGGGTGGGAAGGCCCTGGCACAGGTTGCCCAGAGAAGCTGTGGCTGCCCCAGCCCCCGGAGTGTCCAAGGCCAGGCTGGAACAACCTGGGCTGGTGGAAGGTGTCCCTGCCCAGGGCAGGGGTGGCCCTGGATGGGCTTTAAGGTCCTTCCAACCCAACCCAGCCAGTGATTCCATGACAACTCTGGCCCAAAGGCCCATGTGCTGCAGCTGCAACGTCTCCCTGAGGGAGAACAAGGGCAGCACCAGCCTTGACCTTCAGATTCAGCCAAATCATGTCACGGCCTCAAATGTGCCAACACGTGTGACAGTGCCAGCACACAAAGCCTACTTCAAATAGAGTAAAATAGTCCTAAAAGCCTGTTCTTCAGCCTTTGTCCTGTGCCTGACCACTGCCACCTGCCAGCTAGAGAGAGGGGGGGCCTTTGTGACCCCAGCTCATCCTAAAGCAGCCCCTCACATCATGTGGAAACAATTCCCAGCCCTGTGGCTGGGCTGCATCTCGGGCAGCAGTGGATTCCTGCCCCTCATTGGCACCTGTGGCACGAGCCTTCTTCCCTGATTTGGGGTTAATGACTGACACTGTGTTGTGTTCCAGGCTCACACACGAGGCTTGGGGACGTACAGTCTATTTTTGGGCGATTTATTTTTAAATTGGCTTCTGTACTGCACTTATTGCTGCAAAATCCCTGGCCTGCACTTGTCATTGCAGTGCTGCCACCTGCCACCCCAGCACCCCAGGAACATGAAGTTATGTGTATACTATATATGTGTATACAGGAGTCTCTAAGATCACAGTCTTGGTCTTTTTTTCGCTCTGCCCTGGACTCTGAAATGAAGTGATGACATAAGAAAACCATCACAACTGAGACACCCAAAAATATTACCTCTATCTCCCCAAGGGAGTCAATATGCTTTAAAATATCAATAAATGAATTTTCTCCTATTAAAGTAAGAAGGTTTGGATGGTTGTCTCTAGGCTGGTCTATAATACTGACAGCAGGAGCTGGTTTTGGAGCTCTTGACTGACTTTGATGAACTTCACAGAGAGTCCAAGTCTTAAACCACAACTATGTCTATTCATTCTGGCAAGTCATTTCTTTCCTTCTTTTTCTGGCTGGAAGGAGGAGCTTCCCCCACCCATCTGGGTGTATCCACTGAGCTCCTCACAACAGCATCTCACCACAATATCCAACCACAGGACAACAATCTATGGGCATCCAGACACAGGGAAGCAAGTGATCCCCTCACCTGTAAGTGCTGCACTTGTAAATACATTTTAAAATTTACCATGGGATAATATCAACAAATTCCCAGTATTGCACTTATCCCTTATTTAAAAGGCTTAAGATATTATATCCCCTTCTCCTTGTATAAACCAATTGAAGTTATATAATGTATGTGGATTTACTTTGCCCCAGTTCCAGCTGGCAATGTATTGCTAAGCCAAGGCTGCACAACTGCAGTTTGGCAGAAAACAGGTCAGGATTTCGCTACACGTCAAAACTCTCAAACTGTTCCGAATATTTCAAATTAAAAAGGCAAATAGAAAACAACCCCTGGGGCAGAAGGATCTATTCCATTGCCTCGCTCACGGATTCAGTGGGGGCACATTTCTGGGCTCTGTGCTGCTTTTGCATGTGTGACCGTGCAGGTGGCTGTGACGAGCCCTGGGATGGGGGGCCAGCAGGAGGGGCACCCCAGGAGCTGCTCCTGCTCTGCCCAGCCAGGGAAGAGCTCCAGCCCAGCCCAGCCTCGGGAAAGGCACGTGCAGGGGAAGGAGGGGCAGGAAGGCAGAGAAGGGCTGTGGAGCAGGGCCCTGCAGGTTTGCTGGCTCCAGGCAGGGCTCCGGGGTGGGAGCCAGGCAAACACAGGGCTCTCCAGCCTCATAACAGCGAGCACAGGAACCTCTGCAGCTCAGCAGGCTCCCTTCCAGCCAGCTGAGGGACATCACTGCCCCTTCAGCCTCTGCCAACATCTCCTTCGAACCAGAAAGCGTGTGGAACATCAGACTGCTCGTTGCCCTGCAGCTCAAGGGCAGCCCTGAGGAAACCATCAAATCCACGGATTTCCAGCCTTACCCTTCCCTGAACTCACGAGGCCAGTCTTGCCCGTGAACTGTGTTGGTGGTGCTGCTCTGGCCAGGTTTAGTTTGCCTTATGCCTCTGCACTGCTCAGCCACTTCTTGGCCTGACTTAATCCTCTCGACAGCATTTTTTAGCATAATTAGGGCTGTTCACTGATTTGCTGCTACAGTTGATTCCAAGTTCACTGAAGGAGACAACAGAAACACAAAGAGCCTCTTTGACTCTCCACTGCCAACGTGAACAAATAGCAAGGAGTCTCTAATAAATCATGTTAGTATTCAAATCAATCAGCATATTGGCTCTTTTAGGAAAAATAGCTTCATAATGACACAGATCTCAAACTAATTACAGATCTCAAATTCTGGGACTGCCTTTCACCAAACAATGCATCCCAAAATGACATACCCTAGCTGGTATGGCTGTTCTCGTTTCGACAGCCATTAGTTTCAGGGCTTTAGGAGCCTCTGTTAATGCTGTGGACAGACAGGCAGAGGATCAGTCCCTGGGGTGGTTCATCCCCCCTGCACAGTGCCACGGGCACAGCACAGCCAGCACGAGCCAGCTGTCACACGCCAGCTCTGTGACAAACCCAGTGCTGATGCACGGGCAGAACCACGAAGGTCACGGTCACAGACCACTGCAGAGAGAAGGGAAATCCAGCTGGACCATTCCCAAAGTGAAAGCCTTTTCTGTGTCTGATCCATCCTCCCTCACACACAGAGTATTTTAAATACAACCCGGAGCATGTCCCAGCACCAGCAGTGACATGGAATATAAGCTCCCAGTGGCCCTGAACTCCTCTCACTCCACCCCTTTACCTGTGTGTGCTCACCCAGCCTTGTGTGCACTGAGTTCATCAACAGCAGCTGCTCCTCCAAAACCAAACAAAGCCAGATCATTTCCTTCCTTATGAAATCTCTTTCCCAACTTGTCTTCTGGACTTTTTAAGCAGCCCATTGCTGAGTGATCCCTCTACACGCTTTGGTATTGATGCATCCTGAGCCTGGGATGCTCCCCTGCCACAGCTGCAGTGCTGCTCTTTGAAGGAGAAAAACAGGACATTTTTCTTTCCTCAATACATTGTGAAGCTGATCATCTCATCTTAAAAATGAATGTGAGCATATAAAGCCTGGAATGCTGTCATTCCGGGCTCAGCAGGCAGTGGAATGTGTTCCGGAGCACTGCATGGTCCGCCCTGGGGCGGGGACAGAGACAGAGCTGAGCAGGGCACAGAGACAGATGGAGGGGCACAAAGCAGCCTGAGGAGCAGCTGTGCTTGGCCCCTGGGACAGGTTCTGTAGGAGAAGGGCTGGATGAAGGTGGTGAGTAGGAACTGAGGCCACTTTGCATATTCTGGGGAACAGGAATGGCACCAAAGACTCATCGACACCCCTGATGCCATCACTGACTGGTTTTTTGGGGGAATAGCCTGCTCCCCCTGCTTCCCCTGGCTTGGCAAGCTGCCCTGTAGGAGAGGAGACAGGGCTGGCCCGAGGGGGAGTGAGACAGCACCAACCCACACCTGGCCACCCCCGGGACAGGGTGAGAACAGTTCTTCACAGTCTGTGTCTTCCCAGCAGTGATGGGACCCTCGACTCCCACACTGGGCAGGAAAACCTCTGAAATACCTCACAGGAGCAAAAGGAAGGTTTAGTGACTTGTCTCAGGCAGCAGTGCTGAGCTGGGACCAGAATGAAGTGAGGCAGAGAGCTCCCCACAGAGAAGAGAGGGGGCAGCAGAACCACATCTGTAACAACCCCCTGGAACTGCACAACCAGCCCAATTCCAGTCCAGTTTCCCAGCTTACTTGTAGGTACTGCCCATGGCTCCTTGGCTTTACAGAAAAGCATTCATAAACCCTCCCCTCTGCCAGTGAGATGCTTGTAAGAGTAAGGGTGGCTCAAGTCTGCCTGAACACTTGTCATTTATTAACTTGCTTTATGGCACCAGCACTACTGCTACAAGGAATTAGTAATTTATTTAGTCCTGACATTTCCTCTCCTGTCATAAAATTCAGCCTCCTGTATAACACAGAGCAAATAGAACAATTCTCCTGTAGCTACTCAAACTGGATGTGGAACAGTTCTCTGAACAAGACCACGGTTATGTGGGCTGAAATCTTCCAGAACTGCAGCAGGACTGGGGATCATTTCCAGAAAACATCAGAAGTCCTACTGAAATCCATCCATATTCATCATATTTGTTATTTGTGTCTCCTGATACGTGACAACTCACTGCATCACAAATTAATGGATTTTCACTGCCAGAAATGCATTTCCCCAGCACTTCTTTGCACACATGGATTGATTCCTTCTCCCTCCCAGCTGAATCAGGATTGCTGCCACACACACGGGGCTGGGAACAATCCCTGTACAGACAAGGCAGACTTGCACTTTCTCCAGGTTTATGATTCAGTAAAGCACATTTGGCTACAGAATCACTCATTTCCTGGCTGGACATTCCCAATGAAGCACAGTCTGAGGAGGCAGCCAGGGCAGGTTAAGATAAGGAGCAGGGATCCTCCACGGTCTCTCCTTACGGGAGAGATTTTACTGCTGTTTCACAGAATAATTTGCTCCACATGCAGGAAACATTCCCTCTTCAGTCTGCTCCCCTGCACAAAGGGATGCCCAGGACTGCTGGAGGCCAGGGCAGCTCAGCTCCCTCAGTGATTACCCGGGAATCACTGACTGCACAGACCCCAGCTCCTGAGAGGAATCCTCAGCCACTGCCTTCCCGTTTCACAGCCAGGGCTGAAACTGAGCTCTTACTTTGAATTAAAGAAATAAACCCCAAATATTTTTCTCTGCTGCCATATCCCAGGATTAAACATACTGCAACGCCCTAAGCAAATGCTGAGGAGATAAATTCTCTCTTAATGGGAACCAAGGGTAACAACAAACTTGTTGATCATCCAACAAAACTGAAGCAGGACTGTGGGAAGTACACTTAGCCCCCTATTTAGCTCAAGATGAAGGAATCCTTAAGAAAGCCAGGGTTCACTGCATTGATCCAGCAGAGCTCTTGCCTTCAAACAGGACCCAACACTGCAATCCTGTCACAATGGGAGTCATCAGTCATGGGAAGTCAGATGACACAGACTTTTCTATCCCTATCAAGCAGTTCACAGATTCAAATACATATGATGACGTATTTTGCACCATCTTTTTCCACCTCCTCAGTTTCTGACACTTCCAGGTACAAGTCCCCTTGCCTTTGTTCTACAAAGAAGAGAAGAGAGCTGCTGGACCTGCTGATTTTATTGACACATACCCTCCACGTTCAGAGCAGGGGCTGTGGGAGAGGGGCTTCTGGGAGTTAGCCTTTGTTTTCAAAGGCAGATCCATTCACGTTTATCCCACTGAAGTTTAATCTGAGTACAGTATTCTGCATATGCCACTCTGATTCTTTGTTCCAGTTTCCCCAAAGTAAAAAGATTTGACAAGGGGCCAAAAGAGGCAGAAATGTCTGAGCGAGTTCCAGCTGCACCTAGAGAGCTCCTGCTTGGCTTTGTGAGGCTCCTGGTCTCCATAGTTACAGCAGAGTTGAAAAATAACCACGGTGTTACCTCAAATGCTCCCTCCCGGAACGCAAAGCGAAGCTGCTCCCGCTTCCCGCTCTGACAGCCCAGTGGAGCGTGGCTCCACTTCCCTGCTCCCTGGGCTCCAGCCCTCCCTCAGGACGTGCTGCCGGACACTGCCCACTCGCTCTGGGCAGCCCAGGGTGCAGATCACACCCCAGCTGCAGGGTCAGCACCCAGGGCACCCCAAACCCGGCCCAGCCTCGCCCCTGCTCTGCTTGGGCAGAGAGAAAAGCCCAGGCAAGTCACACCTCTCCCAGGGGCAAAAAGTGCCAGAAGCTGAGGGAGCGGCTGGAAAGCTCCAGCCAAGCCCTGTGTCAAATCCAGACCTGGGGGCTGAGAGCTCCTAATTAGGCTGAGCACACAGAAGGTACAACACATGCCTGGAAAGCTGAAGCCACCCCACAGCTCGCTCCAATACACAGCACATTTTTTTTGCATTTCAAAGGGTAAAGAACAAACTCTCTGATTCAAAGTAAAATAAAAAACAACCAACCAACCAAATAACCAAACCCAAAAACCCAACCCCAAATCCCCAACCATTTCAGAGGCCCCAGTTCTGCCCCACCCTGCTCACTGTCCCAGCTGTCCCGGAGCAGCAGGAGCTGGGATGAATCCTGGGCAGGAAGGGACACCCACCATGGAAAGGACTGGCCCTGCACACCTGACACACAGCTCATCTCTGCCACCACATATTCAGCCCCCCTGTGGCTGCACCTGGGGTGTGAATATGAGCAAGAAACACGTGTCACCCAGGTGGAGGGGACTGACACCAAACATCTCCTGCCAGACTCCACATGTGCCACCCAGCACAGCTCCCTCACCTTGGCTCCTGAAGATGCTGAATGCTTTGGAAGGGCAGTTGTGTGTTCCTACCAGCAACCCCCCCTGCTGACCAAGGTGTAGTAAGTGTTGACAACATAATAAACTCACCAGTGCACAGTGACACGTGCCAGGGCTGCCACATGGAGAGGCCACGTGGGCAGCCCAGTGCCAAAAAACCCCAAACCTCAGTGCTCTGGGCTGGTGACAAGGTGGGGATCGGTCACAGGTTGGGCTGGCTGGTCTTGGAGGTCTTTTCCAACCTACGGAGAGATGCACAGCTTGTGCCAACCCAGACTTTGCTGTGTAACTCTGGGTAGCTCAGGAGCTCAAGAGCCGCCTTTGTCAGGGGATCAGATTCACATCAGACAGGCAGCCCTGGGCTCCCTCAGCTTCTGAGAGTCCCCATCACATTCTGGATTGGTGTTGGCAAGGTCTGCAACGATCTGTGTTTCTTTGTTCTTCCTTATTTCTTTCAGGTTAAGAGAAAGCAGCTGCCAATGCATTCGGTGGCTGGCAGCAAAGCCCTGCCAGCCAGTCTGCCTTGCTGTGAAATATTGGTAAACACGCGCTTGTGGCAACACGGCCAAGTTAACAAGATCTTCACTTATTATCCTGTCATTTCTGGGGGGAGAATATGGCATTGCTGTCAGATCCATCTGCTCAACGCACAGCCCGTGCATAGAAATCACCTCGTCTCACACATGGGGAAAGGGTTTGGAGAAATCTGAGCCTGAGAGTGAAGGATGAAGAGAAGCTCTGTTAATAACGACAGAGAACTCCATTTAGATAATTGACTGTCTGAGAGCTGCCAGGGTTTGTTCTGGTGTGGAGGGGGTGAAAATCTTGTCTCTCTGGCCCAACACAAACAAGATTGATTGTGGTCTGCACAGATCAAAAGTTATCCCCAGCTGGGATCATCAGAGCGATACAGGGAGGAGGCAGAGGAGCACTGCTGGGAAATGCCCTGGAAGGAAAGCCTGTAAGAAAGGATCAATCTAAACATTTTTTTTAATCAAAAATTGACAAATTAACCTGATCACCTGCCATAAAAATCACTGCTGACGTAGCTGGAATAACTTCCTCGGAAGGAGTGGAATGGCAAAATGAACAAATGCTAGAGAACCTTCAAGGGATAAATATATACCCCTATTAATATTCCATTGTTGTTTATCCTGTTACATCTAAGAGGTTGAAGGAAAGTTGCTGGGCAAGAGAACAGTTGACTGAGTGGTGTCCTCAACAAAAGCAGAAGGTTTACATTGTGTCCTGCTGGGGGGTGAAAACTGGGAGCTGGTAAAGGGGTTGTGTTCCTGTTCATTCTGCAGAGCAGAGGCCTCTGCAAAATCCCAACTGGAGATCATATTTTGGTCCTTATCAATCAATCAGTCAAGGGTTTGACTAATCCTAAAACCATTTCAATACAAAACGACCATAAACCCACCCAGCAGCTGCAGCCTCTGCACTCAGTGAGCCTGGCAAGGTTTCCATGGCTCAGCCCCAGAGCTGCCACCACTGCCCACAATTCCAGTTCTTCCACTTGAAAACAAACGAAAATACATTTGATGTGTACGACCAGCAACTCAGAATTTTGACCTAATTTACCTTCTTACACAGCTCAAAGCAACTGCACAGAGCTCCCCCTTTCTCAAGCCTCCATTCAGAGCAGCACTCAGCTGCTGCTGCGTGAGTTCCTCCTGCTGAGCTTTTGGCACCTCTATCACGTGCAGCAGAAGCTGCTGCCAAACCCACGGCAGAGAGGAGCCATTTCATCTGGCTCTGGACCCAATCCCTCTGCACCATTCCCAGAAAAGACCTCCAGCAGAGCAGGGCCTGCTTCCCCCAGGCCTGAGGATGGGGGAACCTGAATTACTGCCAAAGGAAACACATCTTTTGAGTAAAAAAAATGGCTTTTCAGCAAGGAAATCAAAGAGCCAATTTCTGGACATGTGTGGATCATCCCTTTTCCCTTGGCTCCTGCTGTCACATCCAGCAGCATTCCTGCTGCAGGGCTGGCTCAGTGCCTGGCATGGACACTGAGTGTGGAGACCAGAGCCAAAGGAGGCTACTGAGGATTTATCTTTCCAATTAAAATCTATATAGATTGGTAAATCTTGGTTTATCTCATAAAAGCACACATTGGCTTCAGGGAAACACGGAAAGATGAAGTCTCACACTGTTTGGGTGGGGAAGGATCCCCCTGCAAGAACGGCCTCGTGGCTCCAGTGTTCCCACAACTGCAGCTTGACCTCCCAGTTAACTTTAGAGAGCACCCAATCAAGAACTGTCACCTTCCAGGCCCCTGCAGGCAGCCAGAGCCTGGAGCCAACACACATCCAGGTGGGCTCAACCTCTGCCCACCCACAGATCAACCCAGAAACTCCTAAGGATGATCTTCCAGGATTAAGAATCAGAATCATCAGAGAACCTCAGAATGGTTTGGGTTGGGAAGGACCTTAAGACCCCTCCCATTCCACCCCCTGCCATGGGCAGGGACACCTTCCACTAGCCCAGGCTGCTCCAAGCCCCATCCAACCTGGCCCTGGACACTCCCAGGGATGGGGCAGCTACAGCTGTTCTGGGAATTCCATCCCACCCCCTCACCACCCCCACAGGGAAGAATTCCTTTCCAATATACCATCTAACCCTGCTCTCTGGCAGTGGGAAGCCATTCCCTGTGTCCTGTCACTCCATCCCTTGTCAACAGTCTCTCTCCATCTTTTCCTGCAGCCCCTTCAGGCCCTGCAAGGCCACAATTCAGTCACCCTGAAACTTCTCCAGGCTGAATAATCCCAGCTCTCCCAGCCTTTCCTCACAGCAGTGCTTCAGCCCTGCAGCTGATTAATGCAAAAGCCACATTTTATGTAAATGATATGCAAATGAGGGGCTCACTCAAGCTAGAGGAGAAAAGTGGGGGGCAGTTGAATACCACTGCTATTGATTTAAATTAATTGAGCAGCACCTGCCCCCTCACCTTAAGAAAGCCAGGCATATTCTAAATATTGAACATCTTACTCCCAAGACAAAACAAATAAAACATTAATGACCATCTTCCTTACTCGGCATCACCTCTGTCTGGAAATCAGATATGGAAAAGTACAAGAAACCTGAAACACGTTTAAAATCAAACTTCCATCTCTGGTACCTCTGGAACAGCTTTAGATGGACCAACTCTGGGCAAGAAACAGACCCCGCCCCAGCACACATCTAAAGAAACTCCACTGACTCACCAGCTGCACCCCAAATCTGCACTAACTTAACCCAAATTTGGCACTCAGTTGTGTTCCCTCCTTCTGCTGAACTCTGCACTGCAAGAGGATCCACTCAGATGAAACTAAATTTTCATTTTACCAAAAAAAATACTAATAGTGCTGGAAATAAGAAAGTCAAACTAACATGACTTGCAGCATTCTGCAACTCTTAGATTCTGTTCTCTCAGCAGTGCTCATTTGCAGAACTTCACTGAATTTAAAAGCATCACTTTAGACAAATACATCTTTAACTGAAATAAGATTTTGACTATAAATGTTTAAGATGTGAAGTACTAAATTAAAGAATCCACTTTAAAAAGCCTGTAAGTTAATGAGTGCTTGGAAACTAAGCATGAATTAATCATCTGCTTCCAGACATCTGTCTCCCTTGAAAATGTGCTTCCTTAAGACTATTACTCCTTAAAATGGGATCACACAGATACTGTCTGACTCCACAGACAAATTCAAGTCTATACCCAGATGTGCTTTAATTAACCATCCAACTAAGGCCATTACAGAACATCACATGGACTGGGAACAACAGAGCTCCAGGGAAATCACTGTCACACAAAGGCCGTGGAGCGGATCTAATTCCAGGCTCTGTCCCCAGGACGGGTCCTGACAGGGAAACAACAAACCCCAGCCCCGCTGCAGGAATGTTTTATCCAAGCTGGGCAGGTTCTCCTGACACATTCTGCTCTCTTTTGTGAGTGGGACCAGCAAGGTGCCCTTGTTGGCACAGCCTCAAGGATGTCACACCCCTCTCCCATGGGTACAGAGGTGTCCCAGACCCCTGTGCTGACCCAGACCCAAAGTTTTGGGCTGTTGGATACCAGAGTTCCCACCCTTGGTGTCATTTTGTACAGTGCTCCTCAGGTGCAAGCCCTCCAGAAACTAAATTCACACACTAAAGACAACATTTCCACTGCCCTGGCTTTCTACACACACCAAATTCCACCTCAACTAGGCCAGCCAGGCACTGCTCATTTTCATTTCTTTCTGTCTCAATCAGCACAGGACTTTAAAAGATAATCTTGCTGGAAATCCAATCTATTTCTCCCCTGCATGTCCAAGCAGAGCTGTGACCAGTGGACCCACTTTGCCTCTCCATGTTGTGTGTGGGACTGAGGGTCCTGCACATTGTTTTCCCTGTTGCCAACAGGAGCAGCATCGAAATCTTATCAAAGCAAATCCAAACAAGTATCAGTCCAAGAACAAAACCAACCCAAAGTGCCTGGGGGGCCGTTCTTTCATGAAATCTTCCTTGCTTTTATAACCTCATCTTATCTAAGATGAGAATGGGAAGCCCACGAAGAAAGCCCTCTGAGCAAAGCACCAGAACCTGGGCTCCAGTGCCAGGAGTGAGGAATGTGGAATGGATCCCCAGCACCAGGAGTAGTTGGTACCATGGTTAAAAGCAGGGGCAGCAGATATTCCAGTAAGCAATCATAGAAAGGGAATCAGAGACTCCTAGGGTTAAATTGCTCTTGAATTAAAAAATACGTAATGTCTTTAAAGTAAGATTCCAAATCTCAAATTTGCTGCTATTACCTCTCTCTATAGATTCTTGAACAGCACAATTTATGCCTTCTTTCATAAATTAGCAAAGCAACTAGGCCTGCTAACCCAGGCTGTGAGCCACCAGCCTTTACTAGGCAAAAACAACTGCTTGTTCTGCTCTGGTGCAGACTCTGCACCAAACAGCCCTGTCTAGATGAATTTTCAACAAGCTGCAGTCTTGTTCATACACAGTTTAATTAATTTTGGGAAAGGACTAAGAAACAAATGGCTCTATAAATGTCTGAAGTGCAGACTGCTGCTCTGTTCCACCCCTACGTCTGGAACTCGTGGCTCTGTGCAATCTCCTCGTAATCTGTGGCACAGATGTTCATGGGGGCTTAAAGACTGAGCCCAGAAAGGGCTTTATTCTGACTCCAGTGTCCCCCAGTTTACGATCCAGGCTGGGGAAGGGGGCATTCCCAGCTTTCCCAAACTCCCACTCCTATGGCTGCCCAGCAGAGCTTATGGAGCATCTGACCTTGGGTGAGATCATCTGCCACCACACTGATCCTGCAGCACACACATCCCTGACTGAGGAACACTCCCCCCTCCACCACCTCCCCTGCTCTGGGCTGGTGTCACCAGTACTCACCAGTCACAGCACGTCACCCTGGGGGGCAGGAGGAGCAGCAGGGGCTTCAGGTATCCCAGGACATCTTTACGGCAGGATCATCCCCACTGGAGCAGCTGGATTGGCAGCAGGTAAATTTGTTTATATCCCTTCCATTCCAGGAAAGAAAATGAAGCTTGTTCATTAAACTAAAAACTGAGGAAATATATTGATATCTATTGGTATCTATGATATAAATTATAATAGAAATTAAATCCATTGGAATTGAGAATATAACCTGGTACAGAATGCAGTAAATCTCCCTTAAAATACTGGGTTTACACCGAGAGACTTCACTGGAGAGTGACATCTGCCCAGCTCCAATTCACCTTAACCTCCCCCTCAGCACAGAGAAAAGTACAAGTTCACCAGATAAAGGGTGTCTTTAACTTTCTCTTCCATCTTTTGTCCTTGCCCTAAATTCCTACTATTTTTAAGTTCCAGATTCAGAGCAACAAGGAGAGTTTTAAGCAAAGGATAAATTACTGTTTATACAGACTCTCACCTGGAAAAGAAACTGAAATTTTGAGGTTTCAAGCACCTCTGCCTGAACAGCTCCTAACTGAACCACACACTTTAACAGCAGGCACAGGAACAGCCCCACAAATCTTCACCTGCCTATCCTGCAAGGACAGCACGGACTCGGCTCCTCTGGGCCTCAGGTTCTTCCTTTCAGAGGGTCAGTGCTCTCCATTTCTAGCAAATTAAGAGGGAAATGGTCAAATGATTATCCTGTAGACACCTGGGGCACTTGCTTTAACAGAAAATACTGAATTTAATCCCTATCTATTATAGGTGCAAAATTATACCATTGAGTTTTTAGTACTTGATGTTTACAACTATTCTTTGTTCTCTTATAACTGTGAGAGACAAAAAGAGACAACGTCTGAGTTAGGCTGGGACCTCTCTCCAGTTCAAACATTTTATACACCACCCTTGCTTCCAGTCTTCCAAACACCCACCCCCTCCCCCAGCTGCCCCGTGCAGAGGGCTGCTCAGACAGGTATTTTCATGCTTCTGTCCACCACACCTGATTTCCTGCATTCCTCATGTGTAAAGACACATATTTAAATCCATTACTAAATACCTACTGAAATTCAAGTTCTGCAGACTGAAAACTTCTTATATCACCCCCTTTGCAGACACAAAAAGAGTCTTCCTCATCAGTTCTCCACGTCCAGGCCCCCAAAGTGCCCTTGAGATCCGTGGCAGTTGCCACACGTACCATCTGCCTCCTCACCTGACAGGGGTCACCCTGAATCCTCTGACTCGAGTTCCTCCAGGCTCAGAGCTCCCAGCACTGGGAGGGAGTGAGGTCTTGCACATCCCAGTGCTCCACCACCAGAACAACCGTGTGCAAACCAAATATAATTGAATTTCAGTGAGAGAGGGACAGAAAAAAACCCAAACACTAAGTCCAGTGAGGCAAGAAAAACCACTGAGCCTGACCTTTGGCTTGAGGCTGCACTACAGAAACCTGCCCTGTTTCATCAGCCAGATTCCACTGTCACACAAAGAACTGTCCCCATCTGGAGGAACTTGTGGAATTAAGGGGACATTATAAGAGATTAAGTGATGAAACACCACCCCACTAATCTATTCTGACCTCCTGCAAGCACCATACAATGTTTCTAAACTAATTCCAATTAAAACTAGTAACAACCTTCGAGTTTTTCCATGCCCTGCCATGGTAATCTCATCATTTGCTTATTTACAAGGCACTTCTACAAGGCTCCAGTCACACCTTCCAAACTGCACCACAGGTACAGAGGTGGAAATGCAGGTCCAAAGCTTAAGGGCTTCAGCCAGCATCTGGTTCTGTTCCTCCATGGAAAAATGCTTGTTATTTAAGAAGATCCACTGTTCTCTCCCAGGTGATAAAACAGCCTGTGTGAGAGCCTGAGTGGAACAGTCAGACCTACTCAAATGTGGCTTCTGATCCAGAAAAGAGACGAGAGCTCAGCTGCCAACTAAGAACCATCATCACTGAAATAACTGAATTCTTCGCTTTCTGAAATCCTGCTGCAAGTTCCTGCCCAGACAGATGTCTGCAGTCACCAACTACTGCTAGTTAAAGCACAGATCTCTTTGCTACAGCTTCAGAAAACATGTAAACAAGTGCTTAAAAATCTATTTTAATGACATTTTCAAGAATAATAATACTCTGCATTACAAAAGAAAGAGGTAAAAGGTACATCTTTTACATATCAGAAAAACTTACAGCCAAGGCAAAGAATATCTTAAAACCAAAATAAAGCTATGTTGTTCCCTACAGGGAAGCTTCAGGTGTCTGAGATTCCTTCACCTAATTCATTTTCAGCCTTCATAGAAAAAGGTGAACAGTCAAAATAGTCCCTCTCCCAAGTCAGCTTTAACCATCCCCCTGACCATCGACAATTTAGCAATAAAATTACAAATACACAGGGAATGGATCTGCTACTGCACCAAAGCTACACACACATCCGACAGTAAAAATACATAAAATACACAGAAATTTAGTGTTTTCATTCATAAATGCAGAATTACTCCCACATTCCACTCTGTCCCAAAACCAGCATTCAGCACGGTGAGCAAGAAGGAAGACAACAGTTGTCATACTCCACAGAGCAGGCAGAAGACAAATCTACACAGGACTCACAGATTTGGACTAACCCTAGTTCTACAAATCCCTTGCTGTGGCATCCCAGTCCGTACATGAAACCACGTAAGGTCAGTAACAGCAGGTAGGAAGCAGTGCTGCTAACGAAGGGCCGCTGCCTGCTGGGCACAGCCAGCCCCCGTCCAGCCCCCAGCCCAAGGCCCTGCCCCGTTCCTGGTTCCTGACACCACAGTGCTCCGTGGAACCCGCACAGAAGGCCAAAGGGGATCACTAGAAGTGTTTTCCAGCCAGGGGGACTGGACACGAGGAACACGATGCCATTGCATTCGCTGCAATGTCAGCTTTCAGCATCACAGACACAGAATGCTACGAACACTCACTGCATGCACAGCCCCAGCCCTTATCGCTCAGGGATCGCAGCAACGCATCCCTAAGGGTGGAACGTGGCTCTATTTACATCAGCTCCAACAGGAAAGGGCACGTTAAATCGTGGTCGAATCAGCAGCATGAAATTGCATTTCTAAATAATTTAAACCCTCCAAACAGTGTTTCTCAGTACGAATCCTTCATTTCAGTGAAGCAGTCTGTAAACTGAGGATGTACGTGGATGCAGCCTACAGCCTGAGCAGGAAGTAGATCTCGGGCTGGTCCTCGGGGCTGGGCTCCAGCTGCAGGACCGAGTCGTGCTGGTAGAACCGGTCCGTGCAGCCGAGGTGCAGAGCCGAGCACGAGCCCTCGGGCACGCCCCGGCCCTCCACGGGCTCCCCGGGGAAGCTGCCGAGGTACCTGGCGATGTAGGAGCCCGTGGAGTGCCTGTTGGCCACGTGTGGGGACGCCGAGGGCCTGTTCCTCAGCACCACGCCAGTGACAGTGCCGGGGGCTCTGTGCCTGCTGGCCTCCTGCCTCTCGCGGGCACGGCTGGCGATGTTGCGCACGCGGCTCTGGCTGCGCGAGGACAGTTTCCTGACCAGGGCCCGGGGACAGTCGCCGTCCAGCTGGCCCGGCCCGTGCCGGGGCTCCTCCTGCTCCGGGGACAGCAGCTCCCGCAGCCGCTCCGTCAGTGCGTCCGCCGAGCGCGGCCGCAGGCTCCTCATGGCAGCCAGCTTCTTGTCCCTCATGCCCGAGGAGATGAAGCTCCTGCTGATGTACTGGTACTTACTCTCGAAGTTGCAGGAGATGTCCTCCGACGTCAGGTCTCCCAGACTCTTGGACTTGCAGGGGCTGCTCTGCTGGATGGCCGGGTGAGGGGGGAAGGGCAGAGCACTCGGGAGCAGCCGCGGGGCTGCGCTGAGCTGGCACCTCTCGGGGGCACACGAGACATTTGGCTGCTTATCTGAGTGATGGGGACACGACACCGCGGCATCTGCACACGTGGCAGAAGGGAACTGGCTCCCTGCAGTCCTGAAGGTGTCTGAGGAGGCCCGGGCAGCAGCACAGAGCCCAGCAGTCGTGCTGTTCCCAGAAGTCCTCTCACCACCGTGCCCGGTGTCCTGCTTCTGCCTCAGTCTCAAAGGAGAAGCCAGCTGGCTCATGTCCTCCCTCTTGTACTCACAGGCAGTTACCAGGAGATCCTGGGAGTCCCCATCGACTTCCACGAGGCTGCTGCTGTCCGAGTTCTCACCAGGGACAGGGTCAACCAGCATCTCCTCAAAGATGAGGTCACTGGATGCAAAAGAACTGGCAGACTCAGGGCCTTCCCAGCTCGGCCCGGATTTTGTTCCACAATTTCTTTTGGGATTTGCATTTAGCAAAGAGAGGGGTGAAGAACACGGAGAGCCAGGCAAGTTACTTTCTAGACTATTGAATTTTTTCTTGGGAACTAATTCCCTGTGGGTCTTACATTCAGAAGCTGGAGCTGCCCCCTGGACAGTCGTGTACATGGAATACTCTGCAGTCTCTGGGCTGGAGAATGTGGTTGCATCTGGAGTGGAGAATAACAGGGATTTGGTGGATTTTGTGGGAGTGAAGATGTGCTTACAGGGGCTGCTCAGACCTACAGTGAAGGCCTGTGGGTGTGCAGCCACCACACTGAAGGTCTGGTTGCTGCTGTCGTGGTTTGAGACAGCGGTGAGGTGGGTTTGGTCCCCTGTGACATCCACCTGCCCGATGAGAGCAGACACAGCGCTGTCCAGCTCGCCCTCAGTAGCCAGAGAAACCTCATCTATGAGGCGAGAAATGTCACTGTCCTGCAGGGCCAGCGTGGAGTGCAAGTCAGGGCTGTCAGAGCCAGGGGGAGAAGGAATGTCAGGCAAAGAAGGAGGTGCTGCAGTGCTTTTCTTGAGGTCGTATTTGTGATTCTCCATATCTGCTTTTTGAGAAAGAGAAGTCCCCACCAGAGTGACTTTGCCCTCCTCAGATCCCTTTGTGTCATCTTCCTTTTTATTGTCTGCACAGTTTTTGTTGTGTGGTTTTTCTGTGCAAGGTCCAGAGTCAGAGTCCTGCACTGGCAGGACAGTTTCACCAGAAAGATTCTTTTCCTGACAGTCCAAGAGGTGATTTGTTTCAGTTACACTGCTTGCAGAAACTAAGTGTTCAGGATGCTCTTGAGGAGGTGGTAGCAAAGAGTCAGCTGTAGAATCCTTCTGGCCATTCTCCTTGAATGGAGATCCCAAATTTGAAGTATTTGCCATTTGCTCTGAACACGGAGAAACAGATTCTTTCAAGTTTGTTTCCTTCTCATTTGCATTGTCATCACTGTCGGCTAAATTAAATAAGAAACATATTAGTTGCATACAAGACTCTGTTCTGTCTATCAACAACTCTTTTGTCCTCAGACAGACAAATGGAGCACGCAAAATTAGATACAGTTGTGACAGAACTTAACCATGGAGTTGTGCAGGTTTAGTACAAATTATCTGAGTGATACGAACAAATGGCAAAATACAACTGCAGGCACTTCACTGAAACTTCCTGGAATGTCTATTACATCAGGCAGGTGATGTAATACTCGTTGTAAGTAATGTTAATGAGGTACCATGTCATGGCTTGCACGTGGCATTACCTTCAGCTGTGTTCCTAGTCAGATTTGTACTACAAAGAAGCGTGGCAATAAAGACAGAACAAAACAGCTCTGTTAAAACACACAACACTTGGAAACAAGATGCATGCTTCAAGCTGAGTAAAAAGCATCAAGTAGATGGACTCCAGACATGTGGTTATTGCAAAGTGTCACAATTTAAGGATTTCATTTTGATATTCCACCAGCATGCTGCATTCACAGGAGCAAGGAGTTGAATTCCTCGAAAAACACACATTAGATGTTTTCTCCACCAAATCCTCTTACTTGTCTTTATGTGCCAAATCTGAGCTCCACGACTCACTGCTTTGGAGTTTAATTAAGCAGGGACTATAGTGGTAAGCTTGGTTTGATACACGCTGGGTTTAATGTTTGCTCAGCATCGGGTACCCTGGGAAGCAGCACGGGGAGCCCTGATCATCCACTAACAGTGACTGAGCCCCCTCGATGGAGCAGGAACTGCTTCTAGTGAGCATGGCATTAAATGCCCATCTCCAAAACCTGAAAACTTCCCAAGCTTTCCAGTGCTCCCAGACTAGGATGGAAGAGATACACACTTGTTTGTAGATTTACTTTTTCTATAAAGAATGTAGGAGAAAATGGGTAGCATGCTGCCCTCTTGGCATAATTCCAGTGGAGCAGCAGAGATATGGTCAGCCTTTAGCAAGACAGGTCTCTGTGAGACAGCCTCTTCAACAGGGTTACGGAGACTAAAGGACAGGATTCATCCCGTGACAGCTTTCTAGTGTTTCTTGTGTCTTTGTAGCACCTTTAGGAAGAGATACCTAAGAAATTATTGCATCTGTTGCAAGGAATGGCTGAGCTGTATCATCTTCAAAGGCTTATCTAGAGGATCTTTCAATTTAAACCACAGCATTTCAGAGTTATCTTCCTTTACTAGAACATCCTTTTTCCTGCCTACAGTTTCTTCTCATGGTGCTGGAGAAAGCCCTGGGTTGACTTTGCTCACTGTTCCTCCTCAGGAGCTTCTTTTACAACTGATGTGCAGATTAGCTGCTCCTTCAAAGCCACTAATGTGGGGCCAGCAGCACAAAGGTGACTGATCAGCATGTCCTATCAGTGCCAGTAGTTATATTTCAGTGGCTCCTGCAGCTGCTGGAAGTGGCTGCTCCGCAGCTGAAGTGATTTGGAGCAGAGCAGCATTTCTGTCACCACCTGGCCAAGAGAGGCTCTCAGGGTGCTCTCTGCCTCTCACCAGGGCAGAGATGGTGGTGCTGGCTGTGCTGCTCCACCAGTCCCTCAGGACTATCCCTCAAATCTGGGCTGCCAGAGCCAGCCCAAAGCTGAGGATCTGGGGACAGCCTCTGGAAGAGCACGTTCCTCCCAAATAAACCAAAACCAGCACTGACACCCCAGACTAGGGACTAGCTCAGGGTGGAGACAGCAGGTCTAATGAATCACAGCCATTGGGCTCAAAGCTCCCTAGACTACTTAAGCATTCCAGCAAATCAAATATTAGGCAGGTCCAACACAGTAACTTTGCTGCAGTCGTGGGAATAACTGGATTTCAAAGCAGGGTCTATCCTGGATTTCAAACCAGGACTATTACTGCCGAACACACTGAGAAAACTGGGTTTTACAGCTATTTTACGGGTGAAATTGTACTGAGTATCAATTACACAAGGCCCAGACTTTATCCTAACACATGCTTTCCGTATAAATTGATCAAATTCAGTGACCTAGGGTAAGAGCCAAATATCAAGCCTGTTGGATACAAAATTTGACCTACTTTTACCCCTTTTACATCTATTGGAAAGTCTTTAGGCACACTATCACCAAAAACATATGCTGCATGCAGCTCTTCCTCCTGGAAAACCGGGAGAGGAACCCCCCTGCCAGCAGCTCTGTCTCCACAAGTAAATGGAGAGCAGGAAACCAGACACTGATGAAGTGCAATGGAAGGCTGGTTCTTAAATCACAGAGAAATGTGGCAAGTGTCCTTAAAAGAGCACTTCCAGGAATTATTGTAATTCATCTGCCCAGTTTGCAGAGTAGACAGCTTTCCAGGGTGTCACTTATTTGAGGAGCTGATAAAATCCTACCAGCTTCAGCCCCCGTAATTTTGTGCAGTAACTCTGGTTTGAGTTGAATAAAACTACTTGCACAGAGGCTAATCCTTTCAACAGACTATTTCAACTCACTGTATCAGAAGTACTTTTGGAAGCATCTTACCAGAGGTGTTTTCTTTCCCGTTGGCATCCTGGGCAGTGTCCTGGGCCGGGCAGGGCAGTCCCACCAGCAGGTACTTGTCCACGGGCATGGAAGCGGGGCGCGCCTGCAGACTGTGCTTCGGGCGCCGAACGACCCCCTCCTTGTCCCTCAGCTCTGCGGGTTCAGATGCGCTGTCCTTCATTTCAGCAGCCTCCAGGAAGCCCATCTTGCTCTTCTTCCTGCCCTTGGCCGGCGCGCTGGCCGTGCGCCGCAGCAGCCGCTCGCCCAGGGATCTCTTGCGGACGTAGTTCCCGCTGGGCTCGGCACAGCCCTGCTTGGGGCTCTTGTTGAACAGCCCCCGCAGCCCGATCAGCTGCTTGCTCTGAAAGGACAAGGAGAGCCACGGTTTGGGCGGAGCTCACACTCAGCTAGAAGAGTACGAGGGAAAGAGCTGCTTCCAGAGCATTTGTGAATGATGCAGACAAAGATAGAAGGCAGCAAAGCAAAAATCCACACCAAGCCACTCACAACCACTCTGACCAAGGAGCTCTCAGCTCAGGTCTCCATGGATTCATGCATGTCTGTGTTTCCCCCCATTAGGATGGCAGCCTGCCACGGTCACAGCAGAGGTTTGCTCCAAGCCCCCTGACGGGGGCTGACGAGGCTGTGAGAAGTGTCTGCAGTGACAGGCTGCACACTAACGTGGGGCTTTACAGGCACGGCCTTCACCAAAGCAATATCCAGATGTCTCAGAGCCTGGATGGAGAATGATGCCAGTTTGGCAGCTGCAGATCATGCGACTGGGAAGCACTGAAAGGCCATGCCCAGCAAGTGCAAAGTACATGCTCGTGAGCTCTACCTTGGTGGCTCCTAGAAAGTGCAATATTGTGTAACTGGGGTTGAGGATTAAAGGGCTCCACTGAAAGGCAAAAAAAATCCAAATCCATTTGGCTCATGTTCTCAAGACTGCCACACAAGCAAATTAGGTTAATACACAGCAAAGCATTTAAAAAACTATTTATTAGTCTAATATAAGTGTCTCCCAGAAGCTTGGCCAGATCTCCTCACTCCGTGGACGCAAACATGCATTCAGCCTACTAGAAACAATAATATCATTGCCCATCACTCAGGCAAGCATCAGATGAGCAGACTGAGGGATAGAGATCAAATCCCAGCGGGCCTCCCCTGTCCTTGTCCTGCCTTCCCTCTGCAGCTGCTCTCTACTGGTTTTATTGAACATATTTCCTCTTTGAAGAGCACGTCAGCCAAGGGCAGCAGCCAAACCCTCCTGCAAACCATCACCAAAGCGGGATGTGATTTCACAGATGCCCCCAGATGTGCACACATCTGGGTATCCGCTGCAGATGTATCCAAGCTGTGATCCTGTTCACTGATCTAATGGGATCAGGGAGGATAAAGATAACGGATTTCAGTGAGGGTCTGGAATACACCAAGTCTCAGCCCTGGGTCTTTCTCCATGGTATTTTTTTAATCTCTGTTCCTCTGAGCTTTCCTTGGGTGCTGCACAACATGTTTGTCATGACATTCTTTGCATCCTCTCTCAGAAGGGACAAAGACTGAGAGCCAATCTCTGCAACCTACGCCCTTCATAAAGGTCAGGTTTTGGTTGTGCTTTTTTTTCTGTTTATCTTTGCTTTTTAAATCACTGGAAAGGTGCTATTTTACTTCAGCACCCTGCTGAACATAGTCATAGTTTCTTTGTGCTCTTTTATCTCCAACCACCTCCTGTAAACAGCTCAGAAAGGCAGAGGAAGAAAAATGCAGGGGAAAAGCACAGTGCTTTTACTTTCATTTTAAAAATGGTTCAAAATTAGCAGAAAAGCAAAATGTATGCACTGAAAACTAAAATTAAATTAATTTAAATTAATTAAATTGGCTGCTAAAAATAACTTGTCAAAGACCATGTTCTGGTGCAATTACAGTTCTCAAGATTTACTTCTAAAATAAAATCAGTTCAGCACACTGAAGAAATGCACTTCCTGTATGAGACATGCCGATTATTAGGTGTGACTGTAAGAACATCTGTGAGCACTAAGAGTAGAGCAATGGTATGTTGTGAGTTCCTTGCCCATCTCCTGCAATGAATCCCCCACACCATGAGCCTCCTCCTTCTGCCTCCTGAGCACTCCAACCCGAGAGGTCCTGTGGTGTATTTAAAACCACTTTTATCAGAGGGAAGATGCACATTTCCAGCTATACCCACCTTTCCATAGGTCTCATTAATGGTTATATGAACAAATATGGATGCTTCTGTCAGTCCTTCTAAATACACATGGCGATAGCCTGGTGAAACAGAAACAGAAATATTTGCACACAGATAACCCCAAAGAACCAGCAGTTTGCATTTCATGCACACCTGGTGATGACTGTCTACAGAAGTGATGGATACACCGTAAGGTAAGCCACCTTCAGTAAATTCCTTATGTTCTCACAGGTTTCTCCAAAACCCCAGTACAAATCACATCAAAGTTATAAAGGACACCAATAGTAATTTCCAAAAGCACAGACGACCAAACTCCTTCAAGTGTTGGTGAATAAACCCCCCTGAGACAACAGGAGAGTTGTCTAAGAAGTGCCAGAGACACAAGCATATATCACCTCATGCTGTAACCCCATCTTTAGGTGCAAGCTGTTTGTTCATGGCTGGATTTGCAGGTCAGGGAGAAGCAGTGGGACTCACCAGGCACGAGGCTGCTGAAGGCCACGGTTCTCTGCCCCACAAAGTCCCTCCCGATGGGATCGTGGTCCCAGACGAGGAATCGCACCAAGGCTATTTCGGGCATGTGGATGGTGAAGGTAAGAGTTTCCTCCCACACAGGATTGAACCCTGAGAAACAAACAGCACACAAAGGTTGGGAAACAAGTCCAGAGCAAGTGCTATCCTCAATTTTCACGATGCACAGCAAGAGGAAAGGGGCAGCAACACACATGGAAACCCATTACTCGTTGCTCATCTAGATCTGGGCACTCTCAATCTCCATCGTGTCAGTCATTAAATGTGAGATTTGTCTCTTGGACTGCTTTATAAACAAAATGGTTCTGCCTGAGCAACTGGCAGGGATACCACAGCAAGGTGTTGCTCTGCAGAACTGAACTATATAGATAGATATTTGAACTTCTGCATGAAGGAGATTTAAGAACAACCCTGGAGAAAGACAATGAGGTGAACAGCCCTTCCCTTCACCTCTTGCTTGGCTGTCTCTCCACACCAGAAATTCTATCTATAAAGCAGAATTCATTTGTTAAAACACAATCATTTGATTTCACCAGATAAGAAGCTTTGCAATTTAGAAAGTAATAACAGACTCTGAATCATTTACAATTACTTTATGTTTTACTCTAAGAAGAAGAAATCGCTCAGATTATCTTACCATTGTCGTCCACCACCCTGGTCTGATCTTTACAGCAGTCAACAGGTAACCCAATGATTTCCACCTCAACAAAGGGATCTATTATCTATTTATTAAAAACAAAATATTTTAAAAGCAAGCCAATAATACAGGTGAATGTCAATTTTTAAGAAATTCATGCAGAGAGTTGATTTAAATTCATATGAGAATTCAAACCCCTTTGACTGACACGGATTTTCCAGCAGCACTATTGTGGGAAATGGTTTCATGAAGTCCAAGCTGATGTATGGTTTGCAGTCTCCAGAGCTATGGACAGCTATGACTGATTTGCAAACCAGTTAAGTCACCTTTAATACAAAGCAAATTGGTTCTTAAGCATCATGTGTAGGGTACAGACTGGGGGAAAATGTAGTATCCAGTGACCAAAAGCTTGACAATATGTGAAATTTACTGGTGGATTTAAATAAGGAGAAAGTTTTTTGAGCCACATGCTGCCCTGTCACTCCAGGGACTCTCGTGGAGCTGTTGGGATCAGAGTCTCTCACCTCTCCTCGGTCCCCTAACATCGAGTCAGGAGGCTTGGGGAGCTGCTGCCCACTGATGATTTTCAGAATAAGCTGCTTTTTAGGACTGGCAGGAAGTGGATCAGCAGAGTAGGGGTTGAATGTGCCTAAAAGATGGGAAGAATGAGAAGCATAAGGAAAGAGATCCACAGAATAAGTATCATCACCAAGATGCACATACATGGCCAAAGTTCAGTCAGAGGTAACAAACAGTATGGGGCAGCTGCCAGTAACTTTGAAACTCTCTTCTATGAATGTATGGAAATATGAAAGATTCTATTTTTGGTTTTACTTTCCTGTCTTATGCCTTCCAAACATCACTGTGAAGACACTCTGTGAAAGGCCTGACAGTTACAGTCATAAATGTACAGCAGGACATTACCTTTGCACATCTGCTGAGGTTTGAGGACATAGCCACAGTTGCCATTTACCCTGAATTTTGCTTCATTTAACTGCATCACACGTCCCTCAGACTGGTAGTTCAGGGCCACTGAAGGAGAAAAGTCAGGTGTCATCGACAGGGGTAATATTCCTTAGCACACACACAAGAAACGGGAAGCAAGGTGTTCCTGGCACACGTACCCAACTGGCACCCAACGTTCCAGTAGGGGACAGGGTTGAAGTTGCTGGAGTCGATCCGGTAGGCTGAGGGATAGACCCTGGTCAGCTGCTTCTGGTTGTAGAGCATGAACTGCTCAGCCTTCTGCTGCACTGCCTGGTGGGCTCTGGTCTCACTGAACGACAGCACGTTCCCTGTCGACCCTGTGTCACGATTAGACAACAAGCAGGTGACACAGCAATGCCACGTGGGGCCTGAGCTCAGACCTCACTACACTGGCATTAATGCAGGGAAACATGAGGTTTACTCCAAAGTTACACAGACAGATTGTCCTGTCTTACACAAGTCATGCACCTTGTGTAACTGAAGGGCACCTGCTTCCCCCTCCAGGAGGGTCTTATGTCCTACCCTCAGGTTTTCACACTTGAAAGCCAAACCAAGCAAGAGCTCCAGTTGATTGCTGGGGCCTTTTCTCCTGCAGAACCCCAGACATGACCACTCTGGAGAATCTACAGAGAAATCTACTGCTGGCAGCATGACCAAAGGATTCGCTGCTGGGGAGGCAGTGCCCAGCTGGGCTCTGGTTCTGCTCTCGTCCCTGTGACCCACTAACAGCAGCACTCAGCCCATTCCCTCTCCCAGGTGACAAAGGCCGGTGCAGGCCCTGTGCCAGCCCCTGTACCATCATCCACGATGTCCTGGGCGGCCACAGAGTTGGTGTAAACCACGAGGTCAGACAGAGCCCGGCACAGCTTCACCGTCTTCCTCCGGCGGGCCAGTCTGAGGGGAGCACATACAGAAAAACAGCAGATTTCAGTGTTTAAGGCATAATTCAATCCCCCTTTCTGTTCTTTTCATCAGTAAGGAAACAACCAAGTGTGAGCAGGGAGCTGTGTGCAGCAAACCTCCACAGACAGGGCTCTGGGATGATGCTCCCCTGCACCTCCACAGCCTCACTACACAGAAAACATGTTTCATTTAAAACATAATGAAATAGCTGTACCACGGCTCTCCCAGACAAAACCAAGGAGCGTTTCTGTGACAGCAAACACATTCTCAGTGGCACTGTTCTGATTGCTTTCTCTTTACGCTCTCCCAAGCAGTGAAGTTGCCCAGGAGGGGATGCACCTCACTGAACCTGCACGGTTTGCTCTGAGCACTGTTTAAGCAGGCAAAATGGGGAATAGCACCTTTCCACCAGCACAGTGTTGCTGTCACACTTCTCTCCAGTTTAAGGGTAATTGCTGTTTGTAACCTGTGACAACCAATGCAATCAAAACACCAGGTACAGCAAAACACCCCCCAGCTGTGTCATACGTGACACACGTGTCATACGTGTGCTCTCGGGCACAGACTTCCCTGAAGCAATGCCATGGAACTGTGGATGGCAGGGAATGAGCCTCTGGTTTCACCAGAGCTGCACACCTGTAGGAATGCCCAGCTCACCTGTGGGGATGCCCAGCTCACCTGTGGGGATGCCCAGCTCACCTGTGGGGATGCCCCGGTTCCCTCCCCGGAGGGTTCTGCTGGCTCTCATCCTCATCCGATGCACTGGGGGGTTTGGCTGCTGCCTTGGCAGCTTTCTGTGGGAAAGAGTCAAGCAGGGCTGGGTCAGGCCGTGGGGTGGCTCCAGAAATCCACACTGCTGTGGTTGACCTCAGGGAGGTGGGGGAGCTGCAGGGCTGCAGCTCAGGACCAGTGTCCTGCCCGGACACCGAGTGACCCAGGGGCTGTGACAGCAGAAGCCCTGGTGGTTCCTCAAGGTTTCCATGAAGGAAAGCCAGCACAAATCGCCCGTGTCCTGACCTCCCTCCCTCCCACGGCCGTGGAGCAGGTTTAGCTGCCGGTGAGCAGAGCCAGGCCTAAGGAAATTCTTTGTGCCAATGCTCAGTCCATCCCAGCCCACTGTGTGCCCTGCAGCTCCCTCCCCATGCCCTGCTGGCACCAGCACAGCAGTGCTCCCTGCCCAGCACCCTGGGCACTGGTCCTGCTGGAACCCTAATGGACTGGGCAGAACTTTCAAACATCATCTTTCTGTTCCCTTTTGAGCCACATACAAACACTGAAGTTATTCTATATTATTACAGTTGTGCAGTAAAGAAAACAGCTTTGATAAAAAGATTAAAAGCTAAAAATCACCATTTTTTCATAAGCACCTATGATTTAATAGTTTCCAATTTCAACAACGTCATAGTTTTTGTAACAGTAACCACAGCTTCTTGTGAGAGTAATTTAATTCCCTTTTCATCATGAGGTAATTAACAATATAACTGAGAGCTTCTTATCCTTTACTCATATGGCTCACTGAGCACAGATTTCTTTCCTCCTGTTGTGATAGCCCAATACTGAACATCATTTGGTTTGCTGTGTTTAGTGCTGACATAAAGTTGATTATATTGGAAATCATTTGCATGCTTCAGTTTTTGAATCTGAAGGCCTGCACTGAGGATGTTCCCTGCAGATAACTTTCACAAATATCCAGCTTTAGTGCCTTTGTCCCTCCACTGGCAATTTAAAGAGTTTATCCATGAGTTTATCCATCCACTTGTCACAAGAGCTGCCTGAAAACGTCACATGTCAATATTGCTGGGTGGATAATTCTGTATCTGCAAAAATATCAACAGGAACCTGCCTTCCCCTTCAGCTGGAAAGGCACTGGAGGTCCTTGTTGCCTCAGTCTACAATACAATCACTGCTTAAAAAAAAAATCTGTATCCTTATTTTTTCAGCAGAGATGAAATGAATGGGCTTTCCAACCTGCTGTATCCATTAGGATAACTAGTGGAAGTAATTAAATTATTGACATGCTTTCCAGCCCTCAGCATAACCAGCAGATTTCAGTGGCTGACTTTGGCCTGTGACATCTCATTCCACACATTTGTCTGGCCAGCAGGGAGCACAGGGTGTGATGAGAAGGGTCCACTATCAGGCATAACAGGTATTTCCAGATCTCCACACCCCCGGAGTGAGTAACGTGCACTGAGCCAAAGGTGCTGAAGGGCACCTGAGCACCTTAAACTGATGGCAGCTTGGAACTGCAGGGTAAATATGAGCCCTGACACTGCCTGCTCAGCAATTTTTTGATGGCTCCTAGCTGGCTTCAGGGCAGATGGACTGGTGGCTGATTAAGTTCTATGAAACATTTCTTAATTGCTGTTTTTCCTAAACCACTGCTCAGATTCTCAGTCCCAGATCATGTTCCCTGCTTGGTGCAGCTCTCACCATGGATGGCATGGACCAGGAATACCAGCATCTGGCAAGCTGGGGGCAGAGGGGGCTCTGGTGGCCCAGGGACCGGGCTGCAAACCTGCCACATGCCCCTCTGCTCATTTACTGACTTTATATCTGCTGACTGACTCCAGCGGGAAGGAAGCTTTCAGCTGGATCAGCTCACACTGAGGATATAAATCCAAGCCTTGAGGCACCCTGGGAGTGTGGGAATAGGGGAGGTGGATGACAGGGGAACATTTGTCAGGAGATAGGAATGGGAGGACACATGGGAGCACTGTCCCTTTTGGTGGCTGCTCTGCCCAGCTGTAAAACGAGACCTCACACTCACCTGGACTCCATCAGCTCTTGCCCCAGCAAAGGGCAGCGGAGCAGGGAGTGTGACCTGGCAGCTCCACAGACACAAACAGGATAAGCAAAACCAGGAGGAGATCAGCACAGACGTGCTTGTGCAGAGCAGGAGCCCAGAGCCAGCAGCCCCTGGTCACAGCAGCCCCTTGAGCAGGCACAGACAGTCCCAGCACGTCCTGGGTGGCACTGCCCAGGGTGGGACAGCTAAAACAGGGCCCTGAGTGAGCCAGGCATTGTCAGCTGTGTGCAAAACAAGAATATGCCAGGACATTTGTCTGTGTTGCTCTTCTGCTGCTGCAAGTTCAATCAGAAAATCAGCAACTCCACCTCACTCGTAAAGGTGATCTTTTAGTCGCACGAGATTGTTTTTGTTCCTTTTAAAGGTTCTCCCTCCTGCTGGCAGTTAATATTCCCCTGAACAGCAGTGAAGACCCCAAGTGTAATCACACAGACTTTCCTCACTGCCCCCAGACCCACCTTTCTCAAGCAGTGAAACATTCCCAGGGTCTCTGGAATGCTCCAGTCCCAGCACAGCACACGGAGCCTCTCACTTTACTCACCTTGTGTTTACCAAAGTTGCCCATTAATGATCGACCGTGAGACTTTTTTCCACCCTCTTTTATGTCCAGGTTCTGTGCAGAGAAAGTGCAATAAAAAGTGTAACTAGATACCTTCAGAAACCTCTTTAAGGAGTGTGCTCCAGTCTCTAAAAGGCACCATTTCAATATAATACAAGTTCTTCTATGTCAGCCTCATTCACTATCAGAGGAGTGCAGTGGTTGCATGTGAGAGAATAAAAGTGAGTTAAAGTCTGATCTGTGAACACAAATTGAAACCCAAAATCTCATTACAGGACTTTTCTAATTTCTTTACATACTTGATAGCTTAGACTCCTCTAATTGAAAAAAAAAAATATTCATGTTAACACTCCAGACAACAACCCAGGTAGAAAAAGCAGTCCAGCAAAACCAGGCGAGCAACAACAAGGCACAACGTTTGAGTTCTGTTGAAAACAGCCACAAAGGAAAAAGGGAGGGGGGGGGGAGAATAATCTCCCAAAAGATAAAAATGGACTGTTCACAGGCAGCCTGGAGTCTGAGTTTCACATTCCCAGCCATGCCCTCAGACATCAGCTGGATAACTCCTGGCAGCATCTCGCTTTTTCTGTCAGAAAACACAGCCCTTCATCTTCTGAAGAGCAAAACAAAGCTGAAGAATATTCCCCCAGCATTTCACAAGTTGTGTGAACTCCAGCTATTCCCTGTTCAGTGCTGAGCTGGATTCACTTCTGGCTACCAGAGCAATCTGGGCACACCAGGGTTCATTCGGGTCCAGGAGAATCAATAACCCCTGTGGCTCCAATCAAAACTTGTTCCAGCTCAGGCTGGAATTCTCTGTAAGACGTAGAAAGAAACTTTTGCAGAATTTTATCTTTTTAACAGCAAGTCTTTGGGTAAATGAAAGGCAGATCAATAATGAAGTAAAGGAAGATGACCCGTAAAAAAGTAGGAAAATATCCCAGGGGATCCCTTTCTGGTTCATCAGTTACACAGTAACTACCAGAAGTGAGCTGCACACCACCAGGACAAAAGCCAGCTAAGGAGTTACACAATTCCCAAACCAGCAAGATGTTTAACCATTTAGACTTCTCTGATCTAGGTCACCACTGCTATAAATGGATCTTCCAATTGTTTCAAT
>JAYRBT010000010.1:930938-948058 GCA_036023395.1 Myiotriccus ornatus
CCCAGCACAGGTCTCGTCACCCCCAGCCCCAGCCCAGGTCTCGTCACCCCCAGCCCCAGCACAGGTCTCGTCACCCCCAGCCCCAGCACAGGTCTCGTCACCCCCAGCCCCAGCAGCCCCAGACCCACCCTCGACGCAGCGGCAGCCGCCCTGCAGCACCCGTGCGTACATGTCCACCCTGGACTGGGACAGCAGCTGGTCCCCGCTCAGGTAGGTGTTGTGGGACGAGGCGATGAAGTAGTTGCAGAGGGGCTGCTCCATGTCCTGGTGCACGTGGCAGTGCAGGGGGTTGAACACGTCGCAGGCGGGGCTGCGCATGAAGTTGGTGAAGCCTGGGAAGCAGAGGAACGGCTCTGCCGCGGTGCCACACGAGCGAGCGGCACTCGCGGCCAGGACACGACCAGGAACACGCTGCCCCCAGAGTCAGAGATCTGACCCTGGAGATGGGGCCCAGGGCAGAAGTGGGAGCCAAGCTGATGCCCCAGCTTGGAAGCAAATGCTTCTTTTCCTCCCCAAGTTTCTTGTTGACGCTCCTATGCTGTGAACAAGCCCTGCCCTGACTGAGGATGGAGTGGAGACAGGGCAGCAGCCACCCAAAGGAGAACTGTGGGGCCACCACAGCCAGTTCACTAACCCAGCCATCCTCACTCTAATTTATCTGAGAAGAGGGTACCTGGTTTATACTTGTAAATCAGAGCAGCATTAAACAGAAAAAGTTTTAAAAACAACTCCTTTAAGAATGAGAAATGTAAAATATTTCCAAAGGACTGTGCAAACAATGTCAACCCCGAAAGCAACTCAGAGATAAAAGCAGCAGCAGCAAGGTTAAGAGGAACAGGAATGCTTGCAGAAATATTTTCTAAGTGTCACAGCTTGTTCATTTTACTTTCCTTATATCATTTTAAGTGCAGTGCCCTAGGTCACACCAGGAGCTTGTTGAAGGGGGGCCATACTCAGGATTTAAATACCATGGGAGGAAGATTCCTACTTCTCCCCACCCCAAATCACCAAGTACATTATGCTGCTCCATGCAAGTTCCCTTCTGGGCAAAGGAACACACTGTGGCATTTAACCTATTTCATCTCAACTCTGAGTTTGATTTGATACCAAGCTGGATTCTGAGTAATACCCTGTACAATTGCTCTCACAAACAACTTAAGGCATTAAAACCCAATGGAAATGCAATTTTCCATATTTTATTTCACATAAGCATAAATCAGTGGATTGTGCAGGAGCACAGATTACAGAGACAGGGCAGAATGAACACTTGGCTTTCACTGGAGCAGGCTGTGGATAAACTACAGGGGATGGCTTGTATTTTACACACACAGTGAGCAATAAACCCACACAGCCTCAGGCACCCCCCCATTCCTGTAGGATGGCTGTGATGGATGGCTGGAGAACATGAGCTGCTGCTTCAGCCCACCTCCTCACATGTCCCCCATGGCTCACAAACCCACCCCCGCTCCTGACTGATCTATGGGAAGTTCTGTGCCAGTCCAACATTAGGAGCTGCACCAGCACACCACTAAAGCACTTCTAGTGCACTACAGTGTATCAAGGCAAACTCATTCTGAAATCAAAACTTTTACCTTCAATCCCAAGAACATTTTGCTTCTTGTTTTCTTCTGACACTTCAAACTTCTGAATGATGTCCAGACAATATTCTGGTGTCACATTATTCATCTGCACAAAAACAACAGTGTTAGTGCATTTATTTTTAATACCATGTCACCAGCATATGAAATTCTGGGTTTAGACTTCTGGGTCCAGTTGAAGAACCTTATGATCAAACACTGAGTTCAATGAGTAGGCCAGTCAATAGCACTACTAGAAAAGGACTTGAAGTTTTTATTTTTGTCAGTGCTGCACAAGCCTCTTGCCTCTGAACTTGGAGGAGAAAAACAGGAATGGAAGTTAAAGTAAAACCTGTGCCATTTTACTTTAAAGACGAAAATTAGCTGTTTAGCACCCTTAATAGTTGTACTGGCAATACTGCTGAAATGAGAACTATGAAGTTTTATTCTTTAGTATAATCTTCTTAGACATGCAAAAAGATTTGGCAGGGTTTGATTACATTTTCATGCATTTTCCACTCCTGTGATTTCATTACTTCCAAGAGAGTTCACTATAATACACAGGCTAGGAGAGAAATAATTAAATTCTGAAATGAAAAACAGCAGCTCTTCTGAAACAAACACAAGTTTTGTCAACAGCTTCAACCAGCCCACAGCTGAAGTCCTACCTGACTTGTGGGACACTTATAAGGTGACACTCATCTTTCCTTTAAAATTCAAGGGAAGAAGCATCTTCCGTCACTCATCTCATCCCTTCTCATCCCCCTTGAGTGGGTGTATTTCAGTTCCTCCACTGCCAAATCCCAGGAAGACAACACTGGCACTCCAACCTTTGGCAGGGTATTTGTACCACTGCTCTGTTAACTGTCTGTGCTCTGCATCCTCTGCCAAAGCAGCTCGGATCCCTGACCTGCGGAGCCAGCTGGAAGCACAGGAACACGCACTGCCCTCTGTTAACATCGCTGCTCCAGGCAAGGGCAGCAATGGGGTTAGTCACCATGAAAATTACCCACTATTTACTGTTTAAATCCAGAAAGAGTCCCTCTGTGAACTGTTCTCTTATTAATGGGCTTCTCTTTCAGATGGCCAAACCCATTCCATTTACTCTGCTCCGTAACCTTGGATGAATTTGTGCTTTCCACTATTTGCTGGAGCTCAGTATTCCCAGCATTCAGCTGTCAGGAAATGTGGGAGTAGCTTGACTAGTCTTCTCCATGGGCCTGATCCTGCCAGGTGCTGAGTTCCTCCTAAGAAATGTGGGTGCCAGGACTGACCATATCTCATAACACCTCAAAGGCTACAGCCTAAGTATGAAAAATTACCAGAGGAGGGGAAAAACCAGACAGGTCACCATCAGAAGGACAGTGAGAGAGGACAAGTGAAGCAGTTCCACCCACACGCTGACTCAGGCTGAAAAACTTGGAGATCTTTTCCAGCCTTTCTCCCCTTCACCCTTTCCTCTGTTATTTCTCTTGCAGAGGGAAAGCAGGGCTCGGTATCATCCCTCACCCTCACTGTACAAGTACGGAAAGAGGAGGAAACGACTCGTTTTGTCTTCCTTGTCTGCTATTAGAGCCAGCTCCACAGGCTCTCCTCTTCCAAAGCCCAGGTACCAACACTGAGAATGTTACACTATGCCTTTGGCTTACGGGCTACTCAGTCCTGATAGCCTTTCAGCTCCCAGCCTAACACAGAAACATTCCCTGCCACAGGGAACTGTTCCATTACATCCCTTCAAAACTTCTTCCAAGAAAGCAGGTAGAGTTGTTCTAAAACATTAAGAATACTTAATCTCCACTTCCTACCACTTGTTGTCCCATTTTCACTATTCCCTAATCCCTGGTTGTTCCTGTGACACTGTACAAGCAGTGCAGGACTAAACTTACTGTCTCAAGCAGGCTTAACTCAAAGGCACAGCTGAATGTTCATGGTGAACAACTGAGCTTTGCATAATTACATGTGCATGTTCTGATTGTTAAAAAATCTGCAGTTCAATTAAAAGGAGCAGGGGCATTAATTTTTGCCACCAGCCTCCTTTGAGCTGCATAAAACTACAGCCTTTTAAACCACAGAGGGAAGTGGTTTGGCACTAGGGTGCTGCTGTGGGACTGACATTTTCACGTGGTCCCTGTCACTCAGAACACACCAGGGACATCACCAAACCTGCAGCCCTGCCCTGGAACCCAGCCAAGGCTGCTGGGCCACAGCTCAGCGGGTTGTCCTTTGTCTCAGGCCAGATGAAAACTGGACTGCAAAGCAACTCATCCGTGGCAGGGCAGCAGGTGGGAGAGGGTCCAGGGAGCCTCCCCCTCACACAACCAGAGCCAAACACGGCAGGTTTGGAACACTGAAACAGCCTTTTACCGGCATAAACCTGTCAGCACGAGCCAGAGAGGTCCCTGCTGTGACTGAAATAAAAGCACTTGCTGTGGTCTGGCTGCAGCAGAAAGGAGGGAAGGACAGGCAGCAAGCAGACACAGGGCAGCTCCACTCAGGGCACCCAGGACCGGGGCACAACGGGGTCATTCCCTCTTGAGGCAGGTCCAGGGGGGCAAGAAACTGCAAAGCTGCCCTTTGTCAGGGAAGAGGGTCTTTGTAAAGCCTATTTCACCTGAGCCCCCCTCCTCAAAGACAGCAAGGAGACAGGCTGTGTCAGGAGAAGAGCTGGAGATCCTGCTGTGGGAGCCACGTGTCGTGGAGCAGGACACCAGCTTCTGGGCAGCACCAGCTCTGACGAGGGTACTGGCTAAGCAATGAAGGACACTCCCAAAGGGACAACACTCAGGCACACAGATGTGACTGGACATCCAGGGATGTTCCTCCCTCACAGCCACCATGGGAACTGCAGGAGCAGAAGTCACCCCAGGAAACCAGCCTGCTCTCTGCTTCCCTGACATTTGAAGCCATATAATTGCAATCTCAGTAGCAAGGAGCTGAATTTAACTGCACCTAAGTGGAAATAATCTGTTTCACAAGCCCTAGGGTGAAGGCAATAGGGAGTTCTCCTAAAAAAAGAAGCCAGTTTAGCAAGCTAACAAAAAACCCAACCCGCTTTTGTTTTATCCTCAGGCTGCAGAATATTTGAAAGTCTTGCCAAACGAGTGGCAGATGGAGCAGGACAGACTGTCCACAGATTTCCAAGCAGGCAGACAGGAGCAAAACCGAAATGCTGTTTGGTTGAAGGCAGTGGGGAGCTCCATTATGACTGGAAGCATTTTCAGCTTGTGGAGGCAATGCTGCCCCACCCGAGGATGTGGTTGGCACTGGGGACATCAAAGGGCACATCTCCCTCATGCTGTTGGTGCTGGGGAGTGGGAGAGGCAAAGGCAGTGCAAGGTGCTTCTGAACTACACAGCCAGGAGGTTCCTCCACGAGCTCAGGTTGGGTTTGAAGCAATGCTGAGCAAAGCAGATCCAGCAGACAGCCCTGCCCAGCCCGTGTTACTGAGGAGGGGCAGGCAGAGGATGCAGAATGCCAGACCTGACTGCAGAATGTCCCCCTGGCTTTGCTGCTGCATCAGCAGCTTCATAATGTCCTTGTGCACCCCAAAGTCAGCTCCTCTGCCTCTCTCACATCTTCTTCCTGCTCCAGGTCCCTGAGTGCCCTCCATGCCACTATCCAGGGCACTGCAAAAATTGTCCAAAGAAGTTCAAACTCCCTCTACAAGGATTTTAAAAAACAATAATAAAGACTTCAGATTTTTTTTTCTGTTCCATCTGTGCTTTATGCTCTGCCTCAAGCTGAACTTTTCCATAATGCTCTTTCCCTATACCTGAATGTACTTATATGTACATACAATAAATGGATGTAAAGTATTCCCACACCTTTTGTTCCACCTTCAGGAACTGAGCCAGTTCCTCAGCAGTGAGATGATCCTTCTTGTCACTGTAGCTTAAGAGCAGCAAGTAGAGGTCCCGACGTAAGGACATCATCTTGTAAAACACTGAAAATTCCTCAAAGTTCAGGGTTCCTTGGTTCTCATCCGTGTCTGCTTCCTAAGGGGTATAGACACTCAGGTAAGCATGGTGAACACAGGTGACTTTGGGGAATAAAACAGAGAACAGGACTTGTGTACACCAACAGAAGTGTAATAAATTCTAGTCTGCAACGATCTGTTCGGACTCAGATCCTAACAGTAAAACAAGTGCAAAATTAAATCATCCTCTATTGGATTTTCGGTGAAAACAGTTGTTACACTAAAGCCACAGATTCCCTATGAAACTCTAATTTCCCTCTTTAGTTTTGAATTAATTTCCTCTGTAAAGAGGCTCACCCTGGACTTTACTCTGATCTGTTGCCCTCCTGTATGCCCTGCAGTTATCCTGGATTAAAACATAGCAAGGAGCATAATAATGTCACCCTGTGGCTTCCCCAACAACTGTCTGACATTTTAAAACATTCAGGACAATATCACAGTTTTAAACACACTTCAATTTAATCTGCAGTACTTCAGCCCCTCAGCACTCTGCAGAGAGGACAAGTCTGCAGCAGCAATAAGACTCCACACCAAAATATACACCGAACATCTCCAGTCTCTTTTTTTTTTCCTCTCCTCAGAGGTAGGAAGAAAACAGTATTTAACACACACTAATACAAGCTTTTTCCTGTGAACATCTGCCTAAGAGGATTGCTTTGGATTTTCAAAACAAAGAATATATTCTAGGCAAGCACTAAGTAGGTCTCCATGAAAAAAGAACTTCAGGGAAGCTACAACTTGGGTAAGTTTTGGGCTGTGGCAGATAACGGAGGTAAACTGAAATATGAAATGTGCTGCTGTTGCTCTGAATCATCTCTTTGTTCAGATCTGCATACTGGGGGGGTGTTTCTCTGTATTATACCCCCCTTGCCATTCCCAAGCCATGTACTGTTCACAGTGGCTCTTCCCCCACTCGGGTCGGAACCCTTCCCGTGCAGCCCTTCTAACACTCGCTTGGCTCTGACCCCCTTGGCTTGTCCCCACAGTGACACAAATACAAGCTCTCCAGCTGGAGAGCATCCTCATCCTGCCCCCACTTCTCAGGAACAGTGCCCTACTTTGTCCCTGCACAGTTTGGAAGTGCAGACAGAACTACTTTTTTTCCCCCTCTCAGGACTTGGCTTCACAACTCTGCCCCTGCTGCCTTTCACTGCACCTCCTTAGTGCCACTGTCAGCCAAGACACAAACTCCCATCATAGCAAGTCAGCTGAGAAGGACGTAATTCCCAGGTATCTGGTGCTGAATGGGGTTTTTAATAATTTTTATCTACTACATATCTTAAATGACATTTATAATTTGTGAAAACAAGTACCACCTGAATTATCTCTACAACACAACCCCACCAGTTTCCATACTTCAACTCTTTGGGGAGTGCTCCAAAGACATATCTCTGATGAGGATTTTATGTCAGACAAACAAAGGATTTTTGGCCATGGAAAATTCTTCATGTTTTACAGTAAAAAACCAGCTTTTGGCTGGTACTGGTTTGGAAGACAACAAAACTTCCTTTTGCTCTCCTTTATGTCCTTGGCTTATCTTTCCTTTCCTACAGTAAACACAAGGGCTGGTGAAAACGGGAACTGTTTCCAGACAGCAGAAGTCAAAAATTGATTCTGGCTAAGTATAAGGAAGTTGTTAAAAAAAACCCTAATTACTTTCATAAAGCCAGTTTATATTAAATAATTTTCCATAAAGGAAATGAAAAAAGATTTCAATAGCAACAGAGTAACTCCATCGTCCATCAATGCCAGCACAGAACAATTCAGTCCACGGAGATGAAAACAAGAGTGTAGCTCAAAGACTAATATTGATGAATTGTCTTCTATGTGGTTCATGTCACTTAAATAACGTTCTGATGCACCTTTGTCTACAAAAAGGTGAGACTTGGCAAAAGCCTGTGAGGTGCTGGAAAGGACAGAGTTTTAAGTCCCAGCCTGCAGACCCTGCTCTGGATCTGCCCAGGAATAGACCAAGGGTGGCACAATCCTCCCACAGCCACCAACCTGGAACATCTGGCGGACCTTCCTGCGGGGCAGGTTGACGTTGAGCTTGTGCATCAGCTGGTGGATCTCCTCGATGTTCAGCAGCCCGTCCCCGTTCTTGTCGGCCTCCTCAAAGGTCTGCTTGACCCAGCTGAGGCGTGTCAAGGACAGCTACAAAGGGCCATCTCCTCATGCAGAAGGGAGCCAGAGCACTGGGCAGGCCAGGGCCAGGGCTCCAGCTCAGGAGAGCAGGGTCCTGCCCCAGCTCCAGGCAGGGCAATAACCCTTCTCCCCCCTCCCTGTCTTTGCTACCTTTTCAGCCGAATGTTTAAAAGCAGAGCTGGTTTATGGTAATTACTTACATCTGGGTTCACAACTGCAGCCCCTTTTTGCACTCCTGTTTCTGCTATTAGTTTCTCCTCTCAGAAGGTAAAGTTCTCAGATGTTGCTGGGCTTGCTCTTCTTCTCCACCTCTCCCTTCATTCTACTTGAACTCCACTGCCTAACCCTTTCACCCTCTCCTTGCACACAGATCCCTCAGCACCTCTTGCTAAGCCCTTACACTGGCTGGAACCGGTACAGGGTCATTTGTGAGCAGTCTCCCAGCTGCCACATTTGATAAAGCAAACAGGACTGCAGTGATGTTTCACCAGGAGAGAAGATACAGCAGACATGAGCAGCTCGGGAAAGTGCTGGTTAAATATAGCAAGCTGAGGACACGTGCAACAGAGCATGCAAAGTAACCCCAATGGATCTGTGCCTACTGTGGATCCGAATCAGCACTGAAAACATAAATTAAAAATACCCACGGTGTATATATTCTCCAAGAGGAGACAACAAGTGACCACTGGAGATTTCCATGGGGCAGAAGAATAGACAATTTACAATTTGAATTAAGACAGCTTGGTTTGGGGATTTTTGGTTATGGGGAAGTGGTCTTTGTGTATAACAGTAAACAGCACTGTTGTGAGAGCACATCAAGAAAATATTCAGTGAACGTGAAGTTCATTTTCATTACTGGGCTACAAAAAATATTAAAGGTTCTTTCAAGATTTGTGCTCCTGACAGTCAATGCAGGTTGAGAAGACCACAGATATCTGACTTACACCACAAGAAACGGAGATGGCCAGGAGTTACTGGTGAGTTTACTGAAAGAATCCCAGAATGTCGGGGTTTCACCTGTACTAGTTTTCAGTCAGTACTGTCCTCAAACCAGTGTCTTTTAAGGGACCTTGCAAGTTGCAGCAGAAGAATAAAAGCACAGTTGGGCAAACAGAAGATGACAGAAATGCCGAAACCATCCTGGGGTCAGTATATATTGTGATAACTAGAAATAACCTTCTTCAAGAAGAATTTCATTAAGAAAATGCAAGACTATCCCCTGACTTCAGCCGATGTTTTATCTCACATACAAGTGTCCGTGTCAAATCCATTACTCGAGTTTCTACTGCCATCAGTGGGAGGGTTTTGGTCACCTAATAGGAGGTGAAAGGACACCCTACACTGGAGTCACTAAGAACCACGCCAGGAATAGGGAATGAGGAGCTGGAGCCCCGGCTATCAAAGGATACTGGTCGTGTGTCCTCTGGCGCTTGGCGAGCGAGTCCTCGTCGCTTATGCCAGCCATCAAATACTTGAGCCCCGTGATCCAGGTGCGAGCCTCCTCGGGGTTGGAGGTGATCAGGTCCAGGGACTCCAGGTGGTTGCCATGGTAAATGGTGAAGCAGCAGCTGGGGTCAAAGCTGCCCTCGGCGTGGCGGTGGAAGATTTCCGACTGCCGGCCCTCAGTGACTTTGTAAATGGAGTCGATGACAACTGTGGGGAGAAGGGGAAACAAAGATTGACGTGCTCAGAGAGCAGCCAACCTGCTTCTGATTCGAACAGTTGTGAATTATTCGGGCTAGGAGTCACTAAACTTTATTAATACTACATCTTCACATCCCAAAGCCCTCTCTGACTGGAAGGTGTTCCTTGCTTTGGCTGCGCCAAGTCCCAGCACAGCTCCGAGCACTCCCTGCGACACCCCAGGGCTGAGGCGACAGAACGGGGAGCGTGGGGAGACAGGCACCAAGTGCCTCCCATCCATCAGTGAACCCCTGCATGGCTCCAGAGGGACTGCTCCCATCACAGCCCTGCTCCCCTCAGCAGGAATCTGGGATACCCACGGCTGTGCTGGGGCACGGCGGCTCCTGATGCCATGGCACCCAACGGCTCCTCAGCAACGCACACTTGCCCACAAGCACCAACTGCCACTGTCTGGAGCCTTCCCAACTGCTTGTTTTTAATCTCAAGGCTCCCTGACAGTTCTGATGAATTCTAGTCTTTATTGTATTCAATAAACCACTGATTTGCATTTCCAATTTAAGACAGTGCAGCAGGAACGGTTTCAATGAGAAATAATGCTACACAGTCACTTCAAGATGTAATAATGCCTGAAGAAAAGGATCACAGTTAGGATTAACAAACCTCAATCTAAACTCTTCTAGGTTCTGTATTTAAATTTGTGATGTATACATTGAAAAGAATTCAGCATAGTTACCAAGGCCCTCTTCGGTTTGTTCAAAATTGATATGAAGCTCTGGAAAATGTTCACATCTGACTGAACTACGCTGGCCTTCCTTAGTCCTCAGCTTTTAGGTGGCTAAACTCTGCCCACACTCTTGAAGACTTTTATGTAACTATCACATCACATTTAAAAGCGCCATCAGAAATAATTTATTTCATTACACCTCTGTAACTCAAATTCTATTCTGAACTGCCTCAGAAATCAATAGAAATAAGAGAAGTTTACTTTTTGCCTTCTCGCTTTTCCTGGAGGGTCTCCATCGGATGCAGGTCCTGTGCTCGTCCAGGTAGAAGAGCCGGACCAGCCCTTTGGTTCCACTCTTCAGCTTAACCATCTGAGTCCCAGACTGCATGACACTCATGCATCTTTCAACTGTGAAGCAGAGCAGAACAAGTTCAGCTGAATGGCCATCTAATTCCACTAATAACATGACTTACTTCCAACATCTGCCAACACAACATTTTTGACTGGCACTGTTAATGGCAAACCGGTCAGTGCTGTGAGACATAGAATTCCTTCTCCACGAACTTCTCCACACAGGAAAATGGAATAATTCATCTGTCAGAACACCTTCACAACAAAGGAAGCAAGGCAAACTTTACCGTATGTTCAGGAAAATACTTTATAGTTGTTCCATGCACATATTTTAAACCCGAGCACTCCATGAATTTGGACTGGTGAGATCATCATTCAAACTCCTCATTTCTCTGGGCTCTGTATCTTGTGGCATTGATGTTGGCAGAGCTGCTCACAGAATTATACCCAGACAATCCCTCCTCCCCACACACATTCACACCCTCCCCATCCTGCTACCAGACTTCAAGCACAGGCTGTGATGACTCCCTTTTATCCACCCATCCCATCCGGAGGGTATGGTTTTGTTTCTCTGTTTTGACTAAAATAAACCCATCGCTTCCATTTCACTTCACATCTTCCCTCCTACAGCCTTCCAAACACTAGGATCAAGATAACATTTCCTCTTATCTCGGTATATATCCATGCTCTTCAGTTACCTTCTCCTGGCTGTATCCATTCACAGCCTCTCCTCACTTGGTATCACTCCAAATTCACCTCCTGGGTGATTTGTTTACACTCTGGCTGACTCCCAAATACACTCTCTGGGTCTGTATTTCTTATCACCCTTTCTTATCACTCTTCCTCTCTCCACCACTTCTCTCTTCAGTGCTCCTCAGTATCACAACAAAGACTAACTCACTCTCCCACTCCTCTCTGCCACAGCTGGGATTTATTTTCCCAGCTCCCAACACCTCTGACACATGTCACAAGCAGCTGGAGCAGCATCTAAACATTGGTCAGGGAAGGGATGAGCAGACACTGTGGCTGCAACGACCTCCCCTGGCTCCCTCACACACAGGGAGCTGGCACAGCCAAACTCCACATCGATTAACTCCACCAGAATCAGTGTTTTTCCCGAGTCATCTTTCTGAGAGGAATGAGAGGATTCAGGTTGAGCTGAACAGAACCAAACTCTCCTGAAAGCACCACCTGAGTGCAATAAACGTGTCCTTTATAATGCCCATAAACACGTGGCATGCCCTGAACCACCACACAAACCACATGGGTGAGTTTGGAAGGGCTTAAAGAGAAAAGTGACAAAAGGCAGAAATAGATGCCAGACCATATCTGATACCAAGCCCCTCAAGATCGGAATAGGGGGGTGAGTCAAACCTGTTGGCTGTGGCAGTTTTAACATATCTATCTGAAGTTGCACAAAGGACCAGGAAGACAAACCTTTACACCATGAGGGGTCGACAACATTAGAAAAGAAAGACGAACTGAAGCAAAAATAGTCTCTAAACTTCCTACATCCACACGTACAGGCACAGCTTTCCTTGGCAGATCCAGCCTTTCCCTTTGGAACTCAGTTCAGATCACGTTTGCCTCGGATTCCTTCCCACCAAGCAAACAAGACTCGTCCCCCAGCACAGGATGAAGGCTCCCTGTATCCTGTGTGTGGACACACAAACGGGACCTGCTCCACCAGCCTGGCACACCAACCACATGCACCATCTGATTTCTCTAACAGTGATCACTTGCAACAGGGCTTCAGCTCAGTAAGAGGTTTAGCAACAAGCTACTCAACACAGAAAATCTGCTTCTTTGCACCTAAGGCTAACAGTTATTAGTAAAATCTTACAAACCCAACTGATTCTCAAACAAGTCTCTATTAGAATCAGTTCAGTTGGCAGAGAAAAAGAACCACCAAACTCTGTTTTCACTAATATGCTGTTTAGGACAGCCAGCAAAAGGCAGAAGGGAAAGACCACATTTATTTACTGGAAGAAAGGCAGAAAACCTGCCACACTTAGGCAGTTAGAGCCAACCCAACCATGAGGGAAATACAAAAAAAAAACCATAAAAGGCAATCCAGTTCCTTCTTCACCACATCAATTGCCCAAACATTTCTACATCATATTTATAATTGTTAGAGGTTCATTTCACAGTCATGGTTTCAGATTGACTTCAGAATCAAAAAGTTATATGGAATAGATTTTAAAACACTTTTTTGCACAAATAGAGAAGAGCAGAAGGAACCCAGTTCCTGCCCAGGATCTCAAAAGTCTCCACTTCTCAACCACCACCTGCATGAAGTTAGTGCCCAAGGAAACACCACCTTTTCTGCTTGCATTCCACAGGAATACCATCAGAACTCCAACATTTAAAGAATAGTAAATGTGTAAGAGAGTTCACTGCATCACCCCTGCTGTGGGAGTGTTAATAACAAAGAACCCACAGTAAAGAATGGACTGAGGTAATGGAAATGCCACAGCAATCACAGACCCACTGGATTTCAGCTCTGCAAACCATTTACAAAAACCCCATCCTCCCCTTTAGGCTATTTATAAAATATAAGCACACAAATAAAAAAGGTCTTTTTCAAATCTATTCTCAAAATGCTAATTGCAGTCTCGGCAGACACCGCACATTAGCATCTGAATCAGGGGAAGGCACTGAGCAGAGGCAGGGCAGAATAAAGCTCCAGAAGAGCAGCTCAGGGAGGCTTTCACTAAAAAACAGGGAGGCTAGTTCCAGAAAAACATCTACTCCTGTAGATAAACCAGGAATACAGAGTAAATGAAACAGTTCTTTGAAGGAGGCAGGTATCTAAACTTGCAGAAGCAAGACATGGCTCCCATTAGATGGTACTTTTCTAACACACGGACTAGCTGTGCATTTTTTGTCCAATTCCTTGAGAATTAAATTAGAACACAATGTAGTTTATGTTACAACATCAAAGAAAATTAATCTGGAAGTTTCAATAAGAAAAATATCATTATGCATTGTATATGGAAGGTGTCCCTGCCCATGGCAGGGGGTTGGAACTGAATGGTCTTTAAGGTCCCTTCCAACCCAAACTATTCCATGATTCTGTGACAATTAAAGCTTTAAGTGAAAAAAATCTGAAAGTTACAGTCACTTCTGTTTCCAGAGTTATGCAAACCTGACAGTCCAAAATCATCCACATAGACATCCTGTAGCTTAATGGGATTTGGTAATATGAAATACCCTCCCCAAATAACCACTTGAAGCAAAGCAGACCTGAATTCAAACAGCACTTCTTAATTTTTAGTTCAAGCAATGACAATCATTCCCAGCAGCACAAACATCTCCTTCTGGGGAGGAGCCACTTCTCTATCAAAGGGCAAACCAGATACAAACCCATCTGTGCCAGCTCGACTTTCTCTGGAGTGGCCACACTCCCCAGCACATGGGACACCTCTGAAGGCAGCAGGAAGGCCCTGGAGCCCCGGGAAGTGGGGTGTTCCCTGGAATGGGACCCTGGGGCAGGTGCTGTTCGTTGTACCCGAGCACACTGCTCCTCGCCGCGGGATGACCCCCCTGCTGCCGCAGCTCTGACTGCTCCAGCAGCACTAATCCGCCCCAAATGAGGCAGTGCTACCTTCCAGCTCGGCTCTAATCTATCCCCACACGCAATCAGGGCCCTAATGACCAGGGAATGGCGCAGCATCCTCCCCACAGGAAGCCCTCACAAGAACTTACACTGTGCTCACAGTTTGACCACCCTTCCCAGTTCTCCAGGGGTCAGCATTCACTGGATTCCACTCCCAACAGTCACAGCTGTGTGGCTTCCCCACCAAGGCTTTAGGATGTGCAGGACCCTTCAGTCAACACCAGAAGGAAATGTTCAGAGAATGAAAGTACTACACTGAGCAGCATTTCAGCAAACTGGAAATGCACTTTGCTGTGCAGGGCCCAGCCCAGCAGGGAAAGTAAGAGCCCCTCCCAGAAAACATGTTCACCAAGCTTAAACAAACAGGGGGCAGTTTGTCCTACCATATTTCGGGGGTTAGCTATTCAAAAAAATACTATTACCTAAGCATTAGTAGCAAAACTCTATTGCCAAGAGCCTACAGCAAGGTCTGGATGGAACACAAATTTCTTACTGCTGTCCACAAATACAATTTGGGGTTTTTTCCTATTATACTACTATACATTAAGAAATTAATATTTCAAAGTGCAACCAAATGACAAAACATTTGGCCTCATGTCTTGCTCTTATGGACTTAATGTTAAAGCCGTCTGACAAAACAAAAAGATTAAATAAGGTATAAAGAGCATTACCAAACACTGAGAAGTGTAATTATGAAAGAGGATAGAAATTGGGTTTCTAAATGATATGCATCAACTGCATTAAGCTGACATTAAGCTTGAGGAGATAAAAGGAACCCATAAAACACAGGAGTTACTTTTTCAAGTGCAACATCAGCTCTTCTCCCCTGCATTCAGTATTTTGGGGGTTACTGTGTACTTTGCAAAGGGTTGTGAAGCACTGGCACAGGCTGCCCAGGGCAGTGGTGGAGTCACCATCCTCGGAAGGGTTCAAAAAACATCTGGATATGGCACTTGAGGACGTGGTTCAGTGGTGAACACGGTGGTGGTGCTGGGCTGATGGTTGGACTTGATGATCATCAAGGTCCTTCCCAAAAAAGCCCCCAGCTGCTGAACTGGAGACCAGCACGCAAATAAACTACCCCGACCCAAGCAGTGAAACGCTCTGGATCCAGTCAAACCCTGGAACAAACGCCAAGCCCCAACAGTCTCAGTTCTCTGTGCTCTCCTCAACACCCAGGTTTGGGCCATTCACTCACCCTGAGCACCGAAGTTTGCCTTTACACTAATGCCATTAAAAGCCATTTAGTCCCCACCTCCAGCCCCAGAGAGCTGTGTTATCTAAATCCCCCAGAAGAGCACTAATATCCAGCACTAATGTCAGCACAGGGCTGATTGCTGTGTTATGCAACAGCCAGAGGGCCCAGGAGGGCACAGAGGGCACATGCAGGTCCAGGGAATCCACGTTCCCAGGCAGGACTGGCTTTAATAGCCACGGCTCATACTTTATGCCAGATTTTAATTTGCTCTGCAGCAACTCTTCCAGCCCTACAGAATTTTACAGTAAGCTTCTTACAGTGGTTTAATCCTAATCTCTGGGAAGTCCATGGCCATGAGATGGACAATCTCTTACACTCCTGCAAATCCCAAGAAAACCTTCAAGGAAGTCATCAGCAGAGACACCAAAGGCTGGTGCCAGCCCCAGCTGAAAAGGGCACAGGCAATTCATTCATCTCAGCCCTGGAGATGCAGAGCAAACAAATGAGTAACCAAACCCAAACTGTGACTACCCAAACCAACTGAGAATGATGTACAGGCAACAAAAATCACCCTGGAAAACAACTTGTAAAGTCACTAGATAATGTGCAGACAAAAAAGGGGTGAAGCTTAAAACAAAGACATATCATACCCGGAAAGGGGAAACAACCCCAAACACAACCAAAATCTATCAGCATAGTTTCCACTCTTCGTAGATCTGAGAACTGTCTGGTGTTGCCTTTTTTTCGTCCAAAAAACCAAAACCAAACCAAATATTTGGGAGTAGTAGCTCTCAGAAGTCATGTTTGAGTAACACATATTTCACAGTAACTGCTCTTCGAGCCTCCCCTCTTGACAGTGCTGGCTCAATGCTCATGCCTATGATCAATAAGTCATCTTATTTTTACATTCAAGTGAACAGTCTTCGCTCTTTGTCTCCTCCACAGCTGATCCCTGACAATTCTTAGTTATTCCTGCCATGGGAGCACCCAGAGTCCCTTCCCGGACTGAGGTCCCCTCCTCTTTTGCACTTAGAGATCAGAAAGGAACCAGGAGCATCCAAACAAAATCCTGGCACTCCAGTATCACACCAGTAGAGTTGCAATGATCCTCACGAGTTTTGTTCCCTCAGGGAGACTTCACAGAGTACTGTGCAATGCAGAGAATGTCTTGCCAGGACAGTGCATCACTCACAGGGGCTGTGATCTGCTTTTGGGAAGCAACCCTTCAGTGCAGCAACTGAGAAAACAGCCCCAGAGACGAGGAATAATGGATATTTTCCACCTCTGCCCAAGGATACCTTTCTTCTGCTAGCTCAGCAAACTGCGAGTTGTTATCTCCACACAATTAGCCCAGGTTTCATCCCTTGTTCAGAAACAGCCCTCACCAGAGCTGGGCATTGTGAGAGCTCTGGTGCCACTGCAACACAGCAGGACTGAGGGCTGTAAGTTTTCTGTTAAGACCATGTAATTAGTCCTTTATCCACACTGAAAAGCTCAATCATTTAAGCACAGACATGGCCAGCTGCCAAAGCACATTGTCACATCAATGGGGCGAACAAGGAGTGCAGATTTATTAAGCAAACACAGTTAAGTTTGCACATCCTAATCCTCTTTATTTCGTGAGGATCCCTCAGCAGGAAGGGCACAGCAATTGATTATGACACTATAGAGCATGTGGGAAAAGCAGGAGACAGGAAGAAATGGAGGAGAAGAGTTTCCACTGCCCCTGGCAAGAGGAGGAAGTGCAGCCAGGTGTGCAGGTGCTGCTGTGGCAGGCTCAGGACGGGCAGCACCCTCACCCTGCTGGGACAGGCTCAGGACGGGCAGCACCCTCACCCTGCTGGGACAGGCTCAGGACGGGCAGCACCCTCACCCTGCTGGGACAG
>JAYRBT010000010.1:948158-959454 GCA_036023395.1 Myiotriccus ornatus
GCACAGGGAGAACGAGGCATTGTGGCCGTGTCTGCAAAGGAAACCGCTCACCCAGGCGAGTGCTCAGGCACCAGACAGGAGCAATCCCTCACTCCCAGGAGCTCCACTGAGCCACCTCTGCAGCTCTGAGACAGCAGCTCAGTCTTTGCTGCCTCACAGAATCGGCAGACACCAATCAGTCTGGAAGGCAGACCAGGAGCTGTGCCTCTGGAAGCACAGGTGCAACACAGTAAGCCACGAGCTTCCAGAATCCCAGATCTGCCCTCTAAACAAATCAATGAGTGCATAAACAAGAATCATACACTGTGAAACAAACCTGTCCTGTTCTCAGCCTGCCTTTGTTGTATTTTACTACCCAGGGAAACAGAACTCCCACCACAGCATATTCAGCTGGGTCAGATCCCCTCAGCCACCACACCCTCTCCAAATACACCATTCCTTTGTATCTCTCACCCCCTGCTTAACTTCTCCAGTTTAACAAAAAATAGGAAAAAAACCCACATAAAGACCCTTCCTAAAGCTCATTCCTGTCCCCACACAAGAGACGTGCAGAGGATAAACCGTCCCAGCTTCAGTACAACAGTCAGTCCTGATGTCTACAAATTTATCAGCAAATAGCAGAGTGTGACAGCAATCTCACCTCCCTGGGGAGGGGAATGAATGACAGGGCACAAGAGCAGCTGGAGCTGCAGGGTGAAGCAGGTGGAAGGGGCACCCAGTGCCAGGACCTGGAGCTAGGCTGGAGGAAGCACTGCTTCCCCCTTGGGCTGCCAAACAAACCCACATCTGGGGCTCCATTAGACAGCAGAAGGAGGGGGAAAAAGCAGAATAGAACTGAAGGTGGAGTTAATTAACCTTTAAAAGTAATGAATGGAGAGGACGTTGCAACAGATGATACGGACTAATTTATTCACACTCCTCAGAAACAGTCATTTTGCTAAAGAAACATGTTTATCTATTCTATTCTAAATTACCTCGGAGCAAGTCACCGACAGTGAGTCATCTGTGGGCAAACAATGAATTGACAGTCTCAAGCACCAAAGTGATTTTATGACTGAAAATGATGTTTTGTGCAGCTGAGTTTCATGCTGATCAATGTTTCTATTGGTAACAGGCAAACACCTCCAAACTCCTTATCTGTTGTGGTGCTGAGGGTATCGATAACCTGCCACAGCCCAGGCTCCAGCTCCCGTCCTACTGCCTGTCTCTCACACAGAAACCCTCTCGTGGCACCTCAGAACTCTCATTTCAGCCATCCCAAAAGCACAGGGAGCAGCCCATGCTGCCAGGCTGTCCTCCAAGGCATGATTCTGCTGGAAAAGAGGAAAACCGAGCACACACTCCTGCTGCAGCAAGCTCAGCCTGGGAGGAGCTGTGAACGTTTCTTTCAGCCAGGTCTGTTCTCCAGCCCCTGGTTTCCCACCGCAGGGCCACCAGCCCAGCCCAGCACTCAGACTTCATGCAAGTGCTGCAAGAGGTACTTGAACACTTTGACATCCATGCCACATAGTTTCAGAAACGCAACAGATCTTCAGCGAACTGCAACAAGCTTTCCAGTTTCACACCACAGCATTCTGCAGATCTACTGAACCAAGAGTAGAGCTAATTTACGGGCACCACAAAAGGGGAATACTAAGTAGTTAACAAGCACATAACCTAGTTGGTAACTGGTCCACTGTGCCCTTGGCTCTGCAGAACAGATTGGATGTCTCTCATGGAGCCCTCAGCATCCAGCTCCAGCACCCTCCGAACCCTCCCAGGGCCATGGGAGGACACTCTGGTCAGGCTGGCAGATGAGACAGTGCACTTCACACAGGGAACGTCCCCAGGACGCAACAAACCACCCCCAGGCTTCACACCTCTCACAGCTGCCACGTGCACATGCTAACTAACTGTCAGTGCACATAACGCTGCGACAGATTTAAGCTATTGCTGGAATTGAACCTGTGCGAGACCAAGATCTTCCCAGGAGGAGACTGATGCCTTCACTATCCACTCAGACTATAATTCCTTTATATATCACTATTCCTGAATTTACACTTAATTCTTGTTTTCCAGGTGCTTGGACAGCTGCAGATACAGGAGCCCAAAGCAACAGTAATAACAATATGGAACAGGCTGCTGTGATGGTCCCTGGGAATGAGACCCGATGGATCTGGGGCTGTTTCTCAGCTCAGCTGTGCCAGCTGCATCCCCAGGGTTCTGATAAAACACCAGAGAACTACAAAGCACCGGCAGACCCACAACTATGGCAGGTCTGTGCTGTGCCCGCTGTGTTCCACTGCCAATCCCTCCTTGAGCTCCAGCATTGCCCACTCCCAGGGTCAGCAGCCACCCAGGAATTCATGGCCAAGCTGCTGGAGCTGCTGCTTCCAGGAGAGCTCATCTGGAGCCAAGGTAGTGTCCGCCTGTTCAGGTAGCCATTTATCCAGGTGTTATCCTACAGCAGCCTCAGGTGCATTAACTGTGCTCCTGCTGGGCTCAGTGTGGGTGCCAAAGGTGCCAAACCCCCAGCCTGCTAACGGGGACCAGGCACTCTGCCTGCTGCCCCACCCCACGGGGACATGTCCGTGCCCACAGGACACAAGGCCAGGTCTGTGCTCGCGCCGTGCAGACCCGACACCACTGTGGTGGCACCAGCACAGCCACCCCGGGGCACCAGGGACACCCAGGGGAACTCCTGTCCCTGCGGCCCCCACTGCCCAGACAGAGATGGCAGCACCTCTGACCGACAAAATCTACAGGAGCGGGCACTGTGGTGTCAGACCTGGGGAAGGAAAGGGACTGCAGAGACCTGCAGCAGAATTCCACCTTCAGAGTGCTCCAGCATGGAATGTTGGTATCCACACACACACTGGCACCAGATTCAAACTGATTAAACTGATGCTTTCCTTCCAGGCCTGTTCCACACCCCCTCCAGGTGAGCTGGCTGCTGTGAATTATTCAACAGGGCCATATCCATTACCTCGTGTGCCTCGGGAAGCAGATGGAGTAACACCTTAACCTGAGCATGGGCATCAAACCTTAATGCAGAGCTTGGGGTAACCAAAACCCAGCATAAACCCAGGGTCTGGCACTGCACCACACCGACTCCAACACAGGAGGCTCTTTGCTCAGGCTCTACAAATAACTCGCTTTTTCCTCAAACAGGCTCTTGTCATAAAAATGCCTTCTAAGCTACCCAATTTTGGCAACCCAGCACTCTGACAAATGTTTTTTCTTTAAAAGCACATAACCCAACATGCTTAAGGATGAGCAAAATACAAAAATTAATTCTATCTACCATGATTTCTCCTCTCCACAGCATTTACCCTCTATCCACTTAGAGCCTTAAGCTAATTGCCACTTCCTGTCAAGCACTGACTTAAATTGAACAAAATCAGACATTATAAACTACGAGTTGCAGAAGAAAGTTATTCAAGATGTCTTCATTTTCTGTACCATCTCCTGCAATTCTTGAAAAGACCCATTTTCATCCAGTGCCGTTTCGTTCAAATTTTACACATCATTTGCATGTGTGCTCTGCTATTTATAAGCACTACTAGATAAAGCTACAGAAACTGTTCTCCAGAGAAAGCCACAGCAAAAATGCCCAACAGATGAAAAGGTCAAGAATGTTTTTGTTCAAGGCAAATGCATTTGCAATAATTTAAGCTAACACAGAAGTGCAATTTGTCCTTATCACAGGAGGAGTAACTCATTGAAAAACTATGTGTTTTCATGGAGAAATGTTCTTTCAAGTCAATATAAAAATACTGAGTTTTCTTTTTAAACAATGAGGAATACACACAGACTTTTCATACCAGCAATGTCCACAGAAATACTGTATGTAACTCAACAATCAGAAGGATTCAGTTACCTGATTTTTCTACAAGCATTTCCAGAAATGTTACAAGCTCGTCCTTTGGCAATTCCAAACTCAAACATCCTCAAACATCCTTACCTTTTTCTGGACTTAGATTTTTATATACTTCAAGGTCTGCCATTAAATTTGTAACTCAGGCATTATTGGCAAGCAGAATGGAAATCCTCCCTGCAGGAAAGCCTCAGTTCAATCTTCCTGTCTTCAGAGCTAACACATGTGGGAAGCAATCCTTGGAAGTACAGCAGAGCCCTGCCAGCACCGCTCTGTAGGATGAACGACGAGATCTTCGTGAGCCATCCACAAATCCAGGGGCAACACCAGACAACTTTGCTCACAGGCGGGAAGCAGAGCCTGGGAGGGGAGCTGGGAGCATCTGCTCCGTGCTGCGCTCAGGGGATGAGGAGCAGCGGCTGCTCCGGGTCTGACACACACACAGCCCACGGAGACGCTCCGGCAGGAACCGTGCCCGGAGCCTGGGAAGAGCAGCTCCACTCGGGAGCACAAGGAAATCCTGCGGGCAGGGTCGGGAAGGGATTACCACACTTCAGGGAGAGAACGGGAGAGTGACGCAGGCTGGATACAGGAGAGAAAATCCACCCTCACTCCAGAGTAACTCCCGGCATCTGCCGCCACGGATCCTGCCAGGCGGGAGCAGAGAGCCTTCACAGACCACACTCCTTTTCCCTGGATTTCGTGCCTCCTCTGCTGCGTGTGTGCCTGGCTCGAGTGGAACAGCCGTTCTGCAGAACCAGGCCAGCGAGAGCACAAATGCAATTGGCTGGGGCTGTGCATCACTGAGCAGAGCACCGCAGAAGAGCCCAAGTCCCCCGCGAGACGCTGAGCACCGACGCTCCCAGGGGCTACCCGAGAACTCCTGGGCTGCTTTAAGCCAGCTCTGTGCTCCTGAAATCAGGGGTTTATAGGCAGTGTGGAACAAGGGGCAGAAACGTTCCGACTTGCATAAATTGCACTTCCTTACAGTGGAGCCCAAGGGAACACAGGGCTGGAAAGCACGGAAAGAATAAAGTCAGCTCACAACACATCTTTCATTTATTGCATTTTCTAATTGTTTCACTCTTCAGCTGGCTCTTCCACAGTGACATTTACATCCGCACACCAAAGGAATTCCCAGCTGTATTCCCAAACATTGTGATAGCAATAAAAGAGGACAGAATTTGTCTAGTGCATGTTACGAAAAAGTTACAGGATAGACAGTGTGGTTGAGAGGAGGAAACAAAAAAATGCAACCCAAAAGCCCACCCCCCATAGTTCTACATGCCTGCAGAACTTCATGGGAGACAAGATCCAAGGGGAGTTGACATGTTTGACTTACTGAGAAATCATTATTTCTTAGTTGTTTTTAACACACACACACACACACAACCAGACTTCCCACAGCCTCCAGGTCACGATGCATCACAGGAATCCTGGGGTATCTGTGGACTATGTCCAGCAACCTGCAAAATGAAACAAGACCCCAAACCCACTGTAGGATGGTTCTTGGCTGCCCTCAGTTTGTGGTTCCAGTGGCACTGCCAGGTTTGGATGGCAGGACATGGCAGAAGTCCTGCTCTGAGGAGGGAAGTGTCACCCATTCCCAGTCAGAACAAGGGAAATGGGGCAGCCCATCCTTACCCCACCTCTGGTTCTCAGCTCACCACATTACCAGATCAAACTGTCCCTCTGAAGCCTCTAGACAGTTACCAACACATTTGCATTCAAATGAATTGATGTGCTAGAGTTGCAATTCAACAACAAAAAATAAACTGTCACCACTGCATAGTTTAACACCAGACTGCACTTGATAACGTGCTAAGTACGAGTTCACACACACTCCTACCGTTCTATCCATTATGTGACCAGCTATACACAAGCCTCTTTAACAGCACAGCTGCTCTGTCAGAAACCTTGCACAACCATTAATACATCCTTCATTATTTTGTCTTCAAGGGAAACTTCATTTTAAGACCAGAAGCACTAAAACCCTTTGGAAATTCGAGCCCGTTCTGTGGGTTAGAAGAAGGGTACAGCAAACAAATGCAGACCATGTAACTCAGGAGACATGCCCAATGGTGGGACAAGAGTTGCAGGTTCATTCATCTTAAAAAAAAAATAAAATGAAAAAAGAAATCAATCCCCATGACAACTCTTCAGTGTCAAGCCAGGTTTTGTATCTCATCTCAAGGCCTGTCAGAGTCAAATTTGAACTGATGTGACACAGTATGTCACAGTTTGTCTGTAAAGGGAAAAGGCAACAAGTTCATTTTATACCTCCTGACACTGCACCTACATGTGATTTACGCAGCGCCACCCTCCCGTGGTTCCAGTGATCCCATTCCCTCCCTGCTCTCGAGGCAGTCACAGGCTCCTGCTGGGAATGCTCTGTGGTGCCACAGCCAAGTTCTAACAAAGTCTCAGAGCTGATGGTGACAAACAATATTTCTAAACAAAAAACTGGTTTTCCATCCCCTGTCATTGACTGACATCAATGACCATAAGGCAACAAGATGTATTTCCAACCATCGCTGCTGTTCCACAGGTGTCACACAATCCCAACAACTTAATTCCCCTTCGCAGGACAGGGAACAGCCTCACCTCTGCCTGTTTTTCCTGCTTACATTTGCTGCCCATACCTAACAGGGCTCAGATTACTGGACAGAGACACAACACTGCAAGTTCTACTGCAAAATATTAATTTTTCCAATAAATTAGAATATGATTCGCTAACAGTTTTGAAATTTCGGCATCAGAAGAAAATTCATTTTCTAGGTCATTGATTTTTCCTTTTTCACTGTCAAAATAGCTGGAAACCAGTACAGAGTCTAATTCTGCTAAAGAGCAAGAAAAGCTGATTAGAGAACTAACACCTCTCACAGTGAATTGATAATGAAATAAGGAGACAACAACACCTTCATATTCATCACCCAAATTTAATCTTAGACCTAAACTGTAATACAAACTCCTTGTTGAACTCAGCTAGCAATTAATAAAACTTTGTATTAGCTGCACAGAAAACTTGCCATTTTTATCAGATTAAAGCTTTTATCAACTCATTTGTCATTAATGAAGACATTGTTCTATGGAAAGCTGAGAAACACATCAAGATGGAAGGGGAAAAACACTTGGCACTAGACTTCAACCACCAAAACACTGTCTGGAGACAGATCCCACACAAGACTCCTTTCAACAAAGGATGGATCCAGTGACAGACAGTTCTTCAGCAAAGCACCAGGACAGTTTCTTCAGGCATTTTAATCCCTTTTTTAGTGAACGTCCACACATAAATTCCTTAGTGCCCTTGTTGCATATACATTTCCACTTGCATCTGTTTGTCTCGAGGAATGCACTGTGATTATTTCACTACATAAGTCAGAATATGATCCAATATATGAATTCCTGCACTCCTAACTTGTCCTGCTTTCCAAGCACCAACTGAAGCCGATTATGAAGATCTGAGGCTGAATCCTGCACTCCACATCTGGCATCTGCAGGCCTGTGCCTCGAACCGCGGCTCGCACGGGGCTTCAGCAGAGCCTGCCCACCAGCAAACATCCCTGATGTATATGTGCAATCTGGCAAAGGTTTGCTACTGTTCCCCCAAAACTTTGTGCTCCAATAACCAAAACAGGCCACTTTACTGCACAGAAAGTGGAACATAATGCATTTTATGTTCTTATTCACTGGGCACGAAAGTTCTGTATCACCAAAGCAAAGAAAGGTTCTCCACCTGTTTACTGAGCTCACGCTGGGAAGGAGACATTCAAAGCCCCTCAAATGCTGACACTGAGGACCTGGGTCACTTCTCAGGCTCAGCCCAGTTCAGAACAGCCAGGCAATGGTCTTGAAGCAACCGAGCAACCCAACCTGCCAGAGCCACTGCAGACCAAACGGGGCATGGAATCCCTGTTTCCCCTCAAGCAGATGGTTTACACCAGCCACTGTAAGTTTTGGAGTTAATTAATTGGTCACAGGCATGACTGAATTCAAAAAAAAAAAAAGAAAAAAAAAAAAGAAAAAAAACACCTTAAGGAAAAAATAAAATTATCAGCTGTAAAGATAATAAGTGCAATTACCTAGATCTTCCAGCTTGGGACATACTTGCATTGCTGAGGGGAGCCACAGGAAGGGCTATTCCATACACACAGGGTTTTTTCCCCGTTATACTTTCAGCCCCAAACATGCACTAGCCGAGTAGATGGATGTTTGCTTTGACAACACAGCCATTCCCACATTGTTATTGCCAGCAAACAAACAAAATATGATCCACATTTACAGCTTAAAAACCCTGTGAAAATAAAAAAACCCTCTTTTTCCAAGCCTAGAGGGATGCTGTACTTTGTATCTTGGCACTGCTTGCAACAGGAAGGAAAAGAAAGTGGGTTCATCAAATCCTCAAGGCTATTTCAAACACTAATTGCTTGTCTGCTCTGTTCTACAGGAACTGCTAAAATAGCTGAGGCCCAGATCTGCCCCCAGCCTGTTATTCTCTGTGTGCACACAGGCTGCTGGATCTCACTGCTGCTGCTGAAGAAAACTGACACTTTTGCTCCTGGGCAGATAAGACTCCCTAGAGCACAAGGCACAGCAGCAACCTCCACTTCTGTAACCAAAAATTCAGACATAAACAGATAAGAATTTCAATATCCTGCAAATGCAGCCATTAGCAGCTCCTCCTAATGAAACTATAAAATCCTGAGGAAGCCTAAGGCAAGGCCATGCCCACAGCACCTCACTGCACACACGAGTGTCAGTCACCACTTAAAGACAACCCGTGAAAGCCCCGTGGAAAGGCCCCCAGTTGTGCATCAATACTTTCTCTTGTCTAACAACATGCAAGTGTCTCTAAACATCATTATAATGTGCCAGCGCAGCCTGGTCCATGCTGTACAGCAGCATTTTCCTGAATGGAATGGGAGCTCCGCTGTTTGTATTTGCTGTTCACTGTACACAGGAACTGAATTGGGACCATACAGATGGTTTTCCAGCCTTATATTTCCACTAGTCAATACATTGCTTGCTAATTACATTCACAACTCCAGAGCAAGGACACAAACAGGATGCTTTAACAATTTTTCCAAAATTGCCAATCACCAGATCAAGGTACCCAAGTTTTCCCTGTGTCTATTTTATATATCTGTGGACAGTTTTCAGTGTGCTCTTGTGCCATTTGCTAAACACATCACAGCTTCTTTCTGTTTAACAATTACAGAATGTTAGCATTCAGAAGTGTAGGAAAATAAGCTTATCAACGACCCTGTGTGCTTGCTCCCTGAAGAGCCATGCTCTCAGTATCAGAATATGACACTATAACAGCAATAACTACCAAAAAATCATGAAAACACCGTGTTGGTGTTAATAGTTGGGATTAATAGACACTAAGCTGGACACACACAGCCCAACACTGGAACACCCACTGACAAGGAGCAAATCCCCAAAAAGCTCCATCAACCCTTTCATCTGTATCAGCACAGCCCCAAAGGAAACCAACTTGTCTCCAGCACCAGGAGCCCCGTGGTAACTCCTGGGACATGCACACACCCTCACATCAGGTTGGGGGAACTGCCACCTCTGTCACTGTCCAGCTCCCTCCACACACTCAGAGTGAAGGAACTGTTGCTGCAAGGTCTTGCTTAGGTTAAAAGAGACAAATGGGAAGCCCTGAAAGGTTCTGTCAGGGAAGAATAATTAATCCTGTCTGGTCATGAACAAAAGACAAATAAATTAAGCCATGGAATCTTTCTGGTCTAGGATCCCTGCTAATTATGCCTTCAACTTTAGAGAATTATCACTTTGCAGACTCATCCCTCAATAGCTGTTCACAGATTACTGGACCTTGTGCTGATGGATCATTATCCAGCCTTTGCACCATTAGCAGGATAAAGACATTGTGCTGCTCAGTGATAAAATACCACCTCAGTCACACAGCACGGACCAGACTTTTCCTTTGTGAGTTCTGGAATAGCAGAACTGCAGCTACACATCCAAAATGTAACAGCTCCAGTTAATCCCCTGGTGTCAGGGAGCGGGCATTCAACAGGCATTCACCAAAACACTGCCAGAGTGCCCAGACCCAGGGAAGGGGGCCCTGGGTGAAAACATCTGTGGGACAACTCAGAAGGAACATGATCACCAAAGCAGAGGGACTGCACGAGTGGCCTGATAAATCCCGGGAATGAATCCATTTCATCCGAGGAGCAGAATGGCTGCTCCTGGAGACGACAGGCTCACCAAGCACTCTGCTGTAACTCAAGTCCCAGATGCAGCACACACATGAATTAATGTGACAACACCACTGTCAGACCGACTTAGAAAGTTATTAACATCCTTCTGGTGTCCCAAATAAACTAGCAGTGCCCATGGGCAAGAAAAAAGCAGTACAGGGGAAAATGGAACTGCCTTTCATTAGGAAGATCCACAAACTGACAGATGATTAATTCTCCCACTAAGCCATTAACTTCATCCATGGTGACATAACCACAGTGACAAAAATGCAGATACAGCCTGGTTTACAGTGGGCTGCAAACCTCCCAGTCCTGACAAACACACTGAAAATGGAGATATGTTCTCTAGGAAAAAACACCTTTGCTTTGAAAGTGACAAGTATTTCTGTCTTTAATTCATAGGCACTGCATGCTGCTGTTATTAATAGTGCCATCAATCTGCCCTGAAGTGACAGTTTTTAATCACTGACCGCAAAAGAGAATAAAAGAATACAAGATTTAGGCCTCTCAGAACAGCATTAGGAGGTCACTCTCCCAACAGGCAGGCAGGGGTCCAGCTCTCTTATCAGATGAGACCTGTAGGAATCTATTCCAGGCAGGGACAGCTCCTGAATCCTGCTGACCCACCACAGGAGCACGGGCTGGGCTCAGCACTGCTCCTTACCCTGAGCCCAAGGGTGAAGCAAAGGGAGAGAAACCCTGAGGGGGGAACACACGTGCTCTCTAGCTGATACATCAAGTTTTAAGCATATAAAAAGAAATCCTGAGAAGGAAGTATTTTACATCAAAATGACTTCAGAGTGTTTAGTGATTTTGCTGTGGCAGGATCCTCCAACAACCGAATGATCACAGCACATCACCTGCAAGGGACTAAGAGGTGCAGCCTTGATGGGGACTGATTAGGGATCCCTGGGGGTATCACAAGTGTCTGATCAATACCTGGCAGTCAGGCCCTTCTGGACACTTTCAGGTCAGATCCTGCAGGTCCAGCACCAGCAGTACCGGGGGGCAGCAGGCAGGGCCCGGGCGCTGGGGCACGGGCAGGTCGGACCCTCAGAGCCCAGCGGTACCGGGGGTCAGTCTGTCAGTCGGTCGGAGCCCGGCGGTCGGTCAGTCTGTCTGTCTGTCAGTCTGTCTGTCAGTCGGTCGGAGCCCGGCGGTCGGTCAGTCTGTCTGTCTGTCAGTCTGTCTGTCAGTCGGTCGGAGCCCG
>JAYRBT010000010.1:959554-972018 GCA_036023395.1 Myiotriccus ornatus
GCGGTCAGTCAGTCTGTCTGTCTGTCAGTCTGTCGGTCCCGGCGGGTCCGGCACGCGCAGCCCCGGGGGCGGCAGTCTCGCAGCGCCCCCTGGTGGTCCCGCGCGGCGCCGCCGGCAGCCCCGGTCCGTCCCCCCGGTCCGCGTCCGTCCCCCCGGTCCGCGTCCGTCCCGCACTGACGGGGGTCCCCGCGCCCCCCCAGCCCGGCCCCGCACGGTGAAGGCTCGTCCCGGCAGGCGCGCTGGCTCAAGGGCCCGGGGGGAGCGCCACCGATGAGATACACGTGTGGATAGCGAACGTCGGGGCCAGCTGACAGCGGGGAGCACAGAAACCGAGACAGCAAATAACTTTGTGACTCACCGTGGAACACGCCGTTGTCCGCTAGGAAGTGCCTGCAGTACTGCAGACAGCTCTTCTTATCCAGACTCCAGTAACTCATGGTGGGGCCACCTCCTGCTCACCATCCAAGGCACCGACCCTGCAAGGGAGACCAGAACAGGGAACTGCCAGTTGATTCACAAGAAATGCCCAACTGCTGCAAGCCCTGCAGTTATTTGTGCCCTTTATGCAAAATAGTTCACTGGCTTCACACAAACACAGTTTTCCACTCCCCAAACTTGCCCATCTCCACAGACATCCAAGGCAAGGGGCATGGCAGGTCACCTGGATGGAGCTGGAGCCAGGCTGCAGTGATGCCACCAAGCCAGCAAGTCCCAGCTGCTGCAGGGAGCCCACCCCACCCACAGTCACTGCTGTCACAGCCACTCCAGGCCACTGTGGGGCCTGGAGACACGATCAATGTAATCCATTTAATGACGCTGGCCCATAGTCAACAAGCTACAGACACATCCAACAGCACCAAGTGAAGGTTACACATACAAAAAAAAGTGAGTTGACGGGAACCACCTCCTGGTTTTGAGACCAGAGTAGGGTTACGTGGACACAGAGCCCTTGCACAGCACCCTTGCCCTTGGCAGCCACTGCCCTGTGTCAGCTGAAGCAGCCCCTTTGGGATTCTGCCTTCGTCCCTGATGTGCAGAAATCCCTCCCATAATTTATTATGCACAGTTCTGTTGCAGCCAGACGCACCAGCATTTCAGACTTCTCTGAAGCCACGGACTCCTTTATCTCCTGTCCTGACACCAAACCCTTTCACTGGATCCTCCTTCTCCCTTTGCTATTTCATGAAGTTCAAGATCTGGTTTCAGCAATCCAGACACCCCTTCCTGTTACAAGCCCACTTTGGTCTCTCATTTTATCTCCCTCCCACCTTCACTCTGGTCAACCCAGCTGCTTGCTCGCCTACACTTGGCACAAACCCCAACTGTCTTCAACCAAGCACATTCTCTCAGGATGTAAGGACACTGCCACTCAAGTCTCCTCAGAAAACTACTACCCCCTCCTCCCCAGGTGAGACACCACTCACTGCAAGTGCCTGGGCTGCAGTTCTGCTGAGGGACACAGATCCACTTCACTAAAAAAGGACAAGAAATCTGAAATCACAGCCAACAGGACTCCTATGATCCTTAATCACCAATTGAGCTACAATCATTTCCTGGGACACAGCCACTGCTCTCAGCTATAAGGGAACAGAAGAACCTGGAGAACTTTATCCCTTCTCCATGCATCCATGCCACGAATCCAGCAGTGATGGAGGTGAAGGAGCTGAGGAGCCCAGAAATACCTGCGGAGTTCCTCTCCCCCAGCACTTGTGTCAGTCCCCAGGCACTTCTCACCTGGTTCACCTCACAAAGCCAGGGAGAACGTGGGCTGTCTCTGCAGGGCTGGGAAGCTGGATGAGCTCAGGGAAGGCTCTGAGAACAGCACTGGCACTCAGAAGGGGCAGCAGCACCCTGTGAGCTGGAGGCAGGCAGAGGGAAGCCAGCTTCCTCCCTCCTTCCAGAGAGCTGCTGGGCTCACAGACACCCTGCCAGGGTTGCTCCACTCTGCAGGGTGCTGAGGTTTCTCCTGCAGAAGCAGTATCAAGCATGGGGCTGAGGCCAGTAACTTGGTGACAAAGTGTAAATGTTTACATTTATTGCACTGCTGGTCGGTGCAGGCACTAGAGACCAACAGGCCAACACCTATCTGATATCCATGGTACTTCTGTCCCAGGACTGCTGCAGAGGTGGGATTTGCCTCTCCACCATTGCCTCTGCAGGGGGGAGAGATGGTCTGAAGATCCACCCACAGCCACGAGCCAAAACCACCTGTTTCTGCTTTGCTCCATCTTAAAACTTCCAGTCTCCGCTACAGTGTTTTGTTTACACCAAAGGCATATTTTGCCAAAATCTGGAAGGCTAAGCAGTACTACACACAACCTCTGCCAGGCTTCAGCTCTACACTCCTTGCACTTCTGCCCTCGCCAGCCATGAGCTTTGTTATAGCCTACACTGAGCAGGGCCGCTCTTCCAGCCTTAATTAGGAAGGCACAAGCTGTTAGTTACTTCTAAAGTGTAGGAACAATTCTACCACCACGGTCCAGCCCACTGCCAGGCTCTTTGCTTTAGGCTATAAAAATGCAAGAGGCACCGTGTTTTAATTAAGAATACCATATCAAATATTCATCGCTAAGAATTTACACACAATAAGGAGATCTTATCTCCCACTCAGCTCCCACACAGAACTCCTGTCAAGGGGGATATTTACAGGGAAATGTTGCTATCAATATATCCCTGCAGTGCCTCTGAAAGAGCCCCTCGGCCCCCTCCCCTGCCTTTCACGGCTCATGCCGATACAATCCTCCTTTGTTCTTGCACAAAGGGTTCTCCCACACCCCGGCGGCCCCTTGGAACAAAGGTTCTCCCTGGCACGTCAGGGACGAAGGCAGAATCCCAAGGGGGCTGCATCAGCTGACACTGCCATCCCGGAAGAAAACCTTCCTAAGAAACACCAGCAGTTTTTTGGATGGCCTTTTAAGTTATTTCCTTTACAGAGCTCCGGGAGAGCCCAGCCAAGATCATGCCTTACCCCACAGGACACAAAAAGGGAAACAAAGACCCAACCAACTCCACACTTGGGCCAAATACCATAATTTCAAATGAACGTGCACTTGGGAACTTAACTGTACACCAATTTGCACCACTTCAACAGCAGCAGCACAGTAGAGAAGGAACATGCTGTCTATGCCATAAACCAGAACCTTCCACAGGCTATGCCTATACAATTTATTTTATACATGTAGAAGAAGCTATATGAGCAAAAAGTGTTAGTAAGCTGGTTTAAATAGGAAAGGACTGTACCACCAAAACTATTTGGGTGAGGGGAAGAAAAGTTACCAAAATCCTGACCAGATAGAAATCTGAGTCCAAAATCAGCTTGTGTAGTTACTTGATGAAGCAGCCAGTTCAGAGAGCTGAAAACACTCATTTTTCGCTCTGCAGGTTTCTCAGCTTGGGGGTATCACTTTCACAACAAGCAGAATTCCTGCAGGTTCAGCCCTGGCCTGGCACATTCATCCCAAGTGATCACTGCTGATCAGTGCTGAGAGAAGAGATGTTACTCCCGTGTGCCAACAGTCCATTCACTTCATATTTGGATAAAGTGCATAAATAAGGAAGTTGAGCAAGGGAGTCCATTGTGTGGTGTGCAGAAACACAGCAACTTGAAGGAACTGTATCTTTTATTTTAGCTGATTAATTTCCATTAAACCTCTCAGCTGCCTCATTTGAGTGCTTTGAGCACTGTGTTCCACAAGAGACACCTTTCCAAAGGGCTGTGACAGTTCTACTAAGCTGGACCTTACCACAGAGTTATTCATGGAAGTAAACCGGTACTGCTCAGGTTATTAATGGAAGCAAACTGAGATTCCTCATTATTAATAGAAGTTAGCTCATATTGCTCAAAGAAGTTTGATGGAAAAAATAATTAAACTTACGTATCCATGAATGCATGCATAAACAGTGTAGATATAGATGGATGAGATGAACAAATATTTTGTTATCAGAAAGTGGGTAAATTCCCCTCAAGGAAGGTTTCCCTAGATGCATGCTTTATGAAGTTCTTTGATTAGAAAAGTTGTGGACATGAACATGTAAGATGCTTCTGAATTTAGCAGAGGATGCACATGCTCTGCTTAGGTTGTGAGAGAATTCTCATGGCAAAAGGCTCAGCACCAAAACAACACCTGACCCCCAGGTCTCACTGCATTCTGCAGTTTCCCCTCACACAGAAAACCCCAGTGCCTGAGTGAGCTGTGCAGGGAAGGAGGGAATTCCCTCATTCCAGGGAATCACAATGCATGACACCAGGGAAACAGCCCCAGCTCAGGCTGTAACACACTGAAGCAGTTTGGAAAGCAGCAGCATAATCCAAGTATTTATCTGCAATATTTAAGCTGGACACTGTGCAGGTCCCCGGGGTGAAGAGGGTACTAACACACGCCCACTTAGCACCGGACAGGAAGGTTTGAGTCCTGTGACAGCTCTCAGAACAGACAGATTAGCGGGTCACCCACGGAGCAGTTCACAGGCTGGGGACTCTTCACCGCTCCTTCTCACCTGCCCTCTCCCTGATTGTTCCTGGAGCACTTGGGCAGATAGCAATGTTGAGTCCACCAGATCCCACGGATCATTCCCAATGGCAGGACAGACGCTGCAGGGCACTAGCACTTCCCTCTCCCAAAAACACAGCTCCAGTCTCAGAGCTCACTGGTCCAGCACCTACCCATTGCACACATGTTCAAAGTATGATCTATGAAAACTGATTCCCTTCCTTAGCCCCAAATGGTGTATAAAGTCCTTGTGCCTGGCAATTCTGTCTTCTACAGAAACCAGAGTCCAGAAAGCACTGAATATATTGAGAGGGCTACAGTGGGAAACTTATGCACATTTCAGATACCTGTCAATGATAAATATTACCATGGAAAATAGTTCAGATATACTGGACCTTACAATTGACATAAAGGAAAATAATAATAATAATCAAAAAAAGTTAGAAATGAGAAGAGCAATCTGAAGTCACCCAAAGGGGTCCCAAGCATGTGATGGAAATAAGGCTGTGTTAGCTCCAGCTATGGCCAGAGCACTCGTGTAGCATTAGGGATCTCTGGATGGGAGGGAGGACAGACCATCTGGCTGGCACTAAGCAGCAGGAATATAGTCCAGAGGGAAAGGCTGGGCTTTAATCTGGCAGATGTGATTGCGTGGGGGCACACAGCATCTCTGCTGACCACCATGTGTGGGCAGTTACCTTCCAGCCACTGCAAACAGCAAATAAACACCAAAGCACAGAACAAATACTACGCTGGACTTCCCTGGGAGAATCCTGAGGTGGTAGTGAAAAGATAAGCAATTTAGTTTCACAACAGATCTACAGTATCCTTAGAAGGGAGGGAGGTGATTTACCTTAAGCGCGAGGGTAAGCAGAAGATTCACTTGCACTCCCCAGGACCAGAAGGAGGGCTGCCCAGGGGAGACTGCTGATTTGTCTCTACAGTCTCTTGGTTCAATGTCCCAAATCAAGCTCTCCATCATTTCCAAAGGTGCCAGGAGCACTCAGCAGGCTGGCAAACACATTGCAGTGGCAATCAAAGATGAGACACTTCTCTTAGGACTTGCTCTCCGGAGTCCCAGGGCTCAGCCCTTTGCTATACTGATACAGCAGTACTGATAGGCACTGACCAGAGGGAGCGAAGCCATTTGCAAGTCTGTTTACACCACAACATGCAACCAGGAAAACTCATGCTCTCACAAACTTCCCTTCCCTGGACTGTACTAAAATGTGCTGCAGGTTCTCTCCTAGGTTAATTTATTAGTAGCCATCAACAGGGAATTTCCAGTCCATGTTTTTAGAAAGTGACATCTCCTCCGGTGGTACAACCCTCAAGCCTCTGCACAACAAGGGCTGTATTTCTGAAAACAGTATCCAAAAAAAACAAAGTACCTATTGGATGAAAAGCTTAGCAGTAGTTAGACCTAGAAACCAAATCTGAAGAGATTATCAAACCCTAATATGACCATATTTCATGGAGCACCCACCCATCTGCAGTCTTGGGCTTCTTATTCCACTAAGCCACTCAGAGTCGCCCAAATATTGCTAAGCATTTAAGCTGGTCTAAATTCATGCAGATTTAGATTTAACTGTCACACAAGCCCAGGCTCTAAGGGTTCCACACATCATCTGTGCAAATCTCCTCTTTAATCAGCATCAAATATCAACATTCACTCAAAATAACTCGCACAACGTTGCTCAAGGTACACATATGGGAGCCAGGCAGAGTAGGCAAGGCACATTGGTTGCATCCATACTGCTGACACAAAGCAACATTTTTCCCCACAAATTGATGTCATTTTCATAACTTATGAAACAAACTATCACCTACCTATGGTATAAACTATTTAATAAATGTACCATTACTTTCCAGAAGTTAAAGCATCTTGTATAAACAAAAAGCTTAAAAAATGCCCCCAAAGTTACACTCCCTTCTGAACACCAAATATTTATCCATAAATATCACCAGCGTGAAAATATATTACTGACAATACTTGGCAATAGAAAACAAAAATACCCAGTATCTGGTCCTTTTCTCATTTCTCTAGGAACAGGTCTGGAGGAACAAAAGAGGAGATTTTTGTTTTGTTTATTTTTCTGACAGATGAGTTCCCTCATCAAACGTGCCATGAGGTCAAGAGAACATCTGTGCTGGCACCACGCTGGCAGGAGGTGTCATAGGGGACAGGACAGCACAGGAGCAAAGAAAAACGTCCTGTGGATTTCGCTGGGAGCAACTGGAAACCCTTAGAGTTGTCTAAAGGGAAAAGGTCACCAAAGTGTGGATTTGGAATCAGATATTGCACTTGCATGGTCTTTAGACAGATGAGGCCTCATGAAAATGCAGATTTTTAAAATTTTTACTGGTTTTAACCTGATGTTTTGTCTATTCCCCCACTAGAGCACTTGCATTGCTCACCAGATGAAGACAGACTGAAGTTATATTGTTTGATTGTCTGAAAAAGCTGCTTTGAAATCTTTGTTCATTTTACAGCAATTAACGGGCTCCAGCAGAGAGCCAGAAAGAGCATTTCATCAGTGCCACATCCAGCCACAGGCCCCTTCACTGTCCCCTGCACTGGGGACGCTCAGGACACTGCACCCAGCTCCACCTGGGCCGTGCAAGGTGAGAAGGGCTGCACACCTCCCTCCCAAGGGCACCAGGGGTCCGGCCTCACCCTAACTCGTCCAGCTGGGGCCGTGCCAGAGGACTGGTGCCCAGGACTTGCTCTCTAAACCACCTTTGCCCTTCCCAGAGGAGGAGCAGGTGGGGCTCAGCGCCCAGCACCGTCCCTGGGCTCTGGCAGGAGTTCCTGTGCAGGCAGGAGCCAAGCTGTGCCCACCTGTGCCAAGGACAACTCCACCTGTCCCACCCCGGCCGAACAGCAGCCCCTGCTCCCCCCGGGGCTCTGAGCAATCACAGAGCTTTTGTTCCAAGTCATTTCTCTGCTTTCTGGGAAGCCATGAAAAGCATGTGTCAGCACAACTTGCTGCTGAGGAAGGCATTAGAAAGGATTTGAACTGACTCCCCATGGCAACAGACCCTGAAAGGGAATTAGCATTTGCTCCCCATTCCTCGAGAGGCCTAAATGGAATTTGTTTTTCTCCTCCCTAAGGACTTACTTCCAGGAGGGTGGTGTGCTTTTGTCACCCAGCAGGCACAGCTTCAGGAGACACCTGCCCTGCACACCCTGTTCAGTTAACACTCATGCCACCAGACATGGAATGAGTATCCATGAATGTTTTCCTTGCACAGCTTTCCAGGGCTATGCACAGCTTCTGCTGCCTTTGCCAGCTCTGTGTACACCAATTCACTAATCCAAATCAGTTCCTGGGTTTGCTGCACAAAGCCTTTCAAACTCCAGATGTTGAGCTCAAGAGTCTTTCTACACCAAAGATTTTAATCTACAGAGAGACAACTCACTTCACCACACTGGCAATGCTATTTTTTTATGCATCAAAAACACATCTTCAGATTCTATTATACTCTTTGATGATCTTTCATATTTTCTCTAAATTCTTCTACAAACATGACCATGCGCTTCAAAGTAGGCAGAGGAAGGCACAGCAAGCCCAGAACTATCAGCTTCAAGAGCCCTCCACTCCAATATCAATGCTCCAAACATCAGGGAAATCGAATAATCTCAGAGGCAGTTCATGAATTCCCAGAGCTTCTTAGCTCATGCCTCAATTCTCCAGGTAAAATCTGGAAGGGGTGGGCATGGTATCCAACTTTACCTCCCATGCTGGAGCTGACAAATTTCCATGGACTCCAAAGAACTACACTACTCCACACGGTCAAGAAAACAATCCCCATTCACACCACTCAGTCTGGTGATTCTGATGCTGTGAGGGTGAACACTTGAGAGTGTCAGCACCAGGAGACTGCTGGTCTCCTATGAACACTCCTAGAAATTAAAATAAATACTTTTCTCCCACAGATCATTTCACAGCTTTAAGATCAGCAGCAGCAGGAACATACCCTGTAAAAAGCAGGGTGCACCCAGCACACCAGATCACACCTGAGAGTATCCATCTCTCGCCAGAAATACATATTCCACAGCTTGGACAAGTAATTTTCAGACACATTGTTAATACACGAGACCCACTCCAGTAGCTGGAGCAGCTATTGCTGAACTCACAGCTCCTGCTCTGACCTGGGAAAGCCTGGGTGCTGCTCTGCTGCAGCACAGAGTCATTCAAACAAGAAGATATGAAGATAAAAATTAGATGCCTAGAAAGGATCTGTGCCAACACAGCCAGCCACGCCCATGGATGATCTTCACCTTGTGTATTTGGGTACTTATCAATGGGCAAGTGGTTCCCTAAGGAGTGGGCATTTCATACCACAAGACCCTCTATGTTGGACACAAGTTGACACTGGTAATTGCCAATATTCTTCCATTTTTTTTTTCACCTGTGGGCAGAACAAAGGCTGAGCAAAGAATGAGAAACACTAAGAGGTTCAGCACTGCCTGATTTGGACCAACTCCTCCTGTTCCCCACCTCAGGACACGCTCGGTCATGCTCAGTGTGCAGAGGTACCTGAACACTGTGTCATGTCCAATAAATCCAGTCTGGAAAGGAGCATGGATGGCTTCACACCACAGCTTGTCTCCACCAGAAATTTCTTCCAAGCAACCTTGAGTTACTTCAGGTTGAAGAGACTCACATGGACATGCCTTGCCAAGAGCTGGAACGCACACAGCCAAGCACCCTTGGAGCACATCTGCATCGTTCAGGGGCTGATTGAGCCTCCCCAGGGGCACTGGCATCCCCAGATCCTGTCCCTGGCTTTTTCCAGCTCTGCAACAGGTGCCTGCTCCTAGACTGTTGTCAGCAGCTCTGCCCAGATCTCCTCTTCACTGCCCCTGTGGGAACCTAAGCAAGTGCCCATCTGCAGTGCAGGTGTTTCCTCACCTTGTGGATCCCCCAGCCTGCCTTTCCATCTCTCAAATCCGTGCTCCACATCACCCTCAGCCACCCAGGTATAACTCGATAGTCCTGTAATGCCAGATGAGCAGCAAAAGGCTCCCCGAGTCAGGAGAGCAGAGGGCACGCTCAGATCTCGGGAGTAACAATAGTGCCCTCAGTGTCCATGGAGACTGGAGCAAGAAGGCCACCTTTGCTACAGACAACAGTTATAGCTTCCTAAAATAAACAAGAAAGGAAGAAAACAAACCAAACCGAGTACCCAAGAACACACACCTCCCTCCTGGCCATTAGATCAGGCCACACTAACACCAGCCAACCTCAGCAGGACTCCAGTGGAAGCACCTTCTGCCTGTGCACTGGGAAGCAAAGGCAGATTTATCCCTGGCACAGTGCAGGCCCAGAGGTTCAAACCAATTAATCCCCCGCCCAGAGGAACCACGCTTTGTTGGTCAGCGGTTTAACACCCTCGCACAACACGCTCCACACCCCACTGCCAAGGGGGAAACACTGTAATAGCTGTGTTTCTACAGCACCTTCACTTCACAGTCAAGTACATTTGAAGCACTAATAACAGGAGTTTCTGCAAGACCCTACAAGGCAATCGTGCATGGCAGTGTTACTGCTCCGAAGACACAGGCAGAAAACTGTCCTACTGAAGAGAGCACTGCAGGTCACTATCAGACCTGGAAAGAGACCTCTGAGTTCGCACTTCGGAGTGTTTGTGACTTTTTTTTAACATTCAGCCTTCTTTAAACTTATTAAAAAGCTCAGAGCAAACAAACAAAACACATCTCCACCACCACCCCGTGTGGCTGTGGCCCTGACTTTGTCATTTAGATTATCAGTTTAAACTGAACTGGATCCTGGGTGACACCTCAGAAAAAACCCACCTTATTCAGATTTCATTAAAGGAAAACCGTTCCATTTATAAAAGATTCCTTTGTAAAGCCAACAGAAACACAGAGCTTCAGTACAGAAAGCTTTCCCAGAAATAAAGGGAAGCTAAGTATCAAACAGAGGACTGATTTTCATCCTGTGTTTTGATGCTCATAAAAGTGTTTTACTGCCACGGGTATTTCTTGACTGTGTTTTAAATTACAGACCAGCTCATGCAAAACCAGGAGCCGTTAGTAGCGGGTGGCCTCTCCTCTGCTTTTATGGAGCGAAAATTTTATTCTCCCTCCCGAATGCCAGTGATTTTGATCAAAGTCCTGGCGGGACACCCGCCTCGGCGGCTGAAAGGACAGCAGCATTAAATCAATTCCCTAGGCAACCTCCCAGGCTGGGCTGGGATTGTTAAAATAATGAGTTGTGCACCACTTGATCCCAACCCACCAGCTGATCCCCGTTTTTACGGACAATAGGTAGCACAGAACCAGAAAGCGCCTGTGACTGCTCAGAATGTTTCTCACAAATAGTGCATCTTCAGCTGACAAAACTTCACTTTTTTTTTTCTGTAACACCCTACTGGCATTTTTAAATCTAGGAAAAGCATCCTTCAGAGTTATAAACAAAATAAAAAAAAAAGAAGTGTTCTCAACCTTATTCCATGGAGCTGCTGTTTGAAGAACCAGAAAGGTTTTTAACAGCAAGCATTGCACTCTGCTGCCTCTCACCTCCCAAAAACTCTATTTTCTTTCCACATCCCACATCATCTTTAACTCAGGTGTTTCATTGCAGGGTTGAATCCTGCCTTTCTTTTCAGTATCTTTACCTGCAGTTGCTCTTTCCCATTTCAGAATGAACACCTGAAATTTTCTTTAAGTTTTGCAACATACAGGCCAGAAGTCCCAAGGACAAGTAAATCAGGAGAGCCCCCTGGAAACAGGCAAACATTGTGCTTTATAACTCAGGAGTTAAAGCACACTTTAAACAAAGAGCCTATGACTGGTCCATCAGATAAGGCTTATATCTTTCTCGCTGGAATTTAATAATACTTCTTCTAGAAACACTTTTTGGTCAGCTGGAGTTGAAGTTCCCAGAAATACAGAGTTGCTTAATTACAACAAAACGTGCATGGAGTTTAATTCCTAGCTCATTGTACTTCCTTTTTTTAAAAAAAAACAAAACCTGGTTTGTGGAGTAGGTTATTAGCCCCTAAAGAAGGTACTTTTAGGAAGGACTCAATCCAGCGAGAGGTTTGACTCCTCTCAACCCCCACCTACTCCAGCACCTTTCAGGTGGGGACCAAGCGTGTTCCCAAAGCAGTTCCGCAGCACTGCTGGCTGATGTCCTCTGCTCCCCAGGGCTGTAGGCTAAGCCTCATTTAACACGGTCTGGCCCCGGTCAGGGCGAACCGAGCGGCTGCAGCCGGCTCCGGTTTCAGCTCATCACCGGCCCAGGTGTGCTGCGGCGCAGCCCCGGGGCACACGGCAAACGCCGGGCTGACCCCGGGGAGCGGCCGGGAGTTCATCCCGCCCGGGCCGCGATGGACCCAGCGGAACGAACGCGGCCACACGCGGGCTGCGGCAGCGGCCGCGGGCGGCCCCGGGAGCACCGCGGGGAGAGCCCCGGCCGGCTGCCGGGGAGCGAGCGGGCCGGGCCGCGCGGGGCCGCCCGGGCCGGAACGGCGGGTCACAAATAAATAAAGAAATGAGAAGGTGCACCTTGCAAACCCTCACCTCAACTTTCGGCCGCAAACACCGGGAAAAAAACCAGCACCAACAGCAAGGGAAAGCCCAGCGGAGGGTCGCAGGGCGCAGTCCCGTCTCGCCGCGGGAGCCCCCCGGGGCCGCACCGACGGACGGGGCTCGGGGGGTCCCGTCCCGCGCTCACTCACCGCGGGCCGCCGGGCTGGGCTGGGTCCAGTCCCCACCACCACAACCTGTCCCGCTCCGAGCACCACTCGCCCCGGTCCGAGCACAACCTGCTCCGCCGTTCAAACCCCCGGCGCTGCCGCCGCCCCGCCCGGCCCGGCCCGGCCCGCCCCCGGGCCCGGAGCGCCGCGAAACCCGGCGCCAGGCTGTGCCCGGAGCGGAGCGGCCCGGCCCGGCCCTGCCGGGGGCGGAGCGGCCGGAGCCGCGATCCACCCCCGGTGTTA
>JAYRBT010000010.1:972207-998573 GCA_036023395.1 Myiotriccus ornatus
TCCGCGCCGAGCGGCGGGGCCGGACCCCTCAGCCCCGCCGTCCCCTCAGCCCCGCCGCCCCCTCAGCCCCCTCAGGCGCGCCCGAGACCGTGCCCCTCAGTCCCGCCGTCCCCTCAGTCCCGCCGTCCCCTCAGCCCCGCCGTCCCCTCAGCTCCCTCAGGCGCGCCCGAGACCGTGCCCCTCAGCCCCGCCGTCCCCTCAGCCCCGCCGTCCCCTCAGCTCCCGCTGCCCCCTCAGCCCCGCGCGGTCCGAACCTCTGCCCCTCACGGCGGGACTCACCGAGCCCGGTGCAGCCGTGCGGAGCGGTGCCGGGGGGAACCGAGGAGGCCGAGGGAGAACGGCGGGAGCGCCGCGGCCCCTGAGGGCGGCCCCTCGCGCGCCGGCGGCGGGTGCCATGGAGACCCCCGGGCCCTCCCGTCCCTCCCTGCCACGGGCAGGGACACCTTCCGCCAGCCCAGGTCGCTCCGATTCCCGTCCAACCCGGCCCTGGACACTCCCAGGGACGGGGCAGCCACAGCTTCTCTGGGCACCCTGTGCCAGGGCCTCCCCTCTGTCATTGTAAAAAAAAAAAAAAAAAATCTTCCGTGAACCTGACCTAAACCGACCGTCCTCCAGTTAAAACCATTCTCCCCTGTCCTATCGCTCCAGCCCCGCTGCGTTTGCTCCCGAAGGATGCAAACGGCCCCTCGCTGCCGGGTGGGCTGCGGGGAAGGCCGGTGCTGTTTATGGCCATTTGCCTGACATCCCACACCCGCAATAAACAGCCTGTGCAGCGCCGACGGCATTTTTCTTGGGCCATTTGGAGGCCAGGTCTGTCCTTTCCCTCCCTGGGATCTTTTGAAGATGTCGCGTCACTCGCAGGCGCAAAGCACAGGAGCTGAACACTTTAATTCCTGTCCTTATCCCTGGTCACAGAGCTGCATGCCCTGATGGAAATACTCTGCTGGGCTTGGCAGTGGCTGAGGGAAGGGAAGGAGCTCCTCAGAGGCAGCGTGGGGGGTTTACGCAATGGAGAAAGTGCTGCTTCTCCCCCAGGCTCAGTCCGTCCAGCCGGGCTCTGCAGGGCTGTTTGTCTGCTCCTGTTACTGCTTTTCCAAGCCAGGCCTCCCACAGAGACAGGATCTGCGACCCCTCAGCCCTGCACAGATGGAAAGCACAGCTTTGAACTGAACCGGGCCTTTCCTGAAGGGGGGAGGGTGTGCTGGTGGTTTTATTCGTTAACAGATAAGCCCTGGATGATAAGGAAAACGGCATTAACAAACAATTACAGGGGCTGACCCTCATGAAATCATTTGTCACTGCAGTCCCAAATCCCTGCGAGGGAACAACATGCTTGGTTCACATTCGCCCACACCTCACCTCTGCTTGCTAGAAATGTAGCATGTGGTTTCCTGTGAGTTTTCTCTCAGCTTTACAGTGGGTTTTGTGATAAATCCTCCTCTGACTCATCTACAGAAACAGAAGTGCAAAGTCCAGAATTATATTTAATTATTACAGAAAATAAATCGTAACTGTACAATTGTGCCCACCTTGGAAAAGCTCTACTTCCCAGACATAGGAACACCCATGAACCCCCACGAGAAATGGATTACTGTTGAGCCTCATTTGTAGTTTGGGGTTAAAACTCAGCTTTGGGGTTTGCTTCAGGGGTTGCCACGTGCAATCCCAAACCCCTGACTGTCTGGGTGACTTTCACAGCCAAGTGTCACGGCAGGGGTTGGCCCAGGCCCCACTGTACAGCGCATAAAAACTCGTCTCAGATTCTCCCCTGACACGGGCACAGCCCCTGGTTTCCAGCCTCCCCTCTCCCCCCCGCTGGTTTCCAACGCGCTGCAGGTACTTCATGGCTCGCTGCTCACCAGCCTCACCCCCGGCAGGACCAGGAACAAAAGCACTAAAGAAGCACCAACATCTATTCTTATTTTAGAACCTCGGGAGTCACAATTTTGCCCTGAAATCAGCAGAGAAAATGCTGACACAGCAACTAATTGTCAGACAAGCAGCGCTCAGCTGTTAAGGGTTTTTTGCACCACACTCTTCTCCCCAGTGTTTCACTGGAAAGGAATCACATAGAAAGAAGAAAAATCTGTAAAACACTTCACTTAAAATAAATATTGGGACTGTGGGAGGTTAAACACAGGTCAAGTGCTTGGTATATAAAACATGTAACAATGAACTTAAGAAATTCAATCTTTATTCTGAGAATATTTACGACATAAATAGTAATACACTCAGATACTGAACATGTCTGCCAAAAATAAAAAAAGAATTTAAGTTCTCATCACCTTCTGGTCCTCCTTTTCAAATTTCTTGTTAAAGTTTTATTTTCATCTAATTTTCAATATTTATAGAACCATCAGAAAAAAAATCCGTAGGATTTCCCTCTTCAAGTGAAAGTTGCGCTCTAAAAATCTGGATTCCTGACATTAATTTATATTCTTTGATATAGCAAGTGATTTTTTCCCCCGAGGAACTTTGTAACAACCTTAACAGCCATAACAGATTACCATTTATATCAGCAACAATGCAACTCATTATTCAAGATTAATGTTTTCTAAAACAAAAACTACACACAAAAAACAGTGTAAGAAAAGAATTCAAACAAAAAGCTCACGTGTAAACACTTCCCAGGAGCTTTGTAAAGGCCTGGAGTTTCTAGCCAGTGTGAGCCGTGCAGCAAGGACGCACCACGGAGGTGTGAACTGACACTGCACCTCCCAAACCTGCTCTGTTGGCTGCTTTTCCTGCTGGGAACACAGGTCCTAGGGATTTAGAAGGTGGAAAACTGGACGACTAATTTAGGACATTATTGCGGAAGAGTTTGGCACCAGAACCTTTTCACTGGTGGCCTGCACGCTGCTACTGAACTTCACTCCCACCTGGGCTATGATATGGGATATATTCTACATAACCCACTAACTGTGGGGCTTCTGTTCGAGACAGGGACCCTCCACATCACGGCACTGTTTGTGATCCCAAACATGCCCTGTACACAAACCACACAACTCAGGGAACTGCTGTTCCTCCACCTATTTACCTCTCAGTGGAGCCTTTGAACCAGCTCACCAACTGTTTCAGCCCCTGCACAAATTTGTTGCTGCTGATGTGATCTAGGATCCTTTCAGATTTCTTTTCCTCTTTCCATATGCCTTTATTTTTCTTCAAGGCCTTCAGCTCTGCCCGAAGGAGCCTCTTGTGGAGTTTCCAGTACAGGCGGGACTCGTGGGGCAGCCCCTCAATCCGGGCTGCTCTGCCCAGCCCTTGGCTCAGGAGCTCTTCGTTCAAGCACATGCTGAGAAATCGACCCTATAAAATGCACAATAAAGATGATACTGTTAAAACAGATTTATTTGGGGGGTTGTGGGAACTCCCCCAGAGGTACAAGCTTTAATCACAGCTGTTAATCTATGCTCTGGCAGAAGAAGTTCAAAGTGAAGAGGAATCCAGCAGACTTAAACCCCAGCTCTGATGTGAGGCCCTGGCACAGATTGCCCAGAGAAGCTGTGGCTGCCCCAGCCCTGGAAGTGTTCAAAGCCAGGATAGACAGGGCTTGGAGCAACCTGGGCTAGTGGAAGATGTCCCTGTCAGCATCTGACAGAGAGACACACTCCTGTCATGGGTCAGTCTGTGAAAATACTGGTCTTAAAGTCAGACTTGCAAATGCCACATTTAGAATTCATATCCAAAGAGACAAATCATAAATAATAACATTCCTTCAATGAATGGAGATAACAGAATTGCATGCCTACAGTCCAACTCGAAACCGTGGAAAAAAGCCAGTTCTGGAGGCTCTATTTACCTTATTCACTAAAACGAGGCACTCCAGGGCCGAGCCCTCCCTTCCCAGGAGCTGGAACCACATGGGCTGCTGGGGGCTCAGCTCTCTCTGCAGCCAGGCCGTGCCACTGGGAGCCACCTCCACACCCGCCAGTCGGATCAGCAGGAGCCCCTCCGACTGCCCTGGCAACAGAGGGACAAGTTTGGTGCTGGAGGGAAGCTCATGCTTTGCACAGACCCTCAGCTCTTGGTAATGAATTTATTCCCGTGTACTTAAAGAATCCCTTTTAGTTCCCCAAAGGACTTATTTGCAAACAGGAATTCGGTCTCATCTCTCCTTCAGTAAAAAAAAGTAAAATTCAAGATTGCACAAGTGGTTTATGCTGGTTTGGGTTATTTTGCATACAGAGAGAGACCTGTTCCCATCATCAGTCACTGTCACTTATCCAAAGGGGCAGGGGCATTAACACCTGCTGGTGCTTGCACACACACCTGAGTGTGTGACTCAGAACTCAGGGACAGTTTCTTTCTGACAGCAAAACTGTCCCCCAAAACGGGTGTCTGCAAAGAAAAGCACAAACCCAACCAAGTCCTTTTTCCAGGAGCGAGATGAGCTGTGCAAGCAGAAGCACTGCCTGTGTGCTCACTTCTGCTGCTGGAAAATACCAGAGTAACAAATAACACAAACACTGTATTGATAAATTCTCTGTATGGGTCTCCTCCTGTCTTTTATTCCCCAGTTTCCCACCTGGAAAGCACGGATAGACCAAAAGGCAGAGCTGGAAATGTTTCAGCCCTTCCTCCCAACCTTGAAGCCGCTCTGAGAGCAGCACATTTCATCCCTACCCTTGTTCTTCACATTCCTTATTACTTACATTTTCTCTGGATGGCTGTGATGAAAGGAATGCTGATGGGAATGTGCTCAACTTCCAGGCCCTGCTCTGTGACACGACGTAATTTCCCTCTCAGTTTCACATTCTTTTCTACAAACTCTACAGGTATATCCAAAGCACTTGTAAACTTTGTTGTCTATTGATGGAAGCAAGAGCAAGACAAAGTTTTATGAAAAAAAGTAGAGTGATTAAAGTCACATTAAATCAAACGTCTTCTTAAAATAGTTTGGGAAATTATAGATCTATTGTTAGAGAGCATGGACAAATAAATACAGATATATACTTAACAGTGAGCAGCTGCAGAGGCTGTGCCAGCCTTTCCACACTCACCACGTTCCCTGGCTTACAGGACCTGCAGCATCGGGGTGGACATAAAAGCCAGGTTTAGAGACAGAACAGAAACTGCCATTTTTTGAGCAATGCCTATTGAAGTTCACTTGATTCACCGCGAAAGGAGCATTTTAGAAGTGGCCTGAATGCTGCTGGGACAAGGTAAAAGGAAGCCAAAGGACAGACACGCTGAACACAAAGGCAGAGCAGGATGGGCAGAGACAGCCCTGCCTTCCATACAGGAGGAAACGAGGAGAGGGACAAAGGCAGGTGAACAGCTTTGGGAAGATCACAAGGAGATTAAATTTGATACCACAGCCCGGGAGGATCCCGAGGGGGTGTTATGTGATCACACAGGGAAACCAAGCTGAGCAGCAGCAAAGACTTGGGCTGTGGCACAGGAATGGAGTGAACACTGGTTTGGGGTGGAGGGAGAGGGACAGGTGAGACCCCCAGGACTGCAGACACTGAGGTCTCACCGTAAGAGGCCTTTGCAGAGCACTGACCTAGTTCTACTCAACTGTGAAACCCACCGACCTGCTGAGGTACAAGTGCTGGGGACTAGACCCCCAAACACCAGGCTTAAGGCAAAGACCTGTCTCCTGTGTGTTATTTATTCACCAGTAAATTCTGGGGTCCCTAAGGCCTCCCACCAGGAACACGGGAATTCAGGACCTTGCAGGCAGGAAGCCTGAAGGGTTTTTAGGAACAGAAGCTGTCCTCGACTGCTCTGGAAGCTCCACCACAGAGATTAACACCTTCACAGGCCCCTGGGTCAAAACCAACCAACCAAAAAAATATAATTCTGGCAACATTTGCAGTTCATGTTTTCTGGTGGGATTGTAAAGCAGAAACTCTACACAAAAGTTCTCTCGTAGCCTTTGGAATTGTGCAGAGGGAAGAGGAGGGTACCTGTTACTCCTAAGCAGCTGGAACCCTGTGGGAGTCGGGTCACTCCCTGCCCACGGAGGCTCAGCTTCTCCAGGCACCAGTGGTGTGGTGTTAGTGCAGCCTGACCTGACCACTCCAGGGAGCAGAGGAAGATTTGGGTGATGTTTAATAGCATTCAAAGGCAGTTCTGTGCGTGGAAGGATGGTGAGTACAGGCGAGGCAAGTGCTGTGTTTGGACATGTGAGGGTGCTCGAGCTGCACTGAGGGAGAGGGGAAGGGCCTTTACCCATCCCAGGGGCTTTGGGAACAGGCTCTGGGTGGGAGCAAAAGTGGGGGCGAGGGGGCGGCTCGGTATCACGAGCCCCTCGGTGTTGGTGCCCCCCGAGATCTGAATCAAACTTTGCCACTGCTTTTTCTCAGCAGCTGGGGCTGGACCGTTATGATTCAGCAATTGCATCGCGAGCCTTGTATGCTCGGCTAACACGCTGTTTTGGGGAGAAGACAATCCCGAGAGGAATGGACGTCTGGGCAGGAGCCCCCAGGAGCGAACTCAGCAGGACGGGGAAGGCAATTCCAGCGCGGGGGGGTCGCGACCCCCGAGCAGCGAGCCCTGCTCGGAACAGACCCAAAGGAGGGCAGAGCTGTGCCCGCGGACTGAGCGGCACGAGAAGGGACAGGCACCACCAACAAACAGCGGCGAGAGCCCTCGGTGCCGGGAAACAGATGCCATCCATGACCCCCGGGTGCGTTAAACGAGCCAGCAGCGGAGAGCCCCGAAGATGGAGGAGCGGGGAGCCCTCCGAGGGAACACCCGGCTCCTGCTGCCGTGGAATGGAATAAACACAGCAGTCCCTCAGCTCGGTGCGGGAACCGGCGGGACAGCAACGGGACCGCGCCTGGGCTCGGCCGGCCAAGCCGGGGTCCCCACAGCAGGGTCCCTACCCCGGGGTCCCCACAGCAGGGTCCCTACCCCGGGGTCCCCACAGCGGGGTCCCTCCCCCGGGGTCCCCACAGCAGGATCCCTACCCCGAGGTCCCCACAGCAGGGTCCCCACAGCGGGGTCCCCACAGCAGGGTCCCCACTGCAGGGTCCCTACCCCGGGGTCCCTACCCCAGGGTCCCCACCCCAGAGTCCCCAGCCCCGCACTCACCAGGCGGACGCTCCGCGCCAGCAGCAGCACCGCGGCCACGGCCGCGCCGGCGCTCAGGCCCTGCGGGCAGAGAGAGGGGGTCAGGGGGGCCGGGGGCTCGGGGGGCTCGGCGGGACCCCCCGGCCGCCCCCGTTACCCGCAGCAGCCCCAGGTGCGCGTCCGCCCACTCGGAGAGCCGGGCCAGGCCCTGCCCCAGCCGGCCGGGCCCGCCGGGCCGCTCCGCCATGGCCGCGCCCCGAGCGGGCGGGGACGGCGGGACACGGGCAGGGAGCGGGGCGGGCGGGCGCTCCGGCACCGGCCAGAGAGCCGCCCTGCCCCGGCGGGCGCTCCGGCACCGGCCAGAGAGCCGCCCTGCCCCGGGCGGGCGCTCCGGCACCGGCCAGAGAGCCGCCCTGTCTGGGAGGGCGCTCCGGCACCGGCCAGAGAGCCGCCCTGCCCCGGGACGGCGCTCCGGCATCGGCCAGAGAGCCGCCCTGCCCCGGGCGGGCGCTCCGGCACCGGCCAGAGCCGCCCTGCCCCGGGCGGACACTCCAGCATGGGCCAGAGAGAGCCGCCCTGCCCCGGGCGGGCGCTCCAGCATCGGCCAGAGAGCCGCCCTGCCCCGGGAGGGCACTCCAGCACCGGCCAGAGCCGCCCTGCCCCGGGCGGGGCCACCTTCCCCAGGCCGGGCTGCTCCCTCCATCCAGCCTGGCCTTGGGCGCTCCCAGGGCTGGGGCAGCCACAGCCTCTCTGGGCAACCTGTGCCAGGGCCTGCCCACCCTCCCAGGGAAAGATTCCTTCCCAGTATCCCATCTAGCCCTGCCCTCTGGCACTGGGAAGCCATTGCCCTTGCCCTGTCCCTCCATCCCTTGTCCCAAACCCCTCTCCAGCTCTCCTGGAGCCCCTTTAGGCTCCGGGAGGGGCTCTCAGGTCTCCCTGGAGCCTTCTCTTCTCCGCTTTGAACTCTGCCAACCTGAGACACACCTCTGACCTGCCAGATGCTCCTTTCTTCTTGTCTTTTTAAGGCTTTTGTTTGGTTTGTGTTTGTTAAAGGCGTTTTAAGTCTTCAGTAATTCTAATATACTTTTTTTTTTTTTAAATCACTTTAGAAGAGAATTGGTAGAAAAAAGCAGCAACATCAAAATTTTACTGCTTCCCTTCAGCAACCTGTTAATGAGCTGGCACAGCACTAACATTTCTGACTTACCAAATAGCTACTTAGATTAAAAGCACTAATCCATCGCTTGTTTCAGCAGTTTGGAAGAATAAACAGTTACTTAATTCAAGTCACATTTCATACATATTCTGACCAATTTAGAGTGTATGTGTAACTTTGACATTGTTGAGATCATCTAATAATTGATAAGCAATCCTCAACCCATCTTTATTAGTAATAAGTTTCACTGTCACCTTCAAAAGGAGTGAAACAAAATCACACAGTAAAGCCCAACGCTAAAAAACCTGGGAATTTAATTTCCCCATCTTCTGCACTTGAGATGGTTTTCCTCGAAGTCAGAAAAGTTAAAAATCTCGAGGTATGGACAAGCTGTGATTAAATCAGTGGCCTGTGGTTCCAGTGGGGACACAGAACTGAAGTTTGGTCAGTGCAGTGGAGATGAGGGGGCTGGGACTGAAAGGTGCAGCCATAAATCTCTGGTGTATTTTTATGTTGTCTTTGTGCTTATGCAGAGGGGAAAGTGGAAGATTTTCAGCTTGGAGAATAAAAACCATCTGATTTCATTCAGCTTGACTGTGTTGTACTTGAAACAAACTGTGAGAAGTTGTCACTCAGGAGAGGGGAAGGGACAGGAATCAGTGCCAGTGAAAAACGTGAGCACACTGTCCTCTTCCAGACCCCTCTTGCTCCTGATGCCACCGAGACCCTTCGTGCACACCCACCCGTCCCCTCCAGTCACTCCAAAGCTGGGGTTGATTTACTGATCCCCCAGACACACAGCAACAGAAAATCCCCAACCTCCTCCAAGCCCAATACTTCAAACACTGCCAAGGCAAGAGACACAGACAGAGAGACTCATGTGCCCTTCCAAGGGCTGTTTAATAGCGATGCACCATTTACACCCACCGAGGTCCCAGTGCCCTCTCAGCGCGGGCTGTGGGTCACTAAGGCACTCAGGAGGGAGGGCAGGGGGGATAATGCACCGGGAATGTTTCCACCACACGGCATCAGCAGCTGCTGCTGCAGCAGCTCCACCACAGGACTGTGCTCCTTGGATTTATGTGAGGGCAGGACATGTACCTGCTCACTGGGAATTTGGCAACTTTGTCATCACCAACAGCTTTTCTTACCCTGGGCTAGGATCAGTCATGGGTTTCCCACTGATTTCGAGAAGGAATGTTCAAATTTTAGTGATGCAGGGGAAACCCAACACTATCAGTTCATTCCCTCAGACTCACCCTGCTCCGAAGGCCCTGCCCTGGGAGGCCCAGCTGCTGCACCTTCCAGTTACAGCTGCAGGACCTGAGGCTCAGAGGATTGTGCGTTACTCCAGTCCTACCTTAGAGCATTTTGTCCTCAAGACAGTACCTTGAATGTAAGTCAAAATGCTTTGAAACAGCAGAAATAAATTAAACAAATGTAATTTGTTTATAAAAATATTTTCTTATAAATCTTTAAAGCTTATAAAAGCCAGAAAATACATTTAAAAGAATCTCCAGAACGTTTCATCCTTTGAGGCGTGGCTCCAGTTCAGAAAGTGAGAAGCAAAGCCCACAGACACCTCACACTGATCTTCCCACAAGGAATTCCATAGTACAACACTTAACCTACACATGAGAATGCCTTTGGCATCCCTCCCCGGGCCAGCTGGCCTGTCAGGTCACTTGTGTGTGACAGTGAAGCCGGGACTGAGCTGGCAACGCTGCCCCTGGACAGACACGGCACGAGGAGCCATTCCAGGGGTGCCGTATGGGATCAGCGGTGGTTGTGCCAGCAGCCACAGCTCTGGAGCTCAGGGAAATGCAGGATATGCAGGGAGGACAGAGGCTGGAACCTTTACTTTCTGAACTGACACGGGGAGGGCAGTGGCGTCACACGCACAGCCACCGCCTCGGCCACACGATCTCACTGCTGTGGCACTAAATACCGACATTCCTGGGTGTGGATTATGGGAGATGTCTGTGTAATAAAACTAAAACAACCTTGCTGGTCCATCCAACGTTTACGTGCATCAATTGCTCCTCTTGCACTTCCAGGAAGACTGTCCTTCGTCCTGCAGCTTTTTAAACTTTGGTCCAAGGAAGAACCACCAGCCAAAGCCCAGGATGAGGCAGATGACGGACTCCACGTAGTAACCGTCCAGGGTGGTCACGCAGGAGCCACCGGCCTTTGTGCAGAGCTGAAACAGGAGCACAACCTGATGCATTAAGAACCTCTGGGAGACACAAACACACACTTCAGAAAGATTAGAGAGCAACTGGTGTCTACTTGCTCTTACTTATGACTAAGTATAGTTGTTGACTCTGCCTTGTTTCTTACACAGGCAGTCAGAGAGGCTTTGGAGCTTTATCAGCACCATGAAAAGTTACAAATCTGTTCTGAAGTAATTTGGGAAATGGAGCACACTGGCCAACAGGGCAAACTCCAGGAAACAGAAACTGCCCCACTGCCTCAGACTGGCTTGGAGGTGCAACCACTGATCCCAATCCCATGGAGAAAGATGATGATTTAACAGCCATCCATGCTATGGTCTCCCCGTCCCTGGAAGTGTTCGAGGCCAGGCTGGACAGGGCTTGGAGCAACCTGGTCTAATGGAAGGTGTCCCTGCACAGGGCAGGGGAGGAACAGAATGAGATTTAAGGTCCCTTCCAACCCAAACCACTCCGGGATTCTCTGTCTGGGAGAAACACACCCAGGATGGTTTTTAACCCCCAGCATTCAAAGGGTGAGTGTACAGCACGGGACTGTCTCTGCTATTGTTTGGCTTTCAACACTGCTCTAATCCCAGGATAAATCAATCCCCTGAGCTGAGGCTCTGCCAGCACTTTCTGAGATGTGTCAAAATCAGATTAGGAATAAGAAGGGAGTGGTGGTGGAATGTTACCAACTGGGAGGATGTGAGAAAAGATCAGAGGAGTGAGGTGACGGAGGAAGGACAAAGTTCAGTAGAGGCCCAGGCCCAGGGAACCTAATTAGTGACAAGCTAATGAGGGAGCCTGAAACAGCATCTGCTGTGGAAGCAGTTTCCCCTCTGCAAGAAGTAAAAACTGCAAGTCCAGCTCAGACAAGTCATGCTGGATTTCCAGAACACTTTGTTTAGAGAACCTCCACATCCTAAAGAGTCCTGGCATTCAGGAGTGAAATAAATCTCACTCATGAGCACACAAAAAACCTCCCAAACATTTCCACTCTTCAGCCACATTAAGTGTCTCATCTGCCATGAGGAGGTGAATTTGAAACCTCGCTTTCCCAGCAGTTTTGTGTCCTGTTGTTTGATCTGTGTACAGGGCACAGTAAGTTCTTTGTTCTCTTCCAGAGGGCTCCCAGGACTGGGAATGCAGCCAGTCCCACTGCTCAGTTTCAGGGGGAAAGTGAACACCAAAGTCAGGGAGCAGAGCAGCATCATGGAGAAGGGATCAAGGCAGGCAGAGAGGAAACCTCCAGGAAGACAGGAGGAAGAAAAACCTGTACAAGAATGGAGGGACTTGGAGGACAGACAGCCCTGCCCAGGATAGAGCCCCTAGTGACACAAACATACCTACAGCCTCCTCACACCAGAGCACATGGCACCAATCTGGAGCTTCTGCCACAGCTTTTCATCCCAGCCCCAAAAGAAAGGGATTGCAACTGCAAATCCCTGGTAAGACGCTGGTTAGTCAGAGCAGACAGAAAAAAGCAGACCATTTTGTCAGACGGGAAAAACGGCTCCACCAGTGGGAACTTTTAAGCACGAGCTGTGCACTGTGAAGGCTGTCAAAGGCAAACGGATACTCCAAGAAGCAATTCAATTGTGACATTATTGAGCAGGGCCCCCCTGGGCCCCCTGACTCACCTCTGCAGCCGCGGCAGTGCCGCAGGAGTGGCCCTGGGCCCCGGCACACTCCTTCACCGTGAGGGGATCCACCAGCCAGAGGGCCACGGTGGAGGGCCAGTTGCCCCCCAGGTTGGACACCGTGTTCAGCAGGGTCATGTAGGTGCCCCCGATGAGCGGGTCGCTCACCTTGGCGTTGAAGGCCATGATTGCCACGTACATGCTGTACAGGGTGATCTGAGGGGACAAACACACACACAGGGGTCTCCACAGGCACCACAACTCAAATCCCCAACGGCAAAACTCTCCTGAAGTTAGCAACAGTCACTGAAAAACAATCCCAACAGCTTAAAATCACCCAAGGGAGCAATTCCTGCTGCAGCCTGTCCCTCTGCTGACACGAGCAGTGGCCCTGCCACTTGCCTCAAGTCACGCTGCATGACTGGAGTCATGCCCCACCTGCACTGGCGTGACGCAGGTTATCAAACCAAAACACAACAAGGCCAGCTAAAATAGCATCTAAGCCCAACGCTGTTGTATGTAAAAGCAACTCTCACAGCATCATACATTTCAGTTCTAATCCAAAGCCAGGTTTTCCAGGCCTCTGGATCAGATCCATTATGATGTTCCTCCAACAAGCTAGCATTTTTTCTAGGAGCAGGATCGTATAACTTGATGGATCTGCAGAAGCAGCACAATCACCACTGTGCCTGTCAAACTCTGCCAGAGTGCTGGGATTTCTCCAGCTCCACTGTGCTTTTGAGCCTCTGCCTCTGAGGAAAAAATAACCTGGGAAACAAAACCAGATCTGGACAACTCACAGCAGCTCCACAGATGCTGTCCAATGGAGCACAAGGGAGTAGGGAGAACTAACACTGGGGAGAGTATCAGAAGTCAGTACAGCCACACAGACCAGGCTTGGAGGGCTTCCAGTGAGACCCAGGACAAAGCAGGTGACAGCATTTACATCCCTGGAGGTGATGGATGTGACTCACCCTCCCACCTCCCCTTCCCAGGGTGTGTTACCTGATGGAGAGCATAGCTCAGCACCACCACAGCGTAGTAGTACGCGGGAAATCCTCCCTCGTGCTTCACTTTAGGAGCCCACCACACCAGGAAAGCAAACTCCAGGCCAAAGAGCAACCTGGAGGGGTGAGAATTTGTAATTCAAATAATTCTTCCCATTTGTTCCCTCAACACGAAGCAACTAATGAACATTTATAGAGAGTACACCGAAACAGTTTAGATCTAAACAGTTACAACTATTTCTGTCTTAGATATTAAATATTTCACAAGCAGTGAAATTGTTAAATAACAGCAGGAGAACTTTGCTCTGATGGTGCTGTACATACATCTTTAAAACACCTCGTGCTCTTCTTTCTCACAGGTGATGCTGCATGAATTATCTTCAAGGCCCAGGACAGAATTCAGCTCCCTGTGAGAATCCTGACACACTTTCTTGCAGCTGGAAGTTAGAGAGTTACGCAAGAAACCCTACACTTGATCTAAATACACAAACTGAACACACAAATTACTGTGTTTCTGTAAAATGAGGTTTTACCTGAAAGGCATTGCTTTGTAGAAGGTGTTCAGGGGCTGGGGGCCTGCTGTGTATTTGCTGATAACCAGGGGCAAGATGATCTGTAAAGGAACCATTGGAACTGCCAGCAGAGCCAGGTGCTCTTTGGGGACGCCCTCCTCCACCAGTTTGAGTCCTGTTACAGCATCTGCTGCTGAAAATCCAACCTGCAAGAGGAATCAGACAAAACAGACTGAGGAAAGCAGTGGGAGCTTGGCTAGAAATTCAATTTACTATTAAGTAAATTGAGAAATGGGATAGAAGACCAGTCACTTCTGCCTCTGATTTGACTTCCAAATTAGTTCTACATGTTCTACAGTAGCACACTCTTATTGTCATCAGTGCCAAAACCAGGCCAAGAACACTGCCACTCGTGCCTGTGCCCTCAGTGCTGTTGGCATACACAGTGTCCAACAGGAAGCCATGGAAACCCAGTCTGGACACAGCTGCAGTCTCTGAGAACAGTACTGGAGTTAAAAGAAACATTTTCTGCCCTTTTAACTGCAGGCTACACAGTCTGTTTGAAAATGTTTTAAAATGTTTAAAAAACAAATTACTGTTATACCAGACTGCAATCAAACTCCTCTGTAATACTTGTGTAAACACAAAAGCTCAAACAAACGTTTTCTGCTGTCCAGCCCTGCTCAGCACGATGATACAAACAATTCTGCTTCAAACTCCATGTGAAAGTCCACAACTCTGATGAGAAGCAATAGCAAAACTAAGAAATAAGTTCCATCCCAGGGACTCAGCAGCCTTCCAGACCCCGACACCAGCATTTAACAATGCAGACATGTATTTACTTACTTTGGACGTGAGGATCAAGAGACAGAAGGTAAGAACTGCTGGCATCTTGATTATTGAGAAGAGCAGCCTGTAAGTATCAGTGATGCCTTTTGTTTCTTCTTTTGCTGGTATTAGCTCCTTGTTCTCCTTTTTCAAAAAGGCAACCAGTGTAGTGGTAACTAAGAAGACAGCTCCCCAGAAAAACAGGAAATCTGGAGGGGAAAATAAAAAGATTAAAAAAAAACCTTTGTAGCAGCCTTCACTGACAATTCACCGAGTATCTAAAATGCAGTTATTTTGCTAAATGTAAACGTGATCATCAAAATTGACTAAAACCAAGCAGCAAAAGCAAACCACAAGCACAGAGGTACACACAGTGAGTGGCACAGCTCTTCCCTCCGCAGGATCGAGGTGTTTGCTGGCGCTGAGGTGGAGCAGCAGCAGCAAACCGGGTCACTTCCCTGCTGTTTGCTGGGTTAGTACCACAGTGAGCACGTTGGAGGAGAAACAGGAACACAAATGGAAGTGCTGATGGCTCACACAGGCAACCACTAAAGGCTGATAAAGGACGTGTAATAGTTACAAGACAGGGAAAAACCTGCAGAGGAAGAATTCCTTCCCAGCTCTGCAGTGATTTACCAGGTACTCACGGAGTTCTGTGCTCACTTCTACACTCCCTATCCAGTATCTGTCTCCCATCTGGAGGAAACAAAGACCTGTGAGCGTGGAGATGGCCTGATGAAAGGTCTCACGGTCACAAGGAACCCTCAAATATGTCTGGCTGACGGGGATCCCTGCCAAGGTTCAGGTATTTTAAACACAGCTCATATCTGCTGAACTGTGGGTGTGAAGGCAGCAACAGCAAAACACAGCAAGCAGTACTTTTTGAGTTAGTGAGTGGTTAATCTAAGGTAATCCTATCCTATCCTCTCCCTCCAGGAGAGAGGCAAGAAAGAACTCAGTAACAAGCAGGGGGCAGGACAGAAGCAGCCTTTAATCTTCCTAGTCACGAGCAACTCCAGAAGTCTCTGGGAGACTTGAAAGGAAGAAGCGAGGGCTGGTGAAAGGGCAGAGGTTTAGTCAATTATTACCTGCTCCTTATGTCCAGGAAGAGAACAAGAAAATGGGCAAGGACTGCTTTAGGTGCATCCACCATTCTCAGGGTAAAAGAAAAAAGGCTTTTCGAACCATTTTTTTCTGTTTCCACACCAGCTACTTTTCTTTTTCCTAAAGATCTCATAACCAATGGCATCGGATTCCTGTTAAAGGTGCCCTTAACACAAACTTTGAAGCCAGGATGCATTTTCAGAGCATCTTACTAATCACAGTAGCTGGCTACAAAGAACCGAGGAGCAGTTCTCTAATAATAACCCTGGGCATTATCACTGCAGTGAGAGATGCTCCGTGTGAGAATGGGGATAGAAATAGCTCTGAGCATCATCACATGAGCACTCTTGATCAGGTCAGCCCTGTCAGCTGCAGCAGAGCACTGCAAGGGCTGCATCAGCAACAAAGCAAGGCAAGAGAAAAAGAAAAAACCCTCATATATAATAGTCCACATTAAAAGAATGGGGTTTCTTTGAAGTTGTAGGCAGTGTACACAAAAATAAGGTTAATTTCCTTCCAAACACAGTAAGCTTCAATAACAGGCTACAAGCAAAAGAACTCTGAAATTACAGTTTACACAAGGGATTTCAAGCACAAAATTTTCTGGTCCCACCACTGCTGCCTCCCCACCCCGATTTTGTCTCTGCCCCTACACTGTGGCTAACAAAATAAACCACTGTGATCAGGGGTGGATCAGGCTGGAAAACAACCATCCAGAAGGTGCCCGGGCGTCCAGGTCACAGCTGCACCTGCACAGGCACACCACTCCTGCCAGGAGGAGGCCCTGGCCCAGCTCACTGCGTGCTGCCTTCAAGGGGCACCTCTGCCCTGTGCTCACACTTCCCTCTCCTCCCACATGCTCCAGCAGGCTCTCGTGTGACCGCGCAGCAAAGCGGGCAGGAACCGCCAAACCCAGCCAAGCTGCCCCTGCCTTCAAAAATCCAAGTCACCTGATCTGCAGCTGCTGAATAAACTCCTGGATGTGCCAGCACAAACCACCACCCCACAGAAAGGCATCTCCCATTTTCTTCTCTAGACCTTTGTCCTGAAACAGCCTAACACAGCACTTGGTTTGATGGATGGTTTTACACTGTCCACATTATTTCCTGAGGTTAATCACAAATGCTGTTGCTTCTCAACAACTCGAAGCTGACTTGAGATCACAGAATCACAGAATGTCCTGAGCTGGAAGGGACCCACAAGGATCATCAGTCCAACTCCTGTCCCTGCACAGACACCCCAACAATCCCACCCTGTCCCTCAGAGCGTTGTCCAAACCCTCCTGGAGCTCTGGCAGCCTTGGGGCTGTGCCCACTGCCCTGGGGAGCCTGTTCAGTGCCAGCCACCCTCTGGGGGAAGAACCTTTCCCTGAATCCAACCTGACCCTGCCTGACCTGTCCCTGGTCCCCAGCACTGCCAGGCAGTGGCTGCAGTCTGGCAGTGGGCACAGTGCCTGGCACAGTGGGCACACTGGGTGCCAGACCCGCAGGCTGCCCAACCACACTCAGCACTCCCCCAGCACAGGACACAAGTCCTCGGGGTGTGCTCCCCAAAACCTCCCTCAGCACAGGGAATCTGCTTTGCAACACCCACCTACAGCAGGGACGGGCCTTTTAGCCACCCTTTTGCTAAAGCAAACAACAGCCCAGGGGGTGTCCCAGGGGCTGTAGGGAGCGAGCTCCGCTGCCACCACCGAGTCCCCCTGGAGAGGGGACCCTGCCCCAGACAGGGCCTGAGTCACTGCTCACAGGGACAGCTTGTCCCCGTGCCCAGCAGCTGATGGACACACGTCCTGAGGGGGACAGGCTGCGTAACAGTCATCACATGGTGCTGAGTCTCACGTCAGGGCAGCAGCTCCTGGCTCCAAATCCAAAACCAAGCCCTCGCCACAAGATTTCTCCTTGCAGCACAAATTCGTTTTTGTGGGATTCTCAATAAGCACAAAGCTACTGGTGGAGCTTTAACTGACAGTGAAACCAGGGAGGGGCTGTTCTTCCCTGTGTTATTTGGAAAATCCCTCCCTCTGCTCTCAACACTCTGCTGGCCTAGAGCCCACAGCCACCCTCTTCATTCCTTCTGACCTCGTTATTCATACAAGGAATAACCAAGTACAAACTGCACCAGAAGCTTCATCCCATGCCCACCTTGTGCCAAAAGGTAACTTTTCTGGGACGTGTCTGGTGCTTCCTCAACCCCAGAAAGAGATGTTCAGGGATTTTGAGAACAGCAACCCAAAGTGGAGGAGATAAAAGCATGACCAGCAAGTGGTCACACTGGAAATGGAGGAAAGAAATTGGAGATCTACTACCCATGGAAGTTTAAAGGGTAGAAAAAAAGATTAGGATCAGCAGGAAAAAGAAAATCACTTCAAAACCAAGCAGGTGTCAATAGGGAATCTTGGAAACAGAATTACATGAAAAGGATTTACAGGCAACACTGGGGTTTTATGGGTAGATGGGATGGACTGAATTCGGGATGTAGAAGATAAAAGCACACCCAGTGTGGGTTATGGGAGAGAATCTCTGAGATGCTGCTTCCAGGAAGACACTTGGCCTTAGAGCAGCTCCACACAAAAGGGTTGGTAGAGGTCACCTGAGAGCTGAGCACAGGGAAACTCAACTCATGGGTGGCCGTGGGGCAGCAGGGATAAGGGGGGAGTCACACGGAGCTCTGCCCTGGGTTGCCACCACTCTCCTGACATGCTGTGACCTCTCTCTAACAGCCCTGGGCAAACAGACCCGGTATCTACCCCGAAAAATCACAGGGCTTGGAAAAGCAAAGAGCAATCAAACAAGAAACAAGTCTGAGTTCACCCAAGCAAGACACAGAACCCGCCAGAGCTGCTCCTTGGAGAGGCAGAGGAGCTTTGTGTATTTCCCAAAACTAATTTCCTGCCCCAAAAATCAGAAATCCAACAGCTGAGAGGATGGAAGGACTCTCTGAAGGTAAATGGGCACCCCTGTGCTCTTGCTGGAGTGACCAAGGCCACATGGGGATTGTCACACACCTTCAGGGGGATGTCAATAGATTTCACAGGGAGGAAAAAAACGTCCACAGAGGCTGACCCTGCTGTCTCCACACTGTTTATCTGGGTGTGCTCTGCACCACATCAAACAGCAAAGCCTCTTCTGCTGAGAGATCTGACCAACTGCAGCACAGAACTGGCAAAGCCCTGTTACAGCAGAAAGGGACACCTTTAAAGTGCTTTCCTGAAGGAAATCAAGAGCAGCTGAAAGCCAGCAGGGAAGGTAGGAGCAGTGGGCTAGTGTGGCTCCCAAGGGGAGAACAGGAGACAACGCTGGGGATGTCACAGAGCCCTGCCCTGGGCAGGAGGGAGCCAACAGCACACCTTGGAAAGCAAAACGTGGCAACGAAATCACTACGAAAAGCTGCCTAGAAATGAAGCCTTGAAGCCAAAGGACTGTCACATTCAAGCTCAAAAATAGTTAACTCCCTTCCTAACCCTGCCCTCTCTGCTCAGCCATGCACAGTGAGCCCCCAGCACCTGGGTTACAGCAGGGAGCAGGGCTCACATCACACCTGCAGCAGGAACATGGGAAAAAGGGATCAGGGGTCCCTGACCAACTGTCCCTGTGCTTGGCAGGGAAAGCCTGAGCCAGGGGATTCTTTCCAAGTCACCACCCTCCCTCTCTAGCCACAGTTTCACAGCAGTGCCCAGGAGAACAGGGAGATGAGGAAGCAGAGGCAGGTTTTTCATGGCAGAGCTTTGAGATGCCAAAAGAGAACATGGTGATGATCACCTGCATCTCACCTAGCCAGAGAAGGCTGCCTGCAGCTGGCTAGAGAAACCCTATATCCCTGGTGGGATATAGGTACCTTGGGACAGGTATCACCCCAGGACTGACAGGTATCACCCCAGGACTGACAGGTATCACCCCAGGACTGAGCCACACACATTTGCTGTTTGCCAGTCCTGTATTCTTCTCAGAAAAAAGAGAAACTCCCATCCCAAAAGAGAAACTCCAGGCTAGCAGTATGAGGGGTGTGTTTGCAGAGCTTGTGTGTCCCCACTAGTTCAGTTGAGCTAAACAGATAAAACTTGCTTAACCTTCCTCAGTTTTTCCAGCTCTTGATTTATCCCTGCATCCTCATCATCCTGTCCCAAGCAGGCATCACTGCTGGACTCACCCACCCAAGAGGGACACAGCTCCCTTGGGCAGGGGGGTGTCACCCAGTCACCTACTCAGTGCTCCCTGAACCCAGGCTTCCAGGTCACAGCTTTGCAGGTGGGGCAGGTGCTCATATCCAGGATGGCTCTCCAGAGTTGGACATGGACATTCCCACTCTCCAGTAACACATCAAAGCCTTTCAGTCACTGCTTTCCATGCTACAGCACTAACTCTCCAAGCATGACCTGTTCCTTTGCTCCTGGATTTTTCCTTCTGGATGTATCCATATTAAACTGACCTTCTCCAAGACTTACAGAATCATGGAATATCCTGAGTTGGAATGGACACACAAAGATCATTGAGTCCAAATCCTGGCCCTGCACAGACACCTCAACAATCCCACCCTGTCCCTGAGAGGATCACCCAAACCCTCCTGGAGCTCTGGCAGCCTTGGGGCTGTGCCCACTGCCCTGGGGAGCCTGTTCAGTGCCAACCACCCTCTGGGGGAAGAACTTCTCAGCAGCCTCTTAGCCCACAGTGCATTTATTCACCCTCTTTTATTGCCTCACACATTATTTTTTTCTCCCAAGATTATCACCATGGAATTCACACCCTCAGGAAGGAGCTGAAATGCTCAGTCAGGCTTTGAGAAGACAAACCACCACACTTGCCAAAAGGAGCTCCATGGTGAAGGCTTTAGCTGTCAACCTTGACCCTCACCCTGCCTTATCTGGAGCAAATATTCCTCTGTCATGGACATCACGAGTGAGCAGGCACTGAAAACCTCAAGGGGTCACACGCCAACCCTGAGACACCGAGCAAGCAGTGGCTGTGCAGGTGGGGAAATGGTGGGGAAATGAGGAAGAGGAGGATATTAAGTGGTAGTGAAGATGGGACCAGTGTGGTGGAGGCAGGAGGTAAAGGCAGGTTTGTGGTATTCTCACCCAAATTAAAGTGTCTAAAAAAGGCAGAAAATGAGCTTGAAACACCTGTGCCAGGGAGTAGGGTTTGGCCACACTCAGTCACCCACCAAACCAGGGAGCTGGAGATCCTGGCCCAGCACAGGAGAGCTGGAAACTTGCAGTGCTGCACTTGGGAAGAGAGAGATAGGTAGGAAAGCTTCCTGCTCTGCAGAGAAGAGCATCACCCTGGGCGTGCTGGTCCATGTCCTCCAGGCTCTGCAGAGCTGGGAGTTCCAGAGCTGAAGGGAGGCCCATCCTGACCTGCAGACCCTGTCAGGAGGGCAGAGAGGGGAGCTGAGAAGGGGGTGAGCATGGCCCACACTGTGCCAGTGCTTCAGGGCTTTGGAAAAGTGCCTCCAGGTCCATTAGAGGTGGATCAACGAGGCCAAAGCCCACGCTGGACATCTCATGTGCCGTCGTCGGCACCGCGCTGGTTCCTCTGGCACTCCACGGGCTGGAGGGATTTCAGGAGACCATAAAAGCGGGAATTGCAACAAAGTCTAGACAGGATGTGATTAAGACCTGAATAAGGATTGCCCCAGAGGTAAGGTCAGGGAAAGGACAGATCCTGGCAAGCCTCCAGAGAGATAGGTTGAGTCCTTCAGGAGATGGGAGAGCGCTCGCTCGGTGACAAGGATGCAGTGCCTGGTGTGGAAACTGCCACAGGCAGAAGAGTCTGGCTTGGGGGAAAAGAAGAAACAAGCAGGACCTCCATCTCCAGCCCCTGCACCCAGACCCTCCTCTCTTCAGCCACTCAGCCAAAGCAGATTAAAAACAAACAGAGAGCAGTCCTGCAAACCGTGGGAGCAGTGCTCCGGCTTGAGAGAGCCTGGGTGGGAAGAGCAGTGGGAAAATGGAAAACTGCATGGGGAAAAGAAGACAAGGACTGATTGGAAACAAGACAGCCTGTCCAAGCAGCAGAGAAGGCTGGAGAGGGAAAGAATTCGAGTCCAGCAAAGAGAGAAGTCAGAGGCCTTGTGCACCAGGGGAAGCTCCATTGAGTCCAGGCCATTGGAGGTCTTGCTGGCTCCAGAAGTTCAGGTTCTGCTCTGCCACAGGAGGGGATCCTGGCTTTCCAGAGGGACCTGCACTGATTCCTCAAACCTCCACCAAGCCTGCCATGGCCCTGCCACACACTCAGACACGAGAGAGCCCTTCCCAAGGGACATGGCTGATGTCCCAGGAGCTGCTCCACTGCCAGCTCCCAGCCAGGGCTCAGCACCACGGGCTGTTTCCATCCACCACCTCTGTTTTTCCACTCTGCTTACTCACCCTCTCCTGCCCTGCCCCTCTGCCAGGCTCACCCAGACACCACAGCCCTGAGGCACCATCCTTCCCAAATGCTGTCTCACATTCCTGGCCAGCACCCTGCCCTTTCCTGGCACCAGCTCCAGTGGGAAATCCTCTTCCAGCCTCCCACTCATCCTGAGAGCATCGTGAGCAAACAGAGTCCTTTCCCTGAGACGTTTTCCTTCTGATCCTGCCCACAGCCAGGTCTCTGAGGTGGAGACAGAGCAGCACCTCTCCTCCAAATACTCTCCTCCTGGGGTTTTCCATCACCCACATGCTCCACCCTAGCTGCAAACAGCATTAATTATCCATAATTATCCCAACATTTGGCTGCTACTGAGATGTCTGACCTGAAAGGAATCACCTCCGAACCACCCAGGAGAAGCTCCCTGACTTCAGCTGCCCACTTGTATTCCCAAGCCATCCAGCACAGCCGTGCCACACAACCAGGTGTCTCCCTGGTTTGCATTCCTGCCTGTGCATTCCTGAGCAGCACAGGGCAGCAGGACAGACAGGGGAAGGTGTTCACAAGTTCTTGCCAAGTTTTCTAATCAATCATGTAATTTTTGTCGGACTTTGATGTACTTTCATGTACTTTTTGAGAGGGAAAACAAAGTGATTCAGCTCAAAGCAAGGGATGAATTACACATTGAAAACCAGAGAGAGAGAGAGGAGTCTCTTAACACAGTCCTGTACTGGTTTGAACTGGCCAGTGATGGGAGGTGGCTCTGGGCTTCTGCTGTTGGCCACCCACAAAGTGTTAGCCAGAAACTAAGATTAGTGAAGTAAAACTTCCTTTACAGACCTGTGAAGATGACACATTGTTCACTGCAACGAAATTCAACCCAAAATCACTCTGTTCAGTGGGGAAATTCTCTGAAATGACCCCAAAAGAAACTAGTGAGCAATGCATGGGTGGGCTCTGCCAGCTGCTGCCTCCTCTCTCCCAGATTCCAGGGATTTGCAGGCTTTACAGTTGGATGCAAGTGAAGCCAGCAGCAAATGTGATTAGCACATCCAAACTCTGACAGTTGGGATGGTGAAAGGGGTCCCACCACAGGTGCAGCGTGAAGCCACAGCTCCACTGATCCCCCACATTTCTATCAGCCCTACAGGGGCTACAGGGCAGGAAAGCTGGAGTAAGAAGAGAGGAATTTGGATAGGACATGTGACCTCTTTTAGGAACTAAATTTCAGAAAACCCCTGCAGCAAGTTCTCTGTCTTCTTCTAGTTCTGGGTTGTGGATTCTCCTTCCCTAGAGACGTTCCAAAGCCATCTGGATCCAATCCCGAGTGACTGTTCCAGGGGATCCTGCCTGAACAAGGAGGTGGGACTGGATGACCTCCAGTGGTCCCTTCCAGCCTGAACAATTCTGTCCTTTGATTCTCTAAACTGGTATAAAATATCCTTCAACTCCCTCCTTCTGAGTCTGCTGGGCTGGCACTGACATGTGTTTGTCACATGCAGTTTCCTCTCTGGGAGCCCAAAGGAAGACAAGAACAAAAGTTGATTTCTAGTACATTAGAGTTTTGATATTTATTTACTTTATCCCACAATAAACCAACTACAAGTTTTCCCAAGTATCATATTAATATAATTACTGCACAATTAAATATTTCGCTTCTCACTGTAATGAGATGGCCCTTCCAGTCCCTTCTCAAAGTCACTTCCAGTGCCCAAAGGGGCTCCAAGAGAGCTAGGGAGGGATTTTGGACAAGGGATGGAGGGACAGGATAAGGAGGAATGGCTTCCCACTGTCAGAGAGCAGGGTTAGATGGAATACTGGGAAGGAATTGTCCCCTGTTAGGGTGGGGAGGTCCTGGCCCAGCTTGCCCAGAGAAGCTGTGGCTGCCCCATCCCTGGAAGTGTCCAAGGCCAGGTTGGACGGGGCTTGGAGCAATCTGGGCTAGTGGAAGGTGTCCCTGCCCGTGGGTAGGACTGGATGAGCTTTAAGATCCCTTCCAACCCAAATCATTGTGATTCTGTGATTCAATCTCCTATATCAGACTGCAGGAGAGCAGGTTTAGAAAGCTCAGACAGCATGAAGACCTTACCTGTGTAGTCCTGTTCCTGCTCTCGTGAAGAAGCAGCTCCTCCGACAGCAGCAGAGTCCGGGCAGGGTTGCAGAGATCGAGGGGCTGTGTTTGAGAGTTGAAAGAAGAAAAGAAAATGAAAGGAACAATCAAACCTTCCACTGACAGCGTGGTTTGCCAGAATAACTTTCCACCCACCAACCCCACTTAATCTTCAAGCTGTAACTCATTCAGGGAGAAGCCACCCCACACTGAGCTCACAGGGACACGCAGTCTGCAGTCCAGCTACATGGAAAACAAAGCCTTCCACTCACACCCACGTCAGCCCCAGCTGCAAAAAGACAACCAGCCCTTGCCCCTGTGCAGGGACTGCTCTGCAAGGCACAGGGTGCTTACGGGTGTTTTTCAGCAGGAAACACAACCACAGTGGTGGCACAGCAGGTTCTCACGTCCCTCAGACACGAATAGTTGTGATCTCAGGGATTGTTCTTGCAGTAAATTAAAGCAACTTTAAGAATTCCTGTCCCTTCTCATGCCACGCTCAGCTCCCCATCCACCACCTTCTCTGTGGAATGGTGGAGAAAGGGGCAGGTTCAGGTGTCCTGGGGACACAACAAACCCTGCACAGCCAGCCCAGGACCATCCTCGGGAGCAGCACAGCCAGTGGGAACAGGAGGGGACCTGCACAGGGCCTGAACTGTGAGACAGTGCCACGCAAAATGGAAGTGGCTCCTGGAGTGGCAGAAACACCCCAGTCTCCATCCAAGACAAGTTTTGGGAGCAGGGAGGAGGCAGAAGTGCCAGTTGTGTTCCTACCAAAGGCAAACCATGCCCAGCCAAGGCTGGTGAACACGCTGGTGCCAAGGTGAGTGGCCACCCCCGTGCGTTGGGAGGATGGAGATGAGCTCACACCTGCCCCAGCACCAGCCCAGCCCCACACTGCCCCAGGCAGCCCCCTGGCTCAGGCTGGAGTGACAGGAAACACAGCCCATGGTTTCAGCCCAAAGCAAGTCACCAGTCTGAGCTGAGGTGACAGTGCCACTGCTGCTCCCAGGGGAGGATGGAGCCCTGACAGCTCAGAGACGAAGGGATCCATCAGTAGCATATTAAAACATATAGATTAGATGAGTTTTCTTGGGATTCTGGCCATACAAAGGACAAAATGGAGGGAATACAGAGGGAGTTACAGCTGCTACCTCCAAATTCAGGTTGTTTTAAGAAAACAGCCCATGGAACAGGGGAAGCAGAAAATTCCCTGTCGAACCATTACTGCTCTGGATCCTTGTCCATGATTTTAGTGCTGGCCACCAGCTAAACTAAAACCCCTTCATTTGCACACTCTGACAGCACAAAGGACCCTTGGGAAGGAACCACACCGAGCTGCAGTCACAGAGGTGGTTGCTGAAGCTCAGCAGCTGGGATACCTTCTGACTGGAGCAAGCACTGAGGACTAGATTTGAAAGCTGAAAAGGGAAAAAATCCAACAGAGAATCACTTGGGCAGGACACAGTTCCCTTTGAGACAGTCCCCAGCACTGTGCTGAGCACAGCCAGCTCCACAGGATGGCTGAGCACGACAGGGATCTGTTCGCTCAGGGAAAATACTGCTGGGAAAGAGATCCCACCGGCCCTGCTGGGCACTGATCCCCTCAGGTCTGTAACACCTCACTTCCAGCTGCACTCACCTGCACAAAGATGGGGAATACCAGCACTTTGGGGGCCAGGGTCACGTAGGTGCCGTAGGAGTGTGGGATGTGGGGTCTCACTATGGTGCAGTTCTGGTAGTTCCCGTAGCTCTTCATGGACTGCACAGTCTTCATCAGCCTGGATTTCCTCCCAGAGCCCGTGTGGGACTTCCCTTTAGGAGCATTCCCTGGATGGACAGAGGAGGCAGAGAGAAGCTCAGAATGAGGAGGGAGCTCCTGCATCGCTCTGCCCACTGCCAGCTTGGGATCTGCTCTCCCAGGCTGGAGGAGGGCATGGAAAACCTACAGGGAACAGCTGGAGCCAAGAGCTGCAGAGATAGTCATCACTCTGCTATCAAAGTGTCCCAGGGACTCATGAAATAAGAACACTGATTTCATTTTTTCTTATGCAAAACAAGATGTCCCTTTGCATTTCTGCTCAAGAGCTGCTCAGTTGCTGGACCAAGGAGTTCCCTGGATCCCACCAAGGAGTTCCCTGGACCCTATCAGCAGCACAGACATGTCTTTGAACGTGCAAACAAGACCCCAGAGAAGGCACAGCAAGTTCTGCTTCAGGCCAGCACATCTCACCAGGTGTTCTTCTCTACTCTGCCCTCCTGAGATCCCCCTGCAGAGCTGCCTCCAACTTTGGGGACCCCAACACACGAAGGATGTGAAGCTGTTGGAACAAATCCAGAGGAGGCCACAGGGATGCTCCAAGGGCTGGAGCCCCTCTGCTCTGGAGCCAGGCTGGGAGAGCTGGGGGGGTTCACCTGGAGAAGAGAAG
>JAYRBT010000010.1:1007441-1036205 GCA_036023395.1 Myiotriccus ornatus
CCCGCCGCTCTTCCGATCGCCCAGCCCCTGCTCCTTCCTTCCCTCCTGCCCCCAGCCCCTGCTCCTCCCTCCCTCCTGCCCCTGCCTGCTCGCTGCCTGGGTGTTCCCCTGCAACAGCTTTAAATGAGTGTTGTTGATGATTCCACCCGGCCTTGTCCACCCGAGGTTTGCTGGGGACACTCGTACAGCCATAGAAATTTTGCGTGTTTGCTTCTCATTGCCTGAGTGCCGTTTTACTAATTTCAATTTTTTAAGTATAATTTAAAAGGTCGTGTTTTAAATCTGCATCTGCGAAAATCGAGGTGGTCTTGCTGTTTTGCCTGTTAAAATGTGGTAGCTGTTAATCAAGAATACAAGTCTTGTGTGTTTCTAAAAATGATTTTCTTATTTAATTTATTTTTTTAAAATTAAATTGACTTACTTGGATACCAAAGACATTGTTGGGAAATCATGCCAGACTGTTTCTGGGAAGCAACTAAAAAAAAAATAACTGAAACTGCCCCTTGTTGTTTGCAGCAAAAAAAAAGACCTCACAATTAATTAGTATTCTGTACATTTATTTTTCGTGTTTTATGGGGCTTTCTAGGATGTGCATCTCTTCTGTGTGGGGAGAATAAATACCCTGAAGTCCACAAACCACCAAAGACCTTCCTTGTCAGTTTGGTACAATCCAGAAATGTGGTGCACGTGTGCTTTTTGGTTGTGCCTGATGACAGATAAGAAAGTGCTTTGCTGCAGCACTGCATTTTTCCAATCAATGATAATTAATGAACCAGTAAATAGTATATTTTAGTAAGTCAAGTAGGAACTCATTGATCTCTCTTGAAAACACAGAGAACAGAAAACCCAGGACCTGCTGGATCTGTCAGGCAGCTTTTGTCAGGCAGGGATTGCTTTCAGAAATGTTCTGAAAAACGGCTTTTCTTATCAGATCTTGTTTATAATTCTCCAACAGTCAAGGCTTTAAAAGATGGAAGTACTTAATAACTGGTTTAAAGAATTCCTGCATGCCCCATGTGTTGGATTTGAGGAGTGGGTCCCAGCACTGGTGGTGTTTAATCTCAGCCCTGTGCTGTGCTGAGCCAGGTTTGTGCTGGGAGGAGCTTCTCCCTCTTTCCTTTAGCAGTTGAAGGGACTTGTCATTCCAAATAATTGCTCTCTAAAATGTGGCAGAACCTCTCTGTTCAGAAGGTCACTCCTCAGGGTTGGGACGGTGCTTTCAGGTTATCAGCACCCGGGTTGGTCGATAACTTTGTGTCCACAGGCTCAGTCAGCAAGCACCGGTGCCAGATGTCAGGTGCCTTCACACAGTGACCACTGTAAAAAGGAGTTTGTGGTTTTGCTGCAGGGTTTTGGTGCATATTCCACATGTCCTGGGAACTGTCAGGTTCCCGTGTTCCAACTCGTGCACGGAATGGGCTGAGGAGCTGCATGTTGGGCTGTGCTGAGGTTTGAGACAGGCAGCAGGAGTTCTGCGAAAGCGTATTTACATGTGGTGTTTAAAGAGCTCCTCAATTTCCACAGTGTCAGAACACTCTCCAGTGGCAAGAGTCACCTAAATGTGACATGAGAGTAGCATTTTCCACAGGATCCTGGTGCTGGGCCAGGAGGTGCCACAGGCAGGGGCTCAGTGGTTTTAGTCTGGATTCTGGCTCTGAGCTCTCGCAGGAGTCCTGAGGTTGGGGTATCAATGCACACATTTTACTCTTGGTATTTTTATGTGGTTGCTGATGTGCCTTTAATCCATTGCAAATGGGTTTGCAGAGCTGGCTCAGGTTGTTTTGGAAGTGGTTTAAGGTAAACGAGAAAAAGGCATGTTCATAGCAAGGCAGGAAGGTATGCATGAAATCACGGTACTGCAGTAAAACAAGGTCTACATCCTGTGCTGGTTTTAACTTCTCCTGGACAGCTGAGAAGATGCAGGTTCCTATCTTTCCCCAAGACCATAATTTCTTTCTTTAATACTTGGATATATTGCATAACCTTTCTGTATCCTGGGAGATTTTAATTAGTATGGGAAAAACCAGATTTTTAAGACTCTACTTTTTGAGTATAGCAGTGTATAACTATTTTGACTTCTCATAAGAATGTTCAGTTTTTAGGTGTGGCTGTATTCCTTTAATTCCTTCCTAGAACCCCAGGGAACAGCTGGAGCTGTGTCAGGGGGGTTTAGGTTGGATGTTAGGCCAAGGTTCTTCCCCCAGAGGGTGTTTGGGCACTGGAAGAGGCCAACTCAGGATATTCTCTGGGTCAAGTTAATATTAAATAGTGTCCTGTACATGGAGCACTGAAGCAAATGGTTCTGAACGTGGAGTTACTGGAAGCAGCAATACACCAGGCATGGGGAGAGTTCAGGCTCTTCCTCCCAGTGGTGGAGTTTAGGAAATCCATTGTGTCTCCAGCTCGAGCAGAAGTGCCTGTGCATGTACAGCACAGGTTGTCAGGATGGGTCAGTGTAGATCTGTGCCTGTGTCAGCTGTATCCTTGTTCCAGAGCTCACCTGGAGGTCCCAGCGTGCAGAGAAATAAATGCTGCCCTTTCCAGCTCCGTCCCTCTCCTGCCTGGAACCAGGAGCCCGAGCTGGGGAGGGGAGCTGGGCTGCAGGGAGGTCCAGCCTGTGTCAGGGGAGCAGGGCCTGCAGGGGACGTTGGGTCCATGGGCTGGTTCTCCAGGCCTGTGCCTGCTGGTGGTGCAGGGGCTGTGAGCACAGTGCCTGGTCCTGCTGCTCAGAACCAGACACGCGGGTTTTGGCAGCGCTTGCATGACAGGCTCTAACTAATGCTGGAAGAAAGCTTTGCTAGATGCATTTAGTCCCAGTTATACAGCCTCTCTTGCTTGGTTTTGCATTTCTGGCTCTGAATAACAAGTTTGATGTTCTCTTGAAATAAACAGGACGTGAGTCCAAGGTCTGGTCCAGCCCGGGTCGATCCCGGGCTGAGGCCAAAAGTGTTGCCCAACTGGTGCTTCTGCAGTTCAGGATCTTGCAAATCATCATGTTTGTGAAAACTCTCTCTTCCCCTTTGAAATGATTTAATTGTCTTTTTCAGTGTGAAGTATTAACTTCAAACTGTACATGCTGGCATGTGTTGAACTTGTAATGCACAACCTGCTGCCAGTGCCACCTCTGCATAGTCAGAATGGAGTAAGGGACATATCCTCAGCGGATTTAGAAATTTGGGAATGTGTTTTTTGACTGCAGCTCCCCTCCAGATGTCACAGACTTCATTAACTATTTATATATATATATCTCTTAATGCTATTACTCTGCTTTGTCCCAGCCATCTTGCTGATGCTTGGCTATGAGGAATTTAAAATATGGGCACTTTTTAAGATGGTTTATATTTGACTTTGTTTAAACTGAGGAAATACTTCCCTGGTAAGCTGGTGGGTGTGACAGCTATAGCTCAGCAAAGCTACATGTTAGGATATCTGTGTTAAAATATATATTAGAGTGTATAAAGTTCAAAGAGTGGTATGAGACAACGTCAATGTTTGAAGCAAATGAAGAGGTTTTAAGTAAACAGCATATCTGAGTTAATGTTTTCTTTGTTTTCTCTGCAGGGCTATCATCATATCTGGAGGACCAAACTCTGTGTATGCAGAAGATGCACCATGGTTTGACCCAGCCATATTTACAATAGGAAAACCAGTGCTCGGAATCTGCTATGGAATGCAGGTTGGGATAATCATAGAGCCCTTCAGGCTGGAAAAGATCTCTGAGATCGAGTCCAACCATTATGTCTGTTTGTCCAGAACCATCTTCTAGGCCTCATTTCTGTTATTAACTGAAGGTGAAGTGCTAAAGGACTTCTTTTCTAACAGAGACAGTGCAACATGGGCAGGATGCTTTTAAAGTCCTAATTGTTAAACTGAGGGGGTGTGTTCATCTCTTGGCTCTGCCTTCTCATATAATGGCTTTAAGCTGAAGGAGGGCAGGTTTGGATTAGAGATTGGGATGAAATCCTTCCCTGGGAGGGTGGGGAGGCCCTGGCACGGGTTGCCCAGAGAAGCTGTGGCTGCCCCAGCCCTGGAAGTGTCCAAGACCAGGTTGGAGTGACCTGGGCTAGTGGAAGGTGTCCCTGCCCAAGCCTTAAGGTCCGTTCCAAACCAAACCATCAGTAGCATAAACGGTTTTGTTTTATTTCCACACTGCCTTTTTTTAGTTATAATAAATATAACCTGTCAGTCACTAATTCATTCTGTCCAGTTGGTATTGAAAAGCAAACCCTCACGAAAACAAGTGAGTTAGTGTTTCCAGCATGGAATGTTTGAGCATTGTTCTCAGGAGTGTTTAACACTCCCCCACCCCCCAAAAAGAAACAGCCCCCCTTCTTTACCTTTGGAGCCTCTGGTAGTCCTGCAGTGGTCTGGCAGATCCAAGCTGAGCAATGAACCAAACTTCCAAGGAGAAAAGGGCTGGATGAGATGCAGGCTGGGTATAAAGTGATACCAAATGGTGTGGTGCTTTCTCATGGAGTGTTTTTGTTTTCCAGATGATGAATAAGGTGTTTGGAGGCACAGTGCACAAGAAGAGTGTGAGAGAAGATGGGGTGTTCAGCATCACTCTGGATAACACATGTTCACTCTTCAGGTGCAGAGATATTCTCAGTTACCAAAGCAGTAGTGGATATACCTGGGAAAGGGTGTGTGGATGAAAGGAACGTTATTTTGAAGAAAACAGTGAAATTGGATCAATGTTTAGTTGATACTTTCTAATAAAACTTTTACAAGTGGGGTCACAAGTTGCAGGTTACTCATTGAAACAAATACATCGGCAAAAGCTCTCAAGAAATAGAGAGGGGAATATTGTGTAACCCCCTTATTTCAAAGTAGACAGTCTTCACTGAGACCCTGTAAAATGTGCCATGACCTGGGAATATTTGTGTTAAGCTCTTGTCTCCTGCTGTGCAGTGCTCTTGTATTGGTTGGCACCCATCCAGTTCTGGAAAGGTCATAGAAAATCCAAAACCATTCACTTTCCACCTTCCTTTGAAATTGCTTTGTGATGTTCTTATAAAGCCAGAATTGGATTTCTTGGTAGTTTGTCAGTGCCTCTCAAGTTCCTTGTAGAAGTCTGACAGTTCACTTATACCTGGTATGCCAATTTTATTAACTTTCCTCTACCGGGCTCCTGCAGAACTTCATACCCTGCCTAAGGGTGCCCAAATTGTCCTGAAAACACGTCGTTTTGAAGAAGAAAAGTTCACTTTGTTGAAATATAAAGCAGGAGTCCCGAGATCCTGATTGACTCCAGATGGCTCCTCGTGTCCAGGAGGGGATACTTCAATATTGGGATGTTTATAAGGAAAAAAAACCCCTAACCCATCAGAATTAAGGTGAATTCCCTCTTGCATGGGGGTGTATTGTACATGAACTTCTGCAGCTTCCGAGGGAGACACCTTGGAGCTGGAGGTGGCTGTTCCTGGGGGGGACATCCTGCACATACTTCAGATGTCCTGGTCAAATGAGACGAGCTGTTCTTGTGACCCCTCAGGACTCCTCTTGGAAGGGCAGGGAGTTGCTTCTGTGTTCTTTCTTGAGTTGACTGTAGTTTTTAATCTTTGTTTAGGGGCCTTCAGAAGGAAGAGCTTGTGCTCCTCACTCACGGAGATAGTGTGGATAAAGTAGCTGATGGATTCAAGGTGGTGGCACAGTCTGGGAACATTATAGCAGGTATTTATTTTCTCCTGAAATTGTCTTTGGGTAATGCTGGTTAAAGGAAACAATAATGGCAGACAACCAAATGGGAACAGAGTGGTGTCCTTTGTTATTTAATTGCCAAACAAAGGAGTTGTTTTTAACAATTCCTTGTGTGTGTTTGCGTGTTGTGCTGTCATGATAATAAAGAAATAGACCTTAAAAGGAGTGGCCCTGATTTAACTGTGGTTTAAGTAAGAGTTAACATTATTTATAGAGTTCATGTTATTTTAAAGTATGCATGTGTTGTTCCTCTCTGGAATAAAATACCCTGTGCCCTTAGGGCAGGGGGGATGGAGACGTGTGCTGTTTGGGTTCTGCACTGTAATAGTACGAGTCAAACACTGTTTAATTAATTATTAAAGCTTGATTAACTTCTTATTTAATATTGCATGAATGTTCAAGTGAGCAAGAGTAATGTAGGTACTGAAAGCAGGGTTTTAACACTGCACACAGATTGTCACAGAAAAACCTTAGAACTTGGGGTTTGAAAGCCACTGGAATTACTGAGTCCCAAGCAGCCCCCTGGAGTCTCTTTCCTTGGAGATGGGAGTCCTGGAGAGATCTTAAATGTGCTGAGCATTTAGTAAGATCTCCGAGAGCATTCACCTGGTTTATTTAAAGTCTTTCATTGAAAAGATAAAAAGGCTGAAGATTAAGCTCCTAAATCAGACAGGGACACTTGGATGCAGCTGGGCCAGTGTGGCTTGGCTGCAGGATTGGATGAGGTATCATGTGAGGGGAAAAAGTAATGTAATTTATTTCAGTTTTCAGAGTGATTTTCCTCGGATGTCTCAGTGTTTTCCTTGGTTTCTGAGGGATTGTGTTCTAGAAATATAAGAGTGCCTTTGCTCCTAATCTTAATGAGAATGTTTAGTTTGGTGATTTGTGCCAAAAGGTGGCAGAATAAACCGGTGTATGCTTGACCTGGGTGTGCAGTCCCTGCCAGTTCACTGATTTGTCTCTGTTTTGTCACACTCGTTTCCTTGCACCAATGCAGGCATAGCGAATGAATCTAAGAAACTCTATGGAGCACAGTTCCACCCCGAGGTGAGCCTCACAGTGAATGGCAAGCTGATCCTGAAGAATTTCCTGTATGACATTGCGGGGTGCAGCGGCACCTTTACGGTGGAGAACAGGGAACTTCAGTGCATCCAGGACATCAAGGACAGAGTGGGCTCTTCAAAGGTCCTGGTGAGTGCCTTGACTCAGAGCTGAGAGGTTTATTTGCAGGAGCACTGGTGGTTGTTCAGCTTAATTTGGAAAACGCAGAATTGTCGTGGTTTGGGTCGTGCATTAACCAGGTTTCAGAAAAATTGCACAGTGGGGTAAATGTGTTGTTTGATGTCATGTTTCCTTCCAGGTCGCTGACTGTAGGTCAGTGCTCTGTTCTCCCGCTCCCGGGGTCTGTGTCTGAGTTGTGTGCTAGCACGTTCCCCTCAGACAGCTGCCCAAACTGGGGTGTTCCCCCGTGTCCCCTCCCGCCCAGGTGCTGCTCAGCGGCGGGGTGGACTCCACCGTGTGCACGGCCCTGCTGAACCGCGCCCTGAACCGCGACCAGGTCATCGCCGTGCACATCGACAACGGCTTCATGCGCAAGAGGGAGAGCCAGTCCGTGGAGGAGGCGCTCAGGAAGCTGGGCATCCAAGTGAAAGGTACCACAGCTGTGGCCCCTGATGGCATGGCTGTTCTCCCAGAGGCCTTCACTCAGTGTTCTGTTCTACTGACCTGCCCTTCTCACACTTACCTGCCAAAGCAGGAGCCACCTGGACCCATTACCAAAATTCACACCTAAAATGCTAAGCCTTAATTCATTTGACTGGAGCATGCAGAGAGCTGCCCCATCTCTTGAGTAGTTCGTATCTGGTGTCTGCAGTTGGGGCACAGCAGAGCAGTGGGTTTGTGCCTCAGTCACTTCTCTGCTGATGGCTGAGGGATCCTGTTCAGCTGCTGCAAAACTCCCTGGATTTCCATTTTCTCCAGTGTCCTGGTTAACACTCAGGGCTTTATTTCTTGTACTGGATCTCTTTCTGTGTAAACTGGGAGCTCATTTGGGCGATTGAGTGCTATTACAGCCAAAATTAGTTTTTCAAGGCGTTTTTCCTTGCTTTTGAATAGGTGCAGTTTGGTTGGTTTTGGAGGAGCTTGTTGAGAACGAGGTGGTGATTGGTCACAGCTTGGACTCAATGGTCTTGGAGGTCTTTTCCAGCCTCAGGGATTCTGTGGTTCTGTGAAGCAGTTCATTATGAGTGGGCAGAAAGTGCCTTGACGTGGCCAATGAGAAGGTTTAGAGGGTTTTTTACCTCAAGGGTGAGGAGGTCAGAGAAGGCAAATTTTGTGCAAACAGCCAGAGCTGCTTTACACTGCCTGGCTGAGTAATTTAATAATGAGTAATAGCTGCCTGTTCTGGGGCAGTGCATGTTGTCAAGGGATCCTCCTGTGTTTTGGCCAGGAATTGTGGCACTAGGTGAGCAATGTTTTCCACTGCCTGGCCCTCAAACAGTGCAGCAAAGTCTGAGCTTTATTCTATACCCACATTTTATTTAATTATTTTTTTAAGAGGAAAATCCATGTCTTGTTCTTGCATTCTGTCGAGCAATAAACCTGGGCTCTGGCAGGCAGCCAGGGGAACAAATTGAGGGAATCCCTTTGCTGCAAGTGCTCCTTCTGGAGGTCAGGGAGTTCAGTGCTGGTTAAAGATGCCAGAGAGCCTCCCAGCTGATCTCTGGGTTGAGAGCCTCTCTGAATTAAGAGGCATAATGTAGCGTGAATAAATAGTGCATCATTTAATTTTGGTTGCAGAGAGGCCTTGGGGAAACACTGTCCTGTAAACTATTTAAAGCCAGTAAATTATAATCTAGGAGGGGAAACAATAACTGAGCTTTCATATGCTTGTCACAATATGAAAATATAGCAGGTTAATAAGAGAAATAAAAGGCTTTTGTTACAAATAATTCTTGAGGTATTGAGCAGCCCTGTTTAATGCAGTTAATAGTCAAAGGACTGGTGTTATTTTTATTTTCCTTTTATTTAAAGCAACAAAATTGAATTTTTTTTTTTTTTATTTTGCAACCCTGCCTACAAATCTTTACTGACTCTTGTCAAAAACCCCCTGTGATTTCCTGCAGTGGTGAATGCAGCTCATTCATTCTATAATGGTACAACAACTCTGCCCATCTCGGATGAGGACAGGACTCCGCGGAAGAGAATTAGCAAGACCTTAAATATGACCACAAGTCCTGAAGAAAAAAGAAAAATCATTGGTGACACCTTTGTTAAGGTAATGTTCGTCTGTTGTTTGGTTGACTTTTTTAAATAATGTAATTTCTGGGTCCACCTTCCTGTCAGGTCAGCAGCAACAGTGCTCGTGCAGTTTGTGGATGACCTAAGGAGACACTGGTAGGTTGCAGGGGGAATGCTGAGCAGGGACTGATGTTCCTGTAGTCTGGAGGTGTTTTTTCCATTTTCAGTGCAACAAAACAAGGGGTTATAGGACTATTCCAGCCGTGGGAGGGTGTCATAATTAGTCCTCCTGATGGTTTGTGCTGTTGCAGCTCGGTATCACTGGTCAGGCAGTCTGGTACCTTCTTTAGCCCGTGGGCAGCCGAAAGGAGACCGCAGCTCTTTTCTCCTCATCCCACAGATTGCCAACGAGGTGATTGGAGAAATGAACCTGAAACCTGAAGAGGTTTTCCTGGCTCAGGGAACCCTCAGACCTGATCTCATTGAAAGCGCCTCCCTCGTAGCCAGTGGCAAAGCTGAAGTGATCAAAACGCACCACAACGACACGGAGCTGATCCGGAAGCTCCGGGAGGAGGTACTCGGACATGGGCTGCTGGTGCCCACGGGGGCTGAGTGCCACACATGACAGACCTCTCTGTTCTGCTGCTGTAACTGTCCTGCACTCATGGCAGCCTGTTCTGACGAGGCCCTTGAGGTTCTACTGTAGTATATTGCAGTTTATTACACTTGTTTCCTGGTTGCTGCGTTCCCAAAGTAGTCAAAATTTTGGGGTGTTGTCCAGCACTGGATACTCAGCAGGATGTCAGTGGGTTGAGGGTGGTTCATGCAGTGTGAACAGTGGTGTTCACAAACCCAAAAGCTGTTTCCTCACCTCTCAAACAAAGCCATGTTTGGTGAGGAAGCAGAGCAGCACCAGTGCCTTTAGCAGCAGAGCAGTTTAGGCTTCTCAGGAGCTGATTTAACTGGAATTCGTGGTGTAATGGGTCACTTCTTCCTTCTCTTGTCTCTCATTCTGGACACAAGTCAACGAGTAATCTTTAGGTACTGATGTTCCAGACCTGGCACATGATGAATTCAGGCAAGAGCAACGACAGTGCTTTTAGAAAAGTGCTTAGAAAAAAGATAAACAGCTCCTGCTGAGAGAGAACAACAAAATTCTCCTTATCTTGGACCTCTTGTAACATTCAGCCCTTCGAGCAAAGTATTCGAGACAGAGAGGGAATGAGAAAAACATATTTAAATGGGTTGAAACACCTTTCCTGTGCACAGCTCCAAAGTATCAGCATGTGAAGCAAATGCAGGAGACTGCCCTAATTTGCTTTTTCTGGCATCAGTTCTCTGTGTTACAAAACAGTCTAAGAAAGCCAACACATCACAGCACAGCCCTGGTGGAAGGTGCTCACTTATCAGTGAGTCTCACCCACAGGAGAGAAGAGAACTGCTAATGATCCACACTTGTAATATCCATCACTGCACAATGAATTTTCAAAGCTTTTGGGTTGGTTTGAACATTCAGCAAAGACGGGGAAGGTTTGAATTTGTGCAGCAGAGCCAGTTTGGCCTTACAGCTGTGTCTGCACTGCTGGAGCCAGGGATGCTTCTGGCACAAGCTGAGACTTCCGTGTCTCCCCCTCTGTCCAGCAGCTCTTTCACAAAGCCCACATTCACATGGGATTTGTTTCCAGTGTTTATGGAATCCTTGGCACTGGTGCTGAAAGGAGCAGGCCAGTTTGACCGCCATAACCTAAACGCTTGAGGCTTTTTGTTTGAACTTGTGAGCTGGAGTGTAAATTGCCTTTTTTTTATTATTTTTTTAAGGGTAAAGTAATAGAACCGCTGAAAGACTTTCACAAAGATGAAGTGCGAGTGCTGGGAAGAGAGCTTGGCCTTCCTGAGGAGCTGGTTTCCAGGCATCCCTTCCCAGGTATGGGAGCTGGTCTGTGCTGTTAGTGCAGGGCTGTGGATCACACCAGTGGTGTTCAGCAGATGCTTAACTGCAGTGTGGTGGAGTATAAAACTGATCTCTAAACACAGAAAAAATCAGTTTCGGTTTTTATTTTAGCAGCATCTTCTTTCAGGAAAAGATTTGAGAGCAGCTTAATAAATATACTTAATAAAAGCAGGAGTGTTGTAGTTGAATTTGCCCTGAGCTGCATTTGTTCCCTTTCAGCTGTAGCAGCCAAAGAGGGACTCTCAGAAAGTGCAGTGAGCGCTGCCTGAGCTGCCACGTGCCCACCTTACCTGGGGTGATGGCCTGGCTCTGCCTTGCCAAGGGGCAGTTGCTGCTTCGAAGATGAAAGCCTGGATAGTAACACGAGCTGTCCACCAGAAAACATGCGAGTGGGTAACACAGCCAAGCCCCATCCTGTCTGGGGGGATGTTCCTCTGCCCCTGTGTTTGAGGGCTGGCAGAGCACAGAGGCTGTGCTAATGCAGCAGCACCCCAGGCAGGGCAGGGGCCTGCCTTTTCCAGCACACTGCACTTTTACATTAAGTAGCTAAAAGGTCAAACAGCCCTCAGGGGTCTTTAAAAACAGTGGAGACTCCTCTGTGTGTTATGCCCAGAGTTCTCGGTTGCCTGGCAAAGGAGGGGAGGAGGGTCCTGTTCATTTTGCATTTCCACCCACCGCTTCATCACCACGAACTGCTTTGTTGCACCACCAGCACGTCTGAGGTGCAGGCAAGCAATGCTTAAAAGTGAATTAGTGCTGAGATGTACTGAACAGAAATGTCCTGGAATAAACTGTGTGGGTCGGGGCTTTTGTCTTGCAGGGTGTTAAGACAACTGGGGTGCAGGTACAGTGGCAAAATACACTGTACTCAGGGACTGGCCCACTGTTCCACGTTTCTGGGTGAAAATCAGCTTCCTGTCATTCAGTATAAAGTTTTTTCAATGCTGCTTTGCAGGTCCTGGTCTGGCAATCAGAGTGATCTGTGCTGAGGAACCTTATGTGTGCAAAGACTTCCCAGAAACAAACAACATTCTGAAAATAGTTGCGGATTTTTCTGCGAGTGTGAAGAAGGTAAGAGAACTGTGAGTTTGATGTGCACGTAGTGGGATTGTTCTGTAGTGGCCTGCAGTGAGGTTTAAACTGCTGAAAGGTCCAAATGACTGCCTTGTGCTCTTTGAGGAATGATGAGTCCCAGTACAACTCACTTGAAGCGGTTCAGTGCAGTGGAATTTTACTGCCATGTCTGGTGCAAGTGTTGAACAGTTTCTGGAAAGGGGAAGCTTATTCACCCTTCAGATATTAAACAAGTTTTGTTGTAGTTAAACTTCGTGCAGATGAGGTTTCTGGAGATTCTTCAAATCACATAGTATTAGGGGAAGGTCTTCCCTGCCTGAAATAATTGTAACTTTCTAGGCTTGCACACCCAAACAGCCAGTGACTGTGTAGGTGACAGTGCAGGAGTGAGGAACTGGGGCTTGCTGGGTGTCCTGGACCAAAACCTGGAGTTGTTAATTGGTGATGTTTAAATTCTACATCTCTTAACTGTGATGACCTTTGTGGTTGCTCTAAGCTTGCTCAGAGGTGAAAAGTCCTTGGCAGGGATCTGCTCTAAGGTGTAAGTTCAAAACAGCTTCCCAAAGCTTTTTGGTAAATCCTGAAGGGCTGATATTTACATCTGCTTTTCCTTTAAAACATAGGGAATTGTAGTGCCACAAAAATGAAAAGTGCAGCTTTGTGAAAGGGAGAGTGAGCACAGGAAAAGACCTTCCCCTGTGGCCTTGGAGAGCCTCAGCTTAAAGTACAGACTAATCAAAGAAAAGGGCTTTTGCTAATATTTAATTGTCAAATGAAAGGTGTTTTTTAAACATTTCCAAGGGGTAAATGTAGACTAAATTTGAGCAAACAGCTACTTTAATAACACTTTTATTTGTACTGTGCAGGTTCTGTTTGAGGGCTTGGGAGCTTTATTTAACTAAAATGTGTTTTTCTGCATCCTTTCCCAGCCACACACTTTGCTGCAAAGGGTCAAGGCGTGTACAAGTGAAGAAGACCAGGAGAAGCTGATGCAGATTACAAGCCTACATTCACTGAATGCCTTCTTGCTACCAATCAAAACTGTGGGAGTGCAGGTAAAGGGAGGCATCCCAGGGGTGTTCTGGGAGCTCCTTCCTGCTGGGGTGGCAGGCTGGGGAGAGACATCATAGTTGCTGCCTTAAGATGTGGGAATAAGGAGTTTGAGTCAAGGAGATCAACTCCAAATGGCTGTGGGAGCTTTGTCAGTGCTGGTGCAGTGCAGGGGTGTCAGGACACCTGAAGGGGCACTCAGGCAAGTGCCAGGGCTTGGATTTGAGGGCATTATCCAGGTTCAGTGATGCTGGTCACTCCCAGGCAGTTTCTTCACAGCACTCACAGTCCCACTGACCTCTGCTGTCATCTGTTGTCCCCGATAAGACTCGGGAGTCTCAGACTAAGTTGGTTAAAAATCCCTCCTTCCTACATTTGCCCCTTCCTGTACTTTTTTGACTTGCACTAATCCTGGGAAGGAGCTGGAGCGTGCAGGGAACACTGGGGTCTGTGCAGCACCACTGTTACCTTCACTTTCCCTCCTCTGGGGACTGAAATACAAGGCAAGTGCTGAGCTGGCATTCCCATGGAGTTGTGTGCAATAACTTGGAGCATTTCTTTACTGAGCTGTACAGAACCTTTCTCTGCACTATCAGTATTGAGTTACATATATTTTATTGTCACTGCTCAGTGTTCTGTGGCTCAGTGCAGTCAGCTTTGGTTAGTGTTGGAAGCTGCAGTGTCATCAGACTTCTATACTTTGTCACAAAAATACCAACACACAATCAGTCCCTCTTCTCTGGTCACTGTAAATGAATCTTCCCAATCTGAATCTTTCCTTTTATACATGTATATCTTTAGATACATGCTTCCCAAGTCTGAATTTTTCCCTTTATACACTGTTAGCTCTGTCATCTTGCTCTGTGTTTCCTCGTCCCCTCAGTATCTCCCACCACACTGATTTCACCAACTCGGTGTCTGCCAAAAGTTGGCCCAAAATATGGCCCTGTCAGCTGATGCAGAGGGTGAAGAGGAAGGTCTTGTGAGTAACCCTGGCAGGCAGGATCCCCTGCAGTCCTCGCTGTTTGTGCCTTGCAGGGTGACTGCCGTTCGTACAGCTACGTCTGCGGCATCTCCAGTAAAGACGCTCCGCACTGGGAGTCCCTCATGTTCCTCGCCAGGCTCATTCCACGCATGTGCCACAACATAAACAGGTGACTCTTGGATTACCTGTGTTCCTAATGAGCTGGTTAACATATGGAAGCTTAGCATGCACAAACATTTTCCTCTTAGGGTATAATTTTTTATGTGCTGGGCCAGCGTATCATACAGAGGTTACAAATACACAACAAATCAAAATACAGGTTTATTTCTAGCTTGGAAAGAAATTGGTAGCCTACCTCCTCATCTCTTAGAGCACTTGATTAGACAACATGCAATATAACTTATTCAGATCTCTCCTGCAGGACTCCAGCCTGCTGATGAGCTGTGCTGTCCTGCACTTTGGTTTTGCTGTGTGTCAAAAAGGGAGTTACGAGGGTATGTCAGTTCTAATGGCACAAGGAGAGCTCCAAAGCTGGGCAGTTTGATCTTAATTGAGCTCTCTGTGAGGATACATTTCCTACCTACTTGATTCCATAACTTTTCCCAGCAGCTGACGTTGCTTAGACATTAAATCAGCTCTGGAGAATCACATCCTCCTTGCATGGCTGGGGGATTTCTGATGAAACTGCTTCTAATTGCTTATAGCAAACCTTAATTTTCTCACAGAAGTGACACCTACTGACAGAACTATTATCCTGAAAGGTGAGACCTGGAATTGCAAGATAATTGGTTAAAATAAATGCAGAGGGTACAAAAGAAGGTATAAATTAGGATTGCCTGTGCAATTTCAGTGTGTGCTGGCATTGCAGTTCTATTCTGTGAATGTAAGATGTGTGTTTTCCCCCCACCCTGTTTGTTGCAGAGTTGTGTATGTGTTTGGCCCCCCGGTCAAAGAGCCCCCCACAGATGTCACCCCCACTTTCCTGACCACAGGAGTCCTCAGCACTTTACGTCAAGCTGACTTTGAGGCTCACAACATTCTCAGGGAGTCTGGTAGGTGCTCCACCTTACCCCGAGGATCGTGTCCCTGCAAACCCAGGGGGGATAGTTACAGTGGTACTGTCAAAATCTGTAACCTTCCCAAATATCTGCAGAAAGTGGTCAGCTAATGGGAGACTGACTCTTGTGAAAGTTGTAGAAGCTGATAGCTAAAGGACAGGAATTCATTTTAGGGGATTTTGGGGAACTGAGGCTTGCCTCTGACATGCCACGTGGTGCTGTGGTGCTTCACTGCACTGCAGACTTGTGCAAGAAGTACTGTCAGCCACTGATCTCAGTCCTCAGGATTTACCTAAAGTAAAGAAACTTGGCAGAGTTTTTAAACAGTGTTGTTTTGTGGTAAGAAGGGAGCCCAAATACCAAGTTTCCAGTGGTGCTTTCCTGTTCCTTAACTTGAAGTAAAAGCTGAATTTGTCAACCCAAACCCTGCAGTCCCAGGGATTGTTCAGTTCCCTGGATATGGTGCACAGCCAGTCTGGGAATGAAGGGTTCTGAGGTTCAGTTTTCTGTTTTTACTTAATTACCTTTGGAGATGTGGCCTGTGTGGGGAGCACTGCCTCAGACGTGTCTGTATTCTGTATAAATCAAGTTACAACAGATACCTCTTTCTGAGAATCCTCGTTCAGTTTGCAGAGCTGTCTGAACAGAATTTGTACAAAATTAACCTCACAAGGCTGTGGATAACGCTGTTGGCTGTGTTGGTAAAACTGTGGCTGTGCCTTGCTAACTTTTGGTGACACTTGGCTTTGTGTGAATGAATCGCTCCTAAAAATAAGACTGGAGTTCTGATTTAGTGCAAAAACCTCCTTGTGCCAGCAGCTGAGGCCAGGGCTGGCAGAGGGGGGGAGCCTGAGCACTGAGAGCTGCCACACACCTTCATATCAGACTTCTAGGTCACTGAGACAGGGAAACTGGGGATCTGTGTATTGGCTTTCAGAAGGAGGTAATTTAGAAAGAAGTAAGTGAGAGATGATTGTCTGGGGTTACCTGTCAGCCACCAGCCATGGGGATACTGGAGAGCTTCCTCTAATAGTTCAAAGACTATTCAAAGAAAATTTCAAAGACCATTCAAAGGCATATTTGTGAATGGCTCTTTATTGGGCTTGATATATGGGGATTGATAAAACCCCATGGCTGTGTTCTGTGGGAAAGAACGTGGATCTTCAGTTGATTCACAGCAAATTACAGGGATAACAGAGATTATCTGGGATTTTTCTGCATGCCTGCAAAGGTTGAGGATCATCTCAAGTGGCAATTCATAGAATCATAGAAAGGGTTGGGTTGGGAGGGACCTCAAAGCCCATCCAGTGCCACCCCTGCCATGGGCAGGGACACCTTCCACCAGCCCAGGTTGCTCCAAGCCCCGTCCAACCTGGCCTGGGACACTCCCAGGGATCCAGGGGCAGCCACAGCTTCTCTGGGCATCCTGTGCCAGGGCCTGCCCAGTGCCTCCAGTGCTAATTCGAGTAGCTGTGGTGCTGCCCCTCTGTGACCTCCGGGGTGTCACAGCAGCAGGGAGAAGATCCCACGGGACGTAAATGCAGCTCCTGGTGTGGAATGTGAAGCAGGAGTGGGAATTCTGTGCAGCTGGTGCCTGCAGCCCAAGTTAACGCCCTTTGCACGGCTGTTTCCTGAAGGTTACGCCGGAAAGATCAGCCAGATGCCAATAATCCTGACCCCGCTGCACTTCGACCGGGACCCGCTCCAGAAACAGCCCTCCTGCCAGAGGTCTGTGGTCATCAGGCCCTTCATCACCAGTGACTTCATGACGGGCATCGCAGCCACCCCTGGCAACGAGGTCCCAGAGGAGGTAACGTGGCCCTCAGGGTCGTCCTCTCCAGCAGGGACTTGTGCTGCAGAGGGCTCACTGTCACCTTCCTCTCTCTCTCTCTCCGGGTCACCTTGACTTTGATTTTCTTGCCATTTTTTCTCTTTCACAATATTCATTAGCAAGAATATCGTGGTGGTTTGGGAAAACTGACACAACGAGGAGCTGGCAGATGGGTGTGACAAAGGCTTTCCAGCAGAGCTGAGCCAAAATACCACCAAGAAAAGCAGAGAACACCCAGCCATTCCTGGGATTTGGAATTAATTTTTGCATTAGTAACTGGAAATAATTACATAATGAATTGCCCTCGATTGACACTTCTGGTTTTAACATCTAAATGTCCTGTTGGCTCTTTAGGTCACTAAAAGGATTTAGGAGTCAGGTTCAGGCTTTCTCTTTCTGGGAAACTATCCCTATGCAGGTTCAGGTACTTTGGTAACACACAGCAGAGCGTGTTGCTGTTCCTGCTGAACTCTAATAAACGGCTCTGAAGCTGAAGAGCTGCTCCCTTCAGGGACATGTTTTGTGACCCACAGCCGGGTTTGGTCTGTGCCAAAAGTCAGCAAGTCCCAAAACTAGCTGCAGATCCCATAAGCCAGAGGTTTTGGTTCAGTTGATCGTTAATTGGTGGCCGTGTGCCAATGGCTCTTCCTCCTCTGTGTCTGACAGAATCAGCGTGAGCAGTTTTCCCTTAAGCTTTTCTCAGATAATTTTCTTCAGTTTTGTTTCACACACTTTTTTCTGATATTCTTTTTGCCCTCCACGACAGGTTGTGTTGAAAATGGTGGCAGAGATCAAGAAGATTCCTGGTATTTCTCGGGTGATGTATGACTTGACATCAAAGCCTCCAGGAACGACGGAGTGGGAGTAATTAACTCTTTTTGTATCCAAGTACTGTGTGCAGTCTAAACCATATCAGAAACCATTCCCAGTGTTGACATGCAGTACTGTGAAAGAGTGACTGGAGCTGCTACATCGCATCAGATTCCTCTCCTGGAGCATAATCCTGCAGTTCAGAGCTGTGCTGGGGATGATCCCGACGTGGGGCTGAGGATTGTACGGGTAAATAACCACGGCAGCACTGCCGGGCACAGACAGGTCCCTCTTGCTTCTGCCTTTGTCTCGCCAGTTCTTCCTGTTCTCATGTGTTTTCCTGTCATTTCGGTGTCTCTTTGGTTTTGTACACTGTGTAAAAAGAGACAGTTTATTTACTTCTACCAAAAGCATCGTTCCAGCCTGAACATGTAAAAGGAATTCTTTGTGACCAACTGCTTTCGGACGGATTTATTATAAATAAATATTTTGCCAAATGGAGTAGTGGGCACTGTCGAGTCGTGCAGTTACTGTGTATGTTGTGTACTGTTAACTTGTTCTGTATTGTTGGACTCTTGGCCCGTGGCAATAATGGTGAGCAAGGCTAAAATCTCCTGCCATGGCCCCTGTCCGTGTGTCTGTCCTGGCCCGGCCGGTGAGCGTGGGTGACACGCTGCCTGTGTGTGTGCCCGTGGCAGTCTCCAGGCAGGGCAGTGTCCCTGTGTGCTCTGGGGATGCACAGAAGTGCAGAACTGGGAGTGCAGCTGGGACAGCTGTTGCTCCAGAGCTGCTGGATCTGTCAGCCCTGTTTGCCCCCGGCCACGCAGCGTCCCCTCCGCTCCTGCTGCCCCCGTGCTTCCCTTGGACTTGACGACAGTTTACTTTCTACACATCTGCTTTTGCGGGAGTTTTTTGGGGTCTGTATTGTGCTTAGCTTGATCTGCGAGGTCATTCTAGTCGTTAGTGTGGAGCCCTGGGATCGGGGTGACTTCCCAGCCCGTGTAGATCCTCCTGTCACTCGTGTTCTGCTGTTTGTAGTGAAGCAATAATTGGAGAGATGGATACTTTGGACGTGGAGCTGTTCTGATGTGTTGAGGCAAAGCCACTTCCATCCACCTGAGAATCCTGAGCATGTCCTGTGCCAGGAACAGTTGGATTCTGACCTGAGCAGGTTGCTGGGTGCGTGCTGGTGCTTTCCCGGGAGAACTGGAACTGGGATGTGTATCCAGGCTCATCCCTCTTACCCCTGGTTTTCTGGTTTAAGCAGTGGTTCTGTTCAGCTGCAAGTTCACCGTAGTGTCATGGGGTAAAGTACCTGGTTTAAACTGTTCAGTGACATGGAGTATTTCATGGCTGTAGTTACTTCTCTCTCCCCTTGCCTGGATTTGTGAACTGGAATAATGTTGGAAGTGTTTGTTCTATATTTTTGGTTGCACACATTTTCCTGTTCTTACATTCACTGCCTACACATTATGGAAATTGGGTTTAATTTCTGCTCATAGGAAGTGGCCAACTGGTGTAAATGTATTCTTTTGCCTGTGTCAGGGGTGGTTTTTCACGAGGGGGAGAAGAGGGTGTGTTCCAGCCCTCTGCTCTGGGGGCTGATGGGGACACGGGGGTGCAGGAGGGCAGCACACCAGTGGCTGGTGTAATGTGGAGTGGGGACCTGCCTCCCCCTCCAGCCCTGCTCCTGGAGGGCTTTGCAGCTTGTGCAAATTGAGCTTTGTCTGTCTCAGCTGTCTGCTGTAGAAAGGGGATTGGTGACTTGCACCAGTCACAATCCCCTGGAGCCCTTCGGATGAGCTGCTTGTGGTGTCAGGGATTACCAATCCAGGTGTTCCTTTACTGCAGGAAGGTGATCCGTGGGAGCTCTTGGTTAAACCCCACACGTGCAGCTTGCTGGGCAGAGCCTGGCCCAGCAGGGTCCTGGGCAAACAAGCTGACCTCGGGAGAGCTCCCGAGGGGCGGTGTGGCTTCAGCGTGCATCTCTGTTCTGGTCAGGGAAGGGAGGGCTTAGGACAGCTCTTGTCATTGCTGGGTGGTATCTCAGCTCCAAAAGAGTGTGAGAAATGAAGGCTTTTGGTGTGGTGCAGAAGTGCCTGAGCCTGCCCTGCTCCCCCAGCTCTCCTGTGCGCAGGCTCGTCCCCGATTCTGCCACGGCTCGTGTTGCCTTGACAGCAACAGGCAAAGCTGGAGGAGTCACTAAAAATAATGCAAACAGTGCAGAGCCCCTCGGAAAAACAACCCCCCCCCGGGTTTGGCCAAGACCCCTGGTCTCTGTGGAGCTGGACCTGCAGTCTGTGGTGCCACAGTTGTGATGTAGCTCGGGATCACACACTCGTGCTGGTGGCTGGGGCTCACAGGAGTGGTTGTACTCTGAGCACACCCCTGCAGCACCCCTGGACAGGAATCCCTTGCTCACTGCATGCTGCACACCAGGAAAAGCCCTCCTTGGAGCTGCATCTTTGCTGTAGGCACCGTGTCTGCCTGTGTCCCGAGGTCTGCCGTGCACTCACCCCATCCTCCAGCCCCCGGGGCTGCCTCCCTGCAGCTGGACAGCAGTCCTGCCGCCTTCTTTTTAAGCCAGAAAGTTGACTATTGACAATGTGAGGCGTAAACTATTGCACTATAAATCCAAATGTCTTATGGAAGTGGGATTTGTGCCCCTGAGCTCTCTGCCCCTGTTGACGGCTGTGCCATGCTGTGGTGGGTTGTTCTTAGGAAGGTTGGTGGGATCGTCCCGGCGTTCTTGGGTGTTTTGTGGAATCCGTGAGTACTGGACAGCCACAAGTGGAGAGAAACATCATACTCTGTTCACCTTTCTTAAAAAACAAAAATATATTTAGCACCTAGTTTACAAACTAATACCTGTAGCTGCCCTGTACAATTGTTCACCTCGAGTCTTCAGTAAAACATGTCAGCAGTTAAAGGAATTTGTATTGGGGGCATTCCCCATCAGTCTCAATTTTTAACATTTTTCTGCTTGTGAAATGATAAAAGTACTGTGAGCCTTAATTTTTATCCACAAATAAAAATATTATGTTTGAACCTTGGTGTGACTTTTTTTTTTAAGGTCTTACATGTACAAACTATATTTATAATATAGTTTGTACATGTACATTTCAAATGGGAGTGTATTTTGGGTTGAAAAAGCTGGTTTTTTGGATGTAATTGATTTAAATATGTGATCAAGAGCCCTGTTAGAACTGGGATGTTTTTCTTGTGGATCCTTCCCCAGAGGGGGTTGAGGTACAAAGGTCAATAGAAAGCTGCTTTGCAGGATTTCTTCCTGTTTTTAAGGCTTTTTAGGGTGAAAAAAACATGGAAAACTGCTCTGGGGTAAGTGTGGGCTTTGTGGACAGCCGATTTTGAATTGTGTGTTAGTTAAGGGGGCAGGAGGCAGGTGCTGGAGCTGAGGGGCTGTGCTGGGTGGGTTGGACTGGGGACCATCCATGTCCTGCTGCTCCAGGGGGGCCCAGGCTCACCCCCTCACAAAGTGTCTGCCCAGGTCCCTGAGCCCACTCTTCCCTTCGTGGAGCAGCAGGAATAATTCAGGGCTGCCATCCATAATTGATGGCTCTGACACCTGACCGTGGGCTCGTGGGGACCGTGACCCGGCCACTGACCCCGGAGTCCTTGTGCTGCAGCTGCTGTGGAAACATGGGACTGGCACTTCGCTCCCTGGGCTCATTTTGTCATGGGCAGGGTGTGACCTGGGACAAGGTGCCCAGCTTGCCCTTTGGTGCCTGGAGCTCGCCCAGCTCTCCAGGTTTCTTGGTGTGAAGGTGAGGTGCTACTCAGGACATGGGGAAAGCAGTGGGGATCAGTTGGATTTTGGGGTTTTTAGAGGAAAAAGGAGGTTTCCTGGCTGACCGCAACTCCCAGAGGCTCTGGAGCAATGCCCACCTCTCCCGTGCAGCCCTGGGCACTCTCGGTGGCACAGGGGCCTGGAGCTGAGGGAAATGCTGTACCTGTGCAGGGGGAGCTGCATTTTGGAGGGGATGGGTGGGAATGTCCCACTGTGCACAGTGGGGGAGCGGGGACCCAGCACCGAAACCCCCCTGGGTTTGGAGGTGGCTGAGTCAGGGCTGGGATTCGGGCTGATCCTTGTGCTGTGCAGAGCTGGGGTTTATTTTTAGTCCCTTCTGTGGTGCTGATTGCCATGGCAATGCCATGGCAGGCGCTCCCAGGGGTGGGCTGCTGGTGCTGCTCCAGGACCAGGGGACAGGGACAGGGCTCCTGGCCATGGCTTCGGGGGAGAGTGGCAGCTCAGTGTCCCTGTCTGGTCCATGACTAAGATTCAGCTCACAGCCAGAGCTGGGGCTCACTGCCTGCCCCAACTGGGCTCCCCACCTCTGGAAAACACAATACTCCAGGCACAGGAGCCTGTCCAGGAGCATCCCGGGAGCAGTAACTGCTCAGCAGGAACCAACTGCTCAGCACCTGGTCAGCCTTCTTGTCTGAAACTCGTGCAGAGAAGTGAAGAACAGGGTGGGTGTTCTGCACCTTCTCCTGCTGTTTGACAATGGTCAGGGACCATCAGGCTCGAGGGCCGGGGCTGTGTCCCAGGGCAGAGCTGGGCACAGCCTCCCTCAGCCCCTGCCCAGCACAGCCACGTGCCTCCAGAGAGGTCTGAGTGTCTGGATTCCCCTTGACCTTGGAAAATGTTCCCCTTTCCAGTCACGGGGTGCTTGGCCTCCAGTTGGTGCAACCCGGAGCAAAGGCAGCAGAGCAGCTCAGCGTGACCTCGCTGAACTCAGCAGAGAGGAAAAAAAGAGTTAATTAACGTACCCAGGAATTTTTCTCTTCACTTGGGTGTGCTGGGACTGGCCTTTGGCCCCACAGTCACATCTAGAAATTATTGGAGACGATCAAAGGCTGGAGAGAGCCACTTCCACTCAGTTCTAATTTCAGCAGATTGACTCCCTGGAGCTGCCTGTGACCCGGCGCCCCCCGAGCTCCCACACCCCTCCCGCCCTTCAGGGAGGCAGCTGGCAGCTCTCTGCTGTTGGGATTTGGGCTAACGGGTGGGCTCAGGGAGCTTGAAGGTCTTTTCCAACCTGGACCATTCCATGATTCCATGCTGTGGGACGGAATTAGGGGATCAGGTTTGCTGGGCTCACCCGGGCACAAAGCCAGTGGCTGCTGGCTGAGCAGAGGTTCATAAGTCACTGCATTTAAGTGCTGTCAGAGCAGGGTGAACCACTTAGGCCCAATTAAGTGCCTTAATGAAGCTTTCCCTGATGGGGTTTCAATTACCTGGAGCAGAGTGTGGAGCAGCAGAGCTGTGAGCCTCACGGCTAATTGGATGAGGATTTGGGAATGATTGTGCTCCTGTGGGACCAAACATGTATGTTTGCTTGGGTATCACTTCCAGAAGCTTTCCAAAGCAATCTGGACCTGTGCAAGGCTGGTGTTTGCCTGTTTAAATCTCTCTGACCAGGTTCTTGACTGCTGCTCTTGCTCTGGCCTGGGATGAGCCGTGTCTGTGTGTGCAGAGGTCTGGGATGAGCTGAGAGAACGTGGGGAACAGATATTAAGAGGCTACTGTGGAATCTGAAGAGCTGGGGTGGATTTTGAGGTCAGTTTAGAAGAGGATGAACTGTAAATGTGTCTCAGTAGAATTACTGGAAATTGCTGGATCAGACAGTGCATCCTGCATTCCTTTAGTCTGGAATGAAGGTGTTCACCTGGAGAAGAGAAGGCTCCAGGGAGACCTGAGAGCCCGTTCCAGGGCCTAAAGGGGCTCCAGGAGAGCTGGAGAGGGACTGGGGACAAGGGCCTGGAATGTCAGGACAGGGAGAAATGGCTTCCCACTGCCAGAGGGCAGGGTTAGATGGGATTTTAGGAAGGAATTCCTGGCTGTGAGGGTGGGGAGGCCCTGGCACAGGTTGCCCAGAGAAGCTGTGGCTGTCCCTGGATCCCTGGAAGTGTCCAAGGCCAGGCTGGACGGGGCTTGGAGCAACCTGGGCCGGTGGAAAGTGTCCCTGCCCACGGCACTGTAACAAGTGATGTTCCAGCCCCACCATTCCTTCTCTCTGAGGAGGTTTTGTTCTCAAAGGTTAATGGCAGACATGTAAAACTGTCTCCACTTTGATGGCTTCCCCTGCTCTGCCTTTCAGCAAAGACAACAGTGACTCTGCATAATCACCTCACCGCTGCTCTTCAGTTTCTCTGACAATTAAAACAAGGTCTCCTGAAGAGAAGCCGTGAGGAAACACTAGAAGAAAAGTCAATCATATCCAATAAAATTACTCAAAGTGTAGCTCATTCTAACCCAATATTCCCCTGCTGTGCCTGTCCATTAACAACATTTCACTCTGCCTTTGACTCCGGTTCATGAAGGAACATTTCCATCCATTCTCTCTCCCTCGGGATCACTGCTGGAGTTTTGGGAAGGAAGATTTGCACCCACGGGCTTTGCTGTTCACCTGACACCACCTGGCCCTGTTTTATACGACAATTATGCTTTTTCCAAAGGGAACCTCCAAGAAGAGGCAAGTTTGGGATGGGAGGAGCAGAACCTGGCGCTGCAGCTCCTGCTGTGGGACCACCAGATCAGCCTGGAGAAGGGAAGGCTTTGGGGTGACCTAACTGTGGCCTTCCAGGACCTGCAGGGAGCCCACAAGAAAGATGGAGAGAGGCTATTTACAAGGGATGGAGTGACAGGACAAGGGGGAATGGCTTCAAACTGCCAGATAATAGGTTTGGGGTGGATATTAGGAAAAAATTGTTCCCTGTGAGGGTGGGCAGGCCCTGGCACAGGTTGCCCAGAGAAGCTGTGGCTGCCTCTGGATCCCTGGAAGTGTCCAAGGCCAGGTTGGAGCAACCTGGGCTAGTGGAAGGTGTCCCTGGGGGTGGAACTGGATGCTCTTCAAGGTCCCTTCCAAACCAAACCATCTGTGATTCAATCCCTGGTCCCTCAGACCGTGCCCAGGCAAAGGTTGTGTTGGTTGTGAGTTTAACTCTGCTGGGAGGGATTGTTACCCCAAAGGGAAGATGCTGCTTCACAGTCAGCTCAGAGTTCATCCACAAAAAGAGTGGAGAAGACACTGGTTTGGTACAAAGAGCGTGGCTGTGGAAAAATTGTGTGGCATCACGGCTTTCATGGAGGTATTTTGGGGTATGGTTCAGTGGGCAGGGTAGTATTCAGTCCAAAGTTGGACTTGATGGTCTTAGAGGTGTTTTCCAACCTTGATGATTCCATGATTTTAGGTCTGCAAACCATGTGCCAGGATGCAGCTGTACACATCAGCACAGAGCTTTTCCTTGACTGGAATTTCCTTGAAAACAAACGAAGATTGAATTTTAGGCAACTTGCAGTTTTTCCAGTGGGCATCTCTGGATTCAAAACCACCAAAACATACCCAAAAAAAATGCCACTGCTCCTCACTGAGTGCAAACAGCAAGTATTCCTAAAAATCACCACTGTGCTACCTGAAAATTCCCCATTCTCCAGCCAAAAAAAAAGGCACTGGAGCAGCCCCACGTGCAGAGGACTCCAGGCTTTAGCAGGGAACACCTATTTAACCACAGATGACGCCGGTGTCAGACACAGGCAGGAGAAGAAATCACTTTAAATAGTTATCAGGAGAGCTCAGTGCATTTCTTGTCGTCCCCGTGCTCTGCAGAAGCGCCAGGGCCCCAGAAGGATTACACACAGCACATGCAACACACGCAGGGGGGAGGCAGAGCCAGAAATTAAAATATATCTCGGCACAGAGCTCAGCCACCGCTGAGTTCTAAACTGCTGGGCAATGATGCCACCTGCAGGCCCGTAATTCGGTTTTTTCCTCAGCTAAATCGGTGCCAGCAGTAAAAGCAAACACAAGGTGAGTGCTCAGCACAGAGTAATGTTAACGTGACTTTCGGATGCGAGCGGAAAGTTCGTTAAAAATAAACAAATACAAAAGGAAAACACTTGGAATCCCTCTCAAGAATAAAATAAAATTAAAAAAATCAAAGACTACAGACCCTAAAATGCTAAATCTTTCATGGGATAACCCAGAGAGGATCATTATCATTACAGCACTGTGTTGTGCTTGCGTATTTTATGAAGAAACTTTTGGCACGTGCTTTGGAGGTTACAAGTGCCTTGCATTTTGTCTGCTGCTGGATTTAAGCAAAGCCAGTGCCCTGAGGCATTTATTAAAACAATCAGGAAAGACAGAGAAGCTGTTACTGGGAACAGCTCAGGTTGTAACACAGACAGGCTTTCCTAAAGAGGAGCTTTCCAGTCCTACTCGTGGGCCCTGCTGGCTTGTTTGTGTGTTAATACTCAAAATAATCAAATAGTTAATTAAATAATTCTGCCTTTATGTTACTTTTATGCAGAGTTTCCTCCTGGCTCTAGAGCTGGCGACATTTTAAACCCTCACGTCTCGATGGTCAGGAAGAAGATTGAGAAAAATGTGGAGTTGTGCCAGAAATTTTAAGTACAGCCAAAGAAAAATAAATATAGAATAAAATAAATTAAAACATTGATAGTTGTAAGAAACTACCATACTGTACATATGTATTTTCAGTCATCCAGAGAAGTGTTAATACCTTCCTTAGTGAGACTGAATAAGAATAAAACTCCAGTTCTCTGACAGAGAATATTTATATTTGTTAGGAGGAAGAGGACATGAGAAATCAGCCACACAGAGAATACTTGGCTAAAACCTCAATGTCTATGCTGTCCTGGTTTTTAAGTGTGGAAGGAATTCACATGAACTCAAAGATATATAATTATTAAATTATACAATTACTAAATAAAGCAGCACCATTTCTCAAGCTCAAAGCGTCTTCATCAACTGAATTTTCTCACTCAGTTCTTATACATTCGTGTATAACACTCAAATACCTGATTTTCATGCAGTTCATCCTGAAGGAATACATCAATTTAAGCTGCAATTTAATTTAAAATACTGGTTTTCTCTCTCCCTCTTCCTCCTTCCTATATATTCTGTCTTCCCACCTTGTATTATTCTCAGCCAAATAGCTACAAACTCCCATTTTCCCCATTTTATTATTCAGTTGCTATGGCTGTCAAACAAATGAATTCCCTTTGATTTGTTTGGGGGTGTTTTGTTGTTCAGGGGGGTTTTTTTGGGAGTGTGGATATATTAATTCATTGAATTGCAGGCACTGCTGTTTGTTTAATTTTGTAAATAGCGTTGGGTGATTACTCAGTGTTGTCATCTCGCAAATAAAACCAAACGGCAAATTTATTCTTGGAGAACAATTTACATACTTTTCCCCCCCCTCACCCCCCATGGGAACAGGGCTTAAAGATGGCAGAAATGTTTTATTACAGCAGAAAAATCTCTCTATTAATCTTACATATGCCATGTTTTCTGTCCAATGTGGCATGAAAAGATGTTTTGGACACAAAGTGGCCCATTCCTGATTCAACTAAGTCTTGGCTGAGAACAATATCAGCTAAAATATGGGTTTTTTTTTTCTGGTTACCCTGGAAAATCTGTCTTCTGGATCAATGTTTAGCACCTACAATTTGGCTGGTTTGTCCTCTCACATCTTGACTGCAGTCTCTGTGAGCTGGTTCATGAGAACATCCAGCCAGGGACAAAAAGAGATTCCAGATTAAGCAGGAGAAATAAAAAATATCTATGCCAGCCTTCTGAAAGGATTAACAAAGCAAAGAAGTAAAGAAACACAGGTAGGGAGAAAAAAAAAGATGCCTCTTCACACTCAGCCAACCCTCCCAACTTGTCTGCCACCACCCCACAAGGTCTAGACCTCCCTACTCACCTCCCAGATCCAGACTACTTTCTAGGAATTTAGTCAAAGTGTTTTCTCCAGAAAGAGCATTAAATTGATGATCCCACTTGTTATGGCAGGAATTGAACGACAGATTGAGTTAGTGGACACGACAGACACAGAATTTCAGAGTTGCAAAGGAGCCACGAGGATCATCCAGTCCAACCCTCGGCCCTGGGACCATCCCCAGAGTCCCCCCCTGTGCCCCAGAGGAGCAGCCAAACCCTCCTGGAGCTCTGGCAGCCTTGGGGCTGCCCTAAAGCCAAAGGGAATTTCACTCCAGAATGTGGAATAACGCGTTTTCCCCAGAAAGGGGCGTGAGGAGCAGAGCTGGCAGGGCTGAACTCTCTTAATAGGCCTGTGATGATGAAGAGCTGATGTGATCCCACATTTCCAGCCAGCCTGGTCTAATCATCAGTCCAAACTCTCTCACCCATGACCCTGAAGGCTCCATTCCAGCAGAAGTGCCCAAGCATTCCCCATTTTACAGGCTTCCCAGTGCTCCCTAGGGGGGACTGAATAATTTGTTTGAAATAATCTCCAGGAATAAATTTACCATTTTTTAAAGTATAATTAAGCGAGGAATCATTCCCTCCCTCTTCTAAACTTATTCTACTGACAAGTTTCTTTTTTTTCTGGGTGGTAAACACAAGTTCTGATAGTTGCCAGCACATTTCTGCTTAGAAAGTTAATCCATTCCTCTTTGAAGGTTAAGGAAACGCAAAGGAAAACAAGATATGAGGGCTTAGGTAAAGTGGGAGGTTCCAAATCACTGGAGCTCTGCTTGGTACAGAGCTCAGCTGCTCCTGCAGCAGCAAAGCACTCACAATTCACCTCAGAGAGACTGTCCTGACCTCCACCCACCTCCCCTCCTGGTGAGGGTTCTGTGCTGCCTGGGAGGTGTTTGCTGCTCTGTTCTGTCCCATCAATTCTTTGTGGGAACTGTTTTTCCATCCCCTGTTACAATAAAGTACTGGCCCAGCACTGGGACACGGTGGAGAGGACCCTGGGGTGAGGAGGGAGGGCGGGGAACTCATTTGGGTAAGGAATCACAGGATCCTTGAGGTTGGAAAAGAGCTCTGAGATCATCCAGTCCCCCAGCCCAGAGCACTGAGTGCCACGGCCACCCATTCCCTGGACACTTTCAGGGATGGGGACTCCAAACCTCCCTGGGCAGCCCCTGTCAGTGCCTGACCACCCTTTCCATGAGGAAATTCCTCCTGATGTCCAACCTGCCCCTCCCCTGGCACAGCTGGAGCCGTTCCCTCTCCTCCTGTCCCTGTTCCCTGGGAGCAGAGCCCGA
>JAYRBT010000010.1:1042451-1105516 GCA_036023395.1 Myiotriccus ornatus
CACACAGACACACAGGCACACAGACACACAGACACACAGACACACAGCCCCTGAGGGTGCACAGCCCCTGCAGACAGACAGGCACACAGGCACACAGACACACAGACACACAGACACACAGACACACAGGCACACAGGCACACAGACACACAGGCACACAGACAGACAGACACACAGGCACACAGACACACAGCCCCTGAGGGTGCCCAGCCCCTGCGGACACACAGCCCCACAGCCCAGCGGACAGCCCCACAGCCCCTGCAGACGGACACACAGCCCCGCGGACAGCCCCACAGCCCCTGCAGACGGACACACAGCCCCGCGGACAGACACACAGCCCCGCAGCCCCGTCCCCGCAGGTGCCCAGCCGCCCATGCACCTGTACAAGCCGACCTGCACCGAGATGCCCCCGCACCGGCCGGGGGCCAAGGCGGCCGAGGCGCTGCCCAGGGCCCGGCCGGCGAGCGGGACCCCGCGGCCACAGAGCCCGGCCGCGGGCTGGCCCCGGCCCCGCAGCCCCGCCACCGAGAGGAAAGAGCTGGACAGGTTCCTGCACCTCCACGGGCTGTCCCCGCAGGACTCCACGCGGGCCGAGACCGGCATGCGGTACAGGTACCTGTGCGGGGCGGCGCTGGGGGACCCGGGCCCCTCCTCTGCTCGGGAACTTGGCTTTTTAGGCGCTCTGAGCGCCACCAGAACTGGGGTGACCGGGAGCAAAGCTAAATGGGCGTGACCTGTTCTCTTAAAGCTCTGAGTTTGGTCTTTTTCTTCTGAAGTTAGTCACAGAATCCCAGACTGGTTTGGGTCGGAAGGGGCCTTAAAGTCCATCTCGTTCCAACCCGCTGCCATGGGCAGGGACGCCTTCCAGTAACCCAGGTTGCTCCAAGCCCCATCCAACCTGGTCTTGGACGCTTCCAGGGATGGGGAAAATCACGCTGAGTTTTCCAGCTCGGGGTCTGAACCCTGAGACCCTCTACCCTCCCTATGGAGCAAATGGACTGGAAGCCCAGGAACCGGAGTCTGGCTGGGTTCAGGGTGCGAAACATGTGGCTTCTGTGTTAGAATTGTCTGAGGGAGAAGGTCTTACCCAGACAGGGAGCTGGAACAGCCCGGGGAAAGAGGGTGTAGGCTGGGGATGGCGGGTGAAGAAGTCACGGGTGCGCTCAGTCCATCAGTTGTCATTGTGTTCTGTTTCTAAAGAGGTTCATTTTAGAAGGGTGATGTTCCATGTGGAAAGTCTATATGTTCTCAGTGCCTCTAATAAAAACAAATTTTCTTTGAGATGTTTGCTTTCCCAAGAGGTTGATCTGTGCCCATGGCCTGTCTGAGCCTAAAGCTGAAATAAGACAATGTGACCGCTATTTTTATGGATCCAGCACAGTTGTGTCCCAGCTGTGGCTGCTGGCCAGGGAAATTTGGTGTTGTTTGGAGACGTTGCTGAGGGGAGATGGGGGCTGTGAAAGAGCAGCTTTGGAGCTGGAATCAGGAGAAATGGCAAAGGCTTTGTAGCACTGCTCTGCTGTGGAGCACGTTGGGGTGACACAGCCTGGAAAGCTGAGCAAGAGAACTGAGGACACAGAGCCTGGGTGGTGAAAAGGGAGAACATCCACAGGCAGTGGATTGGCATCCCAGGCACACGGTGCTCGGAGCAGAGCTGTGACTGGTGTAATCCTGGGTCAGCAGGAGCAGTGCTGTCCCCGAGCCACATACTCTGATCAACTGGAGTTTTCGGGCCTGGGAAGTTCCCTCCCTTTAATGAGAAGTTCTCTTGCTCCTTCTGGTGATGCTGATGCCACGTGGCAGCTGTGTTTGAAATGGCTGGTGTCAGTGCACGTACAAAACCCACCATTTTTCTGGTTTCTCTCTAAGTCTGCACTTTCTGTGGTGTTTTCCCACTGTTGCCCAGACACAGTTTAACCCTTGCTGTGCCCTCGCTCAGGAGCACAAGTGACGCTGTAGGCACACGGTGCTCCCGTGGAGCGGCTGTGATCTGAAATGTCCCCCACAGGAGATTATCCTGCCAAAGCCCTGCTGTACAGACACCTCCTGACATGGGACTGGGCTGCCCCTGAGTCCAACCGGCGTCACTCAAAACCTGACCGTGATGTTCATCCCTAAGTTCTGCCACACCAAAAACGTGCCCAGCCTGGGGCAGAAACCCTGCAAAGAGGTTGGGTAGAAAACTTCTGTAGGGTTGGATCCAAAACCTGCTGGACATGGAGTCTGAAGCCATAGGAAAATGTAATTAATGAGAGATTCTGGGACTGGCGAGCTGCAGGGGTGGCTGGGTTGGCCTTGGGGGCTGAGGGCAGTGGCTGCAGGCTCGGCTCGAGCAGGGCTCTGTTCACACACCTTCATCCACCTCTGCTTCCTGGCCTAATAAATGGAGTATTCCTCGTTCACCAGAGCCATTACTCATGGGGAAATAAAGCATGTGCTTAATTTCTGCTGAAGCTGATGGATTGGAGCATATGCTTCATTTGAGGTGTGTACATTTTTCACAGCTGACAGAAGCAGCCGTAACATATTGAGCTTCCCATGGATCCAGGGGATGTATCCTGGGGAGAGGGGGCTCTGAGGAGGGCTCTGCTCCAGGCACAGGGGATGCTCCAGCAGCCACCATGTGCTGTCTCCATAGGTTATTTGCTCTTCTAGAAGTACAGGGGCCCTTCTAGTCTGATTGTGAGCTTGAAGATTTTCTTTTCTCTTTCTTGTTTTGCCTTCCAGATGTTTCCTCAGCTCTCCTTAGGTCCAGCCTAAAGACAGCACAATAAATCCCTCTTTTTGTTAAGATCTATTTAATTATGTGTGGAAAGTAATGAATTGTGAACAAGAAACACTTGCTAAATCCTTGTAAGCCGGTTCATTTATAGGATGATTGGTTCCTTTTCCTTTCTTTGCCTTAGCCAACACAGCTTAGTGCAGCCTATTACAGAGGAACCAAAGTGCGGCAGTGGATGAGCTTGGCTCGTTTCTGATGACAGTAGCATTTCTCTGAGATGAAACACCATTTACAAAGCAGGTTTGGTGTCCTGTTGTCCCATGGGGTGTTCATTGCACGGCTTCCTTCCACGCACACTTGGCTGGGGCTTGAGGTCTGTCCTCACTCTGGGAAGCCATGGCTGTAAAACCTCTCAGTATTCTGCTCCTTCGTGGTTAAACAGTGTGTGTGAGCTGGGGCAGCTGCGCTTGGAGAGCCTGGAGGTGAAATGTTATATGTATATATATGTCTGCAGAAGCATCCAGGCAACTTTTGCAAAACAGGCTGTTGGCAAATGTTGGGGTGGTATTTATGGAGGTCACAGAGTCCCGAGGCACTGCTGGATTAACCCACAGTGCGGCCTCCCAGCTGGGCTGGAGTTTGCTGTTTGTGCTTCATCTGGTTTAGATTTCACTGAGGTTCGGCTCCAGGGGGGTGAGTTCTTCCCACGGCACACAAGCCCCTGGCAGACCCATTTCACCTGGCGTGGTCCCCCTGGGGTGTCCTGCAGGAACCCCCCCGGAGTTCCTGCATCCCGAGAGAGCGCTGGGATGCTCTGACCTGTTTCTGTTGCTTTGGTTGGTTAAGCCAATTAAAACTTGGGAATTTAGGATTGTGATGCTGAAGCTTTTTTACGACGGGCCAGCAGGTAGCCCTTCACATGATGTTCCCTTCTCCCTTTTTTTCCCTTTCTTTCCTTTTCCCTTTTCCCCTTTCCTGGCTGGAGTGGGAGATGTGAGGAGCTACCATCCGAGCCCTGCAGCCAGTCCTGGCCAACCCCTTTTCAAAGAGATGCAGCAAACTGGGCTGTGGAAAGCAGAGGGGTCCGAGGGATGGGATTGTCCCTGCACTGAGTGATTAAACAGGGGTTTAGCTTAGGGAAAAGATGATTGACAGGGATTACAGATGCGTTTAAATCAGGAACAGCTTGCAGCAAGTCACTCACCGTCCCCCATAACGCAGGAACCAGGGCAGGGGGAGCAAACAAAATCTGTGGACAACATGTTTAAACACAGAAAACCCTTTCCCAGCATCTTTTAATGAAATTGGGGAATTCCCTGTCATGGGATGCTGGAAGTACCAGCACGTTGACGATGTTATCAGGTGTCAGCCAAGGTATTAAATACCAAGGCAGGGTTTAACCTGGAGCAGGCAGAGCCCATTTATCAGCCCTTATCCCTTTCTCTGCTGTCATGTTTATACCCCCACAGAGCTACCCCAGAAGAGGGGAATTTGGGAGCGATCCCTATGCCATAGCTGCTTTTCCAGGCTCCCTTAGTGAGGCTCATTTTATGCACTGAAGCTTTAAAATATCTAATCTTTAGATGGCAAAATATATGAGAGCTCTTGATGGGGTCCTGTAATCCTGCACTGTAATCCCATCCTCATCTGCTCCATCCGGAGCCCCCCTGCATTATATTTACAGGATATAGCTTACAGCCTTAGTGTTGTCCCTATTTCCTGTCCAGGTTGATCCACAGAGCCACGTCCAGCTGTGTCCCTTTTTTAACAGTCACATGCCAGAAGTGGTTTTCTAGTCTTTTTTACTCAAACTACCCAGCTGCTACCTGGTGCAGTGGTGATGGCACACAGTCCCAAGGCTGTCCTTCTGCCTAACGACTTCAGTTCCTCAGGGCTTGTGTTATTTTTGTGGGGTCCTCACCCAAACCATGCGCTGATGGGGAGGAGGGGATGGAGATGGGACTCTGTGGACTGGGATGGGAACAGGGTAAGCTTTGGTGTGGATGGTGTTGGCAGAGTGGGGTTTGCTCCTTGCAGGGAGAAATCCCATTTTACTCCTCCAAGGAATGGTGCCTGTGGCTGTGTGAGGTGTCAGCCCCCCTGCCCGGCCGGCTTTCAGCAGGAGGAGCTCCTGCTGCACACACAGGGCTGGCTCCTGATCCTGCTGCTTCCAGTGTGATCCTCCCAGGGCCTAAAGGGCTCCAAGAGCTGCAGAAGGACTTTGGACAAGGGCCTGGAAGAACACAGGGAATGGCTTCCCACTGCCAGAGGGCAGGGTTGGATGGGATATTGGGAAGGAATTCCTGACTGTGAGGGTGGTGAGGCCCTGGCACAGGTTGCCTGGTCTAGTGGAAAGTGTCCCTGCCCGGGGCAGGGGATGGCACTGGACGAGCTTTAACGTCTCTTCCAACCCAAAGCCTTCCAGAGTGATTCCATGAAGTCCTCCCAAAGCTGTGTCCCAGCTCAGGCTCAGCCTCTGGTGCTGCCAGGGTTATTCCCACCTTTCTGCAGAAGCTCCCGTGCTGTAGGTCCTTGGCTTGCTGGAGTGGACGAAGCAGCCTTTGCCCTCCCAGCTGCCCAGCAGTGAATCCCAGCCCAGCCTCGGCTGCTCCGGCCGCTGCCCAGCAGGAATCTGCACGTTTGCTGCTGTTTCCCCCACACCTTCTGCTCCCGGGAAGCCGAGGCTGCAGAGCCTGTGCTGCCAGGTGCTATTCCAGCCCCATTCCGTGGGCAGGTGCTCCTGCTGAGCCTCCTGTCCGCTCCCTGCAGCCACATCAGTGGTGCAGAGCAGATCCAGCGTCTCTCCAGGAGGCTGACTTGAAAGTCTGGGATATTTCTGGGTGTGTTTATAGGCAGGTTTGAAGTCTGCAGTCTGTGCCCTGTGATGAAACTCAGTCCATGTGGTCTCAGTTAAGACAGGTTTTATCTGGGAGTCTTTGGATTGACTTTGGGATCTGTTGTGGTGGGAACATCACCCCACACTGCACTGACATCAGCTGCTGAGGGTTGGTCCAAGGGGGTTTGAATTCAGGATGATACCAGCAAAACCTGCTCTTGTGGCTTCCAGGTTTGTTTCAAGGCTCCATCCTTCAGGAAATGAGGATAAATCCAGGCTCTGCAGAGGTCAGCTTTGATGCCAGGCTGAGAGCAGGTCTCTATCACCAGCCCTGCTGTGTGCTCTGGCAGGTGGGCTCGGCCCAGGTGGAGTAAAAATGAGTTTTGATCTTCAATACAAATCCAATATTATACAATGGAAACTCTTCTGTTTTGCTAAATTCCATCACCTTTTCCCCTCCCTCCAGCCCTGTGTCCATCCCTCCCACTGCAGCTCTCCCAGGATGAGCAGAAAATTCTCTTTTCTTTCTCCAGCAGCACAGGACCATGGCCCAGTCCATGCTTGGAGAGTTCCCTGATTGTCTCTCCTGGTTATTAATCCTCCTTTGCACACTGATGATTATTAGCAGTGAGTTTTCATTACATTCAGAATTTGCAGGGCTTGCAAGCTTGGGGTAATGTAAAGAGGGAAATTTCCCCGGAAATGCAAATTTTTGTCCAAATTCCAAAGGCAAAAAGTTTAGGATAAAAGAGCCTTTCTGAGACCTGGGGGTAGGAAGATGGACCTCGGGGAGAATTTGGCACAGTCAGAGCAAGTGTCAGAGAGGAAAAGCTGCAACGTGATTGCAGGGAAGCTGAATTTTACAGGAGAGCTGTTGGGCACAGGGACCCCTCTCCTGGCACTGCAGTTCTCTCCCCCAGAGTGACTCCAGCATCAGGAGATAGTTGCCAGCTCGGGGAGGTGGGTGGACGTTTGGGTTCTGGTGGATGCCAGCCCTAAGGAGGGGGAGCCACTGCAGAGCTGCCCCACGGAGCAGAGCTTCTCACATGCATTGTAGTGCTGCGTGCTGTGAGACTCTGGGGCCGAGCAGAGCATGTCTGGGTGTTCTTCCAGCACTGCCTCTCCTCTCCTCTCCTCTGGGCACTCTGTCCAGCGTGTGCTCTGGGATTTCCATCATCGCCCTGCGCGCTCAGCGAGGGACGGAGCTCGGTGGGGCCGTTCTTTACACCCCTCTTGGAGCCAGAAGTTGCTTTTATTACAGTCTAAGCGAGTTAAAATGCTCAACTGAAATGTGTTTTCGTCACTCTGTGGTTTTTCCTGTGCTGAGGTGAGCACCTCTTACTCCTGCTTCTCCCATGGTGTGCAAAGGGATGCAGGCAGCCAGGCTGCCCCTGCTCCACTGGGTGCTGCTGGGGAGGGGGGAGCCTGGATGAAAGGCAGCTTTTCCATGGATAAACCGCCTGTGCAGACCTGCCTCTGCCTGATAAGCTTTTTCTTGCTTGTTTTCAGTGTGTTTTCATAGTTGCTTGGCTCTATCCCTGCACCAGAAAGACTCCAGAAGCCAACAGAGTGTTCCCATAATTCCAGTAGCACGGTTGGTTTTTTTTTCCTGGGATGTTTGTGAAGTGCACGAGGGTCCTTGGAGAGTCTGAAGGATGAGGCTGTTGTGGGCAGCTGCTCCCTGTGGCTCAGTCACCAGCAGGGTGAAGGTTCCTCCCACCCCTCGGTTGCCCCCCCCAGTTGGAAGGTTGAAAGGCACGTTTTTCACTGCAGAAAAAGACACAATCTGTAGATTGCAGGAGTAATTATTCATTTCCCCTGAGGGCCTAATGAGCGGTTATGCATTTGGCAGTAAGTAATGATCCTCTTGCAAATCTTTTTGTTAATTAAATGGGCGCCATTCCAGTATGAAAGTGGTTGTTCGATTTGTTTGGGATGTGCTTGGAGATCAGGGGCTACTTGCCCAGCCAGCACCGACCTGGGGAGTACAGAGAATCCTTGGCTCCGAAGTGCTTGGCAGTGCTTGGAGGTCACCTGAACACTGGGCAGTGCCTTGCACTTAATTTACTAAAAGGACATTGCCCCAGCCCTGGAGTGTCCAAGGCCAGGTTGGACGGGGCTTGGAGCAACCTGGGCTAGTGGAAGGTGCCCCTGCCCATGGCAGGGGGTGGCACTGGATGTGCACATGACATTATGCTGCTCTGAGGTACATCTTGCTTTCGCCTTGGGTGCCAAAAACCCCAAAGTTAAAAGCCTTTGCAGAGAGTTCTGGAAGTGAAGAGAGCAAAGGGAAATTAGGGAGCCGAGGAGCCACCACAGCCCCCGGCTCTTGCCTGGCAGCAGAGTGCTCTGCCTGCACCTGCTCAGGTAAAATGCAGGCTCCAGAAGCCCTGAAAGGCTGATTTCTAAGTAGCAGTGTGGGCTGGTAACTAAGTGGCAGAGGAAGTGCTGATGCAGCAGGTTTTTTCCATATCCCTTCCTCAAAGAGGAGCCTGGCAGTGTGAACAGGCAACGATAAAATTAATTGGGCTGAAGATCATTCCTTAGTAATCTGCTGGGTTTCAGCAGACTGTCCTGGGTGTCGTGCTAATTCTCCTCAGTGACTAATTCCAGCACATGCCTCATTCTTCAGGGATGCTGGGCAGTGTGGAGAGCTTTGTCTCTGGTGCAGGACTGAGGTCTTGTGCCAGTTTTGCTGGATGCAGCTGATGGGATTCGTACCCTGTGTCACTCACTGCAATAATTAGAAATGCTGTTGCAGCTGAAAGAGAGACTCTCAGGAGAAGAATTAAAATTCTTCTTTGAAAAATGCTATTTGGGAAGGTGATATTTTAATAGTGCTTATTATTCAGCCGTGACTTATGTAAGATAATGACTGATGGAGGCACTTGGCTTTCACGGAGTTGCTCACAGGCCCTGCCCTGGCTGGAGGAGGGTGAGCTCAGGTGAAAAGTGAGGGTTCTTGAGAGAGGGGTACGTTTGATGACAGGCTATCCATTGGAAAAGGGTTTTCCAAACAACCCAGTCTGCTGTAGCTCATCTTTATGCTGACCCTCTGCCAGCTCATCTCAAAGAATCAGAAGTTATTGCATGATAATTACCCACCCATCTGCTCCAGTGCGTCCCACAGAAGGGCAGCCCGGAGCTGTGTGTTACCCAGCATCCAAAATCAACACCTCAGCAACATATTTCTTCATAGAAGTTAATTTGGAGCTTTAAGCTGTTACAAGTAATGCTTGGGTGAGGTTTGACATGCGTGGATAACAGAGCACTGTACATAATTGCCTAAAATCTGCTATTCAACAAGCACAGCCAAGCTGGAGGAACATACTGAGAATACATTTATCCATTGGGTGATGCAAAGCACCTGGGGAAAACCTGCATTTTCTGTGTGCACAGCCTGGAACACGAGCGTGGCAAAGGGGAAAAGCATTTCTTTGCCAAGAAGTGGCACAAGGACCCTGAGTGCCTGAGGGTCCTGCTGCTGCTGCCAGGGATGCCTCTCTCCTCTGGGTCTGGGGTGGATACCCAGTTACTGGGATACCTGAATCTGAATTAGGGGCTCCAGCCTCACCTTGGGGTGGGGGGGAAACACCCCAATAAAACCTCTTGTACTGTGCAGCGGAGCTTCATGCAGCTCTAAGTGTTTAAATCATATTTAATCAAGAATCACAGAATGGTTTGGGCTGGAAGGGACCTCACAGACCATCAAGTGCTCAGTGTAGCACAATACATTAATATAATGGTGATTTCTGGAGCCCTTCGTGTGAGCCACTGGCTTTCAGTCAGCTGAGAAATGGAATAGATAGCATGGAAAAATTGAATTACCTGGTGTGGAGCAGGGATACAGCAGCTAATGGGCAGTAGGCACCATTAGGGGGGTGTTCTACCCGAGGGAAGAGTGACCTGTTAATTGAATTGGGCGCCCGGTGCTTCCATCCTCCTTGTCAGACACAGAGGGCTCTGGGTCTCCGTTCCACTATTGATCCTTTCCTGGTGTATTAAGCTATGATTTACTGAATCTTGCTCAGAGCTGGCTGGTGCAGAGCTCTCTGGTGGCAGGAGCCCCCTCGGTGCTGGGGCTGTACCGGGGTGCTGTCGGCTCTCGGGGCTGCTCCTACACCCTGCGTGGGACTGGAGAGCGGGTGCTGGGATTGGAGATTAGATGGGATTTTGCTCTTGGATTCATAAAATCACAGAATCCTATACTGCTTTGGGCTGGGAGGGACCTTGTAGATCATCCAGTCCTACCCCTGCCACGGGCAGGGACACTTTTCACCAGCCCAGGTTGCTCCAAGCCCCGTCCAACCTGGCCTGGGACACTTCCAGGGACGGGGCAGCCACAGCTTCTGTGGTGCTGTGTTTATCACACCCCAGCCCTAACACGTGGCCCTTGGGGGGCAGAGCAGGCTGGCTCTGTGCTCTCACATCCCAGTTTGGGTCCCTCCTGGGTGGACAGGGCCCTGGGAGCTGTAACAGATCTCCTGTGCCATCAGAGGCAGCCCGGGCTGGGCGCTGCCCCCAGCCTGGCCCAAAACCTGCCAGAACGACGCCTTTTAACTAAAAACCGTTTAATAGGAATTTTGATCAGTTTTCCTCAAGTGCAATTACAAATGCAAATGGAGTTTTTGATGTGAAACCAGCGGAAATGTGGTGACTGCTGGCTCGATAAGCGCGGGGCTTTTGTTCAGCAGCTCATTTCCTCGCCCAGCTTCCAGCAGTGTCATCAAAGGGAACCGTTCCTGGTGGGTTTAGATACATCCCAAAGAGCCACAAATCGCTGCAGGGTTTGTCACTGCTGCTTCCGACAGGACCCCTCCTCAGATGAGCAGGGAGAAGCTTGTCCTGGCTCTTAATTGGGATTAATCCCAGGGAAGCCCTGTGGGGAGCTGCCTCCTCATGCCAGCACTCCAGGGTGGCAGCGCTCCTTATCTCTCCAGTGTCCATATCAGCCCAATTTAGGGAGATGTAACGGAACTGCCTCAATCCTCAGTAATTATCCCAGCAGGAAACCTGTTCCCAAACAGCTCTGGAGAGGGAGGGAGCCAGCCCAGCGATGTGCACGGGCTGTGACTGTCATCAGAGCTCTTATGGCCCAATAAAACTTTTACTGGGACATGACGTGGAACCGCCCTGGGCGTGCCCTGCTGCGCTGCAGCAGAATTGCGGGTGCACATCTGAAAATCGGGGATTTGGGACAGCACACTGGGGTAATTCTGGGGAAGGCCAGTCCTGGAGACTGCTGCCTGAAACGTCTGTGAGGGGTTTTGGAAGCTGGCTGTGGTGGCTGTAGCCAGATCTGGGCTGTTGGATAAAATAAAGAAGGACATCTAGTATGGAAAAGCTCCAAGGGCACTGCTTCTGGAGCAGGATCCTGCCCTCACGGTGCTGCCAGCTGCGCTCTCAGTGCTTCCATGCAGCTTCCTGAGGTCTGGTCCACCCAAGGACATTGCATACAAAGTCTAACTGAGCATCTGTCAAAACGTCCAGTGTGGTTAAAACTCTCTCATGAAGGCTGAAACCATATTTTTGATGTGTCTCTAGCCTGGGAGCGCTGACTTTTCTGTCCTGCTGCATCTCCCTAGTCCTGGGGCTGCTCCATGGGCACGGATGGCAGGACCCTTGGGCACCTGGAGCAGAGGGAACACTGTCAGGGCAGAGGGAACACAGGGTGATACAGCTGCTGGTGCTTACGGGCTGTGCTGGCGTTTGCACCCAAACCCCACGTTAGGTGCTGGCTTTGCCAGGGTGCTGGGGGGTCTCCTCTGCAGACCCCTGGCTGAGGTCCTGCAGCAGTGCAGGGAATCAGAGACTTATGGAATGGTTTGGGTTGCAAAGGGCCTTTCAAGGCAATGACCCCTGCCATGGGCAGGGACACCTTCCACTAGCCCAGGTTGCTCCAGGCCCTGTCCAGCGTGGCCTTGGACAGTTCCAGGGGTGGGGCAGCCACAGCTTCTCGTCACTGTCGCTGTGTTTGCTGCTGTGTTTAGTTGTTGTCTTCTCCCGACGTGGAAAAATTTCAAAGAGCTTAAAGGGGCTGGGATGACGTTGATCCTGCTGGCTGGAATGCAGGGATGGGGGTTTATGGAACTGCCTGTGTGTCCAGCCCTCCTCTGCATCACAACCTGCAGGCAAACACCACCGTGCCTCTGCCACAGGGCAGGAACCTCCAACTGAAATGAGGTGAAAAAGTACCTTCATGATGATGTGATTCATTGAGCACATCCCGGGGTCGCTGCCAGGCTCATGGCTCCCTAGTGTCATGGAATCAGAGAACGGTTTGGGATGGAAGGGACCTTAAGGACCACCTAGTCCCAACCCCCTACCATGGGCAGGGATGAGTCAACAACCTGTGCCTGCAGCCTTGGAGAAACAAAATCTCCAGCCAGACTTGGCATCGTATTTCAAAGTAGCTTCACTCTCAGGTGAAATTTAAAGTAAAAAGGGAGCAGCAAGCAGCGTGCTCTGCCTGAGCTGTGCTGGGGCAGGGGCTGCAGCAGCTCTCAGTGTTTCACCCAGCCCAGACCTTAGTTCATGTTCACATTTTGGGCTGCAGAATCATCTTTCCTCCTCTCGTTGCAGCCAGAGCCGTGCTGACCCTGGAGCAGAGTCCCTGCAGGAGCACTGGGAAGGGCTCTCCAGCCTGTGCCGTGCCAGGCCCCAGAACCCTTCTGTGCCTCTGCAGGGATCTGACCTGGGCTGGGTCAAGCATTTTTTGCGTTTTGGAGGTTTCCATCCCGCTCACTGCAGTGGTGTGTGCCATCCTGCCCCTGCAAGGGCCTGGGCACAGCAACAGACCATCCTGGGCAATGAAATGTGTGCGTGTGCAGGAGCCCCAGCACAGCTCCTGGGCTGGGGCTGCCCCAGAGCATCCTGCTTGCCGTGGGTCTGTTTGGCCCTTTATTTTGTAAGGCCCATGTTTGGCTCTTTATTTGGCCCCTGAGGTGGATGCAGCAGCTCCAGGGATGGGGCTGGGGGGGTCACAAGCATATGTGTTACACCAGATGTGCTTGATGAAGCATTTTGAGCGAGTTATTTAATGAGCAATTGTTGTCTTCCTCAGGGAAAGGCACAGGGGTATCCTGGCACAGCAGTTTGGTGGCACTGAGGCGCCACAGGAGCCTGGAGACAGGCTCGGGGCCCTGCCCCTCTCCTCTGCCAGGGCTGTCACGTACCTCCTCTGCTGTAAGCTCCGGATTTTCGTGATACAAAACTATATTACTCCGTCGTTTTAGTCTAGAAGTGATTATCTTGCTCAGGGAAATGAAATAAATCCCATATTTAAATACATATTTCTTTGGCAGAGACTGTAACCCCTCCAAAGTTAAGCAGCTTGAGTTAATATGTTCTGTGGGATGTGCCAGCACAGATCGTGACTGTCCCTTTCTGTCCCCTCCCCGACCCTCCCCTGGCACCCCTTGGCATGGGCAGCTGTGGGGACAGTGACCAGGGCCTGGGTGACAGTGACCTGGGCATCTCCCCAGGACCAGCTCACAGCATGTGCAGAGCTGGCTGCAGTGGGAACTCTCCAGGCACATACGGAATGGGAGGTAAAAATATGTCTTCAAATATCTGTGACATATTTCCAGCAAGAGGAGGTGAGACATCAGAGAGGGAAATATTCCCGGGTTTGTCAGTCCTGCTTTGGGCTCTGAAATGCAAAGCTGGGCTCCAAAAGCCAAGTGGATGAAGAGCCCTGTGGGTGTCACCAGCAATGCTCCAACTGCATCCCCCAGTCCTAGGGAGGCCTGGGGGAGGTCTTGGACGTGGGGGGCACCTTCCTATCAGTGACCCCATGGTTTGTGCCCCCCGTGCCTGTGTATTTAACAGTGTTTGTGGATCTGTAACCCTGGCGCACTGATGAGGTGTCTGGAGACTCTCCAAGGGGTCCTGCTCCCCCAAAACCCCTGCCTGAGGGTGATTCCAAGGAGACCACTCACTGCTGGGAGTTTGTGGGCCTGCTGCGTGATTAACTGTTAATCATCTTTGATATGATAAAGTAACTTTCCTTGTCCTGATTTAATGCTTTCTTCCTCAAAGGAGTGCGCTGGGTACCTGCTAATGAGCCATCAGATGAAGGAGCTGCAGCGATCGTCAGGAGCTGTTCACCCTGTCACGGGCTGGTGGGTGGCCTTGGCTGGCTGCCAGCTGCCCACCAGCCTCTCACCCTCTCCCTCCTCAGCAGGAGTGGGGGGGCAGAGGAGGGAGGGAACCATGGCGTGCTCCTGCTGTAGGGCAGGGAATCAAAGACTTGTCACCCTGAGCCCAAATCAGGTCGTTGTCACCCCAGGAGCACCCCCAGCTTCTCTCTGCCACTGCCACTGCTCTACCTTTGGGTGCCTGGGGCAGGAGAAGCCTGGCAGGATATCGGGGGTGGGGGGCTGCTCCCAGCCCAAGGGACGGGGCTCTGGGGGCTGGCGGTGAGGGGGAGGTGGGCATGAGATGCTCCGAAGCTGCCCCCTCAGCCCATCCCCAGCAGTCTGGGGCAGATTTGGGGACGGGTGTCCTGTGGACCATTTCCCATGGCCTGTGCACGGTGGGGAAGGGACCACGGATGAGCCTGCCCTGCCCACGTACCTGCCCACTCGGGGCTGCCACCCATACTCACCCCACGGGCACCCTCTCCTGTGGGGCTGCACCCACTGCCTGTCTCCCCCACTCCCCTCTTGCCCCCAGGGCTGCTCTGCGGGTGGCAGTGACAGACGAGGCTCCCCAGCCCTGGTCACCGTCCCAGCGCACTGGGGAGCAGCTCCGCAGCCCGGGGGTCCCCAGCTGCCCTCGGTGCCCAAAGCCAGCGCCCCAGGAGAGGTGCCACAGTGGGCACTGCTGGCACACCGGGCTCCGACCGCAGCCCGGCCGCAGCGAGGCATGGGGATGCTTTGCTGAGGGATAGGGATCATTTCCTGATGGATGGGGATGGTTTTGCTTCACAGCCTTTGCGCTGCGGCTTATTCCACTGGCGGTGCTGGGGGAGCGGGGATTAACCCTGGCCCTGCTGCGAGCCGGGGGCTGCAGGCGGCGGCTCCGGGTGCCAGGAGCGCGGGATTAACGTGTTAACTCCCTCACACGCTGGAGCAGAGCGATCTTTCTCCCCCTCCCCCTTATTTTTTGCCTTTCCCCCATAATTAACCCGTTCTACGCCCCTGCTGTAGAAGTGCTCTCCTTGCTCAGCGATGCCGGCAGCGATTTTTCCGGGCGGATCTGCCTGACTCGCCTTCCTTCCCTCTGACACAAAGGAGGCCCGTCGCTCCCATCCTTCCATCCTTCCCGCAGGCTGCTGGCGGGGCGATCGCGGGGCCGCTGCCAGCGCGGGCTCCATGGGTGGGAGGTAGCGGGGAAGGACGCCGATGGACGCTGCCGGTCCCTAGGGACGGCCGGCGGTGCCTGCTCAGCACTTGGCGGTCCGGCGGCCGGGGCCGGCGCTTGCGGAATGCCCGCAGTGATTTAAAACCGGCGGCCAGGAGCCTGCAGAGAGACACAGCGGCTGCGGAGCGCTCGGCATGAGGGAGCAGCGCTCCGGGAGCACCTGACTGCATGGATGCTTCTGGCTGAGCGGCGGCCAGCATCGCCAGGGAGAGCCCGGAGCCAGCCCAGCCCTGCCCGTGCGGCTGCTCTGCCAACTTCGGGGGTTCTCTGCCGCCGGCGCCGAGGGCACGCAGCCCGGCTCTCCCGGCCAGAGTCCCGCTGCCCCGGCGCTCCGGGGAGCCCAAGGCCGGGGGTCCCTCGGCGGCGCTCGGACCCCCCCGCGCCGGCGGGGCATCCTCAGCCCGCGACCCGGCCCGGGACTGACGGGGCACCGCGGGCGCGATGCAAGTGTCCATCGCCTGCACGGACCACAACTTGAAGAGTCGAAATGGTGAAGACAGGCTCATCAGCAAGCAGAACACCACGACCCCGAACGTAGTGAATGCAGCCCGGGCAAAATTTCGGACGGTGGCAATTATCGCTCGCAGTTTGGGGACATTTACCCCGCAGCACCACATTTCATTAAAAGAATCCACCGCAAAGCAAACGGGCATGAAATATAGGTATGGGCACGGTCTCGGTCTTTGTTCCCTTGCAGCGTAATAGCTCTTTGCCTGCCTGGGTGCACCTGGGTTTGCAGAGGAGATTTCTCCTCAGGTTATTAGTAGATTTTTAAACTTGGGCTTAACTGAATAGCTTTTGGGTATTGATGCTTTTGCAGGCATATGTATTTGTGATTTTATACAAAAAAACCCCAAACACTTGCCTGGGCAGATTCCATACAGCATTGTGAATTAGTGACAGTGGTGGTAAGATGGTTTCTGTTCAGTGCTCAATATAACTACTATCAGTGCTAATGAGCAGAAAAATCAATTAGCAAAGCTTGTTTGGTGCTGGACAGGGAAAGTTGGTTTGCAGTATGTTGTGTGGAGCAGAGGCGTCTGCCTTGGGTACCATTCCATCGTGGGGGTGGCTCACTGACTTCTCACCTGGTTCACTCGGGGAAGATGAGATCAAAGCCAATTTTAGGCGACTGCAGAAAACAAAATCTCGGGCACTTTTATGGAATGCCTCCTGCATCTCACAGGTTTTTATTCCTCCTAATCTAGGCAGGAAAAATAAGGAATGGCTGAGTTCAGTCTGAAGTGCTCGGTGTGGGCAGCCTTGGTCTGGAAATGGGAAGGATTTGTGTGCCTTTGGTGCTGCCTTTTGCCTGTTCAGGGTGTCCCTTTTGGCCACGAATGGGGGACGTTCTTACTGGGAGAGGGACACAGCCTGGGATGATCTGCAGCCCGTGCCCGAGGGGGAGCCGCTGCTGATGGAGGCAGCTGGCACGAGGGGGGCTCCACGGGCCGGGTGAGGGGCACAGGGCTCCAGGCAGCTCCAGCCGTGCCTTTGGATAACATCCAGGGCTCCTGTGCCAGACCTGCTCCAGGGGAGCACCAGGGAGCGTGGGTGCAGCTTTGTGTTAGTGCTGGTTTTGGGGTCCTGGGATGGATGCAAAGCCACACTGGCTTCAGCACCCACACACGGATCCAGGTGTGGTGCAGCCAGCACGGGGCTTGGCTTGGAAAGCATTTTCCTGCAGCCTGGAAAATGTCAATATTAACTCTCCAGGAACGGCACAGATTGGAGGGAGGGCGAATGGGATGCTCAGATGTAATTTTCTGTGAGTTGCTAGAATGGCTGATAAATGGCAGGGAGGCTTTGCCCGAGTGGACGCCCAGCCTTTCCAGCTGCTTGCTCTGTCCTTCGGCCATGACCAACTTTCAGCAGCAGCGTTGCACGCTGCCGGCACCGTGCTGGCAGCACGAGTCTGTAGTGAGCCTGCAGTGAGGGCAGAAATGATGGTTAGTAAATATCTCCTGGAGCCAGGTCCCAGCTGGGGGTGGCATGGCAGGGGCAGTGTCCAGGGGGATCCCGGGTGCTGTGGTCTGGCCCGTAGGGAGGGCAGTGTCTGGGGGATGGCAGCGGCTCTTACCTGAAAACAGGCAACTCTCAAAATCGATGTAACTCCTCCCGGGGGAGCAGTGGATCCAGGGGCTCCTGGGACCCCTCACCCCTCCTGCAGCCCTGTCCCTGCCTCAGTGCCCCCATCAGCTCATCTGTGGGATGTGTGTCTTTGATGGTGTCATTCAGAGGCACGATCTGTTACCAAGTCATGCCTTCAGCTCCCTGGGACCACGGACCCCGTGTGCTAATTGCCAGCAGTTTTCCTGCTGATTTCCCCTGGGCTCCCGGTGCTATCAGTGCACCACCATTCCGGGTAATCACAATTCCTTGCTCCTGCAGCCTCCAAAGTTGGGCCTCTATGAGTCCTTTTTGCCTAATTCCTAGATGAGGTTTGGGTAGTGAGGGTGGATTGTCCCACTGGAGTTAGCACAGCCCTGGCACTCCCTTGGCTCCAGCTGCCCCAGACCTGGGAATTGCACCAGGAATAGCAGCTCGTTGGTGACAAGGCTGAGGTTTTATCTTTATGACTAATCCCTGTTTCTGCGTCCAAATCCCTGCATATCCAGAGCCGGCTTCTCCCCCACGGGAAGCAGCACAGGGGAATTTGGAGGAAGAGCTGAGTAACCCTCAGGCTCAGCTGCGACGCTGCTGAGTCGCAACAACCTTTGGCTGGGGAAGACACCTTCACTGGGGGATGGAGCTGGCATTTCATGTTCATCTCGGGGCTGCTTCCTCAGTCCCAGGGAAACCCAGCGCTGGGAGAAGCCAAAGGCTTTTCCCAACGGCTGCGACAATAAACCTGCAAAGTCCTCATCTCCCTCACATCGGAAGCTGAAGTCCTTCCCAATTCATTTTCTGCTTGAATTGTGCCCTTGATGCTGAGCTCTGCAGCGTGAGCTGCTCCGACTGCCGCTCTGCTCTGCTGCCCCTCGATCCACGCTAAAAATACGTCCAGCCACCCCCTGCGGCCCCGGGCGGTGCTGCCGCCCCCGTGGCAGGGCTGCCCCGCAGCTCCCGCCCCGCTCCCGGGATGCTGCCGGCCCCGGCAGCCTCTCCCGGCTGCCAGGCGCTCCCGGTGCCAGTGGGATTATGTAAAAGGGAGAGACAGCGACTACGCCTGTGACACGGGTGGGGGCGGGAGAGGAGCCAGCTCGGGGGCTCTTCTCCAAGTGACATGTTCCTGGCCCAGCTCCAGCTCGGGGACCGAACTGGAATACGGAAGGCAGAACTTTGAGGGAATCAATCCATTCGCGGGGGAACATCTGCAAACACGAGGACTCAGGTGCGTCCCCGCGGCGCTCACCTGAGCAAACCTCGGCCTTGCCCTGCCAAAAGGAGCTTTACATTTTGCATTTTTCCCTGCTGGGCTGTGGCATCAGCCGGGCAGGAGCTCGCAGACATCCCCTCTGCTGTCCCTGCCGGGCACAGCCTCAGCTGCCTCCTCCTGCCCCAGGCGAGCAGGGAGGGGGCTGCTCTCTTCTATCCTTTTTAATGCTCCAGTTCAGCCCCACTGGGGAGCCCGCCCAGATGCTCGGGGAGAATATCTGGGATCACTTCAAGCCTTTTCTTTGAAAATGATGTAGTTGCAGCACTTGGCTTGGAAAATTGCAATCTGCTGCACCACTGCTGGAAACAAAGGATGTGGCTCGGCTTCCCTGCCCTGCACAGCAGGGAGGAGGGACAGCAGGCTGGACCTCCACCTGCTTTGGACCATGGAGAGGTTACAGCCTGGCTTCTTCTCACTCCTAACTTGCCATATATTCTTCAAAATTGTTTTCAGTGAAGTGCATCCAGCCCCGATCCTGGTGTTGGGAACAATTTGGGATGTGCTGTGGCTGCCACAGGGAACCTCTCGGCCCAGGACTGGCACCAGCCTTGCTGTCCTTAGATTAGATGCTGGGATGAAGTTTTTTACAATGACAGAAGGGAGGCCCTGGCACAGGCTGCCCAGAGAAGCTGTGGCTGCCCCGGCCCTGGGAGTGTCCCAGGCCAGGTTGGACAGGGCTTGGAGCAACCTGGGCTAGTGGAAGGTGTCCCTGCCCAGGGCAGCACAGAATGGAACCGAGTGGTCTGTTAAGGTTCTTTCCAACCCAAACCAGTCTAGAATTCCATGTTTCTGTGATTCCAGCCCCTTCCCACCATGCCTGCAGCAGGGCAAAGCCTTGCCCAGAGCACCCCAGGAGCCTGCTCCGTGCCCAGGACGTGCTGGGAGCTCAGCCGTGCCGGGCTCTGTCCCTGCAGTGCCGGTTTGGGGCCGTCAGCAGTTCAGAAATAGCCCTTTAGTGAGCCCTGCCCGCGCATGGGCACGAGGGACCCAATTTACTGAGCACAACTATCTATTTGTGTTCATACATAATTGATGGAGCAGCTTTGACCATTAACTCCAGTGAGCCTAAACAAAAAATTTTATCTGCAAAGGCAAATTGGTGCAGTGAACAGTCAGTGGAGCCTGGACAGGGAGTGGAGAGGCCAGGAACTGTCCCCGGAGGGGAAACCCATTCCTCCGATCCCATGGGGCCAGGATCTTCCCTCATTTAAGGAACAGTACTATTATTGGTGATATAAAATCTGAAAAACTGGTGAACAAGGGGGGAAGGGAGGGCAGAAAAGAGTTATTTCCCTTCCCAGCATTGTTTTCAAACTGGGAGGGAGCTGAGCACTGGAGGATGGTGAAGGAACAAGAAGGAATCTGCAGAACTAAAGCTATTGACATTGGAATTACGTAAAGGTGATCTGGGAAGACAAACCTTGAGAAGCAAAGTTTGCTTTCTTCCTCATCCCCTGGGAAAGTGGGCTGGTTTAGATTAGTGTTTAGGAGGAAATTCTTCCCTGTGAGGGTGGGCAGGCCCTGGCACAGGTTGTCCCAGGGAAGCTGTGGCTGCCCCAGCCCTGGGAGGTTCCAAGGGCAGGAGCAGTGTCCATCTCAGATCATGGGTGCTGCACTTAGAGAGAGCCCAGCCCAGGGTATCCTGAGCCCAGCCCAGGGCATCCCGCTCCATCCTTTCCTCACTGGGGATTTTTCTGGCTCTCTGCCTGGGTGCAGCTGCTTCGCAGGACCTTGCACATCGCTGGTGACACTGAGGTGGTGCCAGGGCCACATTCCAGAGGGGGTCTTTTCATCCTGCTGGCTAAAATCCCATCAGCTGTTTGAGGCGTTTCTCTCTTTGTGCTGAGATCGTGGGTTATTGTCAAAGCACATTAATAGGGAGCTGTTCATGCATCACAGCACAGTGGTGGGCGTGCTGCTCCCAGGGATCTGCTGGGATGGCTCTCCCCTCCCTCCTGGAATGGCAGCCGTGCACTTGACCGACCAGGGTCAGAGCAGTGCTCTGCTGGCTCTGTGCACCCCTTACCGAGGTTAAAATGCACTGTAAAAATACCACAGCACAAAGAATGCCTCCTCCCAACATTCTGCCTAAATGCAAGCGTAATTACAGTGTGTAGCAATTATAGAACTCTCAACCCTCAGGTAAACTCAAACCTTCCAGTGCTGGGGGCTGGCAGGACCCAGCCCAGAGGGGATCCAGGGAATCCACGCTCGAGCACATTCTCTCCCAGCAGCTGTGAGTGGGGAGAAGAGACAACCTGCTCCTGGGAGCTTTAAAACATGGCTTTAAAAGGACAGAGAGCAGGGTTAGATGGGATATTGGGAAGGAATTCCTGGCTGGGAGGGTGGGGAGGCCCTGGCACGGGCTGCCCAGAGAAGCTGTGGCTGCCCCATCCCTGGGAGTGTCCAAGGCCAGGTTGGATGGGGCTTGGAGCAACCTGGGCTGGTGGAAGGTGTCCCTGCCCAAGGCAGGAGTGGAACGAGATGGTCCTTAAGGTCCCTTCCAAACCTGTGATGATTCCATGATTCCATGGAACGTCCCTCAGCTATTGCCCCTCCATGGAGAGGTCCCTGGTGTAGCTGCCAAGTGGTCAGAGAGAAGGAGTCGCTGCCTGGGGGGACAGAGCCCTGCAAGGACCAGAGATGTGTCTGAGACCTGCGACCACCATCAGACCTCCCCCATCGCCCGCAGCTCCTTCCGCTCCTGGGAACATCCCAGGTCACCCAGGGGCTGGGAGCAAAAACTGCAGCGCTTTTATTAAAATGCAAATTCCCTCCGTGGAATTGGGGTGTTGCTGGTGCTGGCACGGCCCTGCAGAGCACGCGGTGTCCCTGACCCTGTGCCACGGACGTGGGCTTGGAGGAGGGAAAGCCACCTCCCAACCTGCTGGGAAATGCACAACGCTCACTTTGGGCAGCAAAATCCCTCTGGGAATGGAAGATAAATCTCTTGTGCTTTCCAAGGGCTATATGTGGAAGGTATTTTCTAGCAGCATTCCAGGATTTGCGTCTTCTCTTCCCTCGCTTTCCTTTTTCCAAGCATTAACCACAATAACAACCTCACATATTTAGGAATCTGTGGTTCATTTAAGCCTTGCTGCAATTATGAGCAGTTTTAAACTCTCACATGCAAATGGCACAATTATTTTGGTATCCAAGTTCCATATTATTTCAGTAGCTCTCCACATCAGGTTGACTTTTATGGCTCACCGTCTGATCTTCATTTTCTTGCCGCAAATTAAGATTAATCCAGTGAACAGAAAGGATTTACGCTGAATTCACAATGCTTTTCCCCCCAGGAACTGTAGCTGATAATGGCTACAAAGGAGGCAGGAATAACTCAGAGGGGGAGGAAAAGGAGCCTCTTGAGTAAACAGAAGCTGCTGATTTGTGCTGTTCCAGGCTCCCGGTGGCTCCCCAGGAGTTTGTAGCTGGGAGGTGAGGCCGGGCCTTGGTGGGGTCGGAGTTTGCCTCGTCCTGTCACACTGATGCAAAAGCCGTGTTTGACATTGCACTGCTAAACCAGCTTTAGGTTTGAATATACATTTATTTACCGCCTGAACCCTAAAATAGGGCAGTGCAAGGGGCTTGGCAGGGGTACACTCCTCCCCGGCTGTCACCTCTTCGGCACGTGGCAGTGCTGGGTTAGCAGTTGGACTCAGTCATCTTCCAGGTCTTTCCAGCTGAAACAATTCCACGATTCTGTGATGAATGAGGACTTTGCAGGAGCGTGGGCCAGTGTAAGCACTGAAGATGGATCTCCTCTCCTGGGTGTCAGATAAAGCAAAGTTGCCTTTGCTCTGCAGTACCTGCCCAGCTGCTCCCGGCTCTCCCCCGGGGCTTTGCCACCGGAGCAGTGATGCCCAGAGCTGTGCTGTCTGCAGGCAAAGGGATTTCTACTGCCCAGCCTCCGTGCCACGCTGGGACAACACTGTCCTGCAGTGCTGGTGGCACTGGGAGCACTGGGCTCAGCGGGAACCCGGGGCTTGCTCTGATATCGATTCCCGCCCCCCTGTTTCAGTCCCGAGGGAGAGCGATGAGCTCAGGAGAACAGGATTGAATTCAAGGACAAATGGTGTTCCAGGAGCACGATTCTCATGGTGGTTTGGTTAAGTGGCAGCAGAACGATGGTATTTTAAGGAAGCTTTCAGATAATGCAGAGGTGCTGTGTGTGGGGGGCGGCAGAGCTGCTCGCTGCCCGCCCGTGGGCGAGGCGAGGGGCACGGGCAAGGGGTGCAAGGGCACGGAGCAGCCTGGGTGCCTGGCCCTGTCACATGTGGGTGAACATCCCCACCATCCCTGGGTACACGTCCCTGTCACCCGTGAGTGGCTGTCACAGCAATTCTGTGCCCCCCAGGCCTGTGCCACCGTCTGGGCAGTGGCAGTGGGTGGCTGTCCCCGTGTGGGGCATCTCCCTGGCTCGCAGCGGCGGCTGGAGCAGGTCCCTGACCCACCAGCTGCTAAAACTCACCCTGCTCCGCTCTCCTCCTCCCAAGCCCTTCCCTGCAGCATGGTATTTTCCATCTGAAGGCTGCCTGACAACTTTAATCTAATGCTTAAACGGATGGAAGGAAAGTCGTGGCGCAGGAACGCTGCTAATTTAATTACTTGTGAAGTGCACAGTTTAAGACATTTAAAATGTATTATTTTAGCCTGGCTGCTTTGGCAAAATCCAACTGGAGTTTTGAGCACACTTATTTTTATTTTAGACTAACATTATAAAGCGCCTTCTGTGGAACATGTTCGTTAAGAAGTTAATTGTCTTTGAGGAGAAGAAAACTCTCTTCATGTGACTCAGTGTGAGCCCAGAGGGTAAAGCCAGTGTGACATGTCCTTGCTATGAGTCTGGGGACATCTCCCCTTTGCCCAGGGCGCAGTGGGTGCCAAACACCGTGGCAGGGAGGGACAGCTCCGTGCAGATGTTACCACAGCTCCTGCTCCAGCAAAACTTCCCTGTGTTTTATGTTTGGAAAGGATCTAACAAGCCAGGGTCTGGTGGCTCATGGTGGTGGGTTGATCACGGTGTAAAGTCAGTGGATGTTTTGGGTGGATCTCCCAAAGGCACAGAGGGATTTGGGTGCTGTGTCCTGTCCCTCATCCCAGCCCTGTTCTGGTCCTGAGGCTCCTGGAGGCCCCCAGTGAGGTCCTGGTGCCTCATCCCCAGCGGCTCCCAAAGAGGGAAGTGGGTGCAGGTTTGATCTGTGGTTTTCCTTACAAAATGCATGAGTGGTGTGACAGTCTACGCAGGGCCTACAGCAGCTTAAATCCAGCTGGATGCCACATTTCTGGAGGACCCTGGATCCAGTAGATGGGATGGTGTCCGTGCATGGAAAGGGCACGAGGGAGGAGAGCGAGGCTGGGGCTGGTTGGATTCACTGCTCCTGAAAGTCATCCAAAAAAAAGTGCCCTTTATGTAAACAAGCTGCTTTGGAGATATTTTGAGGATGAAGTCATAAAAATTTTATGGCATACCTATATTTTCCTGTTGGCATTGAATTTGCCATAAAAACCGACACAGAAAAACAGCTTCAGCTGTGCTGGCTGTGAAACTGCTGCAGCTGCTTTCAGAGAGTCATAAAATCATCCCAGTGTGGTTTGGGTTGGAAGGGACCTTAAACATCACCCAGTCCCACTGCCCTGGGCAGGGACACCTTCCACCAGCCCAGGCTGCTCCAAGCCCCGTCCAACCTGGCCTTGGACACTCCCAGGGATCCAGGGGCAGCCACAGCTTCTCTGGGCAACCTGTGCCAGGGCCTCCCCACCCTCCCAGGGAACAGTTCCTTCCCAGTATCCCATCTAGCCCTGCTCTCTGTCCCTGGGAAGCCATTCCCTGTGTCCTGTCACTCCGTTCAGCAGTACAGAAAATCTGTCAAAAATGTCTTTCCTCTCTCAAAAGGCAAAAGTCCCACACAGTAATTAAAACACAAATTCCACTATTTTTCCCGGTGATTTCCCTACCTCAGCCTGCTTATTATTATAATATTTCCTGCAAATAGCTTTCACCTAAATATTGGTGCACATTGTCCCTCCAAAGTGAAGGTCTCCCCTTCCTGAGCTGGCCCTGCTGAGGATGCTCCTGGCTGCTGATGGGGTGGAACTGCTTATGGCTGCACTGATCACCCAGTGTTAGTCCAGGGCTGCTCAGATTCTTTCTCCTCCCTTAGTCTTGGGGTTGTGTAGGAATTAACCTCTCCTTCCTACGGAGAAAATACCTGTTTTCCAGTTCCAGATATTCAGCCCCTTCAGCTTAATGACTGATACTTTCCAGGGTGGGCCAAGGGCTTGGGAAGGAAAAGCCATTGACAGGCTTTTCCATTTTTTATTTTGCCTCTTTCAGTGGGAAGTAGCCCTGAAATGAGAGAAAATGGCATTTATTATTTACAGCCCTGTGGGGCGTGTGGATTGTGACAGCACAGCCAGCACCCTTCACACGGGTGATTGATTTTCCTGGGATACTGATTTCCTGCTGTGTGGAGTGGGATGGATGTGGTCAGTGGAACAGGGTCAGGGTGTGTCCCAGCTGCTGGGGCTGTGCCCATCCCTCCATCCCCGTGTCCTCCCCAGCCACGGGGCTGGGTGTCATTGCTGGGGGCTGTGGATTACCCCCCCAGGGAGGGATGGAGAGCCCCACGTCCTCTTATTCCTGCCAGCAACTCGATTCCAGCAGGATTTTTTACAAGGATAACGCGATTCCCTCAGACACTGGAAATCCTGCACTTTGAAAGCCTCGCTGCAGAATGACAAATAATTTCTTGTTTCCTCCCTGTCGTGCCGGGTCCAACGCTGATGAAACACGGCGGGGGCAGCAGAGCCGTGGGCTGTGCTCCGCTCTGGGAGGTGGTGTTGGAATGGGGCTCTCCAGGAGGAGTTGTTCCCCTGGGAACGCCGGTGCCAGAGGTGCCCCCGCCCTGCCGTCCCCCCCGTGCCCCACACCAGCTGTTGCTGTGGGGTGGGACGATGGGTGGGGGTAGGCAGGTGGCACAGGCAGGCCCTGCGCCCTGGCAGAGCCCTGGGCTTGGCCACAGCCCATCTCCTCTGCCTTATCTACATTTTAATGCGTCATCTGCAACTTTTCTGAGGATGCAGCCAAGAAAAACGCTGGGGAATTTCAGCTGAGCCGACCACCTACACAGCCGGTGGCCTACGAGTACGGGAGGGGAGCTGGAAAGGGAGAAGGGAGCCAAGGAACGGGGGCTGGACGCCCTTCAGGCACCTGCTTGTCCCCTCGTGCCATCCCCCATCCTGGCTGCCCCTCCTGTGCCTGAGCCAGCTCCCACTGCCCAGGACCTGCCCCTGGCTTCCCTCCTGCCTTTCCTCAGCCCAGCAACACTGCCCGGTTTTGCCTCTGCAGTTTTTCCACTGGTAGCAGGATTTTTTCCCGTTTTGTGCCACTGACCTCACCCTTAACATCACTGCTCGGTGCTCAGAAGCTGGATGGGAAGGAAGATGCTCAGAGGAGCACCTGGGATTGTGTCATGGACTGGAAGTGTCCAAGGCCAGGTTGGAGGGGGCTCTGAGTAAGCTGGGATAGTGGAAGGTGTCCCTGCCCATGGAACAAGATGGTCTCTAAAGTCCCTTTTGACCCAAACCCTTCTGTGATTGCAGGATTCCGTAGTCCATCTACTTCCACCCTCAGATACCTTAGGAAAGCAGTGTTGCTCTGGGAGCACTGTGCCCCTGCAGGCACACACAATCCAGATCCAGTGCTGTTTTATCTCAGCAACGTGCAGAAGATCACAAAGCAGTTTGCAAAGCAGCCAACACGAGCACAGTCACACAGTGCAGGTGTCAGATTGAATGTTAAAGCAAAGTTAAGGACGCACGTGCTCAGGCAAGGGAATAAATCCGTGTTTTCAGCTTGCTCGAGTATCTGCTGGGACACCCACGCTGCTCCTGCTTCTGCACCTTCTCCTGTTCATCTCTGCTTCCCATCATTGGAAAACAGTTAAAATTTCCTGAGATTTGGTGCTTTGCACAAATATCAGAACTTCAGCGGGGCCAGGAGCATTTGAACAACACTCCCAGGCACAGGGGGGGATTCTGTGGGTTGTCCTGTGCAGGGCCAGGACCTGGACTCGAGGACTCTCGTGTGTCCCTTCCAGCTCAGGTTATTCCACGGTTCTGTGACTCTGCCTTTGCTGCAGCTTTATGGCACGAAGCTGTCCTGACTCCCGTCCTCACAGGGAGCCTTTGCTGGGATGTGCTGCCTTGGGCTCAGCATCTGAAGGGCACACTCTGTCCCTGTGGGCACACCCTGCCCCTGTGGGCACAGCCAGGCACGGAGGGTTGTCTCTGGTGGATATTATGGAGCAATTAGGGTGGTCTTTCAGCTCGTATGAGGGTGAAACAATTTCCGTTTAGGAACAGGGAATATTTCTGAGGGACAAGCAGGAAGCTGGTTTGTGTTAGAGCAAGGAGAGCTGCTCGGTAGGGCTTTGGTTAAACCCACCATTTTTGTTTGCCAGTGTTGAAGGTTTTAACCCCAATCCTGCACTAAACCATTTCCCCCCAGCAGTGACCAAGCTCTGGCATTACCCAAAATGGGTGATGTGCCGTATCCAGCCCCTTCCTGGGATGTGCAGTGTCTCAGGGCACTCAGACCTCCCTCACTTCACCATCTCTGCACGTGGAAAGGGGTTTGAAACACAGAAAGCAGCCAAGAGCTGCGGCTCTGCATCGCTGCAATTACCGCTAATCCGGGCGGTGATTTAGTGGGAACTGCTGGGAGTGTTGAGGAGTGTTTTGTTCCCAGAATGAGAGACAGAAAGCATTATTTGTCTCTCTTCCCACCCACACCACTCAGAGACAACCTCCTGCCACCAGAGCCTGGCAGAGGGACAGCTCCTGATTGCCTGAGATCTGCAGGGTTTTGGAGCTGTGGAGGCAAAACCAAATCCAGCCCGAAGAGCAGGAAACCACCCAAGTTAATTAAAGGAGAGAATTAACACCTCCATGGTGCCTCACCCTCGGCTCCCAGCAAGACTGAGCCCGATGAATCGTGACAAATGGTTTGTACAGGAGATGTTAGGATGAGCTGAGCATCTTCCAGTACTTGCAGGGGGGTTACAAAAAAGAGGGAAAGCGACTTTTTTACACGGGCAGGTGGTGATAGGACATGGGGGAACAGCTTTAAACTAGAAGAGATTTAGATTAGATGTTGGGAAGAAATTCTTTACCCAGACGGTGGCAGGCCCTGGCACAGGTTGCCCAGAGAAGCTGTGGCTGCCCCATCCCTGGAAGTGTCCAAGGCCAGGTTGGAGAAACGTGGGCTAGTGGAAGGTGTCCCTGCCCATGGCAGAAGGTTGGAACAAAATGGGCTTTAAGGATCCTTCCAACCCAAACCATTCTGGGATTCCAGGATCTTCCCCTGCAGGTGCCAGGGATGGGGGTGGGATCAAGGCCACTGTCACTGTCCCCACTCCACAGGTGAGAGGGAAGGATGTTTGATATGCTGCAGGGGGAGAGGGGAGTGGGAAGGGTCTCTGCTCTCATGAGGATTTTGGTGTCACTTGAAACAGTCTTTTTTTTTTTTTTCAGGGAATAAATTACATATTTTATTCATTTTCTGCACAGAGAGGAGCAGTTCTGGAGCCCTGATGGGGATGTTTCTAAGCAACGTTGTTTTCCCACCACCAGCGTCAGGAACAGTGACTTTTTTACTTTTTTCTCCACATTTTTGTAGCGATAAAACAAGTCTGCAGTTTATGTCCTGGAAAACCATGGCACCATTTCCCCAGTTTTGCTTAATTGGGTGGGTGGGGGCCTTGAGGCTGTGTGTGAGGGGGCTGTGCCATGTGAGGGGTGCCCCAGCCCCTCCTTTCTGCAGCACAGCTGGGGGATGCCCCTGGACACACTTGTGTGTGCTGCCTCTCCCAGGGGCTGGCTGTGTGCCCTTCCCCATCCCCTCTGCTCCATTCCAAGCCCCTCTCTCCCCTCCCACCTCCTTCCCCCCATTTACCCTCCCTGCATGTTTCCCCCAGGCTGGAACACTCGGAAATGCTGGAGTTTGCCTCCCCCTCTGCCTTTCTCACCCGATGCCACTGGAGAGGCCGTGGGCACCGGGAGCTGCTGGTGCCCCCCCCAACCCAAGACCACCACCCACATCCCTCCCTGGCAGCCCCAGGGCTTGTAAAACGGGGTCCTGGGGGTCACCTGCCACGGGGGCTGTTGTGGTGGCACCGACCCACGCAGGGCCCGTCCCTTGGCTTTGCATTTCTGGTGGAGGTTGGTTTCTGTGGGCACAGCCATGGGCACAGGGCAATGAAACCGGGCTCGGAACGAGCCAAAAGCAGCTTCATCTGATTTCTGTAGAGCTCTCCCCAGCCTGATGATTCTTCTGTGGGTGTGGAGTCGAAAATGTTTTAGTCATTGTATGTGTTATTGCAGAGATTTTATTTAAAACTTCTGGTTTTTTACCTAGAAAAAACCTCTCACTCCTTCTCTCTCCTGTTTCTGATAGACAGATAAATGGATGGGTGGATAGATGAATAGACTGATGGAGGGAAAGATGGATAGATGGAATGACTGATAAATGGATGGATAGACAGATGGATGCATAGATAGACAGGCAGATAGATGGATAGACAGACAGATAGGATGGTTATCCTGATCCCTTTGTACAGCTGGGAATACTGGAAGGGAGGGTTTGGGCTGTTTGGGGGGGGGGTTAGCAGAACTGAGTACACCCAAACTCTTCCTGCTCTGAACAATGAAGGGCAGCAGCAAAATGAATCCCCACCTGGATAAATGGGATGTATTTTCTTGTAATTGCTTTGTCGCTGAACAACAGGAGGAACCACTTGTAGGTTAATGATGTGATTAAGCAGAGCAGGTGTCTCAGGCCATAAATCTCTGCTGGGAGAGTGGGGGGTGTTGGTTGTGTCTCTGTGGGGGGGTTTGTGCCGCTCTTCCAGCTCCGTGTGCTCCAAAGGTGCCTGCCTGGTACTGTGGACGATGGGCTGTGGAGGGGTTGGAGGTTAATGGTGAAGGTAAGAAGAAGTGAATTGCCTTCTTTTCCCCAGTGCTTGTTGGAGGGGAAGGGGTTTGCTCTGTGCCAGGGCTGGGTGCTGGGGTAGGTGCTCTGTCCTGCTGAGGAGCTGGGTCTGTGTGGTTTTGGGGGGACGGATGTGGCTCTGGAGGGATGGGGACAGCACCAGCCGGGGGTCACTGTGGGGTGCTCAGCCTGGGCTGGGGCCAAGCCTGGGGCTGCTCCTGGGTCCCTGCAGCTCCCCCTGCCATTGCCTAGCTCTTACTGATTCCCCTGCTCCAGAGTTAATTAAAAGGGAATAATTACACTTCCTATCTGCCCTGTGCCAGGGGGTGCCACGAGGGGTGCAGGGCTGCGCTGTACCTGTTGCCTCAGCAGTGAGTGCTCGTAGAAATGTCACCACATTTGGTTTTTCCCTCTCTCTGTCTCCTGCCAGAGCTGAGCCCTGTCCTCCCCACGGCCCTGCTACTCCCCAGCTTTGCTGTCGTTTCCCATGGCTCCCCAGGATCCCCGTTCCCGTGGGAGCTCTGCTCCAGCTCCTCTCGCATCCATATGTACATAGCCATAAATTATAGATCTTTCTGCTCTCGTTCAGCTCTGACCGCACAGTCAGCGCTTCCCTTCCCTGCAAATCATTCCCTCCCAGTTCCCACAGAAGCCGGGAAGGAGGCAGGGGGTGAGTGCAGAGCAGAACGGGGCCGGGGAGTTTTCCGTGTGCCCCGCAGTCCTGGGTGCTGCTCCGTGTTCCACGAGGGCCGGGCTGGGCAGCACTGCGTGAAGGCAGGATGGTGTGCTGCTCACCCAGTGCAGCACCTGCTTCTCAGCAGCAAAGGAGAGGGAAATCAATCCCAGGGGACTTCTTTTTCCTTGTAATGTGGCCACGTAGGAAGATTAGATTGTGTGCAATGTCAATTTTAGTTAAAAAGACAAGAGCCAGAGGTTTAAAATGGAGGTGAATATTCGGCAGTGGAAAGTGAGAAGAATTTGACTGTGCAGCAAACCTAAATCCATTTAACTCCTTCCCAGGAAGGGCATTTGAGGGGAATAAATCTCCCCACTTGTCATCCACTTGGAAAGGTTTTCCTCAGTGTGGTGAGACGAGCCCTGAACAACGAAAGGGTTGTAACTCTGCCCCCAATGTACCTGGTGAGTTAACTGGGGCAGCAGCATCACAGGCAAGGGCTGTTTTATCAGCAAGAAAGGGTTCAGTGTTATTTAAACTGGCTTGAGCAGAGGGGAGAGGCTGGAAAGAGCTTTCCTGGGGGCACAATGGAGTGGAATTGAGGGATAAAAAGCTTTGGTTAAATACAGCAGGAACTTCCTATTAGAAATATCCAGTGGAGTGTGAGTGGGGCCGTTGCTGTGCCTGGCCAGGAAGGGCCATCCCTGTGTCAGAGCAGCATCACTGTACCTTGGTTCATGTCTCTCTAACTAAAATTAACACTGCAGACAAAATCTGATCTTCCTATATGGCCACATCACAAGGAAGAATCCCCTGGGAATGGATTTCACCCTCTTTTTGCTCCTGAGAGTCACGACCAGCTGTACTCTTCCCGTCTTTTTACCAGCAGGCTTTATCCCAGGTGCCTCTCTCTGCTCTCGTCACCCCTCTGTGCTCCTGCAGGATCTTAGTCCTCTCTTCTCCCTTTGTGTCACTTCTTGACTTCCTGAGGCTGAACCAAAGGGGTTTTGAAGCCAAAAATTTTCACCTTGACCTTTCTTGTGCGTGTTGGACCCTGGTTCCTCAGACACAAACAGGCTCTTCTTACCCATCACTGCTGAGCAGACACATCTCTGAAGTGTTTCCCTTGGTTTTGCCCAAAATCTGCTCACAGCAAAGTGACTAACAGGCAAAATGCTGCATTGCCCCCCCAGCTTTGGGGAGCTGGAGGCTTTTGCAGCCCTGAGTGTGTCCACAGGGCTGTGCCTCCTGCACCAGCCTGTGCCTGGTCTTATTCAGCATTGTAGCAGGTCCAGAACCGAAGTGTCTTTCCTGAGGACAGCTTCTTCCACGTTTCAAGGACTGAGTGCTGTGGTGGGGTTTGGGCTGTGCTTTTCCTCTCTGGTTTCACACAGGCAGTGAGGTGGGTGTGAGGAGCCAGGTGTGGTGCCCAGGCTGGGCTGAGATGCTGATAAGGGGTGGTGAATCTGCTGGAAGAGAGGAAAGTGGGAATTGGTCACAGAGGTGAAGTGGATCGGAGCCCTTTGTGCCCTCGAGCCCCAGGGATGTGATCCTGCTGCCCAGGTAGAGGCTTTTCTCTTTGCTGCAGGCAGGGAAGGGGCAGGAGCAGTTGAGCAAAGAGTTTCCAGGTCTCTGAGAAGATGGAATAACCCCTTCACCCGCAGAGCTGATGCCCACTCAGCTGGGGCACTGCCTGCCAGGCCACCAGGCAAAAACCTGAGCTCATCCCTGGGAAAATCCCTACAACGATGGGGATGCTGAGCCTGAGGGTGACGGAGGAGGATGGGAAGGAGCAGGCACAGATGTGGCAAGAGAAAACAAGGATGTGATTGTCCTGGACAGAGGGGTCGGTGACCAGCCCTGTGGCTGTGCCACCCACGAGGGTCCTGCTGGGCAGGAAGGTGCCGTTCGTTCATTCCCGTGGGCTCCCGGCTCCAGTGGGTGCTGGGCTGATGCCTCTTCCCAGCCTTTTCGCTGCCAGGCTGCTGGCACGTGCTTGCCAGGCTGTTTGCGTGGGGCTGCCTGGCATCGAGCTGCAGCTCCTGGGGCTGCCGGCACGTGGATGCCGCCACGGACGCGGAACCTGGCGGAGACAGCGGCAGGGACCCGCAGCTCCTCGGAAACGCGGGGAAAAGCCTAGTCGAGGGAAATGTCAGCCCTCCCCGAGCGCTGTTTTGCTGCCTGGGTGTATTTTTAACAACAGCCCTGACTCCAAGCTGTGTTTGCCGTGATTCAGAGGCTCGGCCCCGCTCGCCAACCCGGCGCAATCTGGCGGAGCCGCTGGTGCTGCGGGGACGGGGCTGTTGGCTCCGGCTCCTGCCGTGCGGGGAAAATGTCACCGTGGGCTTGTGCCAGGAGAGAGGGGCTGTGTCAAACCCTCCTGCAGGGCTGGGCTCTCAGGGGGGCTTTGTGTCCCCACGTCTTTCACTGTCCCCTGCTCGGTCCCGGCCACCAGGACAGGTCTACACGGACTCTGCTCACCTGCCCCAAGGCTGCTCCCTGCAGAAGGAAACTGGGAAGACTTGAAGTTAAGCGTAAAATACATCTTTCTTAACGCTACCAACAGCAGGAAGAGCGCAGTGTCCCTTCTCACAGACAAAATCCATGCCCTGTGGCTTCTGTGTGATGAGGTGGCTACAAGTGTCCCGTGCTGGAGGTTTGGGGGACCCGGGTGCTCCTGGGGAGGTTTGTGCAGCTCCCCTGTGGGCACTCAGGGGGATGCCCCATGCCCTGCCACAAAACCTCGTCCTTCTTGTTCCTTTCCCCGTTCCATCCCCTTGGGAGGCTTTTCCAGAGGCCAGATTTTGGGCAGCACGCTGGCATGGTGCTGTTTGGCTTTGGACTCTGCTTTCAGAGAACTCAGGGGTGAGGGGTTGGACACCTTCAGGTCTCACTTGTGGTGCAAGTTTGGCAGAAAAGGCTGTGGGCAGGTGGGATGTCGGGTACCAGCACTGGTGGATGCTCGAGGCTGTATGGGGTGGGGCTGCTGCCCCTTCAGCCCCAGGGATGGAGCTGATTAATTGTCTCAGCCCTGGGAAGCACAAAAAGCCTTTACTGACCCGTTACTTGGAGCCTGACCACTGATTTTACTTGGCAATTTCAGGCACGTCTCTGTGTGTGTGTGATATACGCAGATAACCACACACACACACCTGGCAGCTGCAAAATAGGTGTAAATGTATAGGTATATTTGCTTGGTGGGTTTTTGTATTTCTGTGGGTCTTTGCTGGGTGTTTTCTTCTCTGCAGGGAGGTAGAGGAGAACCAGGTCTTGAACTGACACTCTCCCAGACAAATTCCTGCTCTGCCGTGGGAGCTGGTGATCAGCTCAGTGCTGGGGGCTCTTCAGCAGCACGAGGCTGTGCTGGGAGCTCAGGCATTCCCAGTGGGACCAGTTCTCAGCTGCTTTTGTGGCTCCCTGTGTCGGTGTGGCCTCTCCACTTTCCCACTCGTCAGAGAGTCTCTGAGTGCCAGGGATGGGAGCAGACCTGGTGGTGCTCTCCAGGCTGGACTGTGGGCTCAGGAATGCTCCTGCCCTGCACCCTCTGAGCTCCCTTTGCCAGACGGATTTTGCACTAAGAAACTTGGCATTTTGAGCATCGCCTCTCGACAAACCTTCCAAATATCCAGGTCATGTGTGTGCTGAGCAAATGGCAAAGCTTTGGAAATCCAAACACAATATTTCTCTCCAGATTTCTTGGTTGACCAGACTGTCCAAAGAGCTGGTTGTTGCTCCCTGGAACAAAATCGAGTGTGTTTTACCCCCCACATCCCCAGAGTGAGGAGGGACAAGCCCTGACATGGCTTTGTGGCACAGGGGACCTGTGGGGAAGGACAGGATGGGATGGGACAGTCACTGGTGTGTGGGCTGAGACCCTGGGACAGACCCCACTGCTGGGGGAGTGGTGACCCCTACAAAGGCATGGAAACACCACAGGGACTCACTCACACTGTGTGTATATACATGTGCAGTTATAAATGCATTTATGTGTATAAAGGGGTGTGTATGGAGGAGATGTATTGGCATGTACATAACAGGTATATGTGTTTATGTATCAGAAGTGGTTTCTGTGTACATAAAAAGGGGGGGGTGTATATATATATTTATATTTATATAGGGAGAGGGACACATGGCTGAGCTGTGCAGAGCCAGACTCTGAAAGGCAAGGACAGGTCGGGGAGAAATAGGATTTAAAAACCCCTCTTCCATAAGATAATCCTGAACTGTTTGGGAAGGAACAGCAGCCCTTGGCTCCACAGAGTGTTACGGGCTGTGTCCAGCAGAAATCCCGATGCCAGGAACTGGGAATTCCTGCAGTGCTGCAGCTCTGTCTGGAGCACCCAGGCAGCTGCTGGGGTTTGCATTGGAACATTCTGAGGGCTGCACTCTGTGCTGGGGAGGATGGGCAGTGTTTGTGCTGTTCTGGCTTTGGGCTGCAGGGTCCAGCTGTGCTTGCACTCAAAAAAAGAAAATCAAAGAAAAGAAAAAAGACAAGGGGGGGAAAAAAAAGGGAAAGAAAATATAGAAAAGGAAAAAAAAAAAAAAAAGGAAAAAATAGAACAGAAAAAATAATCAGGTCAGTCCCTGCCCCAGCCGTGCTGTGAGCCCGGGGGCTCGTGGGGCTGGAGATGCAGCTGCAGCTTCTCAAACAGCTACTCCAGGTCAAGCTCCTGTGTCTCCCACAATTTTAAATGCTCATCATCAGAGCTAAATTTTAGGTGCAGCAGTGGCATAAGGGGCCCTGGAGTGGTGGGAGAGTGGGCACCTGAGTGCCAAGGGTGCTGGCTGGTGTTGGGCTGGCCCTCCTGCCCCCCTGGGGATGCCTTTGGCTGTGCTCCGGGGGGAATTTGTGCCATAGGAATGACAACCTGAAATGGCCACAAAATCCAGTGTGTAAAAAGAGAAAGAGCTGAAAGCACAGGGCACAACCTGTGCTAATGTCAGGTGTTTTGTGCTGACCCTCCCCGTGGGTGAGCAGGCCTTTTTCTTCCGTCTTATTTTATTTTATTTGGCTTTAAATAATTCAGCAGGAGCAGCAGAAAGTGCTGGGAATGTTTGTGGTGCTCTGCAGTGAAAGGTAGATGGATGGTCCCTGAATTATACCTTGATGTGGCAGAACACTTGCCCAGCCCAGGCTGCACTGTGGAGGTCAGAGCAGGAGGGTGGAATTAAAGGGGATTTTGTGCTGTGGTGACAGGACAGGGGTTTGATGTGTGGCACACTGCACGGTCTCAGGGCTGATTATCTTGTCTCCAGCCTGGCTCAGGCAGGAGGGCAGAAGGGTGATAATTTTATCTCCTGGATGTGCAGCAGCAGCTGGTGTTGGGGACCCTGGTGCTGCCTCCACTGGAGTGGGAAACCACGGGATATTGGGTTTGTGGAGAATCCACCAGCTTGGGCAGGATATTGGGAAGGAACAGTATTTTCTAATTTCTTTCTTTTCGTTCCAGGAACCTCGGGAAATCCGGGCTGAGAGTGTCGTGCCTTGGACTGGGTGAGTACCTTTGGCTGCCACGATGTTCTCCCCCCACAGCACTCGAGCTGTAGGAGGGGTTGTGTCATCAGATCCTTCTGCTGTGCCCCCATGCCTGTGAGGAACAGCCCCCAGAGGTCACATCTGACATGTCTGAGTGTGCCCAGCAGCTCTGAGTGTCACAGCTCAGGGGACACCAATCTGCCTGGGCTGGGGGCACGTCTTTATTTCACTTTATCCAGCGTTTGTACCTTGTTATTCCTGTTCCAGACTGACTGGAAAACTAAAGAATACCTCATCAGTGTCTCATCCTGTCAATACTGGATCCAGAGGGGCCTGTCTGAGCACAGCCCCGTGCTGGCCCTGCGGGGGCTGTGAGGACACTGAGCTCCCACAGCCCCTGGGCCGTGGCTGCTCGTGACTCCTGATGGTTTACTCAGGCGAGTACTGCTCTGATGGCAGCTCAGCCACACGTGGCACAGTGCTGGAGGTACAGACATGCATGTTTTTATGAAAACCAAATGCTGTAGGAAGGAGGAGGCTGTTTCCTTGCTGTGAGCACCCTCCCACAGAGCAAGGCTGGGCATCAGCAGCCTAAATGCCCTGGGGATGTGCAGAGCCCCCCAGGGATGGATGCCCTGCTCTGCCAGAGCCCCTCCAGCTCTGTTTGAATAGGGGTCCTTGTTCCTGGGGGGTCAGAGGGGCTGGCACAGGGAGCTGGAGGCACCAGCATGGTTTAGATCACTTAAAGAATCACTGGAAATGGTTTGGCAAAACCGGGTTAATATAAATTTGTAAAAGCATGAGAGAGTCTGATGGCACAGTTCTTTCTATCACTATCCAGAGCACACAAAGGGAAATCGGATGGAAATCAGTCTCCAGTGATTTAAGTGGATAGTGGGGCACAGGAGGGTGAGGATGCACAGGGGGAGGGAGACCCTCCTGTGGAGTCACAGGGTTCAGAGCAGCCCCGGGGCCAAACTTGGCCTCAGACTGGATCAGTGGTTTAGGTCTAAAGGACTTAGCAATGCTTAATCAACACAACAGTGGCAGTGCTTAATCAGTTGGCTAATTTAACATTTATAAAATGACTCAATAGGATTTGCTATAAGCACAACAGTAACTTAATTGTGAGCCTAAGCTAATTATGAATCTAAGATGGCAATATTGATCTCTAGTCAGTCAGAGTATTTAAATCAATTTACATACACACAGAGACACAAGAAGTCTGTTCCGAGGTATAAACCTGTGAAACATTCCCCTTGAGTTGAGGAGAGCACTCCTGTCCTGTCTGTAGGCTCGTGACCATCCCATAGGATGCTTGGCTTTAGCCATCAGTACTTTCCATCCTGGACGAGATTTGGGTCGGGAGTCACTGCAATTTTCCTTGAAAAGTCCAATAACAGTAACATTATTTAACCATAATATTATTACTAGCTCTGAGCAGTCTGGGATAGTGGAAGGTGTTGGGTGTTGGAATGAGATGAGCTTTCAGGTCCCTCCTAATCCAAAGCACTCTGTGGTTATTCAGCTCAGGCTGCTGTTCAGACAGAAAAATAAGGGCTGGAAGCTGTTGGAAAACAGGAGCTTGTTAGAGCCCAGGAGTTCCCAAGGGGATTTACCTGCCCAGGTGTCATTGATCAAGGCTGAGCATTCCCAGGATCCAGGTGTGGCTGAGGAAGTGCTGCTGCCTTGGGAGCCAGTGGGTGACAGCAGGGCCTGGGCTCTCTGCCTGTACCTGGCACCAGTGAAGCTGTGGGATCCCCTTCCAGCTCCATCCCTGCCAGGGCTGGGAATGCTCACAGGGCAGGTGTCAGCTCATTTTTTCCAATGTGCTTTGAGGTTTGATTTTAAAATAGAGTGAATTGTGAAAGTCACCCCGTACCACGAGTCATATAAATAAGGCCCCTTCTGCCAAGAGCCCTTCTGGTTAAAATAGACCCAGCCTTGGAAAGGACTTGTCTTACCTGTGCAGAGGTTTTATTTATCATCCACAGTTTCCCCAAGTGCTGATGTGGTGGTGGTGGAGAAAAGCTCCGGGAAGGAAGCAGCAGCAGGAAAGGAAAACATTCTGTAGAGCTTCTCTTTAATTCCAAGCGGGTGGAACTGCAGCAGCATCTAAATATACTGAGCCTTTGTGAGCACAGCTGTGGAGGGACATGGGGGGCTGCTGGGCAGCCCAGCCTGTTCCAGCAGCACTGATCCTGACAGCAGGAGCAGGGGAAAGGAGAGCTGGAAAGCCTGAAATTCAGGAATTCTCTGGAACGTACACCACAGCACATCACAGAATGGGTTGGGTTGGAGGGACCTTAAAGCCCATCCAGTTCCACCCCTCTTCCGCTAGCCCAGGTTGCTCCAAGCTCTGTCCAGCCTGGCCTTGGAACCTCCCAGGGCTGGGGCAGCCACAGCTTCTCTGGACAACCTGTGCCAGGGCCTGCCCACCCTCAGAGCCACGAGTGTCTCCCTAATTAATCTAAATCTCCTCTCCTTCACTTCCAAACCATCCCCCTTACCCCACCCCTCCCACTGCAGATCCATCAGGTGTCTGTTCCCAGCACTGCCTTATATGACTTTCCTAAATGGCTTCTCTGTTGCAGCTCCCCAAAAGATAAATGTGTTTCCCTACGCTCTCTGCAGCATGAAAATCTAATTTAAGGTTCACTAAAGTTTCTGAAGGCTCAGCAGTCTTCCTCTAAAGCCTTGCAAAATCTCAGCAAGGTGGGAGTGCTCTTCATCCTGCAGGATGAAAAAGTGGAGAAAAACATGAAGTGGGGCAGAAATCAAAGGCAGGAAGGGCTGAGGCAACACAGGCCCTGTAATGATGCCCTGCCTGTCCCAGCTCACGTGTCCAAGAGTGTGTTTGCTGGGGGCTGCCTGCGGTGCCACCGGTGTTGGGCGAGAGCAGGACAGGGGAGATGGCAGCGATTCCACAGGCAGAGATGTTTGGGAAGGGCCCCTGAGCCCCCTGGGTGGTGGCAGGGCATTGCTCTGGGGAGCTGAGCCCCTTGGAGCAAAGGCTGAGCATCGTTGCTGGGTTGCTGGACTGATGTGCCAGGCTGAGCTTCCCTGGGCTCCGGCAGCTCCCGGTGCTGTCCTGCTGCTGGCTGGGCTGAGCTCTCACCTCCCCCTGTGACTGTTACCTCCAGGTGAGGCTTAAACTGAGGGAGCTTCACAGCCCAGCCCTGGGCTGGCACAAGGCTCTTGGGCTGATGCTGGATCCGAAATGTGATTGTGATGCAGGGGAAAAACAAGGTCATGTTTTTCATGTATTTAGTTCAGAGCGAATCCTGCCTGTGGATTCCTGTTGGTTTTGAGAGGATGCTGAGACAGCCTCCAACAAGGTGATGAGCCCTGACTCAAAGGAAAGGAGCAGCAGGACAAAACCAGCCATCCCAAATCACAAAAGCATCGACAAAAGCATGGAAAAAAAATCTCCCCGAGCGAGCAATTCCTGCAGCCACTATTGGGATACCCTGTGTTCAGAACTGGCTACCAAAATAGATGTTTTTCAGCCCAAAGTGGTCAGATGCTGCCGTTTCCCCCTTGAGCTTTGCTCAGGCAAAGAGATTTTGCACTCCCAGGCCAGGCTCCTGCTGTGCCCAGGGCTGGGCTCCAGAGCAGCCCCACGTGCCAGAGCTCCATGTGGCACCGTCCTCGCCAGGAGCAGGGCAGGGATTACTGTGCTGGCAGGAGGAGAAGTGTGGAGTTCAGCCAGGAATTCCTGCAGAGGTGACACATCTGCTGGCAGTGACATTAGCGAGGGGTGGATTTTGCTTTGGCACAAATCCCACTAAGAATCACACCTTGCTGGGCTCGGGGGTGTGATGGAAATGGAGCCAAATCTGGGCTTAATGCAGAAATTCCTGTTGAAGGGGAGGATATGCAGCTGGGAAGCTGTTTTCCAAGGCAAGGGAGCAAGGTGATGGCAAAGGGCAGGAGAGGGAGGTCTGTCTGCCACTGCCACGCTGAGCCCTGGGGCAGGGGGTGTCTTTGTAAACCATGAATGGGGATAAGCTAGAGAGACAGTGACTGGAAAGGGGAAAAGTAGCAATTAAACAAGATGTATCTTTCTCCAGTATATTTTTCTTCCAAAATGAGTGTATTGGCTGAGGCTGTGAATCATCCTTGGCTGTTGTTTGAAATGCCAAATGTGCCTTGTGCTTGTTTTTGCCTTTTTTAAAGATTTCATTTTAAAAGGGAGTTGAGCAGCCTGTGCCATGCTGTGCCTGTGCCCCAGCTGCTCAGAGAGTGGGTGCCTCCCACCTCAACTGCCCAAGGGTGGTCGTGGAGGGGGGTTCCTGTGCTGCCTTCCCTGCTCCTGACTCCCAACCAGAGCTTCTCCCTTTCCCAGCCTCATCTGATGGCTTAGAGATCACTTGGCCGAGCCAAAACTCCCCTCCCTGCTGGTTTTTGTGATGACTGTGGCAAAGAGACCCCCAGGATTCCCCACCCATGTGCTCCTGGGGGTGCTCAGTGTCCCCAGCCCCTCCTGTCCCTGCCCTGGCTCTGGGAGCAGGGAGTGGGGCACAGGTGGACCTTGGGCAGGTATATCCTGTATCATATCTTTGTTGCTTGCATTTAAAGAGATTTAAGGTGCTTGTAAGTGAGCCATTGCCAGCTCTGTGTGCCCAGACCCTGGAGCACATCGCCCTCGTGTCCCTTGGGGGATGCGCTTTGTGTCACCAGGTAAGTTCCAGGCAGGATGTGCAGGCCACAGAGGTGCAAATATTTCTCCTCCTCACCTGTGCTGGGTGCCTGTGGGCTGCTCATGCAAAAGAAAATCATCACTTTGGGATAAACAGCCTCAACCCATTTTTCGATAGAAACCCATTTTAATGTATTCCTATAAAAATAACACCTCCAAAGCTTTAACATGGAAATCAGGCTTCATTTGGTTGGGCTTTTTAATCTACATGAAGAAGCTTAATGATAAATTGAAACCTACTTTCATTTTTACCTTTGTGCAGGACCAGAGCATGTTACTCCAATAGTAAGAGAAAATACCTCTCCTGAGGTCTATAACCAGTGAGGTGTTGCAGGGCTAGCTCCTCCCCCACTATTGTCCTTATAGAGAGCAGAAGTAAGTGTAAAATTAGCTAGAAATATGTGTGCTCTTTGCTCATTTCTTTTATTTCCATATTTCTGATCTGTGAAAACTTGGCTTGGGTTGTTCTGCGGGAAAATCAGGAGTTTCAGTTTGAACTCACACTTTGTGCATCTTTAAATAACTGTGTTTGCACTCAAAGAATCGTGAAGTATTAAAAAATTCAGATTGACCTTTTTTTGAGGGAAAGGGAGCAAGATTCTCCTGACAGAGACGACGCCTCCTGCTCTGTTCCAGCCGGGGCTGATCAAAGCAGCTCCGGCGTGAGCAGCAGGGACCTGCCCCGGTTCTGCCTCTGCTCAGGGTTCATCCTCCCCACGGAGCTGTGGGAGCACTTACGGATCTGCTGCATCTCTGTGAGTGCCACCAGACAGGCAGAACTGAAGTTTTGCCCCTTTGCAGCGTCGGAGCTCGACCCCTCACCAGCACTGCAGTCCCTGCCTTGCTCAAATCCTGATTCACACACGGGTTTGGGTCGGAGGGACCTTAAAGCCCATCCAGCTCCAATCCCCTGCCAAGGACAGGGACACTTTCTGCTGGACCTGCTGCTCCAAGCCCTGTCCAGCTTAGAATTATAGAATATTCTCAGTAGGAAGGGACCCCCTGGGATCACTGAAGTCCAGTCTGGCCTGGAACACATTTAAAGATGGGGGAAAAAAGCCACTTGCTTTTCCAGCTTGGAGCCTGAACCCCTCTGCCCTCCTTATGGAGGGATGTTTTAAGTCAGAATTTGAAATTCTGGAGTGTTTTGAGTGAGCCACGTGAGCTCTGCCCCGTCCCTTCAGTGAAGGACATGTGATTTTTCCCCAGCTCTGGAGGAGCAGGAGGGAAAGCTGCAGAGCAAGGCACGTTTGAGGAGCTGGCACAGGCCATGGCACAGCCACTGCTGCGCCTCAGCAGCCCGGGGGCTCGGTCACACGGGCAGGGATGGAGGGAGGGCTGAGCAGTGTCCTGTGTGTGACCTGGTGCTTCCCCAGCTCCCTTTCCCTTCCAGTTCCTTAGGAAAGATGTACTCCTTCAATACATCCATATAAAATACATATAGGAGATAATGTTTCCACAGGAAATCCTTGGGGGGTTGGACTAGGTGACCTTTAAAGGTCCTTTCCAATGCAAACTATTCTACGAGCTGGTTAAATCCACACGTTGTTTCCAACAGAGATTATTTTTAATTTTTTATTTTTTTTTTTAGGCAATGATCCTGAAGAAATAATGCCCCAGGGTTTCCTAATAATAGACCAGAGTCTGCAACTGAGTCTGAACTGCAGCTCCTCCTGGAGCCAGCCTAAGGAAAGCTCTGCCCATCGGCTTTGCCTTGGCTTTGGACATTGGCTTCATGGAAAAGTTCCCAGGGAAAAGTCACTTTGGGTTTTAAATACTTCATGTCAAATGAGATATTTTTCTCTTAATTCTTTTTCTTTTTGGCCTGTATGATGTGGAATGGAGCACATGTTTAAGAAGCTTTTCCTTCCTCAAATGACATGTTGAGGCAGCATCATTAAGGTTTTTTTCCGGTTTGTCAAATTGAAGCTTTGAAAAACAAACTCTGTTTTGCAAAGAACTTCAGATTTCAAGGCCTGGAAGTGTCCAAGGCCAGGTTGGACAGGGCTTGGAGCAACCTGGGACAGTGGGAGGTGTCTCTGCCCACGGCAGGGGGTGGCACTGGATGAGCTTTAAGGTCTCTTCCAACTCAAACCATTCTACAGTGGTTCTATGATTTGAATCAAACTGTATTCTGGCAGAATAACATCCCCTGGCACTGCCCTGAGCACCTGATTGTGCCTTCCCTCCCTGGCAGAGGGGGCTCCATGCCAGCCCTGCAGGAGCTCTCCTGGGCACACACCACACTCTGACCCAGCTCCCCCCCTTTTAAACCCACTTAACCCCAAGGAGCCTGAATTTTGGTCAAGTGAAATTTTGGATGTTAAAAGCCTCTTGTAGTAACGGATTCTTTTGGTTTTTTTCCAGGGACATGGGTCACTTTTGGGGGCCAGATCTCGGACGAGGTAAGTGCTGCTGGGTGTAAGTCCGAGGCAGGGTGAGGTGTTTTTAATGAAACTGTGGCTGCAGAGCTGGAGAGCCCCTTCCTGCACAGGGAAAGCTGCACAAACTGCTGCTGCAAACCCCTAAGGAACGTGTCATTTCCAGAGACCAACTCAGCAAACCCCATCTACCCCTCAAAGCCTGCTCCTCCTCCGTGCTGTCCCCACGGGCAGCGGCACCGCTCCCGGAGTGGAAATCGGGCGCTGCTTTTGTCCTGCGTGAAATCGGCAGCAGCTGCAAACACTGGCAGGGCTCACCAGGATGGTTTATTTTTACATAATGAGCTGAAACAAATGGCAGAGAGCTCGGGTTTCCTCGGTGCTCCTCCCTGCAGCAGATGGCTCGCGGTCTCCGGTGGTCCTGGAGCGCTGGGCAGCACGTGGGCTTCCCTGCAGCCCAGGGAGGGTCCAGATGTGAGTGCCCACGGGAGAGCAGCCACCCAGCTGCCTTCCCCCAGGGCACGGGAGAGCCACCAAAATAGCTCTGGAATGAGGAGCCCGGGAGCCTGAACTCAAAGCTGTTAATTCACTTGATCTTTCCTGCTATTGCTGCTTCTCCTGGTGGATCACCAGGTTTATCTTAGCACTGTGAGATGATCACTTTGCTCCCTGGTACTCCTGCCCTCCTTACCTTGAGTAAGTCCATGCAAAGGGGTCATGCATGGAAAAATAGGGCAGAAACACAACCCCATCCTTGAGGGATGCCCACCCTTGGGATACTGGCCCAGAGCTTCCAGCCCCTTGGGGTGCAGCATCCCCCAGGGAGCACTGAGACCCCCGTGGGGACACCACTAAATGACTTCAGGTGTTTCCATGCCCCACAGCATCTCTGGAGAGCTGCAGGACAGCCAGTCAGGTAGCCAGAAAAGTATTAAGCTCTCACCATTCTGTGTTAAACTCTGTAGATTTGCAGAGTATCTTCTGTAAACCTATTAAGTTCTTGGCTGCTTTCCTATTAGAAAGCTCCTGTGGGAAGACATTAATTCCTCCCAGGGTGAGTGAAATGGAAATTGATGCCAGTCCATGTTTTGGTGCCTCTCAGTCTAGTTCACAACCCCCTGGGTGCCCTGTCAAAGGGTCTCCCCTGGGCAGGGGGTGCTCACACCCCTCCCAGCCCTGCTGGAGCCCCTCTGTGCCCTCAGGGGCCTTTCCTGGTGTGGGAGGGGACTGATGGCTCGGGATGTGCCCCCTGTGCCCCCTCACCTCCCTCCCTGCCCCCAGGTGGCCGAGCAGCTGATGACCATCGCCTACGAGAGCGGCGTCAACCTGTTCGACACGGCCGAGGTGTACGCGGCTGGCAAGTGAGTGCCGGGGGCTTGGGGGGCACCCAGGGACCAGCTGGTTCCATGGGCAGGGACGTGGGCTCTGCCCCTCCTGTGCCACAGCCACGTGATGGTGTGGGCTCTGGCAGTGCTTGGGAAACCCCTCTGTCCCTGAGAAACCCTTACGTTTGGAGCACTCAGAAACAAAATCAGAAGAATTACCCAAACCCTCTTGTACCCGGCGAAGATTGGAACACATCTCTCGTGCCCCTTGCTGTTGGCACAGGGAGAAAAATATCCTGAATAAATGAAAAGTCAGAGTGGATCTTAATGGTGATGAATGGCCAGGGCCTGTGACAGCTCCCGGCGCGGATCCCGGCGGGAACAGCTCTGGCTGCAGTGGAGCTAATGCTCTTAGTGTCACTGTGGAGGGGGGAAGACATCCATCCCTAATAAATCTGACTGGGGATGATTTATATGGCTCGTGTGCCGTGTGGAAGGTGGGCTGGGACGTCGTGTCCCTGCTGTGGGGCTACAGCAGCTCTGCCTCCCAGAGTGGGGTCCAGCAGAAGTGGGGATCAGGGATGTGGGTCTGTCCCTGCAGGAATGGGTGGACAAGATGCTTTGGGTTGACAGAGGGGATCTGTCCCAGCTGGGGGTCATGTCAGGAGGGGAGGGCAGAGCTTCAGGCTGGCGTGGGGGGCGCGGGTCAGGCAGACGGGGTCGATGGGGTCCGTGGGGCTGAGCATCCTCCTGCCTCCCTCACCCCGGGCTCTCTCTTGCACAGGGCTGAGGTCATCCTGGGCAACATCCTGAAGAAGAAGGGCTGGAGGTACTGTATGGCACTCCCTGTCCCCCACAAACAAGGGAACCCTTTGGCACGAGGTGATCCTTCTGGCCTGGTTGGTGGTGCCATCCCAGGAGCGGGTTCTGCCGTGCGGCAGCTTCTGCAGGATGGTCACACAGGGGGCAGCCAGACCTCTCCAGGGCCAAACAAAAGCACTGCCCTGGGTGTTTTGGGAGTGCACAGTGGCTTCAGGAGGCTGTGACCCCGCTGTGGGACCGTCCTGGCAGCTAACACAGCCTGGCAGCGTGCCCGTGGCCCCGCGGGTGGGTGATGTGTGGCGCAGGGTGCCCGTAAGGAGGGTGTGCATTAGGGATGCAAAGCTGTGACGGGCCTTCATCTCGGGGAGCCTGGCAGGAGGTGATACCTGATTCAAATGATGCACATTAGCATATGTTGTGCAGTTTAAAGAGCATTTACATAATCTTTAAAGACCTCCCGTGTGTCACAGCCAGACTGACTGAAGGATGGGTTCTAGCGGTGCTGTCTCCAAAATCAGCATCCCTGTGTTAGGGGGCTGACTGAGTGTTCAGTAAGAAATATTCTGCATGCTGTGGAAGAAGTCCAATTAAAGCTGGAGAAATTGTTTTGTACGTGTCTGGTTATGCAGCAAGGTGGTTGGAGAACGATAAACCCTTGATTTAACGTCATGTAGGAGTTTATAGATTAATTCAGATGGATCACTCTTGAGTTTTAATAACTCTGGGAATACTGCATGATAATGAGAAGCTCTGGGCATGGCTGGCAGGAGGGAACAGTGCTGTAGCCCTTGGTTAAGGGTCTGGAGATTGCTTACACTGTAACTAAAAATGTTTGGAGGCTTTTTTGGTCGCTCCACTTGAATTAGCTTTGATTTCTGGACCCCTATCCTGGTGTCCAATCCCAGCTTTCCCTGATGCAGCTTCATTCCATTTCCTCATGTCCTAAATATTTATGCAGATATATTTTGCCAAAATGCCTCCAGGATTCTTCACTTTCCATCTTCTAAAAAAACTAAAGCTTGGATCCCCTCTGTCCTCAAAGCAAGTGGCTGAGGACCAGCTCCCTGTGCACAGTGGTGCCATTCACTAACACAAATGGAAGCTCCTGTTTGCTCAGGGACTGCCAAAGTTCCCTCAATTCAGAGCTAATTCCCCCCAGATCAGCACTGGTGTCTCCTCAGTGGTTCACTCCTGCTCTTTCCCGTTTGAGCGCTGCCAGCAGAAATCCTGTTCCTAGATTTCAGAAGTTGTTGATAGGCAGCATCCTGCTTGGTTATTTATATTATTTTTTATTAATAATAATATTTCTTTCTGCTTTGTTTGCAGGAGGTCCAGTCTGGTCATAACAACAAAGCTGTACTGGGGTGGAAAGTAAGTGTCTTTAAGGTCCCTTCCAGCCCAAACCAGTGTGTGATTCTGATTTTGGGGCTGTTTAAGTCAGAATACAAGTCAATGCCCCCCAGCTGTTGGCACCTCTGGTCCCTCACAGCCTGTTCCCGTTTTCCCCTTGCAGAGCTGAAACGGAGAGAGGCCTTTCAAGGAAACACATCATTGAAGGTAGGTGTGGGCCAGGGTGGGGTCTGGCCGTGCCTGGCTGCCCTGCTTGGGGTAGGTGTGGGGTGGGATGCACCCAGCTCGAGCCTGTCAGCCAGGTCTGTCTGATCCCGGCGTGGGCAACCAACCAACCCAGCCCCACGTGGGCAACTCCCAGACTCGGCTGTGAAGTGCCCAGAAGGCACCAAAGGAATTTATTTTGGCCTTTTTCAAGAAGTGTGAGCAAAGGAATTGCACTCCCGGCCTCCCCGCTCGGTGAGCTCTGGGGGTTGCTGTAGGAATCTGCTCCCTGGGCACCCCCAGCTCTTCCCAGCGGCAGCTCGTGGGGGCACGAGCAGGGAGGGATGAGGGTGGGCATGATGTCAGCCTGCAGAAATAGCCTCTGGAGGGGTGCCAGGCCCTGGCTGGCACGGCTGAGGTTTGCTCTCAGCGCAGTTTCTCCTCAGGTGCCCAGTTTTGTTGTACATTGCCTCACCTGGCTCCCTCCTCGCAGTGCCCCATGGCATGGGCGATGCCACGCGCTGCCTTTCCCTGCCTTACTGGATAGGTGGGAAGAATGGGTTATATGACAAACATTATGCCTGTATTTGTACCAACCCCCCTCTCCTGGGATGTCCCTGCCCCCTCATCTCACCTGGCAGGTGCTGTCCCAGGCAGGTCAGGTGGGATGAGCCTGGCCCAAGGCAGAGCAGCCCCTGCCTGGGGGGCAGGTTTGGCTCCTTCATCCTCCTCCTTCCTGACCCTGATGAGGAGCATCCCTGGAGCACGGGCAGTTCTCCTTACACCTGGGATTGTCCTGGAAAGTTTTCACCATCAAGTGTTTGCAGGATTCAGCTGGAGGATGTGGCTTTCAGACTAGGGCAGTGCTGGAGAAAGGTTTTTAGCAGCATTTTGTTGAGTTTTGATTTGAATAACCCTCTGTGAGGTGCTGACACCGGTCCCTTCCCTGAGCACCTCTGGGTCAGCTGTGTCACAGCTGCTCCAAACCAACCCATTTCCCATTTCTTGTGGAGCTGCTTCATGAAATGATGGAAAAACCCCGACAGCAGTTGGGTTAACTTCAGAGAACGCAGAGCAAGTGATGTTAAGGTCAATGTTAGCTATTTTATACATATATATATGTCTGTATATATATATATATGTCTGTGTGCGTGAGAGAGAGGAGGATTTCTAACACTTATTTGCTATAAATCTTCCCAAGAACAAAATGTTTTTATGAATGTTCATGAAGAATGAGTCAAAATAGAGGAGGCTGAAAATGGTTGCTGAATTTTGAGATGGGTAAAATGCCCATCTCTTCTCTCTCTCCCTCTCTCATACACACATACGTATCTATCTGTATCTGTAGGGTTTCAGTGCCATCTCCCATCAGATCCTCCCAGAGAGGCTGTCAAAGCCTGGGCAGTTATGGACTGAGCTGCAAAGTGCCTTGACTTGCTCTGCCAAACTCCCTCTGCCCTTTGCTCAGTGTTGGTGGGCACAGCCCACCCTGACAAGAGGGAAGACCCTCCCTGGTGCTTCACCTGCTCATCACGAGGCATCAACCTTCCCTCTGGGACTGCATCCCTGCAGTGTCCCCAGGGGGACACCATCTAGAGGTGGGGCTGGAGCAAGGACTTGCCCAGAAAGGCAAATTTAGATGGAATTAGCTCAGGACAGGAGCAGGGCACAGAACCCAGCCCCTGGCAGCAGCCACAGACACGCTCGGTACCCAGGGGCTGTTCAACCCAGACCTCAGGGGGATTCAAAAATAAAGCCCATTCTCGTGGAGGGAGGGGGCCCTGCAAGTGCCCAGACTGGTGTTTTCATTTTCATATGGCTGCAGTGACGTGGGACAACGATACTCAGCATCATTCTCATACCCTGGATGGTTGTATATATATATATACATTAAAAAATATATATTTATATATTTATTATATATATTTTTATTACATATATATTTTTATATTTATTTTATATATATATATACATAAAAATATGTGTATTTAGATACACCAAGCTTATTTCAGCCCCATTTTGGCTCTGTTCTGTGCTGCCAGCTCTGCCTCCCTCTGACCCTGCCTGTCTTGTCTCTGCTCTCCGTTCCCAGGGCTGAAGGCTTCTCTCCAGAGGCTGCAGCTGGAATATGTGGACGTGGTCTTTGCCAACCGGCCGGACAACAACACCCCCATGGAAGGTGGGTGCAAGCTTGACTTAAAGGTTTCACCTGATCCTGGCCTAGGGGCTGACACCAAGGAGGGTAGGAAAGGAAAGCCGATTTTTAGTTAAATATTCAATTGGGGCGGTTTAATTATGAAATATCTCATTTGTGGTGTCCTGGAGCCATGTATGCCTGGTCCATACAAGGTGTCCCTGCCCATGGCAGGGGCTTGGAATTAAATTAAGGTCCCTTCCCAAACCATTCCATGATTCCATATTTATTGAAATGTATTTATGTGTTTTGGAAGGAAATGAAAGTTTCCTTTATGTCCCAGTAGTGGCTTTAATGTAATTTGGGGGTTTTATTTCCTTTTCCTGAAGCCTTCAGATGAAGAGGGTTTGTGTTTGGATTTGAGGCAGGACACAGCAGGGTCTGCCAGCACAGCCAGCAGTGATGCTCTGCCCAGGGCTGGGCTGGTGGGGAATGTTCCTTGTTAAATCCAGACTGGTAAATAGGGGGATGGATTGAGGGACTTGCAGGATCTGTGACTTTGTGCTTCAGTTACGTTTCGTCGTCACTGATAACCAAACGTGTGTGTGGCCATGGGCACAGCCCAGTTAGCCAGGAGCCTCCAGCAGTGTGCTTTGGGGTCAGTGCCCTATTTCATGGGCAGGATTCCCACTCCTCCTCTCCTCCCTCTGGAGTGACCACAGCCACTCCCTGTGGCAGATCAGCCTCCCGGCTCAACAAACAGCGGCAGGAAAGCCTTGTGGGCTGCAGGAGCTGTCGTGGAGAGCACTTGGAAACCAAACAAACCTGGAGCTTGGTAGGCCCTGGGAAGCTCGTGGCTCGCTGTGGGAGCTGTGACACCCGTCTCCCAAGGAAGGAGGGGCCGTGGGCCCTGGCACGGCCGTGGGTGCCGGGCAGTGCCAGCAGCCGCGGGCTCGGGGACCGGCCTGGGCGCTCAGGACAGCGCGGGTTCCTCCGTCGCTGCTGAGGCCGAGGAAGATGACGTGCTGTGTCTGGGAGGGAGGAGTGACCTCTGTGCTCAGTCGGTGTCACAGGCGGTGGGAGTCGTTTCCCAGCTGATGCCGGCGCTGGCAGCGCGGGAGATGCCGCGGATCCCGCCGGCAGCGCGGCCTTGGCAGCCGGGCACGGGCTGTGCAGCCTGGTGGGACCGGGCCGGGGTGAAGAGAGGGACACTTCTGTTATGAATGGCGCCGTGGAGCTTCTTCCCGTGTTCTTCCTGCCTTTTTTATGGTTCACCTACTAAGCCACTTCTATCCCAGAGCATCTGCTGAACCATCTGGTGGTGCCGCTCTCCCCGGCGCGTGCAGGGACTGCTGCGCTGCCTCCCCGAGCCACGTCCCGGCTCCAGCACCGTACGAGCCTGTGCTCTTCCCACAGGGAAACCATGGAGTGCTTTGCGCTGGAAAGGACCTTGAAGTTAAACCCCTCTGCCACGGGCAGGGACACCTTCCGCTAGACCAGGCTGCTCCAAGTCCTGTCCAACCTGAAGATCTGATCCCCCAGCTGTGCAGGCAGATGGTTTTTCTTCACCCCGAGTGGCCTTTCCAGCTGTGCAGCTCCAGCTGGGGGGAAGGAGGGTCCTGGGGTCCCACTGTCACGGTGCCGGGTGCCCACAGCACATCCAGCACCCACAGCCCTGGAATGCAGGGAGGGAAAGGGACAGCGTTCCTACCAGGGAACTTCAAGCTACTGCAGAATTATTATTATGCTGCCAGGGGCTGTTTTCTGGGACTGGAGACATTTAGTTATATTTTTTTAAAAATCTTCTGTTCCTAAATGGTGCCATTTGGGTGTCCAGCTGGCAGGCCAAGAGGTCCAGGGATGTGCTATTCCCACATCCCATCCCCATGGGAGCAGGCTCTGTAAACAAGAAGGCACATATATTTTCTGAGTTGACTTGGGTTTTTCTTGAAAGGAGTAGAGGTGGGAGAAATGAAAACAACCACGGGCTGAGATGTGTAAGAGGCGTATGACGAAATGTTTGTCAAGGCTCCCAAATGGTGGTGGGGCAAAAATAGAAAACTGAGCCCAGGGAGAAGCTGGTGCTGACAGGGAGGGAGCAAGGGAGGGGAGGATCACTTACAGGCCGAGACTGGGAGGGTAGCAAGTGAAAAACAATTTTTAATTAAATATTCGGGTGGGCAGCTGGAAATAGCTCATTTGGGGTATCCTGGAGCCCTGTGTACCTGGACAGGGGGAAGGTGTGCCTGCCAACGGCAGGGGTTGGAATGAGATGGTCTTTAAGGTCCCTTCCAACCCCAATCAGTCTATGGTTCTGTGGTTACACTTCAGTGAAATGAGTTTGTTTTGGAAGGAAATAGTTTCCTTCATGGCTCCGTGGTGCCTTTAACGTTGTTTGGGATTTTTGTTTCCTTTTCCTGATTCCCTCAGAGCGGTGGATTAGTGTTGGGGTTTAGGGCAGGTCTCTGTGTCCCACAAAGCCCAGCCCTCCAGGTTCCAAATGGAGACTTGCCCATCCTGAGCTGCCCGTGGCTGCCTGCAGCAGGATCTCACACAGGGCCCAGGCTGGCAGTGTCATCTCCTGCCTGCCAAGATCCTTCTCTTCTCTTTCCTAAGTAGGACGAGAATCCTGACGGTATAAAAGGCAGCTCGTCTTGATCTCGAGACAGCCGTGCCTGGAGTCCTTATCCAAAGGAGAGCACAGGGATTTACAGGCATGTCAGGCTCCTCCAGGCAGCCCCACGTCCCCCCAGAGGGTTTGTGATGGGTCAGAGTTCATGGTGCAGGTGGAGAGCACCAGTTCCCTCCCACTTTCCCGTGGGAAGAGCACACGGAGACGTGGCAGCGCCAGCTGACCTCGAGGTGCCTGGCGTGGCCCTCGCAGAAGTGACAAAGAACTGTTTCCTTTTGCTTCTCAGAGTGAGATAAGGGCAGTTTTGCCAGTTTAGGTGCTGTGGTGAGTGGTCAGGGCAGTGCCTGTGCCTGCAGCACTGCTCGGCTCCGAGCCAGAAACAGGGATTTTACTGTGGGCGAGGGGGTTAGTTCTGGCTTGGGCTGCTCATGGGGACTGTGCCAGAGGGTGAGATGGGATATTGGGAAGGAATTCCCCCTGTGAGGGTGGGGAGGCCCTGGCACAGGTTGCCCAGAGAAGCTGTGGCTGCCCCAGCCCTGGAAGTGTCCAAGGCGAAGTGGGGTTCAACCATCCAGTTCTGCAGTTTTACCCCCAGCTTCCCAGTACTCCTGGTAAAATCAAGCAGACCCAGATATATTCTTTTAGGGAACAAATGTTAAAATGAATTGATCCTGTAGTTTGTTTTTCCACTGTGCTGCCCCCTTGTGCTAAATTTTAAAAGAAATACTCTGCTAAGGTGCTGGTAGGCAAGAGATCAATGTCTTTATATTTGCACTGAAAATGCTTTTTCATCCATGCTCGAGCAAAAGAAAGGAGCAGAGTTGGTGTTCAGTGCGAACTGCTCAGGACTGTCAGCACTCTGGGAATCTGTGAGTGGACTGGGGAGGATTTGGTGCTGGAAGTGTGGCCCCCGGGCACGTCTCATGCTGCTTTCCTTCCCCCGTGCAGAAATTGTGCGAGCGATGACGCACGTGATCAACCAGGGCATGGCCATGTACTGGGGCACGTCCCGCTGGAGCGCCATGGAGATCATGGTAAGAACAGCCCGGGGCAGCCTCGCCACGGGAAATGCTCTGGGAGTTTTGCTCCAGCCAGGACCTTTGTTCCTCAACTGATGTGGGAACCTGTTCTGCAGTGAGCCCGGTGCTGATCAGGAGGAGGGCTGAGCTGGGGGTTTGGGCAGCTTGGCTGGTCCAGCTGGGGTTTCTGTCATTCTGGTTGGATGGAATTCAGGGGGAATTCAAGGTATCTTTAGGTTTGATACCAGTGCTCGTGGCCAGCCTGCTCTAGTGGGAGGTGTCGCTGCCCATGGCACGGGGTGGAACAATACGAGCTTTGAGGTCCCTCCCAACCCAAACCAGTCTGAGATTCCAAGAGATTCCAGGAGCATCCTGCTGGTCCCCCCTTCCCCTTGCTAAAGGGAAGACTCGAGTTGGTTGTCCCAAGGAGTGTTGGCTGGTTGTCCTGCAGGATATTTCCAGGTAATGAAGTACTTTCCTGCTGGTCTCTCCTCTCCAGGAAGCCTACTCCGTGGCCAGGCAGTTCAACATGATCCCACCCGTGTGTGAACAGGCCGAATATCATCTGTTCCAGAGAGAGAAAGTGGAGGTTCAGCTGCCAGAGTTATATCACAAAATTGGTGAGTCTGAGGCTGCTGTGCCTTTTGGCTCGTGCATCCCCAGAAAGAGAGGGAGCAGGGTGACCTGGGGCTCCAGATGGCAACAGGACACAGACAGGCATCTTCCTAAAGACCTAAAACAAAAAGCAGTTCACTGTGGCTCTGGTAAAGAAGTATTACTTAATATTATATATTAATATAGTATATGAATAAATATGTTAATTGCCATGACTGCTTCTTCCTCTCAGACTTGTGTGGCCCATCAAAGTGCCACCTCTGCCCTGTATCCAAAGCCTCTAGCACCTCCTCCTGCCTCTCCCAGGTGTCTGAGGACCAGGGGAGGGAGCTGGTCCCCTTCCAGCAGGAAGGATGTGATGGTGGCAGGCAGAGGAGATGCCTGTCCAGGAGTTCAGGTGCTTTGCAGGAGCTAGGATGGGGCTGGAGGCTCCTGAAAGAGGCTTTTTGGATGATTAAGGCAGTCAGTGTCTTCCAGGGACATGCTGCTGACGCATTAAGGAGCAATAATTATTTTATTTTTTAATTATATTAATCATCTAAATAAATACCTCAGGGCAACAGCAGCATCTCCCTGGAAGCACTGACTGAACGTCGCTGCCAGTGGCAAGAGAAACAAGCAGAAATTGTTTTGCTTTTATTTCTTTTTTTGACTGAAAGTCCTGGTTTTGGGAGAGCTCTGATGTCTGCCGCTCCCCTGAAGTGCCCTGCTCTGTTCTCTCTGCAGGGGTGGGAGCGATGACGTGGTCTCCGCTGGCCTGTGGGATCATCTCAGGGAAATATGGCAACGGGGTCCCAGAGAGCTCGAGGGCTTCTCTCAAGGTATCCTTGGGGCCTGTGTGAGATGTGCTGCTTTGTGAGGGCAGGAGAATAACAGAGGGGAAAGAGATCCCTGGCGAGAAGGCCGGGCTGTGTGTCGGTGGAGGGTTTCTCTGGCAACCGCTCTCCGAGTGAGGAGAATCTGGGTTAGAACAGGCTCGTGTTCCCCACGCAGAGCTGGGCACTGACAGGGGCTTGGGCAGGGTGGGGGGCTGCAGGACACTGGGTGCTGTCACACCCATGGGTGGGCATCGCCAGGGAGAAGGCAGGGGGGCTGTGCTGCTCGATGCTCCGGGCTGATGTTAATCATGGAACCATCGTGGAATCGTTAAGGTCGGAAAAGATCCTGAAATCTCCCCAGTTACCCTCCTTTTATTCTTACTGGGGGCTACGGGGTCTCCTCCCACATCCTGGCACAGGCACGTGGTTTAATGGTTTGAAAGGTGGCAGAGCACTAAAATGTCATGGATTTGGGAAGAACCCAAGCCAAATGGGATCTGGGCCTCTGTACCAGCCGGGCAAAAGCCAGCACTGCGTGGCAGTGCCAGCAGTGACGGCTGTCCCTGGGCTGGGTCTGCTCAGTTTGGTGCTTTTCAAAGGAAATGGGCTGTTTCATTGCATTTGGGGTTTGGTTTTTTTTTTCCAAACCAAAATGTATTAGTAACTCTTGGTAAAGGCTATTGGAGAAGGTGGATGGTGAGAGGGGTCCAAATTAAATTGCTGAGAGTGCAGCAGAACCAACCTCCAGGTCTGGAGCTGGGAGAACAGAAGTCCCACTTTGCTTTAATTAATGTTTTAATCTTGAACAAGATCAGATATTCTGGAGGGGTTTGGGTCAAAATCTTCTGAAGCTGACTAATATTTCACTTTTTTTGTCTGCTCTGCGATGGGATTCAATGGTCCAAAAAGAGAAATTAGGAGGTTCCAGGTTCTGGAGTGAGTCCATCAGTTGCATAAAGCCAGGGGGATGTAGATCCAGGGACATTCTGGTCCTGTCCTAATTGCTTTGGGGAGCAAAACTTTGTGTCATTCAGCCCCCATGACCTTCTGGGTTGGACATGGCTTTTCAAGTGCCATTACAGATATATATATATATGTGTATATATGTGTATATATGTGTATATCTATATATATGCATAGATTACATCTGTAATTATAAATGGGCTTAAAGTTTCCATTTTGGAGGATGGAAGCTGACAGTAGTGCAATGTGACTGTTCTGCAGTGCTACCAGTGGCTGAAGGAGAAGATCATCAGCGAGGAGGGCAGGAAGCAGCAGGTGAAGCTGAAGGACCTGTCGCCCATCGCCGAGCGCCTCGGGTGCACCCTGCCCCAGCTGGCTGTCGGTGGGTCCCGGGCTGGGCACCCCGGGGGGCTCTGGGGCTGCTCCTCTGCTCTGTGCAGCCCTCAGGGATGGTTTGGGGAAGGGCAACGCAGGAAAAGATGGGTCGTCTTTCACACAGGGCAAAGGGTGGCTTGGGCTGGGCCTGTAGCTAGAGATGGGTTTATTATCTAAATGCTTAAGGGATTATTTATCCTGGAATGCTTTGGGTTGGAAGGGAGTGTAAACATCACTCGTTCCACCCCTGCCATGGGCAGGGACACCTTCCACTCGCCCGGGTTGCTCCAAGCCCCGGCCACCCTGGCCTTGGACACTCCCAGGGATGGGGCAGCCACAGCTGCTCTGGGCAACAATTTCATAAAATAAGATTGTTTCCAGCATCAACATGAGCCTGTGACTGCCAGGCTATTTTGGGCCTCCTCAGGGTCCAACCTGCCTGTTTCTCTGCTCCTTCCCGCTCTGGAAGCCACTTCCCTCCCCACAGTTCAGCACACTGGGCCAACAGACACAGGAGAACAATGCATTCTGAAACAGAGGTTCTGTCACACTTCAGGCTCTGGGGTGAGGCCACGTCTCTCCACCTTGTTGCTGACCTTGTGCCTTTATTCCAGCATGGTGCCTGAGGAACGAGGGTGTCAGCTCTGTCCTTCTGGGATCTTCCAACCCGGAGCAGCTGATAGAGAACCTCGGAGCCATCCAGGTAAGTGCAGGTGGTGGTGGCCCCTCCATGGGGGGCTAGCTCTGCTCAGCTCCCTGGAGGGTGACCCTCCACACCTCAGCACCCTCCTTCTCTTAATTTAGTGCCAGTACTTGGTCTTTTGTCCTGCAATTCTGTTTATGCACCTTAATTAGGCAAATCTAGGGTGTCACCAGATTTACCACACATGTGGTGGTTACAGACGTATCCAGTGACACCATGGAGGCATCAGCAGGTTTAATGTGTCTGAAAGGGAAAGGGACCCGATTCCAGGACATGTTGTGACGGATTCTGTGCTGCCACATGTCGCCTGCACCCACCTTAATTAATCTGTTGTCACAATCAGCTCCCTCTCCCTGTGCTGCCCTTGCACAGCTCGTGTCCCACTGCAGCCCAGCAATACTCCACACAGCAGGTTCAGAGGCATTGCCATGATTCTCACTGAGTAAAGACATTCCAGTGGTTCCTCCTTTAAGGGAGAGAGTTATTAGATGAATGTTTAATATCTGTCACACAAATACCCCAGAGGAAATGTTATTTGATAAAATCTGGGTTTAAATTTGGAACAACCTTGATTAAACACGGGCTGTCTTCTGCCCGCAGGTCCTTCCAAAGATGACATCCCATATCGTGAATGAGATAGATAATATCCTGGGAAACAAGCCCTACAGCAAGAAGGACTACAGATCCTAATGCGATGCATGAGCTGCCTGGACTGCATGGTGTAGAAGTGCTCTGTACAGCGGTACAGCCCCGACTCAGTATCCGGTCATGAGAATCATTCAGCACCTGCTGCTCGGTGTCTCCTGTCACTGGACCCTTCGAGATGTGTGCTCTTGCTACTATCTGCAGTGAAATCTAAAAGCACAGTCGATCTCTCTTCTAACCAGGAATAATCTTGTATTTTCTTACCTTCGACCGAGTTCATTAATTTTTACTTTCCTCTTTGCACCTCATGCTTGTGCTGTGAAAAACACTTGTAAAGCAAAAAAAAAATACTAATTTATAACCTTCAGGTACTTGGTAATTAAAGAAGGATGTACAGATTTATTTTTTCAATGAAGAAAAGCCAGATACAACTTCAGGTTTTAATAAAACCACGTTTGGGAAATCTCAACCCTAAAGTTTCTTCAGGTTAACAGGTGGAAGGGGCAAGCTCAGACTTTGGTTGCTTTTAGACGCTGAGTATAAGCTTTAGGTTTTGTTTGTAGCTGAATAAAAGGTGTAAGACAGAGAACCAGTTAGAACTTAGTTCAGCTCCTAACTGTACAGTTACTCCAGCTGTGGATGTTCCTGGGAAGCATCCCTGAGCAGTGTTAGGAAACCAGCCTCGCATGTCAGGTTACTGAACCAACAGCTCTCTGCAAAATTCTATTTCTCCATAAACCTTAAACCAAGAAAGCCATGATTAAATATTGGGTTTTGCATCTATAGAAACCTGCCTCTACTTCTGCCTGCTTGTAGACAGAGCTACTGCAAATTTCAATATTCAGGAGCTTTTAAGGATATAGACACTTATAAATATATATATATAATAAATAACTGCTGAGAACTACCAGGAAAAATCAGGTACGTACTTTGAAAGGCTACATCTGCTTTATTTTGGAATCGGGGATAAGTAAATGCATAGACACATTTTAAACAGATTTTCGTGAGCATTTACAGGAGTTGATAGCAAGAATGTACATATTGATTTCCCCAGCTGGAGAACCACGTTGTATTTTCCCCTGGATTTGCTCTGGACAACTCCCATGATTTCAGCCTGTATTTCTCAGGTCCTTCCTGGGGTACAGCTCTGTACAGTATTTGTAGGACCCTTGTACTGTGGACCCAAGCCCAGGGCTCACCTGGGCCAGGTGAGCAGCCCCCAGTGCCGAGTTGTCTCCTCCTGTATTCGAAGCTGTGGTCTGTGTAAATGACTCCTGCTGTATATGAGACCTGCAGTCTGATGGATCCTGCTTGGACACAATAAAAGCATTTTGTGCATCTAATTTATCCCTGCAGACTGTTACTGACAGCAAGAGCTGCCCGGAGCCAGCAGTGCTCTCCCTGGATGTGGGGAGGTGTTTTCCACCGGGAGACTCTCCTGCTGTCCCCAGGAGGGCCGAGGGCCGGTGACACAGAGGTGATACGGAGCAGGGACACGTGGGACCTGGGCTGGCTGCACACCTGGGACGGAGGTACCTCTGGAATCAATCCCCTGGGACAGACACCTGAGTAATGCTGTAACAGCCTTGAGCTGAGGGAGGGCAGGGTTAGGTGGGATACCAGAGAGAAATCCTTCCCTGGGAGGGTGGGGAGGCCCTGGCACAGGCTGGCCAGTCCCAGCCCCCTCCCCAGTGCACCTTCCACCGGCCTGGGCACGTCCCCAGCTGCATCATCAGCTGGGACAGTTCACTACTGTTCATTGTTGCAAAGGCTTCGACCACCACACAGTTAACAGCTTTATTCATTTAATAGAATTATCTTCCCAGTAGCAGACTAATTTCCCTCCCTCTGCAGGTACAATTTAATGTTCTCCCTTTCCCTTCGCACGTACGTGGGAATCCAGCAGTGTATTAAAAATAGATTAATTCCCAACTTTTTTTAATTGAAAAGGAGATGGCATTGTCCCCTACTTGGAGCAAGAGCTTAAAACTCTGAGGGCAATGGGGGGCCAAGCAGCAGCTCAGCTTCAGGTTAACCCTCAGCATTAACTGAAGAAATCTAATTTCAGTGTATTAGATTGAATTTTATATACATCATTGCAGCTTGTAGTGGGGATTGCAAGGGGAAGAAACAACCACCACCCAAAAAACAACACAAAAGCAGACAAAAATACAAATAACAAAAAAAAGCCCCAAACTTTTCTGAGAAGGCCCAAGATGAGGGTTTTTTGCAGCACACAACCCACCCCACCCACCCACCTGCTTTTGTTTCAGGCTGTCAGTGCTCAATGTTCCCTCTCCTCACTCGCTGAGCTCCAGGCCTCAGCAACTGCTAACACCAAAAAAAACCTACAATAGGATGAAAAGCTGTTAATAAAAGACTCAGTGAGGTGACAGTAATAGAAGAAAGTGCTGCTTCCAAGCACTTCCCCAGCCAGCAGATTTTCTGGAGGACTCACCTGTCACCTGCCAGAACACCTGCCAGGGCAGGGAGAGCCCTGGCAGTGCAACGAGTGTATCGGTGTTGTTTGTTCAAATGTCCACGTTAAGGACCGGGTGATTCAGGAGGAACGGAGCAAAAGCCAGCCCCACTGAACCCCGGTGCTTGCAGAGCTGCCAGCCTGGCCTCCTGCTGGGCTCTGCCTGGGTACAGAGGCTTGGCACAAATTCGGTTTGTGAGTGCTAAACAGCCTAAAATACAGACGTTATGTCCTTTACAGTAAGTGGTAAGTCAAGGCCAGGACAAGTGTTTCAAGGCAGCACCAGCCTGGGTGTCTCTTATGGAATGTCTCCTTCCAGAGGTGAATGATCAGGCACAAGCGATAAAGAAAAATCCACGCATTTTGAGGGCAAACAATCAAGTTAAAGTGTTAAATGCCTGACCAGAAAAGTGATTTCCAGGGCAGCTCTGAAGTGCACCAAAGCCACAGGAGCTTCCAGAGTTTGGATACAGAAACAGAACAGTTCATATTGGGAAGCAAAGGAAGAGTAAACGATGCAGGGGAGGGTTAGGACTGAAGACCTCCCAACCCCATCCAATCCCAAAGGATGCTGACAGGTGTGATAAACAGTCAGTCAGCAGGCACTGGGTAAGTAGGAATTGTTTCATGACTGGTTATTTGTCAGAAATAGAGCACTTTCTGTCTCCTGCTTTCCAGACTCTTCATTTTACTCTATTTTCCATAAATCTCATTGAAGTAAAGATTAGCAGAGTAATTGTTACATTAAATCTGATTATGAGCTTTTTCCTTCTTCCCTACAGATCCCGAGTCTGTAATGGCAGGATCTGTAACTTCTGCACTTGAATTCCAATAATAGCAGTTGAGTTTGGCATTTAACAGAACAGCTGCTTCAGTGATAGCAAGAAAATAAGGGACAGGATTGTCCGATAAACCCATTACAACAAGCCAGCTAAAGCATTTCTGCTAAGCTGTGCAAGGAAACTGGCAGGGCTTTTTATTTATTTGCAATTTTGGAGATAAATGAAAAAAAAAAAAAGTATATTGAAATCATTTCAGAAGTGTTTTTCTAGGAGGTTTAGGGTTTTGTCCTGGCTACAAGTTACTTAAAAATTAGGTGTATTTCCAATGAACACAGGAAAAGCCTCCTCTCTTGTGGAAGCAGAAAGAGCCAACAAACCTACATGTGAAAATACCCCTTTTCTTTTAAGAATGGAAATACAAGAAATTAAATGGCAAAAAAAGCTCCTTTTTATTACAGGTTCCCAAGTTACATTGATCAATGGTGGATTGTCACTATTTTGATCAGTGAGTTTGGCTCTGAGACTGCTCCCCAAACTCCCAGGGGCTCCTGCCCCGGGCCGTGGGTGCAGCTGGGCAGTCCCACTGTGGAGCTGCCCGTGGGCTGCAGAACCATCACAGCTCTGGGGAGCTTCACAGAGGTGCCTGCTCACAGCTCACACCCCATTTCCTTCCTGAAGTAAAAAAATTCATTAATTCATGTATTGAATAAGAACATGTGAAGATACCAAAAGTAAATATAATTCCATCAGTTTGGATTCAAACCCTCCCCCCCCTTACACTCATAATAAAAAAAAAAAAATTCCTATTCTGCCCTTGAACATTTTTATGGCAGTTGAAGCCTCTCACAGAAATAAATTGCTGTGGGGTTTTTGTTTACTTGGATCCTGTGGAGAGCAGAGCAATCAGTCCTGATGAAGCACTTATAGAAAGAATATAGTTTCTGTAGGGAACAGGTTAAGGACATACGATTGTCAAGATACTTCTTTGGTACAGAACATCTAGTAAAAGTTTTGTGAAAAAGAAGGAATTGGAATGGTCTTTACAGTTTTAAAACTGAAATATTGTAACCTCAACTACAGCCCAAAATAAAGGCATGAACTTACCTTTAAAGTTAAGACACTCATAGAGTTTAGCCTGTTCTCTTAAAACTTGTTTTACAAATACAGTTAACTACAGAGCATCTTGAATTAACTGCCCTGATTGGCAACACCAATTTCCTTAAGGAACACAAGATTCTGCTTGTGAAGTTACTGAAACTAAAGCAACCTGCAAGGTAAGAGCACCTGGCGACTAATACTGACAGGGTTTCTGCAGGAAAAGGAGCTGCCTCCTCATTCCAAAACTACAACTCAAATGGCAAAGCCACGAGAATTTCTGGAGACTGTCCAAGTGATGTCCTTAAAACACCTCATGTCACATTCATGGGATTGGGCAGGGGGTTTCTGTAAACTCTACCTTTACCTTACAATGTTCTAAGCTGACGTGCTGCGAACGGCCTGCACTTACCAGCAGAGCCACCTGGCAGCCCTCAGGACAGCCACAGGAGGGAGGCCAGCGATGAGGAGCGGGGCTGGGCTGTCCCAGAGGGAGGCCAGCTCTCAGGAGTGGGGCTGGGGCTGTTTCAGCCAGGGCACAAAGGATACACGGTGGGGTTGAAGTTCTTCAGCACGAAAAACGAAGCGATGATGACCAGCACCAGGAACAGGGTGTTGTTGTAGAAGATGGAAAAAGTTGTCGCTTCATAGTCTGCAACCTCATTTTTCTTCCACAGAATTCTGAGAGCAAGTAGAGACAATATTTCAGGCATATTTAAATCAGTATATCTTAGAATGACTGACTGGGTGGGGCTGGGAGGGACCTTAAAGCCCATCTCATCCCACCCCCTGCCATGGGCAGGGACACCTTCCACTCTTCTCCCAGGCTGCTCCGAGCCCTGTCCAGCCTGGCCTTGGACACTCCCAGGGATGGAATATCCTGGCACCCCCACCATCATGAAGTGTGCATGCAGTACTTTTGTTGTAACCAGCTTCTGGAAGACAGAGGTTTGGGCTCTAAAGCCCTGCCAGCTCCCATCCTGCACAATCCCAGCAGGTATTCCCTCTAATCCCAAGTGCATTTGAAACCTTTCCTTGACAACCCGCCCCAGAAAGGCTTTAAGATGAGCCAAGAGCTACAGTACAACTTCTGCTTTCCGGGATACAAGAAAAACAGTGGCCAGGCACAGTCCCTCATATCCTACCTAGGGCCTTAAGGACATTTAAGGCAGCATTACAACAAGGGCAAGAAGGAAGAGGACAAGGAGATCACCTTTCATCCTTCTCCTTACGGGACATCTTCCTGTTGTCTGCCTCGGACAGCTTGCGAGTCACTTCCTTGGAAACAGCATCCTCTCTTTTCTGGGCTACCCTGTAAGCAAAACCACTCATGTTCAACTCCAAAAACTAATTAAAACCCCCACAGCTAAACCCTGGGATTAGAGGAAGTTTTAATTACAGTGAAGAATAAAATGGAGACAAGACACTGAACAGTTATGTCAAGTTGAAGGGACGAGTAATAATCAAATTGCTATAAGTAATATAATTTTGATATAATCAGTAATATAATTTAAATGTAATTTATGCAATACCCACCGAGCACGATGGTAGTTCTGCTATTTCACTGTACTCTTAGCTGACAAGACTAGGCTACTCCATAATTACATCAAAAACCAACTAGGAAACGTTTATGTGTAAAACAGATTTTGGAGTAACATTCATAAAAAAATTAGGTTGTAGATGCTGGTTCTGTAGAATTGTTAAATAATAAATTCCAGTTCCAACAGCCACCAAACTTACTTGTGTTTGAGGACAAACTTCACGTTCTTATACGCAAAAGCCACCAGATAGGTACTGATGAGGGTCATCACGCTGTACAGGACTGCGGACTGAACAAGATCCATGTGCCATATCCTCCAATAAAGCCCTTCAAAGAAGAAAAAAAAAAAATCACTTTTTGAGCGGCTTCTCTCCAAGAAAAAAACGCAGGACCATTTTTTTGTACAGGAGCAGCGTACAGGACACGAGCTCTGTAATTCGGAACGGGCTCCGCCAGCCCAAACCCAATTCCCAATTCCCGCAAACCCCCTTGGGTTGCTGGGGCTGCGATACGAACAGCCGGGAAGGAGAAACGCGCTCCGAGAGCTCCGAGAGCGGCCGGGCCGAGGCAGCGCCGCAGTGACACGTCAGGGCCGCGGGGCCCGCCCGCCCTCACGGGCAGCCCCGACCGGCCCGGCCCCGGCTGCGGGACGGCCCCGCACGGCTCCGAGCGGGGCAATGCCGCCCGGGGGGGGCTCCGAGCGGGGCAATGCCGCCCGGGGGGGCTCCGAGGGCAACAATCCCGCCCGGGGGGGGCTCCGAGCGGGGCAATGCCGCCCGCGGTGCGCCCGGAGCCGGGCTCGGAGCGGCAGCGGGACGGAGCCCGCGGCGGGCGGTGGGGAGTCCCTGATCCCCTCACGGGCCACCGGTCCCCTCAGAGTCTGCTGATCCCCTTCCCAGCGCCTCCTGCTCCCCTCAGGTGCTGCCGATCCCCTCGGGGGCCGCCGATCCCCTCCCCTCAGGGTCCCCCGCTCCCCTCAGGGTCCCCCGCTCCCCTCAGGGTCCCCCGCTCCCCTCAGGGTCCCCCGCTCCCC
>JAYRBT010000010.1:1105616-1124871 GCA_036023395.1 Myiotriccus ornatus
CCCCCCCCCCCCGCTCACAGATGGGGATGGCGGACACGATGAAGGCGTTGCCGAAGAAGAGCGCGGAGGACTTGGCCGAGAGGTTGCGGCTGAAGTCCTGCAGGAGCAGGTCCTCCTCGGACTGCTGCCGCCCGCCGGGGCCGCCCTTGGGAGCCATGGCGGGACCGGCACCGTCAGCGCTCGGAGCGGCTCCGGGGCAGCACACGCGGCAGGGGCGGGACCGGCACCGGCACGAAGAGCTTCCGGAGCGCGGGCCGAGCGCGATCCCAGCCCCGGTCCCAGCCCGATCCCAATCCCGGTCCCTATCCCGATCCCAATCCCGGTCCCAGCCCGATCCCAGTCCCGCTCCCCAGCCCGGCCCCGGGCCCCGGCCCGACCCGCTCCCCGCCCCGTCCCCGATGTAGCCCCGCTCCCCGCGCCGGGACCCGCGGTGGCCGAGGCAGGTGAGTGCTCTCCTGGTGATCCCTCCGGGCTGGCACAGTTCGCCTGGGAAAGGAGTGGAGATTTTTTTTATTTTCCCTACCGGTGGAAATCCCACCCTCCAGCCCCCACGAGGGGAGCGTTTCTGTCTCGTTTTAGGCTCTTGGAGCCGCTCCCTGATCCCCCTCCCGGCTCCCCACCAGCCGTGCAGAGGGCTCTGCTTTTCAAAGCTCCTTCTGGCGTTCCCTCTGCGAACAGATTTGTGCGAACAGAGTTTGAGCAGCAGTTTTGGGGATTACCCGTGGCAGACAGGCATTGCCCCAGGGCCTGGGCTGACTGCAGCAGCAGAACTCCTTGGTCCCTGGACAGCACATTTCTCTTAGTATTTTTAGCGATTTGGTGTGAAAATATCATTTAGGAAAGTGTGTGTGTTCCTAAAATTTAATTAAAGACATTTTTCCCATTTATTCCCCCCTCCCCCCCCCGTTACTAGTGTTATCTGCTTCCAAGAAAACACACAAAGTGCACACCATGAGGAAATGCTTCCTGGAAATGAGGTTAAATTGAAATGGGGTTACATATGAACACAATTAACTCACTATAATAGAGCTTTATAAAACATTTAGGTGCAGTAGGACTCGCTTTCTGACCTTGTAATAAATTTCCAAGACCAAGCCAAGCATGGATTTTCAGACTCAGTGTATTGCTGTAGTGTGCTAACAGGATTTATTGCTCATGTCATGCTCTCTGCAGGCAGCTATGGGAATTATACTTCTGCCAACCAGACTTGCCTTCAGGCTCGGAAGTATCTCTCCTGAAGGGATTCCCAGGCTGGATTTGTGGACACACCAGCCCATCAGATGAAGCGCAGGAGCTCTGAGGACCAGCAGGAACACCTGTGAGTACCAGTTGTGGCCATACCTGTGCACAGAAGGCAGGTAGCCAGCCTTCCCCCTCATCATGGAACCATGGAATTGTTTGGGGCAGAAGAGACTGAAGCCCATCCAGTGCCACCCCCTGCCACGGGCAGGGACACCTTCCAGTAGCCCAGGTTGCTCCAAGCCCCGTCCAGCCTGGCCTTGGCCTCCTGCAGGAATTAACCTGTTCTGAAGTGATTTCAGCAGTTTCTGGCTTCCAGGGGTGGGAGATGCTGTTTGCCTGTTGGGTGGCAAAGTCTGTGCTGAGCAGGGTTCTCCAGCAGGAGTGGAGGTTAGTCCCGGTTTGTTGGTAAAACGTGTTAAACCCACGGTGTCCCTGCCCACAACAGGGGCTGGAACTGGATGGTCTTATAGTCCCTCCCAACTCAAACCAGTCTGATTCTAGTAGGTAACATCACTATTTAATCAATTTTACCAAATATGTATTTTCTTATTAAAGAACATGGTTAGAGTTGTATAAAGTGGTTGGAAACTGTGAGGAAGATTAAGATTGTTTCAGGATTCACATGAATCACTGTCTCTGTCCTTGCCCAGATGTCTTCCTTCTGCTCATCTGGGTAAATGTGTGTTGTGCTGTGGTGGGCTGTAACTCTGCTCCTGGTTTGGGTTTACATGGGAAGGATGCTGTCATCTGGGAAGGAAATCTGCCCAGTGACCATCTGTCTCTCCATCAGGATGAAGCAGGACATTGTTTTAGGCAGTGGAATGACGACAGATTTTCTTGAACAAAACAGATGAGCACTTTGCCCTTAAAACCCCCCTGGCACTGGCAAACTGTGGCTTCAGGCAGAACAGCGGGACTGTCACTGCAGCTTCGTGCTCTGAGTGCCTCGAAGATACTCCCTCAAAAATAAACAGGGCCACCAGTTCCTGTCAAAACAATTCCAGGATTTGTTTAAGTGCCTAAAACTGACTCTGGGCTGAATCCTCATTTAGAAGCTGTTGGGAACTTGAGGTATCAAAATCAGAGGAACAATTGCTCTGTGACCCAACAGCAAAAGATCTCCTGATTACAGGAAAATTAATGCTGTTGTCTTTGTAACTTATGAATTAGGTTTCTTACCAAATTTCTTCCTGAAACACAGCGGCAATGATAAATAAGCTGGCAGTACATGGATTATCTTTATTCTCTCAATTTTATCTAAATCTCTAAGATGGACTAAGCTGAAAATTTTAAATGAGGGCAGTGACATTTCCCAGCAGGATTTATTTTGTTTATTTTATTTTGCTGCTTATCTGTGGGAAGTGTAGACTCCAAAACACCTTTGTGTTGGATTGGAAGGTAGAATCTCCAAGGCAGGTGATTAACAGGAAATGTCTGCTCCTTAGCAAAGTGTTTGTCATCCTCTGGGCTAATATGAATCATAATGACTTTAACTGCAGGAGAGTAGGTTTGGATTAAATATTGGGAAGAAATCTTTCCCTGTGATGGTGGGCAGGCCCTGGCACAGGTTGCCCAGAGAAGCTGTGGCTGCCCCGTCCCTGGAAGTGTCCAAGACCAGGCTGGACAGGGCTTGGAGCAACCTGGGCTAGTGGAAATGTCCCTGCCCATGGAATTTATCATGCAGCAAGGGATTAGTGTGCCGAGTTTGGGATCAGCTGATGGGGGATTGTTGAAATACATAGTAAAACCTCCTTTGGATGAGCACTGGTGGCACTCAGGAGCTGAGCAGCTTCTCCCTCTGTGTGGTAGCTGGGTGGGTGAGAAGCTTTCCAGTTCCCCTGTGTGCTGTGCTTTTCCTGAAACGTTCTGTGGTGTCTGAGGTTTAAAACTGGAGCCGTAAGCTGTATTATTTTCCAGCCAAATCATTTCCCAGGTTTAGAACCCCAGGATGGTTTGGGTTGGAAAGGATCTTAAAGCTCACCTCATTCCACCCCCAGCACAGGCAGGGACACCTTCCACTAAAATGTAGTCCCCAGAAGAGGTACCTACTGTTTCTAAAAGCTGGGAATTGCTGGATTTCCAAAGCACTTGCTGTGTGTGAAGGCAGCTCAGTGTAGCATATGCGACCCATTTTTGATGTCTTGAAATGGTCTCAGCTGCTCCAGTTTCCTTCTTTGGCATTTTTAGGGTTCTTGTGTTGTGGACCAAATGAATGAAATCATGTCTAGGAATAGATGCAGGGGCTGGTTTGCTCAGGTAGAGCCTGGAACTGGCCACACCTTGGAAAAGCAGTGTCAGAGGCGCTGTTTGGAAAATAACCATGATATAAAGGCAATCAAAGAGTTGTTTCCCTGTGGGACACTCAGCTCGGGTCTCTCCAGCAGCAGATCAGGGGTTCCCCCACAGTCCGCACTCTGGGGATGTGTGAGGTGATCTGCAGTGGGATTATCCCGATCCAGTTCAGCAGCCTGAGTCCCTGGTGGTGGGAGGGAATCAGCCAGATGGGATTTCTGAGTCTGCAGTGTATCATCCTGGCACCCACCCACCACTGCTGCTCCATCCCTCGGGGCCGTGGGAGGATCTCGCGGTGCCTGGTGCCACTCTCCACCTGTGAGTTCTCCTGGGTTTCCCATTCCTGGAGCCTTGAGCTTGGCAAACACCTGGACTTCAACCACAGGGCAATTTTACCCTACAATGTGTAGTCAGAAGAGTTGACCATCCAAAATGCTGATCTAAAGTAAGAAGGATGAACTAAAACTGAAGGGTCATGTGAGGAATGTTTGGATGAGGGAATAAAAGGGGGTATTTCTGACTGTTCATCTTCTGAATGGTTGGAGATGAATCCATCCACAGAAAACAGACTTAGCTTTGGGTTGTCCACCTGGCTTAGCCTGGATCTGGTTAGAGAAAATTCTGCCAAGTTTTCTTTCTAATTTAAAAAAGCCTTAGGAAACATGAAATTAAAAAAAACCTAAACAGAATTAACGTAGCAAGGCAGTGTCCTGGACCCTCTTGGAATGCTGAATTCAGCAACACAGAGTGGTGAGGTCTAGAAATAAAGCATTCCTAGCGTGCTCCCACGCAGAATTCTTGGGTAAAGAAATGATGTCCAAGTGCAAATTCCCTTTCTGGGATGAGAGCAGAGCATCTCCTGCTGCCAGGCACTTGGGGCTGTTTCCAAGAACAGCTGCTGAACAGAGCAGGCATTGGGCTGTTTCCTGCACCTTCCTAAGGCTGAGGTTTTATTTAGGTGTTCTGCAGCCTGTGTTCACCCAGCTGCTCCCAGAGCTGCAGATTTTGGTTCTTCAGCTCCTGCATCTTAGAAGAAAAATGCTTTGTCGAATTTAGCGTTGATTTCTCCCTCTCATTTATTTTATTCTCAATTTAAGATGTGAACGTTCACATTTTCCTCCTTGCTGTTTGAATCATGCAGAGCCTGGGAGAAGGGGCAGTCAAATTTAAAATGCCTCTGCCTTTTAGGTAGTAAGGATTGACCTTTTCCAGGGATATCTCCAGAGATCTTCACTCACACCTTCAGCTTCTCCAGGGTGTCACAGCTCTTTGTGGAACCAGTGTTTTACTGGGGAGCTAAAGGTTTGCTCCAGGGAGCAGCTCCTAGCTGGTTTTCAGATGTAAAATACACAGTACTGTCACCTTCCAGGCATTCTTTTTTAATTTGTTTGAATTTTTGGTTGAAGAATGGACTTCATTTGCATGGAGATAGCAAACTGACTGTCTGTTAGATAGAACTAACTGGTGATTTTAGAAAGAATTTAAGTCCTAGTTGGCCAACACTGCATTGTAAAGGAACATTCCCCTTCTGTTTGAATAGGAGTCAGCCTAAAGGAGCAGGAACAAAGCACTGCCATCCACACAGTGCTGCTTACCTGGTGGCAGGATCCACCTAGTGAGTGTTCCAGAATCATCCCTATCAAATCTCAGAAGTTCAGTGGTATTTTATGATTCAGTTTGTATTAGCTAAGGATTGGTAAGTGCTGCCTTGGCCTCAGCTAAATTTCCAGTTTACATGGATTTAAGAGACTTCCACGAGAGGGTGCAGCAGTTCAACAAAACGCCACCTAAACCAGATGAGCCTGTCCCCACTGAGGGCATATTTCCGCTCAATTTATGTATTAGCTCGTGTATTTACACCAGCTTCCAAATTGGATGGATGCTTTAATTAATCAGTTTAATGCCCCAGAGCATCTCTCCAGTCTGGTACTTTATAGTGCACTGTGTTACCTGGTCTCAATTCCTGCCTGATACCCTGCAAATGCTCACTGCATGCATTTTAAAAATAAAGTTTAGAGGGTTTTTTTAAATATGATTGGTTTAGTTGTGAAGCATCCTTGCTTTTCCCCTCACTGGAACAGCTGCAGAAAGAAACTCCATCTAGAAAGCTGAGCTGTGGAGAAACTGCTCATTTGAGTGTGACTGATACCACTTTTTTCTGTTTCTGTTCTGTGATAAATGATTTCTTGTTCCAGAAGATAGTTGAGAACTCTCAGTAATAATTCAGCTTCCATGGATACTGTTGCTGTCCTGATGTGCTGGAAGCATTCAGGTGTTGTGCTGCACACATGGGCCAAGGGTCGAGGTCCATCCTTTGCCTGGGACACTAAAATACCTCTGCAGAAATGATTAACTCTTAACAAATTTCCAGGAAAAGGGCCCACTTTTGAATAGTGTTCCTCGTCCAGATTCATGAATCAGAAATCACTTCCTGAGATAAGATGATCTGATAGTGAAATAACCAGGTGTGGTGATAGTCCTGTGCAATATACCATTGGCTTTCCTGAGAAATGCTGTTTTCACCAAGCTTTGAAGTCTGCTCAATAACAGAAACAGAATGCTGTGCTTTGAAAACGTTTAACTACTAGCATAAGATATGAAAAGAAAGGGAATTTGAGAGAAAGGCAATGACTGTGCTGCAAGTATAGAAGTTGGGTCTGGATTCAGAAGGTTTCATTGATGAGTGGGAGCCACAGAGAGGAAAAGAATGAATCAATAGAACAAAAATAATGAATAGAAATTCGTTAATGAATGAGTCTAATGAATGGAAGGTTTCGCCTTGACATTTCTGCCCTCCTTATCCCGAGGACAGAGCACAGCAAGTGGAGCCCTGCAGGTGTCAGTCCAGCCAAGGCTACAGGTGTGAATAAAGCTTTGCTGCCTCTTCCCTCTTCCTTTTCATTAGTGACATTGGTGGCATTATTCCACCCTCACAGAAACACAGCCAGCACTTCAGAGGTTCTCCTTTCCCATCTGTTAATTTTTAATAAGCGACTGACCTGTCTTTTTCCCTGGGTGCTCACCCACCCTGGCTTGCTGGCACAAGGGTAGGGCTTGGTGAGATATTTGCTGGTGATTAGCATTTGTGGTCAGGCATTGGTATGGAAAAGCACAAATCCAGGCACTGGGAGCAGCCCCGAGGAGAAGGATTTGGGGACTCAACATACCCTGACCTGGCCATGAGCTCTGGCACCCAGAACCCCTGTGATCCCACAGCGTGGGCAGCAGGAGAGGGGGGTGTTCTGCCCCTCTGCCCCCTCAGGTGAGACCCCCATGCAGAGCTGCCTCCAGCCCTGGGAACAACAGCACAAGGACATGGAGCTGCTGCAGAGAGTCCAGAGGAGGCCATGGAGCTGCTCCAGGGCTGGAGCCCCTCTGCTCTGGAGACAGGCTGGGAGAGCTGGGGGGCTCACCTGGAGAAGAGAAGGCTCCAGGGAGACCTGAGAGCCCCTGGCAGGGCCTGAAGGGGCTCCAGGAGAGCTGGAGAGGGACTGGGGACAAGGCATGGAGGGACAGGACACAGGGAATGGCTTCCCACTGCCAGAGGGCAGGGATAGATGGGATAGTGGGAAGGAATTCTTCCCTGTGAGGGTGGGGAGGCCCTGGCACAGGTTGCCAAGGGAAGCTGTGGCTGCCCCATCCCTGGAAGTGTCCAAGGCCAGGTTGGACGGGGCTTTTTGTTAGTAAGCAGCACAGTGCTGTCTGTTGACTTGTATAAAACACCAGAAAAGTACAGTCAGCCTTCCTGTCCTGGGATGTATTCTAGGGAGTGAAGAATGTTCATTGTGCAAAGGTTGAGGTAGAAAAGGAAGTTTCCAGTCACTAGAAAAAAATGTGTTGGAGCTGAGAACTTTGTTGTTTTAGCACAAATATTGAAGTCAGATGTTTCCCCTCTTTCTTCCCAAATCAAGTGTGCATACTGATTATCCTGGATTTGCAAGGCAGAGTTGTAGATTGCTGCATTCACTCCGGTACCGTTTACCATCTGAGAGAAATAATTAAAGCTTGCATTCTCTTGCTTAAGATTTAAACATGTATTTAAAAATGAGATCATGCTTTCACAGTGGTCAGAGTTTCTATATTTGTGTGGGGGAGCCTCAGAAATGGGTGTACGAGGGTCTGGTGTGCTGTGATGTGTTTCCTTTAATTATACGTTTGTTTGGAGAAGGATGGTTATTCCAGCCTCCGTCTTTGCCGGGTTCCATCCTCCCACTCCCACTGCAGCGGGAGCTGTGCCCACCCCAGTGTGTCGTTCAGCCATATGTGCCTCTTATTTATATCTCATGCGTGAAATGAGCTATTCCAGAGCGGTAATTTCTGTTCTGGTGATGGCAGATAAGTACGTGTGTGTGTGTGTGTGCAGCTTCCGTCCCTGCTGAGGATGTGACACATCGCCCTCACCCTGCCCTGCCACGCTCTGCTCGCTGAGGCCACGCAGACTCTGGGGCTGCGGCTGGTGCTTCAGACGCTCAAGAGTTCAATTAATTTACAGATGATAATTTGTTTTCAGCTCCTGCAGATACAGATGCCACCTTTACTGAGCGTCTGTTGTGTCATTCTCTCTCCAACTGCATTGGAGAGAGACTATTTACAAGGGCCTGGAGTGACAGGATGAGAGGGAATGGCTTCAAACTGCCAGAGGGCAGGGTGAGATGGGATATTGGGAAGGAATTGTTGGCTGTGAGGATGGGGAGGCCCTGGCACAGGTTTCCCAAAGAAGCTGTGGCTGGCCCATCCCCGGGAGTGTCCAAAGCCAGGTTGGACAGGACTTGGAGCTTCTCTGGGCAGTTAATATAATAGATGTTCCATCAACACAATTTTTACCTTCTGAAGCTGTTTACTTCTTTATAAGTTACTTTATTTGGCCCAGTTAGTGCTGCAGATGCACTTGGTTGTGGCTGGTGTCCGTGTGAATGGCTGGCCGGTGCTGTGGGGGTTTGCTCCGGGAACAGGCGGTGATTCAGCAGGGAGGCACGTCAGGGCTGCGCGGAGCGGCTGAGCCGCCCTGCTGTGCTCTCACACACGCACAGCCCGGGGACAGCACGGCCACGGCCGGGGACAAAGGGAGCTTAACTCTGCTTTGAACCAACGCCGCCTATAACATACTGGGTAAATAAATAGTGGCTGCCTGTAGTGTGTTATCACAGAATGGCTTGGGTTGGAAGGGAACTTAAAGCTCATCTCATCCCATGGGCAGGGACACCTTCCATTAGATAAGGTTGCTCCAAGCCCAGCCTGGCCTTGGACACTTCCAGAGATCCAGGGGCAGCCACAGCTGCTCTGGCAAACCTGTTCCCCGTCACGCTCGCTCTTGCCGCGTGTGTCACGGTGGTGGAGCAGAGCCCGTGCCAGGGGGTGCCGAGCTGAGTCAGGGTGACTTTGTTCGGGAGGGGCCCCCCAGCTTTGCCTCTTAGTCACTGCCGAGCGCAGCCGGGGCCGCTCGCCCCGTGCGCTCCGAGCTGCGGGAGGCTCAGGTGCCGTCCCGAGGACGGGCTGTTCCCGGCGCTGACACGGCTCATTCCCGCCTCGTTCCCGGCGTGTTCCCGGCGTGTTCCCGGCTCGCGTGCGAGCCCCGCGCACGCAGCGCCGCTGCCGGGGACATCCCTCCCTGCCTCCCTCCCTGCCGGGCTGAAACGAAACGCTCGGTGCGTGATAAATGAAACGCGAAGGCGCCTCTCGGCCCGTCGCTGCTGGGGAACGGCCCCGGGCGGCGCTTTCGGTTCTCCCCGCCGAGAGCGGAGCGGGCGAGGCGGGGCCGGGCGGGCTCTGCCGGGACGCGCCGACCCCGGGGGGACCGGCCGGGGGGCGGGGGACCGGCCCGGCTCCGCCCCGGCCGGCGCTGCCCTGCCAGCGCTCCCGGCAGCGATATTTAAACCAGCGGGGAACATGTGAGCGGGAGCACAGGGAGCCGGGGCGGGAGGCGGCGGGATGGGCGGCCGGACACCCCCGGCGGGGCGGTGCTGAGCCCGGGACCCCCGCACCCCCCGCGCTCCGGCGGGACCGCCCCAGCCTGTGGGCGCTGCTCAGGTGCTCGTCCCCCCGCCGGCGGCTCTCGCCTCTTCTATGATCCTTCCCGCGGCCAGGAAAGGGATTGTTGTGCGGAGATCGCCCGGATTTGGGTCGGGACGCGGCAGCCGCGCCGAGGGAGCCCGCGCCGGTAGGTGCGAGCGGGGCTGGGCTGGCCGCGCTGCCGTGTCCGCGCTGCCGTGTCCGTCCTGCCGTGTCCCCGCTGCCCGTGTCCCCGCTGCCCGTGTCCCCGCTGCCCGTGTCCCCGCTGCCCGTGTCCCCGCTGCCCGTGTCCCCGCGGCCGTGGCCGCCCTGCCGTGTCCCCGCGGCCGTGGCCGCCCTGCCGTGTCCCCGCGGCCGTGGCCGCGCTGCCGCCCGCCGTGCCAGCACAGGAGGGGCGGCTCGCGTGCGATGGCGAGCTGGGGGAGCGAAACCTCCCACCCAGACATCTCGGCTGTGAAAGGCGGCGAGCGACCGAGCATCGCTGCGGGGACCCTGCTCCGGCACGGCAGCGGCTCGTCTGGGATGGGATGGGGGAATGCCGGAACGGCAAAGCCTCACGTTCGTCCTTCTCGCTGCTTTATTTTTAGAGGCGTTGGGGGATTCGACTCTGCTCGCTAAGGCAGTTCTTTAAAAATAGCAGCGAAACTTAAATGCTGATCAAGGGAGAAATGTAAATGTTGAAATAGCAGCAAGGATATGGCTGAACGAGATCAGAAGTCACTTGCTCAGCTCCTCGGCACAGCAGGGACTCCTTGAGCCCTGGGAGATCCTCCTGCTCGTTGCTGGGGCTCTGAGACCTGGGCTGGATGAAGGGTAACATCCGATTCCCTTCGGAGTTGAAGATTTTTAAACCTTTGGAGTTACTGGAAGGTGCCTTTGGTGGTTTAGAAGGAGAGTTGCCTGGTATGTCTGTGGAAGAATTACAGATAAACCAATGGCTTCGTTTATCTGGCAAACACACCAGTTCCTTTAAATCTGATCTAAAAATGGAAAAACCGGAGAGATGCAACTTTTTTTTCCTTTTTCCTGGCAATCCTGACGTGCTGTTTCCCAGGGAAATGGAAAAGCCTTACAAATGAATGTTCCAAAATGAGGAAGACTCAGTGAGAAATTTTCCAGAGCAAATCGTCAGTAGTGAGAAATTACTGCTAAATTTTCTCTGTACTCTGGGATTTTGTTTGGAAATGAGAAGTTGCTTTGCTTGGGATGCATTTATCCAGGAAGTAATCCTTAATGTCCTCCAGTCTGAGCGTTGAGGCTACGGGCGAGATTGAAGAGGGTTTAATTAAATGTAATCAAATATTACAGGATTGCTGATTAAAAGGCATAGCGCTTGCTGTTGGTGACGTCCGAGACACACTGCTTATTTGTGCCTTAAAAAATATAATTCTGCAGCTTACAGATCATTTCTCTCTCAGTTCCTGAGTAACTATCACCCTGTAGTTTGCTGCAGTGCCCGGTTTTAATTCCTGTTGCCCGGGCGAGAGGTGTCACGGCAGGGTGACGGTGCCGCTGAGTCAGAGGAGAGGGAGGGTCAGGGCACGGACAGGGCGGCAGCAGGAACAGGCTGGAAGCACTGGAATTCCTCTGAAACCCCCCAGGATTACATCCTGGCCCTTGCTGAAGTCTCCATGAGGTTTGCCCTGAGTTTACGTGCAGCCAGTGGTTCTCTGGCGATGCTGCTGGTGGAGGTGGGAGGTGGTACGAGGAATGGAATGGGAATGTGTGGGTTTGCCTCTGTGGTGGGAGAAGAAATGGTGCAGGAATGCCCGGAGTGTGCTGAGGACACTCGGGGCTGTATGTCTCATGCTCCTCAGGTCTGGGTCTGAGGGAGGCACAGGAATGAGCGCTGTCATGTTGGCTTTTGTGGAATATAATGAACCAAAGTGCTCTTGTTTATAGAACATCCTGACAAGGAGGAGGCGTCAGACCATCCCTCTTTCCTGCCCACCCTCGGGGGACTGTGTGTTCGTGCCTGAGTGTCTCAGAGACTCCATGTGCGGGAAGATGAGGAGTGTGGGTTTGGGATTAATTAGCCTGAGTTTAGCTGTTTTCATGCTTTACGTGCCTAAGGGCTCCCCGCAGTCACAGCGAGGGGAGGAGTTTGCTGTTGCTGGCTCGAAATCCTCTCCAGGGGTGATCTTGTTCGTGTCAACCATGAGCAATTAGAGAGATTAACTGTCTTGTTTTCCTTTCTGCCCTAGATTGATTCTTGGGAGGCTCTGGGACATTTGAAAGTGATTTGGAGGTAGCAAAGTCTGTGTGTGATGGACACCGAACCCAAGCCAGCGTGTGTGGTGCCCCAGGCTCCCTGCCCAGGGATGAAGTGCCCTCCTTCAGAGGACTTTCCTCCTCAGGTGAGGCTGTCTGAGAAGATACCACCAGTGAAGCCTTGCTTCAAGAAGAAGCAGCAAGTGCAGAAGAGACTGGACCCACAAACCCTCCGGGCTTTGCGGCCGATCTTCACCAGCCTGCTGGGAGCTGGGACCTTGGAGAGGGTCTTTGTGCCCCGAGGCCAGGGTGGTGGCCACAGTGATTTATGTGAACCTGCTGTGAAAAAGACTCTGGACCTCAGTACTTCTTGCCCCCAGACAGAAAATAATGTGACTGTGCTGGTGCCAACAGCTCCAGATGTGCAGGGTCAGTTGCCAGGAGCCCGTCCTTCCCCCGGGCATCCTGAGCAGGACGTCCAGTCAGGAGAACAAGGCTTCTCCCCAGAAACTCCTGGAACTGCTGCTGATAATGGTAATGAATCATTCCAGGATCATCCTTTGCACCCAAGTGCTAGTGATGGTGCAGCTTGTCCTTTGTTCCCTGACAAGGTTCTGGAAGGCTACACGTCTGGCTTGTTCCAGGAGAACAGCTGTCCAGTGCAATACAACTTGAACCCGAGCAATAAATGCAGCGCTGGGATATTCCAGGGTAAGAGTGAAGAAGCTTCTCTGGACCTGGTGTTCGAGCTCCTGAACCAGCTGCAGTATCACACCCACCAGGAGGACGGGATCGAGATCTGTGTGGATTTTCTCCAGGGCACTTGTGTTTATGGCAGTGACTGTCCCAGACATCACACGGTCCTGCCCTATCACTGGCAGGTGAGGAGGACAGCAACCCAGACCTGGCAGAGCGTGACCAACGATTCCCAGGAGCACCTGGAGAGACTCTACTGCAACCCTGACAACGACAGGATCAAAGTCAAGTATCGGTAGGTAACTGAGTTTACTCCCTTGCTAGGAAGGGTACAGAAATAACAACAGGATGTGCCTTCTTTTTTCCTGATATTTGTATCCAAGTGTGTTATAAACCATGGGGTGATGTTACCTGATTAATATCCAACGAGTTTAACCCTGGGACAGTGTTACCTGATTAATACCCAACAAGTTTCTCTCAACAGAAAGTTCGTGCACACCTATTAAAGCTGTTACTTGGCACCTGGAGAGTTCCTTGAAGTTGAAAGACCTGGAGTGTGTGAAACAAGAAAACTTCAGCTCTGTAGAAATTCAGAGGCTATTGTGGAATTCTGTGCTTGTTCTTGACGTTCCTAATTAGTCTTTTTTGTGTATTAGAGAAAGTGGCAGCCTGACAGAGCCTTGGCAGGGCTGGGGCCAGGGATGACAGAGCAGTTGCTTTCTGTCACTGTGAATACACTGTGCACTCCCAGCACACTTTTCATCATTCCATTCCAAGCAGCCAAAATCAAAGGGGGGCTCTTGTCACTGACAATAAATGGTGGTGTTTCAGCTAATTCCCTGTGAACAACCCCACAACACCAGCAGAAATGCTGATCGTCCCTAAGCTGTCGCCTCAAGTATTAAAGCAGTTATTAGAAGTTGTTGTTTCCTCTGCACAGAGTTGTGTTTATCGACTCATCGTCTAAAATTAGCCAACAGCTGTTGGGTTGCCCCGGTTGTGTTACCAGTGTGGGCTCGAGAGCTGAAACTTCTTCAGCTTTTACACTGCAGGTTCCCTTCCGAGGAGCAGCGGTGAGGCTCGTGTTTACAGTTCAGCAGATCTGGCTGGTGCAGGGTGCAGGCTGCTTTATTTTTCATTTCTGGAGGAAGTGCACAGTGCAGATGGGGCAGGGCAGATAAGACGGAAGTTTGCCAGCCTGGTGCAGCTCGTGCCAGTTCAGACACCTGTGTAGTGAAGGCTTCCCACTGCCTTTGCCATCTGAGTCCTTGGGGCTTGTGCCCACTGCCTCTCCTTCCACTTCCTGAAGGAATTATATCCCTGCTTCCTTAACATTTGATTTTCATCTACTATGCTGACATTTCTCATAAGACACCAGTAACCCAATGTAGTGCTTAAAGTCACTGTTAATCTTTACTCTCACCTAACTTGGATTGGGCACTAAATCCAATCTTTTTCACAGAATCACAAACTGCTTTGTGTTGGAAAAGACCTCAAAGCCCACCAAATCTCACCCCTGCCACGGGCAGGGACACCTTCCACTAGCCCAGGTTGCTCCAAGCCCCGTCCAACCTGGCCTGGGACACTCCCAGGGCTGGGGCAGCCACAGCTTCTCTGGGCAACCTGTGCCAGGGCCTGCCCACCCTCAAAGCCAAAAATTCCTTCCCAGTATCCCACCTGACCCTGCCCTCTGGCACTGGGAAGCCATTCCCCCCATCCTGTCACTCCAGGCACTTGGAAATAGTCTGTCTTTTTAGGTTCCTTTATCCAGATGTGTCGTGGGATTCCACCTTGCCCAGCTGATAGAGGGAGACCTCAGGCCATGGAAATGAGAGCACAAAGCATGAACTGGAACTGGCTCCAAAAGAGACAGTTTTGAGAGCCATTGATTTCCGCATAAATCAGTGTTGAAACCCAAAATTCTAGTAGAAAACAGAGTGAAATAAAAAGGCAAATAGTTGGACCGTTTCCCAGGCAGCAGGAGGGCCAGGGACACAGGGGCTGCTTTGGAGGGCTTTGCAGGGAGGCTGACGTGGGCAGGCGGTCCCGCTGTCTGGCATTGCCGTGGGGGATCACGTCACCAGCTGACAGTGTTGGTTACAGCACTATCAAAGAGCTAAAGATGTCCTTGATCTGCCAGTCCTGACAGAGGAAATCTGCACACCTGCAGGTCTTCCAAATGTGGCAACAGCTGTCTAGCCCCAAATGTGAGCCCCCAGCCAGAGTCCTCAGTCACAGCAAACCTTCCCAGTCTGTATCCAGACCAGAAAATGGCAGATGCCCTCGATCCCACTAAAAATTCAAGAGAGCAGAGTGCTCAACCCCTTCCTAACCAGGCCACTTGTCACCCAAATGGCCCCTCACCCAAGGAGCAGTGACACATGCCCAGACGATGTGCACACCTTTCAAAGGCTATTTTAGGCTCACAAAACCCAACTGCCTTAGAAAGTCCTGCCTCTGGGTAATTCAAACCGTTTTACCAGGCTGAGGTTTTTATATTGGTTTTATAAATGTCTTAAGGGATAGAAAAATATATTCCATGAGCTAGAGATTCACTGAATATACTATGATGGTATAGAGTACTCTTAGGCCCAGACTAAAATAAAAGAGCTATAATTGGTCTCTTGTCCATATTTAAGGTAAAATAAGTGCCTGGATTTTCCGAAGCACAGAGCTCAAATCACTCATAGTGAATTTGGAAAGTGCTGAACAATTCTGAAAATGAGTACAAACTTTTTTTCAGCCTAAATATGAATAAGAATCTAACCTGAGGCTGCAGTTCCTAAAAATCCTACTGCCCTATATTTGGTTTTCACTTCTCTTCTGGTGTTACACCCATACACAGGAAAAAGTCTCATCTTTCCTGCTTCCATCCTGCTTTTAACCAGTTCTTTTCACAGTGGACTCTGTCCATGTATATGAGTCAGCCCCCCAAATCCATGAAGTTGAGTAAAAATCTGTAGCTACACTAATGGAGTTCAGCCTTTCTTACCTAAAATACAGATAGAATTTTGCAGAAAGAAAACCATGATAAAAGTTGGGTGCTCATATGAATTATCCACATCCAACAGTTCCAGTTCAAAATTCAATTACTCAATATTCCATTGGGAAGCACATCCTGTTCTCCCTGCCCCTATGTTTGCTATTTACAGCTAAAAGATTAATATCTGCAATAAAGAATCTATAACATTATAGGTACAACACATTTTCCTTCTGTTTTTAGAGGAACATGATTCACCAAGGAGTCTGAGCAGTTGCTTCAAGTGTTCTGTGGTGGGAGTTGTAGAAACTTCAGTTTTCAATTAAAAATCGCAGCTGAACAGGCACAATAAAGGAGAACTCTACAGCTTTTTAAGCTTGCCTGGCTATAATCACCTTATAATTATTAGAAACAAAGATTTGTCTACATGGCAGGTGAATCTAGAGTGTTTCTGCATTTCCCAAACTGTCAACCTCGTTTCTATAATCTCCTAAGGCCCTTTAAATGCCCAGATTGAGGGGAGAGGTACAGCTCTCCCAGCTGCCTGTGGACAGGGTACGGTCACCTCTACTTTCAAACAGAAGATGAAAACCAGAGCAGAAATTTCCCTTTGCCACTTTTCAGAGCATAAATCTTTGTCTTACAGTATTTATCAGAACTGCCCTCAGTTATCAAGTTCTGTAAAAATGCTCCCCAAGCAGAACAGTTACCAGCTTACGTTCTCCTGCAGAGACAGAACACCCCGGGCACAGAGCTGTGCTGCATCGCTGTCACCGTTGTGGGGCACAGCAGCACATGCACCTTGCTGGTTAGAAACACACAGGTTCTGATTTCCTGATATGACTTTCCTTACGAGTGTTGAACTGAACATTAAAAGTGCCCCAGGAATTCATCAGGGAATAGAAATGACATTGGACTGAAGTGAAAGGGCATTTTAAGTGGCAGAATAATTAAACCCCATTACTTCATATCTGAATATGCAGCAACTTAATCCAACTGATTGGAATTTGGAAGTTTTGTCCCATAGAAAATAATCATTTTTTCAACCATTCCCCAAGTGAAAGAAGAAGGTTAAATATTAAGCAATTATGGAATTAAATATTAATAATGAAATGTCAGTTCTAGGATGGAATCAGATGTTCTAAAATCAGCAACATGAGAGGGGATGCCCTGAACTCCAGCAGTCTGGATTTGGTTCCGTTTACACACCTCTGAAGGTGATTTTTTTATGTATCACCAAGGATTACTCAGGCATCAAAGTCAGGAAAATCATGGGAGTGGGATGGACACTTATAGATCTTGGAGCATGAAGAGTTTAAAAATAAAACACAAATGTTGAGTGGCCCTTAAGCAAACTTGAATTGTTTGTTTTTTCACTGCAACTCAAGATTTGTATCATTACTTTTAAACATTTCCAAATGTATAGTGAGGAGCATTGTTGAATAGAAAGCATATATCGCTCTCTTAAAAAATATAATTCTATCATTATAAAGAACTGTCCCTAATTACAATAAGAACGTTACAGATATTATGTTTGGGAAATAATTAGGCAGGTTTATCTTGCTATGAAGCCAAGGTTATAAAATAGCCAATAATGTTCCTAATATTTTGAGCTCTTGGTGGAACTAAAAGAACACAGAATTGTGTTTAATACAGTTATGGAAATTGGTGATATAAGAAGGCAAGTATATATGTAAAACTTATATTCATTCCCATTGAACTACTTATCTAGCAAGTAAATATTTGAGGATTGAAGTTATTTGGTCCAAAATTATAAAGATATTTAGTTGTGGGCAACTTAAACACCTTGCAGCTCAGTGCAGTTGTTGATCTCTAGCAGGGCCTGCAGATTACAATTTAAAAACACTGATCTATAACTACTGTATTGAAGTTGATAATATTTAAGTGGAATTTGGGTTTAAAACATCAGGTAGGATTTTGAGGGAGGTTGAAGCAGAGAGGAGGAAGGAAAGTTATACAATAACAGCTGACAAAGCAATATAAAATTAAATATCAAGTTGGGGTTATCAGAAACAGCTGGATCCTGTGGGTCTGCAGAACTGAGCTGAAATCTTGCAAGAGAGCTCTGCTTCTGGTTAGAAACACTTCACAGACATTATTTCATTAAATTTTAGCGTTTTAATTATCCCTCTGATTGGGATTCTGTGGGCATATGAAAGTGAAAAGAAAAATGAGCATGCTGTTTTTAGAATGTCCAGAAAGATTCCTCAGTCAAAGTTCAAATTTTCTACAAAAATAATAAAACCCCACCTTCAGTTTCAGAATTGGATCTGAGAGGAAATGCAGGGGTTTCTTTTTTTTTTTCTTTTTGAGTTTTGTAAGCCTATTTATTATCCAGACCTAGTCAAACTAATGAACCACAAAAAAAGGATATTAATTTTAGAACTCACCTAGCATTGTTCTGGGACCTGCTGCAAATGTCATCAATAATAGAAAATGTATCTGGCGTGAAGGCAGCTTGTCAACAAGATGACTGAGTCCTGCACTCTTAAACTGGCTATTTTAGCTCACATAAGATCTTATTGACACGGATATATCTGAAACAATCCCCTCAAACATAGTCATGAGGTTTGGCAAGTTCTAAAGCCAAGACAAACTATTGATCCACGCATTTCCAAAGGTCAATATTATTTATTTCCTTCAAGAGAGGAGCTGGTGAACTTACTGCAGTGTGTGTCCTGGCTGTATGTCCAATAAGACAGCTCCTTGTACAGCACAGCCAATATTTTGATGAGAAATTTTAGTTGCTATTTGTTAATGCTCCACTTCAGTGTTATTGAAGGGATTTCTCCAGGATAAACAGGGTTTCCAACTCATAGCATCTGGTTTTAAAGCAGATTGTCTTTGAAGCCCCACAGAAGTTCTGCTCAGACAGAGCCACTGGTCTGACATCCCGTTTCATCAGGCTCTTGAGAGATCTGGGTGTGACCTCTCCCTGCCTGCCAGCTCTGCCTGCTGCAGGAGATTCTCTCCAGAGGCACACACTGATATTGCTGGAAGGTGGAAAACCTCACTGTTACTATCACTTGTTTGGAAGCTCTTCCATCAGACCCTGTTGCTGTTTTCTTTCTCCTAAGAGCTTTTCACCAGGCTTTGCTTCTCTGTGAACAGCAATGCACAGCTTTTGTCTTCACCATCTTCTCCCCACAAGAAGAAAGTACAAACATCCTGAGTTCACGGTGAGATTTCATTTAGCAGCTGCTTCAATACACTCTGAAGCCAACAATAAGTTTCCATTGACCTCAGCACCCTTTGATTTATTTTTTTTCTGCAAAGCAACAAAGTTTACAGGGAATGTTACAAGATTCACTTTTGTTATTAGTCTTTTTAAAGACATGGCAAAGTTTGAGGTGCAACCAGTAATTTGTGAGTCTGGCCTATTTTGTCATTTTTTATGCAGTTTGTTATCTGCACACAAGAGCGGAATTGTAAAACTTTGCATCTCACCTGCCACTACCCTTAACTGGCTTCCTGCAGACACCTTCAGGTGCCTGAACAAGTGTTGGGCAGGCTGGGTGAACCTCAGAACTACAGTACCTACCCTGAGCTTGGTTGGTGGAAGTCTGGAGGAAGGGACCAGTGAACTCATCACATTCCTAATACTCCCAATGCAAAAAGAACTTTCTTACCACCAGATTCCACCAACTGCTCTTGGGATTATCACAGAATCCCAGAATGGTTTGGGTTGGAAGGACCTTAAAGCTCATTCAGTCCCACTCCCTGCCACGGGCAGGGACACCTTCCACCAGCCCAGGTTGCTCCAAGCCCCTTCCAGCCTGGCCTTGGACACTTCCAGGGATCCAG
>JAYRBT010000010.1:1156439-1194355 GCA_036023395.1 Myiotriccus ornatus
GTCACTCCAGGTGAGTCTCAGGAACTCCTCAGTCACTGCAGGTGAGTCCCAGAGATCACCTCTCTCTGTCCTGGTGTTGTCCCTCCAGGTGAGTCCCACGTTTTCCCCTGTTATGGCATGTTTTGCCGCCGTGAGTTTGGAATGACTGAGAGCATAACATGTTCCAGAGGAGTATCAACACGAACGGGAACAGAACATTCCCCTTCATCTTCCCTGGGATCTGCTCTTGGTGTGTTCTTTTGTTTGGCAGACAGATTATTGCCAGTGTTACAGGGCTGCTGTCTGTGCGGGTTCATTTAGGAGGAGGCTCCACTCAAGTGGAACACGAGTCACTTCTTGTAACACTATCAGGTTTTTACTTCAGCAATAAAACACCCAGCTGTCCTCATTTCTTGGTCTGCACCTCATAATTAACAAGTCATTTAAAAGCTTTGTGTACTCAGGCTGGAGAAGTCTTCCCTGGAATAGTCCAGGAAACTCTTGAGATGATTTCTGAGAACTCAAGGGTGAGCAAGATAGACAATGGAAGGGGAAAGGAATACTTGCCCTGAAAACAAGGGAAGGAGAAGAACCTGGGACACTGAGAGACTCACGAGCAGCTGTTTTGGTAGCAGGAAAGATGCCAATACATTTGTTTATTTAGAAATTAGTTTTAAGCTTCAACAGGATAAGGTGGTGAGCAAAAGTCAACGCAGGCTCCTCAGAGAAACAGTCGTGCCAGATTGTTGGAGGAGAGCGCTGTTCAGGATCTAGTTACTGCTCAGTGTTTCTTTAATGGCTTAAAGCTGCACTTTGGTGGCACTTTTGCTGTGTGTGTCTGATTTGGATCAGATCCTGAGCCAGTTCCTGATCCGTGTGCCAGGCATACCCTAGCACAGGGAGGAAGCAGGAACAGAAAAGCAGTGACATTAATTCTGTCAGCAGCAGTGTCTGTGTCTGCTGGTTATCACTGAGCCAGGATCTTGGATTGTGATGAGGAATACGCTGGTGCCAGTCTGGGAGGGGCTGGGAGCACCACTGAGCTCCGTATTCTCAGTAAGAATAAGATGTATTTAAAAAAAGTGAGTCCAGTGCATCAATACAAAATCCACAGTAACCTGCTCGTCACTTGTCAGACAACACTGAGGTCTGTAATCAGGTCATAAGGAGAATAATATTAGCAAAGGGATGTGACAAAGAAAGAGACTCTTAATATATTGTAATATAATAATAGTTGTAATATATGTAATTGTAGTGTATACATAATTGTAATATTAATAGTTGTAATAGGAATTGCATGTGAAACTTGGGCCTTTGTTATCCCTCTCTTCAGGGCTGTTGAGGCTTCAGTTCTGAGCTGCTGTAAAAAAAATAATATGACTGATGGGAATTTAGTAAAGAGTAAAAGTAGTAAAGAGCTTAAAAATCCCGTGTTTCTGTGAAAGGGTGATGAGCTGGGTTTGCTCATTCTGCAGAATACCTGAGCAACAGTATTCACACCTGCAGGGAGGTGGGGGTTCATTTCCAGGTGCAAATCAGGCTTTTCCTCACCTTTCTGGATGTGCTTTGGCTGAATGCTATGAAGCTGGAGCAGCTCACCCAGGGAGCTGTGGAATTCTTCCATGGGACTGTGGGGGCAAACTTTTCCCTCGGAGTAGAGGATGGGGCAGGGAGTCCTTCCAGCTCCCTCCACTCCTGGGGGTGTGGGTAACAAAAGCACCCGATGGGAAGACACAGACTTCCTGGATTTGAACAAGAAGAGGCTTATGGTCCTTCCCTGTGGGATATGTGAGCTCCAGGGCAACGACAGCCCCGGACTGCGGGATCAGAGTGCCGGGGTTTTACACATCCTTTGGTGCTGCTCGTCCCCTCCCGCTGTAGCTGCACTACAGTTACAAGGTACAGGCCCTGATTACAGGGCATTCTCTCAGTTTCCTGTCCTTGTATCTCCCATCTCCTTATGTGCACATGTTCTCATTCCCTTGGCATTCCCTGCTGGTGGATTTTACAGCCTCTCTTCTGGAATCTCTGGGGCTGCTCCTAACACAGCAGGGCTGTTGCCAGCTGTGCTTTGCTCTGCCAAAGGGAGCGCGTGCTCCCAACCTGCAGGCCGAGGGAACGGGGGTGTGTGGAGGGAGCCTGTCAAGCACGGGGGTTTCAGCCTCAGAGTGAGGAATATTCCCTTCCTGGGGGTTGGTTTGGGCTGGTTTGCTGGAGGTTGGGTTGCACTGACAGGGGAAGGAGGCAGAGCAGAGCCCTCATCGTCCCTCTCCCTCGTGCTCTTGGTAGATGGAGCTCCACAAGCTGCTTATCAAGGCTGTTTATTAAATTTTAAAGGAAGTTTTAATCTAGAGGGAAGGAGATTTCTTGGTATCTTGTCAGTGAAGCGATGGATGTGAAGGGACTTTGGTTCTTCGTGTTCTGACCAATTTTGCCTTAGAGAATCATATAAAAAACTGTACATGCTTTGCTCTCTTTCTCATTCCTTCTGCTGCTCTCACAGCTCCTTCTCACCAGATTCATTGTGAGATGGGTGAAAAAAAACCAACAGCTAAACATCTGCGTGCCCATTATTAAAGCTTACAGGATATTTTTTTTGTATTTACAGTTGCCTACTTCTTAGAAACTAATTGGGTCAAGATGTACATCACTGGCTTGTAATGCCTCATTGTGATGTATTTACATGTCTTAGAGTTTCTGCCACCAGCCTCGGCCTGAGAGGTGCCCAGAGCCCAGGAGGGTGCAGAAGGAGTTAGTGCCTCTTCACTCCAGTGTCGTGGATGTGTATTGTTGGGGAGTTCTGGCTTTGCTGTTTGGTTTGATTCTTCCTCGAGACTTTCATGTTCCACCTTGGTGGTGGAGGAATCTCTTTTATGCTGGTGAACTTTAATTAAGGTTCTGCTGTTGATGGGAAGGTGCAGCTTTGAAATAGGAAGCAGAACATCAACCAAATGACCCCAAGTCCTCAAACAAAAAGTTATATTTAATCTCATATTTTACTTGGCAAATGAATGATCTTTGCTGGCATAAATCCTAAAATTAATGGGGCACAGGATACCCTTCAAGATTAGCCATTCTGTCAGCCCGGGAGCTCGGGAGATGGGGCAGGGCAGGAACTCTGAGGCTGTTCCACATGGGTACAGAACGTTCTGTGGTGGCTGGCTGGCCGCAAATACCATGTGCACCACGAGCAGCAGTGGTTACACACCACACTTCCCACGTCTGCTATAGATCGGGCACGTTATGGCATCTTTATGAGCACATTACGTTATCTGCCACTTTTCCTGCTGTCTTTGAACAGGGTTATTTGTTTTTAATGGGTTCTGGAACACGTAGTCCCAGCTGTGTCAGTAAGCTAAAGAGTCTCTCCCATCCACCAAGACTCGCTGGGTGGGAGGGAACAACATGCTTAGGATGTACAATATTGGTACCAGCAGAGCTTTAAAAGCAGATCACTTCAGTTTGTGCCCTCCAGATAAGTGTGGTAGAATGGCAGAACCCTTTTCAGTGTCCTGTTGGCACCCACCTTGTGAGTTCTTCTGGCATGATGTTCCCAAGTTGCTCCACTGAGGTTTTCAGCACTTGGCTATAGAATTTCTAACGTTGGTGTGTCACTGGGATGTGAAGCTCCAGCGCTGGGAGTTTTCTGAGTGGCTGTGAGGTGCTTCGGAAATGTTGGAAAATCCTGGAATGGGTTGGGTTGGAAGGGACCTGGAAGCCCACCCAGTGCCACCCCTGCCCTGGGCAGGGACACCTTCCACTAGCCCAGGTTGCTGCATTCTGGCCTTGGCCACTTCCAGGGCTGGGGCAGCCACAGCCTCTCTGGGCACCCTGTGCCAGTGTGTGTCCTCCCAGCAGTGAAGCGTTCCCTGTTGTTTGGGAAGAGCAGCTCCCAGCCGGGAAAGACAGCTGCTCCATTGCCCTTGGTGAGGGGTGCTCTGCCGTGCCGTGCTTTGTGGCTCAGATCCCAGCTGGAAGGGGCTGTGGCACATCCCGGGAGAGCTCGGCAGCCCCGGGAAGGGCTGTGGGCTGGGGACACGTGCTGAGTGTTCGCAGGGCTCGGGTGAGTGGGAGCAGCTCCCAGCAGGGCACTCCAGCCTTTTATGAGTCATTAGTCCGATTTCCTCACAGGCAGGAAAAAATCCAAGCTACCTGAAATCTGAGTGTTATTTCCTGCCCTGACAAACTGATTATTTCAGGGCATGTTTTGAATGAAGCCACGTTCTGGTTCCACTCCAAGCCTATTTCTGCACTGTTCATGTGTATTCAGAGCAAGCACTGGGGTTTGCTTTTTGCAACTGTGGTTTTATGGAAGTGGAGCAAATAATTCTGTTTATAGCATGACCCAGCAGTACCACCTGGATTGCTTTTTGGGTAGATGCTGACTGAAAACTTGGCTGAAAAGACACTTTTTTATTTTAAAAGAAGCGAAGCTTCTACCAGGACTTAAAAAAAAATATTTCTTTGACTAAAGCAAATATCAGTTTCAGTCAGATAACTCTTCATTTTGCATATCCAGCAGAAAACTCCTAGAAAATCAATGGTGTGGTTTGAGTCATGATTTCTTTTTGTGCAACAGGGATTGTCTGGTTTGTCAGGAGAGGGACATGAAAGTGGTATGGGAGAGGAGGAGTGAAACAAAAAAGAAAGTAAATTTGGATAATAAGAATAAAACAACATACAGGAACAATTTAAGAGCACTCAGCTGCAGCATAATGATTTATTTTTCTTGAGTTTTATGGATTCAGCTACAAATTTGGTTTGGACAGAGTTTTTTGTTATTTGGCCAGTCCTTGGTGGAGCAATGCCAGCCCTGCCAGCTCCAGCAAGGAGCAGGAGTGTCAGTGCAGTGTTAGGTGGATGAGGAACACTGCCTGTTGCAAAGAGGCTCTTCACCAAAGGGGTTGTCCAGCCCTAGCACAGCTGCCCACAAAGCGGTGGAGTCCCCATCCCTGGAAGGGTTCCAAAGAGGTGTGGATGTGGCACTTGGGGACGTGGTCAGTGGTGGCCTTGGCAGTGCTGGGGCATGGTTGGACTCCATGCTCTGAGAGGGCTTTTCCAACCCAAACAATTCTGGATCCACGTGCTGGATCCTGTAGTAGCAAAGCCCTGCTAAGTGAGAAAGGAGCTCATTTTGCTTTGACCACGAACTCAGCTCTTCACTGTGGTGATTTCTGGGGGTGGGTCTGAAGTATCAGAGCAGAAGTGCTGCACGGGCTGACACACCCTAGAGCTGCTTTATCAATTCCTGTCTCCTCACTCAAAAGGCTCAAAATGGTCCAGACCACCATTTTTTTTTCCTTATAACTTATGCTCTACAGATGGAACTGAGTCAGACAGATGTAATAATTTGAGTGATTATCCCTCTTGGCTCAGCTTTCCATTGCCCTTGGTATCTAAAGAAATCTCTGTAACCATGGAATAACACCAGTGCTTCCAAACCCAAGTGCAGATACTTTAAAGCATCTGGTGTAACGTGTGTCACAACTGTGGCTCAGAATCCTGGGGGTAAATATCTTCCTACTTCAAGCACTTTGTCCTCAGTGAGTGTGTTTGTTTAATTCCTCATTGATTTTTTCTCTTCATTGCTTCCACTCTCTGCTCAGGAAATACAAGAGCTCCTACTCAGAGCTCTGATAGTTTCTTTTTCTATTCCTTCCAAAGTGTTTTTCCCCTGATTTTTTTTCTGCTTTGAGTTAGGAAGCCCACAGTGTTTTTATCAAATGGAACCAGTGAAATATGGAATCTGAAAATATAAAGCATTGGGTATTTAAAACACATTCTTACTGGTTACTCAGCAATCAAATTATTCCAGAAAAGGTTGTTTGTAAGTGTAAGAACTAAGGGAAATCTGTTTCCTACAGACTTGTGTGTATTGCAGTGCTTGCAGGGTAATTATGAATGTACAGAGCAAGGTCCTGATTAAGGTCGAATTCCCTTCTCTGTTATTTTTTGACTATGTAGCAAATACTTTAAAAATGCAACGTGCTCTGGAATCCTTCCCAGTTTTCACTTCACCTGAGGAATGGGCGTGAAGGAGGACAGGACCCACTTCCAGCTGAGCCCAGGGAGATAATACTTGTTTGTTCTATGACTTCATTTATTTTGAAGTTCAACAACAAAAAATGTAAAAATTAGGAAGGTTTAGTACTTGCACAAAGCATTTGCAGGTCAGGCCCCCGATGATTTTCAGTTGTTTTCGGTCCCAGAACCCAGTGAAATTCCTAGCACTGTTTATTTGCAGGGCAGCACAAGAGCACCATGTTCTCTCTGGGATAAGAAACCCCTCCTGTGCTCCCTAAAGCAGCTCATTTTGTCCTTTTTCAATATAGTAATTTCAGTGCTTTGGAACTTTATGGTAGTTATCCTCAATAACAGTTTCATATTTCCAAGCACAGTTTGCAGCTGCCAGGAAAAATAAACTTGCATTTTCAACTCCTTCGGAGCAACTGTAACCAGGGGTGTTTTAAACTGGGGCAACGCTAAGAAATGGGAAAATAAAGCTTGGCCAGTGCATCAGGAAACACCATTTTTATCAAGCTATATTTAAAGTGCTAAAGATTGTTGAATCATGGGATAATGAGCCTTTAATTTATAATTTTTGAATTCTTTCCTCTAAGTCTGATTTCTTTCCATTTATCCCAGTGTCTCAAAACATCTCTAGTTTTCTTCTTCTGTAAAACAAGGGATTCTTAATTTGACTTCAACTGCAGTTTTTCAGCTTTCTGATTTTGGTAATTCCCTGTTAGGATCCCTATAGCAGTTGGTAACTGTGCAAGAAAAAATAACTGAATGAAAAGTTACGGTGTGTTTGAGTCTCTCAGACATACAGTGGCTCTTCCAGCTGCCACCCATGGTCCATCTTCCCTATCTCCAAGTTTGCCAAGAGCTTTTCCTGCCTCTTGCTCCGAGGGCTGTCTCGGCTGTATCCGAGTGTCCTCTGATCTAGCCTTGACTCTCACCATCTCCTTCCTCTCCAGTGAATTTATGCTGAATTTGTCCCCAAAGCAGGGGCAAACCTGGCAGGTTCAGGGCTCTGTTCTGGTGAGCAGGTGCTACATGCACCCCACTTCGAGATTAATGACTGATCCCTTAGGAAATTACATTTCTCAGTTAATAAACAGTCTTTCCATGAGCTGTGTGTTACGTTCTCTGTAGTTTTTAATCAGCCATGAATATTTCATACCTACAAATGGGTTCTGTTTTCCACAGCGCTCCAGTGCCATGGACACTACCTCATCCTCCTTGATCCCTTACTCACTGGAATTATTTGTGTACAGATTGCTGGCTTACATCACGTTGTTCACTCCCCATTTATCTTGCCTGCTTCACTCGGACACCAGTTGCCAGAAAACCACAGGAAATAACATTTCTCTGGCTCAAGCGATCACAGATTCATTAAGGAGATAACTTTGTTAAACGCGGAGTTTTATTTTTGATTAGTACACCAAACATAGCTCAGAGGTACTTAAGAATTCCCATGGGAATTCCAGATATTAAATTGCCAGGGTTGATACATCCTGTGAAGTTTCCAGTAAGGCAAGGCACTGCTGGAGCTTGGGCTCATTTTGCTAATGCAGAATTTTTCTTTATTATTTGTTAAGGCAATAGCACCATCTGATCATAAATGCTCTGGAGAATGAAGTGGTTTAAGTGACTCACATTTACTGTTGTTGCCTCGTGTCACTCAGGGTTTTTGGTCCAATGTGCTTCTCACACACAGTTTCCCCGTTTCCTGTCTCCCCAGATGTCCCGGGACGAGACGGTGTGTAAATACTGCGGGGTCAGCTACTTGATCCTCCACGAGTTTAAGGTGATGGAAGAGAAGGTCAAAGCCATGGAGAAGGAGGTGAAGTTTTATGAGGGAAGCGTCGAACGGGAGCAGAGGCTTCAGGCCGAGTTACAGGCGCTGTACCGAGACCTGGAGCGCTACCGAGCTGCCAGTGAGTCCAAGACTGAAAGGTCAGAGCTCATCATCTTCTCTGCTGACACTCCCCTGCAGCTTATTAGGGACTTCCATCCCAAGGAGGTTCAGAACACAAATAGCAGAATCACAGAATATGCTGCGTTGGGAGGGACCCACAAGGATCATTCGAGGCTTTTATCAGATGCATCATGTATGATACTTTATGATTTCATAGTGTGATACTTCACTGAAATCATCTTTCACAGCATTCCTTGGAAGCAAGTTTAAAATGCCTTCCTGGTTTAGAAACAGTCCATACATTTGAAGTGAGAGAGGGGCCAAGAAGGCACTGGGAGGTATTTCCCCTGCACACACTCCCAAAGGGAAATGAGAAATATTTCACCTTATCATCTTGTAATGAAATGGTAGTATTTGAAATGAAATTGCACAGTGCTGGGCGTTTCCAGCTGTGAGAGTTTGACTGATTGTCTCACAGTAACCTGGTAAAGAAGTCCCGGTGTTGTTGCCCTCAGAAGCTCAGGGTTCACTCTCTAAAGGGCCGATCCTAAAGGAATTATGACCATTTTGGGTTCTGCTTGTGCCACTGTTCTTCAGGAGCAGGAGTCTGCAAATCCTTGCAGACAGATATGTGAAGGTTCCAGTTAATTCCCTTAAGAACTCCAGTAATGAATGATAGACCTCAGAGCCACGTTGGGATTTTCAGGGCACGGTGATTAGAACTTTACGTGTGTTCTTTCACTTCACGCTTACAGGTTTTGTGTCCTTTTCTATCCTCATAGTTTGGAATCTATCATTACATTCCACTAATTGATTACACTGGGACTATAAATATTTATAGTCCACTAGAAAAAGATAGTTTATAAAAATGCAGCTGCTCAAGTTGATAACTGATGGAATAAAGGGGGACATCAAGGCCACCAGAAACTTCTTGGTAATTTCATCTGAATCAAACTGTTTGTCAGAAGCTTTTTGTAAGAATGAGATTATAACTTTAACTGCCAGCTCAGCCATTTTGATTTTTGGGACCCCCAGTGGGGGTGTCCCTTCCATGTTCATTCACACCAGGTGATCCAGAGCTGGTAACATGGGCATTTTGAGTGGTAAGGTGCTCTAGAGATTGCACAGGAATTGCCTTGGAAATCTGCTGGGGTTTTTTTTGAATCACTGAAATACCGTTAAGAGTTGAATGTTGCTATGAATGGATTTCCCTAGGCTTGTGTTTGCTAATCTTACTAATAACACAGTGATTTTAGAGCACAAATTTGAACAAAATGTGTTTATGTCGTAGATCACTCTACTCGTAATGTTTCTTGCAATATTTTTTCAGTTAAACTGAACATCCTCCACCCACCCCCCTTCCCAATATTCAACATTTTCTTTGGTTTAACATCATGTTTTTAAACATGAGCTGTTTGCTCCTTGTCCCTTTAACGACCCTGGGTGGCAGAATTCAGTGTGTGAGCAAATGCAGTGACAGCACATTCTTCTTGGGGAGGATCATTTGCCAGAGCTAAACTTGAAATTTTCATTGAGCTGCCTTTTTGTAGTAAAGCTGGAACAGTTAATAAAAATTTTATCTCTGCACTTTTCCCCCCTGAGGCTCGACTTGATTTAAAAGCTGCTGAAATCAAGTGCAATACTTGCAGTAGGCTCCCACTCCAGCCATAAATCAACTGTTGTGCCTTGTTAAATAACTTGTCTAAATATTCCTTATCTATCCTGGGCCTCTCTCACTACCTTGTGCTGTTGGCATAAAGTCACTATTCACCATCCTCATTTCTGGGTCTGGCAGGGCTGACAAATCATTCCTCCCAGAAGCCAAATATCCCCTTTTTAAAATTTTATCTCTGGGAGACCAAGGGATTTAATCTTTCTTGTCAGTTCAGACTGGTTCATTTTTATATTCCTTTTAGGTTCAGGCTTTGCTGTTGTTTGTACCTTGAAAGCCCCCTGGGAACAGGAGCTTTGGTAGAGATTGGTTACCTGTTCTTTGGGATTTGGGGAGGAGAAGGGGAGCTAACCAGTAATCAGTTCCACTTAGCTATTCAAGCCTTATTCCATGTTAAAATCGGTTTAATTTTGATAGTTAATTTAGTTTTGGTAGTTCTCCCCACATCCAAGATGAGCAATGTAAGATACATGTAAATGCTAAAGATGTCCTCAGGTGCCACATCCACAAGTTTTCTGAGCACCTCCAGGGATGGGGACTCCACCACTGCCCTGGGCAACATCTGGAATGAAAATGAGCAACTGTTGGGTCTGAGCAGATCCTGCAGTTTCATGGAGCTGAAAATACCATGGTGGGGCTTTTTTTGGGCAGGTCGTTCCAGGCTCCTCTGTGCCTCCTGTCCCTGCTGACTCCAGGCAGCTGGGGATGCTGGTGCTCCTCCAGTCCCACTGGCAATCACGGGGACTACCAAGATGATTAATGGGCTTGTGAGAGACGCCCTGAATCCCAGCAAACAGGGTGATTGCTCCTGTCACTGCTTTAGGACAAAGACTGTGTTTGCAACTCCTTGATTTTCATCTCTGTTCTCCTGTCAGCGCTGGGAGTTACCATGTCCTCAACCCCCTCCTGCCCCGGGCAGGATCCCTCTGTATTCCCCAAGAAAGCAGGGATGCAGAGATGAGCTGTTAATTCTGCAGCTCAGCTGCAGGGCAGAGGATGAGATCAGTGTGTTCCCACCATTCTCCCAATGCCAGCGGTTAATGATCCATGGAACTTTTCCTTTGTGCTAAAAGGCACCAAAATAACATGTTTATTTTGCTCCCTTCTGGTGCCAGGAGAGTGCAAGTGTCCTGCCTTTTCCACTGGTCCTTTTGTGTGGGACTGACCAGAACACGCTGAAAATGTCCCTTTTGTTATAGCAGAGCTCTGCAATGGAAAGAGGAAGAAAATGTGTCTCTAATGATTTACCAGTTTCTTTCTTAAACCAAAAGACCTTCAAATATCCCATTCTAGACTAAGAATGGAAAATGACCATCCGGTTTTCCCTGGATCCCAAAGTTTTGGGTTGTTATTGTTCAGTGCTAAATCACTGCTTTTTTCCTCATCTGCAAAAGTAGGTTTGAATTTCTGTAGCTGTAAGGGGGATGGACATTTCCTTGGTAGTGGGACAGTTCTGCTCCCAAACACAACCAAACCCTCCTGCATCCACCTCTGGGAAATTTGCAGGTAGTTTTGGGGAAATTTTCCTAAAAAGGTAGTGTCAGAAATTTTTTCAAATTTTTATTTATTTTTGGACTGTTTTTTTCCCCTTTTTTTTTTTAATTTTTAATTTTTTTTATTTTTATGTTCCAGGGATCACATTTCAGCCCAAAAACTTGCTTTTTAACTCCCAGATGTTCAGTTCTGATTTTGCAGATCCAAGTTTCTTTATCAGGACTAATATTTCTTAGAATTTCCGTTTTGGTGCAAACGTGCTGATCTGTGTGTAACAGTAACTAATGCACTTTGATACTTTGTCTTAGTTTTAATATATTTTTTTATTATAAATCATTCTCATTTTCTGCTGCTTTTTACGACTGAAGCCAAGGCTTCTGCCACCCTTTGGGTTTGTAAAAGATTTGTTGATTCAAATGCTATTTATTTATTTGTGACAGTGAGTCACCAGTAGGGAAGCAGATGATTTACTCTGCATGAGCAGTGAGTGCTGAAAGCTTCGAAGGGGGCTGGTTTGTAGCAGTTCCTGTCGCTGGAGTTGCATTTTGGGGGTGGAAGGCTGGTTTGGGATGGTTTTCTGCAGCAAACAGCTGTGCTGCAGCTGGGGCTGAGCTGCTGGGTGGGATCCTTCCTTCGCGTGTACCGCGGGACGGGAATTGGCTCCAGCTCTTACTCCTGGGCAGTTCCATTCATCCCATGACAATTGTGGGAATAATTGCCGAGGTGTTGAAAGAACAGCCTTCGAATTGTATTTGTTTACACTGCGATAGCTGGGCTTGACAAACAAAAGGTGCTGTAATGAGACAGTTCGGAAGGTAAATGTTCGAGGTGAAGAACAGCTCGAGGTCAATGTTTGTGGCTGTGTTTGCTGTGGCTGATCCAGCAAGGAGCTGGGGGAGGGATGGAGAGCTCCCTGTGCTTCCCAGGGGACACCATCTCCTCCTCCTCTGCTGAGAGCAGTGAGAGGGTGAAAGAAGCTCCTGTGCCTTGTCAAGGGGCTGCTTTCCAAAGGTGTGTAAAAAACGGAGAGTCCCGGAATGGTGTGGGCTGGAGGGACCTGCACAGGCCATCTTTGTAGTGGGAGGGAGGGGACACAGTGTACTGCTGAGGCCTGATAACAGCAAGCTTGTCTTCCCCCCACTTTTAAGATCTGTTTTGGTGTCAGCTTTGAAGTCAAATGCTGAAAATTGCCCCCTGCACTGTCATTTGAGAACCCATCAGTGCTGCTGTGAAGCACCTGGGAAGATGCAGGAGAAGGAAGGTGAGAACAGTTCCATGGTCAGGAGTGTGACACCAAGGGCAAATTGTCCCCATTTGGAGACTGATTCCTGTGTGAAATGTGTGATGATCACGTTTGAAAAGCTGTGGCTGCCCCACCCCTGGGAGTGTCCAAGGCCAGGCTGGAGCAATCTGGGCTGGTGGAAGGTGTCCCTGCCCATGGCAGGGGGTGGCACTGCGTGATCTTTGAGGTCCCTTCCAACCCAAACCAGTCTGGGATTCAATTCAATTCAATTTAAAGCTGAAACAAAAGTTAGAGACTGTTTACTTGTTCAAATAAGACTTTCTGATTATTTTATTTACATCTCTAGAATAAAAAACCTGACAATGGAACTGAAAACCAAGCAAGAGGAGTTTAAAAATGTGAAAGCTGATTTGCAGTATTTCCAGGAGGAGAAGGAAGCTGCCTACAAACAATCCCAGGTGCTTAGGTGAGAACCCAAACCCAAATGCTGGTGTTGGAAATACTGTGTTTCTTACATATATATTGTTGATAAAGACTCACCATAGGTGTGGCCATGGTCATTTAAACATGATTACTGTGATTTCTCAATAAAAAATGATTGTCCCATTGCCTGTCTACTTTTCTTCATTTATACATAGAAACTCTAAATCAAGATTTAGAAGGGAGGAACTTATAAATATATTCAATACCTAATACAACATATTTCATACACTAATATAGCATATATTATTTAAGAGAAGAGTAGTTGTCAAGTGTCCTCTAAGTCCTACCTTTACTGTATAAATTATTTTTAAAATACACCTCTGGCATTGTTTTCTCTCTTGCAGAAGTACCTTGGAACACCACTGCTCCACTCTGAACAAGGCTGTCTCCCTGTTCCCTTTCATCAGAAGTGAGCTGGATAGCATTAAAGAGGTCATCTCCACGAACCTGGAGAACTGGGCTGCCATGAAAGAGGAAATTTCTCTGCAGATAAAAACCGTGAGCAAAGAAGCCCTGACAGGTAAAGCATCTTCCAAGAATTTGGGGCAGGAGAAAATTTTTGGTAGTTGAGTGTAAAAGAGAAGGTACAAATGAGGTGAAGAACTTACATTTATATTTTCATGGATCATGACAACAATCGTTAGACCAAGCCTAACTCCACTGTCAGGGCAGTTATTACATGTTTTGTGTGCTGCCCACATGCAAATTTTAAACGCTTTCTATGGTACAAATATTATCTATAATCTTTCCCAACTACTCCACACTTAAATCCAATGTGTGGAGCTCTGTGAGCCCACAGATGTCTGCAGGAACACGTTCACATTCCCTTTGTTAGCAGAAGCAGGCAGGGAATGAGCCCAGGAAGAGAGGGATCCTCAGGACACGCCATCCTTCCTGTGCTCAGAGGAGGTGGATCAGGAATCCACACGTGTCATACTGACACTGGCATTTATGCTGATTGTTCTGACAAACGGGGAGTACTAAGGAGGGGCTTTCTGGTCACACTCATCTCCAGCAGGGACCAGCCCCTGATCTGGGGCTCAGGACCCCCAACTCTCCCTTGGGGGCTCAGGACCCCCCAGCTCTGCCAGTGCTGCTCAGTGGGTTCGTGCCTACTCTCCCCAGGCACAGCTGCCCCCTGATTCCTTCCCAGTGGGAACAAAGCCATCATTGAAAGCATCCAAATTCCCTGCCAGTGTCACAGGAAGCACAGGCTGCTGGGCAGCTGGGATGTCACATAAAGCCCCATTTTCTGAGCTGCTCCACACACGCAGGTTTCACTCAAGCTGTGGGTTTGCACTGGAGTTCTCAGGGGCAGAGCGATGTGGGAGAGGCACATCGCCCCCCCTGCCCTTACATCCCCTCTCCCAAGGATGGGAAGCATGAGGGAAAGGATGACATCAGCTCACCTACTTCTTTGGACCGTAGAACCCTGATCAGAGTGACCCCCGAGCTCAAGGAGTTTGGACAAGGCTCTCAGGCACACCGTGGGGTTGTTGGGGTGTCCTGTGCAGGGCCAGGAGTTGGACTTATCCTTGCAGGTCCCTTCCAACTCAGGATATTCTGTAATTCTGTGACACAGCAGCTCATCCACCCATACACACTGAAGAACTGGAAGGGAAGGAATTCACCTATGAATATTATTTCCACAGGCCTTTAAAGTTGTAGCAGTCAGCACAGGGCCTGTTTGAGGGCTCTGGATGTTCCAGGCTCTAATCACACTACTACAGACTCTTTCCAGCAAAACCAGTCTGGACTGAGGCAGAGCACAGACAGTATCCAGGGATCAGTTTGAGTTCCCAGCCTGGGGGCTGGGCACGACCCTTCCCAAACAACCCTCGATTGTGCCCAGCTCTCTGCTCCTGAAGGACACCCTTGTTCCAGCAGGAAGCGAGCTGTGGCCAAGGGAGTTATTCCCAGCCCATGGGCTGCTCTGTGCCCCTTCAGTCCCAAAGACCCCTGAGATAAAACCAGCTGGATTTGGGGATGGTTTGGTCTTACTCAGACACGGGAGGAGGGAGTAGTTGCTGCGTGTTGGGGGTAGGTTTGCTCGTGAATTCGAGGTGACCTGAGGAGTAAAGCAGTAGGTTGGCCAAGGGAAGGGGTGCAGCCTGTCCACACATTTGGGAGGCAGCACTGCAGGACCCTTCAGCAGCTCCCAAAAGGATGTTATACCATCACCCTACAGTATCCTGGGTGTAAAACAGTGAGAGAAACTGGCAGTAGGAGGCACAAGGCAAGTGAAAATGTCTCCAAGTCTTTGTGTTGCAGTCACAGCCATACGCTCAGAATAAGTACATTATTGGTGTTTCAAATGTTGGTAAGTATTCATGTCACTTCTAGAAGAGCTGTAACATAATTGTTTAAGAAATAATGATGTTCCCAGGGCTGGAGCCCCTCTGGAGCCAGGCTGGGGGTGGGACAGGTTGGGCTTTGAGGTCCCTGCCAACCCAAACCATGCCATGATTCCATGAATACTGAATTCCTGCCATCATAAAACAGGTGTCCTAGTTTTAGTGGAGAAGCTAAATTTGACCACAGCTTTTACAATATTTTCTTTTTTTCCTCCTCAGAAATACCCAAATTGAACCAAAGATTGGCAAAGTCCCAGAGGGAGAACGAATGTCTGCAGGAGAAGGTCAAACACCTGACAGGGGTGGCCGACACGGTCGAGCTGAAAACCCAACAGCTCCAAACTTCCCTTCAGCAAGGGAACGAGCTCCAGAGCAGGTGCCGGGAACTGCAGAAGGAGACGCTGGGTAAGGGAATTTTGATGTTTCTGGCAGAATTCCAAGGGGAAAAAATGCAAAAACAAAAAAAAAAAGTCTTGAAAAGCACTGAAGTTGTGGCTGTTACTGTGAAAAGACTGAACAGGACTGAGCAGGACTTTTGGCTCTCAGAACTGAACACCAGGTGAGGCCAGGCCAGGCTCCTTTAGAGTCATTAAACAGGAGACTCTCTAATGATTTGCCCTTGATTGTGTGTCCTCTTGAAAACTGCAAGGACAGTGACAGCACTTGAAATTATAATAATATAAATTCTACTATCTTGGGAGCTCTGTAGAGACAGTAACTCGTTAGAAAAGATGACTTATATTGGTATCTCCTGAGTCATTTTCTCTTGCATTCACAGCAGGGATATTTTAAGACCTCGGAAACACATCTAGAGGTTGTGCTGTTCTGGGCACAGCTTTGAGTCATCCCACTGGCACAGCAGTCAGAGCCTGCCTTGTGCTGGGGGAGTGAGGTCAGGTTTAAGGCGGGGGGCTCAGTGGTGGGCTCAGGGGAGGAGCTTCACTGCTCCTTCAGTGCCTTCAGCTCTCAGGTGTGACACTGCAGGGCCCGGCCGGGCAGCCAGGGAGGTGCAGCTTCCTGCAGAGAGGACAGCAGGGCACTGAGTGTTGGGCCAGCAGGTGCAGAGGGCAGTCAGAAGGGCCTGTCCCTGCTGGCCCAGCCCCAGGTGACTCAGGGTCACAGGGGGGCTGTGGGGTTGGTTCCTCGGCAGAGCAGCAGCTCCGGGTCCTTCCCGGGACTTCAGTTCCAGTTTCTGTTCTCCTGCTGCCAGAGGATCCCGGCAGGGGAGGGCACAGGCTGTGCTTTTGGTGGTGTGTCATCACCAGAGCTCGGCCAGCTCTGACCGAAAGAGAAGTTGATGGAAGTCCCCTCTGTACCTGCTTCACTCTGGCCCCGTAAATCCTGGATTTATACCCCTGTCGGCACCACTGGTGGAGTTTGTTCTACAGTTTAGTCTCTGCATTTCCCTGGGAGTGTCCAAGGCCAGCTTGGACGGGGCTTGGAGCAACCTGGTCCAGTGGAAGGTGTCCCTGCCCATGGCAGGGGGTGGAACGAGATGAGCTTTTAGGTCCCTTCTGAAATTGCTCCTTTCATCAGCCTCCTCCTCCGAGTCAGCCTGGGGAAGGTGTTTGGGATCCAGACATTTGGGATCCATCTCTCACCGGTTCTGCTGCTCTGGGAATTCGGTGTTAATATGAATGACTGGAGAGTTCTGGTTTTGATGAGAAAAAGACTTGGATTTATTGAACTAAATCCCTATTTTTCACTTTCATGTGACATAACTGGAAGGGAAAGCTCTTGAAATCAACCTAAAATGTTAGAATGTTCTGAAAAAGCTTTATCCATGCTCTCTTATTTATTAATTTTCACTGCTGGCATTGATGAGAGACCTAAGCAAGACCTACCATCTCTAGGGTTGTCTTTTTTTTAAATCCCTGTCCACTTCAAAGGAATATTTTGGAAGCTGCTTGTTTATGTTTATAAAGAGAACTGAAAATTTACAGTGGTACTTGAAATAATGGACATTTTATGGAGAAAACACAGCTAAAACACCATAGATGGAATTCATACAGAGTATTAGGGCTCTGCAGGATCTTAAATGAACAGTAAAAAGCTCAGCTAAACTGGCTGATGTTTTATATGAGGCATTTTTAAATGTATTAATAAAAATGGAGCAGTTACTTGATAATAAATCAGTTATTAAGGAGCAGTAAGAGGTTTGATATGGGTATCCAGAGGGATATTTCAAGGCAGGAGAACTGCTGGCTCAGGCATTTTGATTCTACCCTTCCTGAGTGGGTCAGTAATACACAAATCCATGAGGATTTGGAGGGGTCTGGCCTAGGGAACACGTTGCTGGATTTGGGTAATAAACCCAGTTAATGCACTGCTGATAAAAATGTTCTCTTTGAAATACAAAACGTGATTTTCTTCATAAACAAGCATTAAATATGAGTTTGCCATTGTAATAAAATCAGTTAGTGGGAACAAACAACAGTCTTGGTGGAAATCAGCTCCAGGGGGTGGATTTACACTGTCCAAAGGTGTAGGAACTCAGTCGGACTCAGACTGTCCATGGGTTTGGGGAGCTTGGTTTGGTGGTTTATTTTGCTTTTTTCTCCTCCCCCAAACTACTCTACCATCCCTCTTTGGTACTGAAATAGTTCAGTGCTCCAGGCAAAAAAACCCAAACCATGAGGGTTTGTGATTTCCATTTTTTAAGGATTTTCCTTTCAGCAGCCAGTATTTTGAAGGTTCTTCTCTTGCTCATGTATCAGAACTGTACATTACTGACTATTTCCTGTGATAACACGCATTTGCAAGAGCAGAAACTAAGCAGTAGTTTCAGCTGTTGTTTCTTTGTGCTCGTGCTTGTTGTGACTTCCTGAAAATTCCCTCTGGGGGGGATTTGTGGGTTCAGTTTGATTGTTGGTGTCAGAGCCCTTTTCAGCCTCGCAGAGCATCACCCAGTGAGTGAGAGAGGGCAGGTCTTGGCAAATGCTCAACCCAGGGTGAGATCTGGTGGGTAATTGTCTAATCAGAGACTCACAAAACTGAAAATCGATAGTTGGGATGGTGCCTGTGTATCTTTAGGGCTGGGAGCGGCAGAGCTCCAACAACACGTGCTCCTCAAAGAGAGGAGCTGATCCTGTGCTTTCGTTTCATTACCAGCCAAATCCTTTCCTCCACTTAATCACAGATGAAGAATCATTTTCCCTCCCAAAGTCCTGGTGGTTTTTCTCTAGCCCATTTATAGTTTCAGGCTTTACCCCTTTATGGGCTGAAATTGCTGGTGATGCACATGAAATGTGAATTTTCAGTCTTTTGATGCTCCTGCTCCGTGGGCTACTTCAGTTCCTAAATATAAACTAAGTGGTCTGCTGACATAATGAGAGATGATGGAACCTTGCAGGCAGCTGGAGGAGGGACTGGAACTTGGGAGTGGGGAATGTTAGCACTGCTCTTGGAAAGAAGGAGCAGTGTTTTCATCCCGGTGAAGTGCCTTTAATGCCATTTTAAAGACCGCTTTGAAGAGCTTTGAAAATCCAAAGAGGGAATAGTTTCCTGCAGTTTTAGGTAGGCTGCAGTTCAAACAGCCACTTTTCATGCTACAAGTGCTGTTGAAATATATTTTTTTATTAATTCCAGCTGCAGTAGGAAGAGTTGGAAGGGGGAGAGCTGGGGAATGCAGGGCTGGTGCTGGAGCAGAGTGTGACGAGGCAATGGCTCATTAGTGCTTTTCAACAGCCTCACAGTGGAAGAGGAAGCAGATGAATAGGATGGAAAACAGCACCCAAGTTCCCTTCAAGGAGGGGTTGGGATGGGGCTCTGTTTGAGTTTGACTTACAGAAGGGCCTCACTTTGCTTCTGGAGGAGAAGCAGGAATCCACCTTCTCCTGTGGCCACAGGCTGGACACCTGGCAGTGTTCAGCCTGGAGAGAGAAAGCTCCAGGGAGATTTTAAAGCCCCTTCCAGTGCCTAAAGGAGCTCCAAGAAAGCTGGAGAGGGACTGACTGCAGGGCTAGGAGACCCTCCAGCCTTGGATCTGAACAAAACCACAGGTCTGGCTTTGGCAGAGACTCTGCTCTGGGCTGAAGGGTGAGCTTTGCCACCCCAGAGGTCCCTCCCAGCCACCCTCTCCATGAAGCTGTGCCTGAACTGTGCTGAGAATTTCCTAAAGCTTGATAAAATAACAAATGCTGTAGCCTGGGGTTCCTCTGGCAGTGCTGCTTTGCTGGCAGTGGCGGGGTTGGCGGTGAGCAGGACGAGGGCACACGTGGAGCCCACGCTGTGCTTCCCAGGGGAGCGTGGCCAGGGCTGCCCCGGCGGCACAGTGACTGTGGGGTGAGTCACAGCTTGTCCTGTGTACACCAAACTAGCTGCCTGATTTTCCCCAAACCAGGCTGAAATGAAGGGAAAATGAAACCAATCCCTCCCTGAGCCGTTCTGGGTGTGATGCAGAGATGTGGGCAAACAGCAGGGCCTCTGGTGTGCAGTGCCAGCCAGGCAGCGAGGAGCACGCTGGCTTTCTCACCCTGGGGACACGTGGGCCCTGTAGACATGCATTTATTTTGGGTAGGCACAGTCATTTTAGACCAGAGACTCAGTGACAAGGAACAGGTTCACCCCTGACTGCCACAGACCTGCTGTGCTGCATTCTGTCCCTGGGCTGCTGCACCAGGAGGGTCTCAGGTGCTGGTGGGGGTCTGCATGTCCTCAGAGCCAAATCTGGGCTCCCCAGCACAGGAGGGACACGGAACTGTTGGAGCAAGTCCAGAGCAGAGGTCACCAAGTTGATTAGAGAGATGGAGCAGCTGGGAGGAAAGGCTGGGAGAACTGGGATTGTCCAGCCTGGAGAAGTTTTGGGGTGACCTGACTGTGGCCTTGTAGTGCCTGAAGGGGCTACAGGAAATGTGGAGAGAGACTGTTTACAGGGGATGGAGGGAAAGGTCAAGTGGGAATGGCTTCCCACTGCCAGAGGGCAGAGTCAGGTGGGATATTGGGAAGGAATTCCTGGCTGGGAGGATGGGCACGCCCTGGCACAGGTTGCCCAGAGAAGCTGTGGCTGCCCCAGCCCTGGAAGTGTCCAAGACCAGGCTGGTGCAACTGGGCTAGTGGAAGGTGTCCCTGCCCATGGCAGGGGGTGGGACAGGGTTGGCTTTAAGGCCCCTTCCAACCCAAAGCGTCCTGGGATCCTGTGAGGATTCTCTGATCTGTCTGAGCTGTGCACATGGACCTCCCTAGAAAGTCTCCAGTAGACAAATAGTCACCCTTTCCTTACATGTGTATAAACCACTGAGCTTTCAGTTAGATGAGACCAAAATTGGCAGAAATTGTCTTGGGGTTTTTTGTAGGTTTTGCAGGAAAAGTAGATAATTACACAGCTCTATCATGCATGCTTCTGATCTGATCTCCCTGGGAATCTGTTAGGAATTAGCTGGGCAGTTGATGGCTTCCAGAGTGGCTGCTTGCTGCTTATTTGTTTTATTTTTTGCTGAAAACTTTACCAGTTGTTGCTATTTCCCAGCAGGATCTGGAGCCTGTGCCCTTGGATGCAAACTGGGTGGCTGAACTCCTGAAAGCCAGTTCTGGGCAGGCTCCGTGCTGGGCGTTTTGAGGCTGCACTGATGGGAATTCACCCAAGGAAGAGGAAACAGTCACCAGCTTTGGTTCTGTTTCTTTGGTTCTTCATGTCTGTGCACGTTCTGTGCTGTGTCCCCTCGGTCTCTGTCACTGCAGAGTCCCACAGAAAGGTTACTGGAAGGTTAATGACTGTGATGAGATCCCTTCTGAGTCTCAAAAAGAGCTAAAATTAACCACCAGTGATACTGAGATGGTTTTGGACTGAAGGGTTTTCAGATATGGTTCTTCTTCAAGCTTTAAAGCGAATATCAGTATTGCAGAGCATCAGTGCTTTCTCTTGGGTTTGCACATTTTGCAATGTGCTTTATTGTCATTACCAGAGAACATTTTTACATAGTCATTTGAATATATTTTTCTCTATTCAGCAAGTTTTCAGCATAAGTTTTCATTTGTATCACCATTCTGCTTATTGGTTTCCTCCTTTCACCATGTTTTTCATTGAAATCTCTATTATTTGGTCTCTGTGGATGTGGGTCTGATCCCTCAGACTTTCTGTTCGCCAGCTCCCGGTGACTTTGGTGGGAATTCTCCCAAGAGAAGACTTGCAGAAACCATCTGTGTAATTAAATCCATCTACTCCCTCATGAAGAACTCCTGTCCCTGCTCAGTGAATATGAAAACTTCTGAAAACAGATTGAGTGAGAGAAGAAACAGCACAGAAAGAGACCACCCAAAGTACTGGAACCAAAATAAGCATCATCCCTCTCCTTTTCCTTTATGCCAGGACTTGTGTCCATCCTCCCACGTGGAGGAAGAGGAAAAAAATGCCCCAGTTATTAATGATTGCCAGAGACCTTCTACAATACCAGCTTTAAAAATTGTCAGGTGTTTGGGCAAACCTTGTCCTCAGCAGCCTGTGGGGAGGGCAGGGGCTGTGCTCTCTGTGCTGTCCAGCTGGGCTGAATCTGTCCTGCCAGCGTCACGTTCCCGCTCCCGGGGTGAGGTTGTTCCCAGTGCTCTCCTCCCATCTGCCTGGCAGCTGAAGCCAAAGTCTCTCCTTCCTCTGTGGAATCCCGAGCTGGCTCCACGAGGAGGATGGATGGCAGGAAATGAGAGCTGGATTAGCTGGCCTTGGAGGAGGGTGCAGGGCAATCCCAGGGGAGGAACCAGGGGGGTGCAGGTGGTCTGGTGTGTCCTGCGTGTGCGTGGCCACCACGTCCCGCTCGGAGAGAGGGGGAGATGCCACCAACCGTCCCAGCTCGGGCAGGGGCGGAGGGGCTGCAGGGCTTTGCTTACAAGGGGGGTTTCTCAGGGAAGCCTTAAAAACAGCTGAGAGGAAGTTTTGGCCAGAACAGGGTCACACAAAGCCGGGGTTTGACAGTCACTGGGGGTTTTTCTCGGCAGGTTCAACACAGGATGGATGTTCTGTGGTTCCTTCCCAGGGAGCTGAGGGTAAACGTGGTTGGCTTTCCAGGCACAGAACTGGAACGGGGAGGGGTAGTGAGGGATTGTAAACTGCTGGCTGCCAGGGCCTTTGAGGAGCAGTTGAGCTGCTCTCACCACTTGCTGTGGTCACACAGGACCATCACTGAGCACAGCTGACCTCAGCCCACCTTCCACTGATTTCATGGAACCAGAGCACCCCAGGATTTGGTATCACAGGTGTGTTACGCAAAAATATGGTTCATTTGTCTTGGCGTCGGTGGCAGGTGGGGTAGAAGGGGCTGCTATAAATAACTTCCATGGTTTTTTACAAGAGCTCAGTCAAGGCCAAGGAAATTTGAACTTTCTCTTCCAAAATCTCTTTCTGAATGCTGATAGTTTGGGGGTGGATCTGACAGCTCCTGTGTGCTTTAGCCTATATAATTCTGTCCCTAATTTTTTTTTGTTGTAGTTTAATGACCAGCTTTTCTTTCCCCTTTATTGACAAGAGGGAAATCTTCCATGCAGGAGGACTGACCAAGAGAAGGTGTGTTGTGGGGCAGGAAATCCCACTCTGGGATTATCCATCATCATGATAGTTACTGGAAATGACTGAAATAGATATGTGGGAAAAGGAACAAGAACTCAGTGAACTGTGATTGATTAGTAACAGGAATGGCAGATTTGGCTTCTGGGAAGACACATCAGAGAGCTTTGAGGGCAAAGAGGTTGGACAGTCTTTGGAGCTGTTCCCTTCAGAGACAAGGTCACCTCACTTAGTGTGCCCTTTCATTTTGAGGAAAATCTTGCTTTATCCTTCACCTTGATATTTGTTGCAGTGATTTGTTGTATTTTTTTTGCCCCATGTAGTTTATGGTGCTGCCTTTTTGGTAGAAACTTTGATTTCAAGTCATTCTTAGGTTTTCTTGAAAGGCAGCTCTCCTTGGTGATAAGCATATTCAGACATGCCCAGGTTGCTGTGGCTGCCCCATCCCTGGAAGTGTCCAAGGCCAGGCTGGAGCAACCTGGGATAGTGGGAGGTGGAACTGGATGAGATTTAAGGCCCCTTCCAACCCAAACCACTCCATGATTCTGTATGTTCATAAGGATGAGAAGCTGATTAAGGCACATATTGTTGCTTCGGTTTATAGGGCTTCAAATCTTCAAATTATGACTATTCTTAGGATTTAAAAAAATAGAGAAGATGATATTAAGAAACAGAAACCCCGATGAGATAATTAAACTAATTGTAGGCATGAAAAGAACTGGGATGTATCCTGAGAAAAAAGGCAGTGGCTGAAGCTGATGGGTGATGTGTTCTGAGAGAGAATGTTCAGTAAGAGAGGAAAAGACAAGTGCATAAAGCCGTTAAAGGAGTGTCATGGGTTTAGGTGAAGTAGCATTACAGGTGATTTCTGGGTCTGCCTTCCTGCTTGTGTTTGCTCTCAGCTTTATGTACAAGCTACGTGATTTAAAGCCTTTCATGTTAAAATGCAATTGGATTTGATGTTTTCTGGTGGGATAAAAAACCCCAAACAAACAAAAAAGCAGCTTCTTGCTGTGAAGCCAGTCTGCTCTCGTGCAAATAGAAACTGGGAGGGTGTTCTGCACTGCACAGAATGCAAAATCAATTCAAATTTTACAACTGCCAGGCCTGTGCTGCACCCAGGGCTCCGTGTGCACTGCTTGAGGGGGAGTGGGGACCCACAGGGCTGAGATGGAATAAACCACAATGTGCCCAGAGGTGCATTATTTCAGAATAACTGGAGACACAAAGCCCATGTTTTTGCTTTCAGATTTAACAAACCAAGTGGAGACCACTGGGCTGCAGCTGCAGAAGGTGACGGCCGAGCTGGACCACTACAAGAAGCTGTTAATGTGAGGTTCCCTCCCTGCATCCTTCCCCACTGCACACAAAGATGCACCAAACCACTGCTTTGCAGCACGTGCTGCTTGTCACCATGATTCGAGGAGGTTTTGACCAACAGAGGAAATATTTCATCCTCGTATTATTATTTCTAAGCAGCAGTGTTTTTACAAGGAAATGTAGTAACAGGACAAGGGGAATGGTTTCCCACTGCCAGGGGGTTAGATGGGATATTGGGAGGGAGTTGTTGGCTCTGAGGATGGGCAGGCCCTGGCACAGGGTGCCCAGAGAAGCTGTGGCTGCCCCTGGATCCCTGGGAGTGTCCAAGGCCAGGCTGGAGCAGCCTGGGCTGGTGGAAGATGTCCCTGCCCATGGCAGGGGGTGGGATGAGATGGGTTTTAATGTCCCTGCCAACCCGAACCAGTCTGGGATTCTGGGATTTTACGCTGTGGGCTTGGGCTAGAAGGTTTTTATTGCCATAAAACTGATCACAAAGTTCAGTATTTAAGCAGTGGCTACATTTGTTTCTGTATCTGCCCCCCGAGTGTGAGTGTGCAGTGACTGCCCCACACACCAGGGTCCTGCCCCTGGAATTGCACTGGGTCGTGCCTGTGTTTTAATGAAGAATGAGCAAAACCTAAATTAATAGAGCAAAAAAAGACTGCCACCACAAATAGACTGTCATCAGCAATAGACTGTCACCTACAATAGAATGTCATCCACAGTAGGCTGTCACCAGCTCCCTGTCAGAGCCAACTGCAGCAGGTGCCTGGAAAGGGAAGCTCACAGAGCTCCATCTTCAGCCCAGTCCCAGCTCAGATCTTGAGCTCAAGAGAAAGGAGCTGGTTCTGGCAATGTCAGGACCAGCTATCATCCCTCTTTTCCCATGTTTTCCTGAAATTTAAACAGGGTTCAGGCTGTTCTGCTCTGGACTTTCTGGTTTCTGTTCCTCTATTCAGGGGTCTGACCACAAGCAAGTGGCAAATATTTGGAATGCTTAGCAACAACGTATTTTAGTGATAATGTAAGGGTTGAGTGTGGAAAAAAGATGTCATGGACGTGGTTAAATAAACAGGGAGGGCTTTCCAAATGTAATATTAAAATTTCAATGCAATATGGGCACCATTTCATAAAATAACATATTCTATATCTGTTTAAATGTAAATATGAAGCCTAACCATGGTTATTAATTGGTGAAATGATGACATAATGACACAACACCTGCAAAGTTTCCAGCCCTCTTACCTACAAAATTGCTATTTTTCAATTTTATTAATTTTTTACTTAAAACTTCCATCATTGTTTGCAACATCTGTGATCCTGCTCAGGCTGAGATGACATTGCAAGTGGAACTTCCAGTTATGACAAATCTCACCTAGAGCTGAAAGAACTTGCTGCTTGTTTGTGGCCTTTCGAGTGAAATAGCAAACGTGAGTTGGATAACACACCCAGCAGTGATGTCCAGGTTGTGCAGGAGCAAAGGCTCATTTCTTTGCATAACACACCTCTTGGAATGTTTTTTAGGGTGAAATCAACAGAACTTGAAGTCTGTCAGAATGAACTGAAAAAGATGAAATATGAAAATGGGATTTCTGAGTCAAGGTAAATGCTGAAATGATATTTCCTAATATCTATTTCTGAGCAGGAGAGCAAAATTTGTATGATTTTAAAGCAATTTTATACAATATTTTTTTTCTATTTTCCTGTGAAGTCATTAGATTTAACTTCATAGCAAATACATCGGGGTTTTTTGCCTAATATTTAATTTTCCATTTCTGTCTGTAACCAGGAATACAGTCAGTCCAATGGTGACACTTTCTTCTTTCACCTGCAGGCTTACCAAAGAGCTCAAGGAAAAGGAGGAATCCCTTCTAATTTGCCAGCAGGTCTGCAAACATTTACAGGAGGAAGTGGCTGAGAAGGAGAGGAAAGAAGAGGACCTGAAGAGAAGAACTGGGCGATCAGAAAGTGAACTGGAGACCCTGAAAACTCTGCTGAGCCAGACGGAGGAGGAGGTGGTGATGCTCAAACAGGAGAGGTAAGGGCAGCTGGGCCTGAAAATTCCTGACAGTTTGGAATTCATCCGAGTGGGTTTTTTAATTACTGAGAGATAAACAAAACTTGAATGGGAAAAAAAGAAAAGAAAAAACATTATTAAAAAAAATAGGAGAGAAAAAGCCCCTGCTTGGCTCTCCAGGGCCTCAGCTCGAGCTTAATGAAACCCCAGAACAGCCCTGTGGGGCAGCTCTTCCAGCTGCACCAGAGGCACAGGCAATGTCCTTTCCATTTCTCTTTAAATACAAAACCATCTTGGTCCTCCTGGTGTTTTTAAATGGTCACAACAAGCCCGTGGTTGTGAGGAATAAAACTGGGTTTGTAGATTATGGTCAAGGCAATTGAAAAATACGGATTTAGGCTGGTAAGTCTAAAGCAAAGGCACTCAAAGGAGATCCCATTCCAGGGAAAACAACCCTCAGAAGCTCAGTGCTTTATTTTCCACATCTGACGAGTAATTCCAGGGAAAAAAGCAGCTTTGTTCAGAGCTGAGAACCTTCAAAGTCAGACTGAACTGGTGGGAAGTTGCCCTTACACTTCACCAAGTACCGGATCATATCCAGGAGCCTGGAGTATTGGAATAGTTATGGCATTTTAGGGTGTACAAGTTGCTAATAACATAAATTACAAGAATTTAAGCTCTCCAGGAGCTTTGCTTTACAAGGCATCACATAACAACAGAAAGCACTCAGGGGTTTTAATTCCAAACACGCCACATTTTTTTAATTAATGATAGCAGTGTTCTGAGTTCATTAAATACTATTTCTGGTTTGAATAGAGTAAGCTTTTCTGTGTTCTTCAAGATTTGTCTTGAGAAATCGTGAAGAAATAGTAAGATATGGTTTGAGGGGGAAGGAAGATCAGCTGCAGTGTTTTCTTTGAGACACGAAGCAAGTGGTGGCCCCCTGGAGATGCTGAGGAGGGATTGCTGCTGTGTCCCCGGCACCATTCCTGGGGGCTGTGGCACTGAGTGCTGGGCAAAAGGGAGAGGAATTCCACCCCTGTGGGCAGAGCTCATCCTCACATCCCAGTCCTTGTGGTTTCCAGGGAGCTGATGGTGGTTTCCCACCAGACCAGGACGGAGCAGCTGCAGGAAGCGCTGAGGCAGAAGATGAGGAGTGAGGAGACCTGGAGGGAGAAGGTAACCCTGGATGGGCCCCTGGCACCCTCTGCCTCCTTTATTTGGGGCTTTTCAGTTGTCACAGTGAGTGAGCACAATGAGGCAGGGACTGATCTCCCCAAGTGCCAGGTGTCCTGGAATCCTGGAATGGTCTGGGTTGGAAGGGACTCAGCCAAAAATCAATTTATTTTTGTCAGGAACACACGAGTCTTTGTTGCCCATAAACTCTGGGTTTGCTGGTTCAGACACATAAATTTACAGGGAATTTATTTGGGGGAACCTCCTATTTCCAAAACCACATTTAATGTATTTTGGAGTTCATAGAATTGTAAAATCATGGACTGGTTTGGGTTGGAAGGGACCTCAAAGCCCATCCAGTGCCACCCCTGCCATGGGCAGGGTCACCTTCCACCAGCCCAGGTTGCTCCAGCCTCATCCAACCCGGCCTGGGACACTCCCAGGGATGGGGCAGCCACAGCTTGTCAATAATATCCTTCATACAGGGAGTTTTCCTGCCAGTCTCCTCCAGTGGGATTTGGGGAGCTCTTTACCATAAACAGCTGCCACTGTGTCAGCTGTGTTCTCATCTGCAGCTTCTCCCACCAGCACCAAAAAACCCCAAACTGAACACGGGAAATTAAAAAAATACATATATTTATATGGGAAGGAAGATTTAAAAGCAGTGTTGAACAACAATTCTGACTTGGCTGATTTAATCCTTTCATAATTGGTGACTAAAATGACTGTATATTTTTCTTCAGTAGGTGTCATTTGGGAAGGAGATCACACTGGCTCCATAATCACAGTGTTGTTCAGCCTGACATGGGAACCAGATAAAGAGTGGTGGGAGGGAGAGGGAGCAATTACAGCTTTGGGATCATTAAAATGCAGCACAGGGAAGGGCTCCAAAAACGTGCTCAGCAACCAGAAAATCAACAGCATGATAAGGGGACAGTGTTTGGTTTGGATCACTGTGCCATGGGGAGCAGCAAGTGGGCAAGATTTCTGTTTAAAATACAGAGAAACCAGGAATTGTTTTCATTTATTGTTATTATCATTAGTATAGTAATAATATTAATATATCATATCACTAAAATGGTAACAATAACAAGGAGGAGGAGGAGAAGAAAAGGAAGAATAAGAGTCTACTTTGAGGATTTTAAAAATATACCAATTTTAAGCTAAACCTTAGTGGGGGGTTTGCACCTATTCCACCCCATAATTGCCTGCATTTTGATTTTAAAAAATAATGAAAATATTTCCAGTTTATCTTTTCCCCCCAGAGAAGAGAGTTTAGGGAGATTTATTATACTTTTACTCATAATGAGTGTGTGAAATTAAGATAATTGTAATTAAGCTCATTCTGGGCTTTTCTGCTTTTAATAATTTGAATTGGGTTGGGGTTGTGCTCTAAATGTGCCTCTCAGCCTGGTGCAATTAAATCCATTAGAGCCCAGGCTGCACAAATAGCACATTAACATCCTGGGTTAGGAAAAGTATTTTCCTACATACAGCCTTCAGTATTTCCTCCAGAATCCAGGCTCTTCTGTTCGGGAAATCCTGGCTGAACGTTCAGGGTTGAATTTCTGATGTTCATTGCTTGAGATGCTTTCAGGGCTGGGATGTTTTACCCACAATTTGCAACTCGTTCACTTCGGGTTCTCCTTTCTTTGAGCCTCGACCGGGCAGTGACCCACTGGCACAGCACAGGTGTCTGAGAGGTTCTGGGGAGCTCCCTCCCATGCTCCTTTCCCTGGATCTCTGCTATTTCCAAGGCTGAAGTCCCTCCCTCCCCAGCCCATCCCACGATTCGGTGGCTGTGCCGTTCTGCTGCCTCTGGAAGTGATGCCGACAGAGTTTCACCTCCGGAGCAACCCCTGCCCGCAGGATCATCTGGTTCAGGGCCCAGCCAAGGGGGTTGGCACTCAGTGTGTTCACAGTGATTTAGTGGGAGTCCAGCTGCCTCAATTTAGGGCTGTAGAGCCACTGGAGACTGCTGGGCTGGGAGCTGGGAGCTCTGGGAGCTCTGGGAGCTGTGCAGCAGGAGCCATGCAGCAGGAGCGTTCCCTGGCCGGGCTCCAGTGGGTCAGGAGTGTTTGTTCAGTGCCTGGAATCCCAGGCTGCCAAATTCCCCCTCCCTTCCCTTAAGGCCCCCCGTGCAAAGGGAGTGTATTTGGGGTTGGGCTGCTCGGTGTGACTGAGACCTTCTCGTTCCCAGCTGGAAATGGATCTGGCCAAGGGAGAGGCTCGGCAGAAAGAGGCGATTCTGAAAGTCAAGGAGGAGGCCAGGGTGGAACTGGACCTGGAGAGGCAGAAACAGCAGGAACTGATCACCAAGTACCAGCGAGACCACGAGGAGCTGCAGAAGAAGGTGGGGAATGCTCAGGGGAAAACTCCCGTGGCAGCAGATCAGATAAAACTGTTGAAAGCCGGAAGGGGAAGGAATAAAACCTCCTTTATGTGTCATCCTCTATGTCCAGATGATATAGTATTTTTCCCCAGTCTTAATATATGACCTGTGTTTAATTTTTTTTAATGGAACAGGCTGAAAAATAACCATTGCAGTTCAAGTGAAATGGTGTGGAAGTTCTTTATTGTCTCATATTTTCTCTGTCCAGAGTCCATTTGTGACCCTGGATTTCAGTTTTCAATCTGTCATCATTTTGCAAAACCTTGGGCCTGTTTCAGGCTATGATGAGTTCCCACAAACCCATCCACATGGTTTTTCCCTTCCCACAGGGCCAGCACCCACCTTCTGGGCTCTGCTGGAGGTGGCACCATGTGGGGTTGGCCATTCCCAGCTCCCCAGAGCTCCAGATCCTTGAGTTTTATGTAGAAACTGAAACACTGTACCTATAACCTTTGCAAAGGACTTGGCACAATTCTGGAGAAATCTGGAGAAAAAGGAAAGGAATTTGGTGAAATTACACTGTATTTTAAGTTATGACTTTTGCACAGTTTTAAAGATGAAAAGAACTCTTTGCCTTTGTTCACTTGACAAATACTTGATTGTGATTTTAAGACTGAGGAAACACTGACTTGAAATTTTCCCATTTTTACCTCAATTTCTCTGTTGGATCTTGAACATACTAATTAATCTCTCTGTTCTGAGTGTAGATTAATTACAGCTCTCTGGTACCCTCTGAGGGCATTCTGTAAACCCAAAGCATTTTGTTCTCTCTGAGGACACGTGTTTGAACCTGTTGGGTTTTAATTCCAGTCAACATTTGTCTGATACTAATTCTCTCTGTATAAAAATACTGACTGTAGACTAATGCAGTTTTTGTCTGATCTCATGCAGATACCAGGTTTAATATCCAGTGCCACCAAAAGCTTACGGATGGAGACAGAAATCCTTGAGAAGAAGCTCCAAGATGCCCAGAAGAAACTTGCAGAGAAGGATGGAGACAAGGAGAAGGAAATCCAGAGCCTTAAAAGACTGATCAGTGAACTCGAATTTCAGCTGACGATGGAAAAGAACAACAATGAATCATTCCTGGATAAACTGAGGAAAGAAATGAAACACAAGTCAGATGAACTGGAAAAATTAACCCAGGAGAGGACACAGCTGATTCACAGCTTGAGTCAAGTCCAGGAGGAGGTAGGAACATGACCCAGGAAGTGCCTGGCTATTTTTACTTGGAGACATGTGATTTCTAATATCATTCAGTGTCTGTATTTCAGACCAGAAACCCCACTGAAATGCAAATATTCCTAGAACAAGACCATGATAATTTCATAAATACAGTAGATTATGAAATACAGGAAGTTTTAATTCAGCAAACACTTACACAGGGGGGGTTATTGTGTTTTATTGAACAATATTTATATTTTTCAAGTCCTGCAAGACATTTCTTTTTCAGCCTGTAGCCTCAGTTATGCTACACAAACATGAGTGAACAACAAAGAACTCCCCATGTTTTTGGAGTGCAAATCATGGACAGTTCTCCCTTCCCACTCTTTGAACTGTGTCCCACCTCCCCCCAGCCCAGCCACGTTCCCTGACACAGGAATGCATGGAAATGACCCCAATGCAAAGGGAAGTTGGAGTGATGGATATTCTGACCACAGGCATTTGCTGAATGCTTGGAATAGAATGGGAAGGGAGGAGAGAGCTGTGCTGCTCCATGAGAAATGTGCAGTCAGGGACTGCAGATAAGATTAGGCTGGAATGTCCAAAGCAATTCAGTGACAGAAAAAAATTGGGAAACAGTGAAAATTAAACTCCTCAAAATGAATTAGAGCCGGGGTTGGTATTTACTTCTTCCTTGGCAAAGGTTGAGGAACAGTGTGGGTGAACTGGAGGGATGTTGGCGGTGGGTCTGTCAGTCCTGCCCTGACCTGGGATGGGGACATGGATCAGGGTGGCCTTGGCCCAGTGGCTGGACTCGATGGCCTTTCCAGCCTGGAGGATTCCATGATTCCACACAGATTCCCTGAGGAGGGTCGTGTAGGAAGGGTCCGAAGGAAGTGGTGCAGTGACACTGAACCTCCATCCACTGCTGTTGGTGGATGCAGGAGCAGCATTCCCAGCTCCCAGCGGGCAGGAGGGCAGGGATGGCTCCTGAGCCCTTCCCCCAGGTTTCCACTGACTCCCGAGGGAGCGGGAGGGTGGGAGCGCCCGGGAGGGGAGCGGAGCGCGGAGGGAGCGCCCGCCCGTGTGTTTGTGTTGCAGAATTCCCTGCTCCAGGAGACGGTGCGCAGGGAGTGCGAGGAGCGCTGCGGGCTCACGGCCGCGCTCAGCAGGGCCCGCGAGCAGGTGCTGGAGCTGCGGAGGCTCAGCGGGACCTTCCCGGGGCCGCCCTGGCCGCGCTCCCGGGGCAGCCCCGGCAGGGACCTGCGGCTCTCCGGGCCCCTGGGCATGGCCAGAGCCGCCAAGGGCCCCGCTCCCGGCCGGCACAGCCCCGCGTCGGCAGCGGCGGGGCCCAGCCCGCCCCACGCCCCCCGCGGAAGGGCGGCCTCGCTCCCCGAGCCCAGGACCAGGAGCATTCCCGGGATAACGCGCCGGCCCAGCCAGCTCTGACACCTCCACAGCCTGGGAAACAACCCAGGCCTTGCAAGGACCCTTGGCTTACGGACACCGCGGGCAAATCTCTGCCAGTGCAATTCATCCATTTCTACAACCTGACATTCACTTAAACTTGTATTTATTTCTGCTGCAATAATGTTTGTTTGTCCATGGATTTATTAATCGTGTAATGAAATGCTGTTTACGTTTCAAGAGGAGAAGAGGAACAGAAGAGTGTCTCCAAGAGGGACACATCTTCAGAGGTGGAATTAAAACCATGGAATCCCAGAAGGTCTGCGTTGGAGGGGACCTTAAAGCTCATCCCGTTCCAATCCCCTGCCAGGGGCAGGAATGATGGCCATTCCTCATAGAATCCAGGGTGGATGGCTCTCAGAGCAACCTGGGCTAGTGGGAGGTGTCCCCATGGCAGGGGGTGGAACAAGATGAGCTTTGAGCTCCTTCCAGCCCAGGCCAGTCTGTGATTCCATGATTTAAAATCCAGGCTCTGTCCACCAACTCCCTGTTTCTGTCCTGTGGCAGCAGCCTCGGTAAGGTCTGTGTGGCCAGAGAGGAATGCACGGACAGTGAGGAGAGAGACACAGGACAGTGTTTGGAACACGAGGGAAGCTCTAAACCCTGGATCCAAACCAAGTGGAGAACAAACATTTCCCTTCTCCCCCTCCCTCCCAGGAAGCTGCTCAGCAAAGAGCAGAACACATCATTGTCAGGAACCCTCTTTGCCTGGCTTGTAAAACCAGCTCCAGGAATGTCCCCATGGCAAGGAGAGTTTACATCCCCTGGCTCTGTCCCGGGATAAAAGGCAGCAGCACGGAGTGCCCCTGCCCACCTCATCAGAGCACTGGATTTGAGGAAATCCAGCTTCCTGCAGGGAATATTTCTCGGAGTGGTGGCAGAGACCTTGCACTCCAGGACTCCTGGCATGAGGGAACACTAAACAAATCTCCAGGCTTGGAACACATCTGCCCCCGAGGCCGTGGCAGCATTCCAGCCCTTCCCTTGGAGAAAACATCCCCTAGCACCAGGGTGTCTGCCCTTCCCCGATGGAGAGGCCTCTCTGCCCCTGGCAGAGCTGGTGCTGTTGCCTGATGAGCAACAGGAGCTCCTCCAGTCCTAAACCTTTCCCTAAAGGGTTAATCCCACCATGCCAGCCCTGGTTCCTCTGGCAGGGTCAGTGGGGCTGGTTTGGGGATCCCTGTGGCCTCAAACCTCACTCATGGCTTGGCCAAACCTCTCCTGGGGCCAAACCCATCCTTATTAAACCCACCGGGAGGGTGGAGCCGGGTGGGATCAGCCTCTTCTCCCAGAGGAGGAGTGCCAGGACAGGAGGGAGCAGTGGGATTCCAAACAGTCAGGCAGGGCCTCATGGGGGGCAATTTTCCACTGAAAGTTGCCCAGAATTTAATGTTCTCCACAGAAGGAGTCCAGCCCATGGCTGGTCCTGCTGCTCCTTCAACAGGCAATCAGATTATCACTTACCACACATCCCATACATGTGCTTCCCATGTGTGTCCAGCTCTCATTCCCACTGGGAAATCACAAACCAAAGTGTTGATGTGCCTCATGGATTAAAGATGACGAACAGCCCTCACTCTGAGGTGCTGTAGGATCTGGGATCCAGCCTGTGCCTTGCAGGTGGAGTTTTTCCACAAAAGAAGAAATTAGACTGCAGGAAAAAAAAAAAAAGGCATCTTAATTTTCCTCAGCAGCATCAAAAGTGCATGAAATAGAAATTGTAGCCAGTTGATGCCACGTATCATTAAAATATATTAACCAGAATAAAAGACAAACTGACTTTCTTTGCACTGTGTGTTTTTAATACCAAAAAAAAAAAAGAGCAGAAGAATGAAATTGGGGAAATTTCTGAGACATCCCCCCTTTAACTTTTTTTATTTTAAATGGGAGCTTATTTACATCATGGAAATCCAATGTTGGATTTCATCTTTGGTGGTTACAGGTGGTTTACTGTGTCCTGCTGGAGGGAGAATAAACTCCAAATGCAGCTGTAACAGGGTGAAAACTATAAATTAATATGCTGAGCACTAATGTAGGGTTTTCATCCTCCCAGCAGAGGACAAATGAATTGGGATGGGATAATGAAAAGGGCACTGCCAGAGATTAACGTTGAAGAGATTTTAACACTGGAAATAAAATTTGTGTGGTGGAAAAAGGAGCATCTGGCATTGCCCTGGGAGCTGCTCCCAGCTCATGATAAGCCCTGAGCACATTTTTGTATCTTCTAAAAATCAGTTCATTTCCAACTGTCAGGAACAATGAGTCCTTTTTGCCTATAAACCCCGGGTTTGCTGCCTCCTCAAGCCCATAAATCTACAGGGAATGGTTTCTTTTGGGGATCCTCCTATTCCCAAAACATTTTGAAGTTCACAGAATTGCAGAGTCACAGACTGCTTTGGGTTGGAGGGACTCATTCCACAGGCAGGGACACCTTCCACTATCCCAGGCTGCTCCAAAACCCATCCAACCTGGCCTTGGACACTTCCAGGGATCCCGGGGCAGCCACAGCTTCTCTGGGCAACCTGTGCCAGGGCCTGCCCACCCTCACAGCCAGCAGTTCCTTCCCAGTATCCCACCTGCCCCTGCCCTCTGTCCATGGGAAGCCATTCCCGGAGTGCTGTCCCTCCAGGCCCCGTGTGCTGCTCTCCGTGACTCCCCTTCTCCCGTGTCCAGGTTGGATGAGCAGCTCTTCCTGGGCAGCAGAACGTGGGCTGAGGCCCCCCCGTGTTTGAGTTCCAGCTGCTCTGCCCCATCCCGGGATGGAGCTGCAGGGGGAGATGCCTGAGGAACCTCCCCGGGAACCGGCGCTGACCCCGCTCCTGGCCGTGTTCCCATGAATGTTTCATGGGAATCCATCCCAGCCTCGTCCCTCCGTCCCTCCAGCTGCTTCCTGAGCTCGGGCAGCGCTGCACGAGCCGCACTGTTTGTTTGGAGTCACCAGGACTGAGAGGTCACTTCAATCATCGCAAGTTCCCAGCAAAGAACCGCGTGTGCCTTTGGGGGAAAAGGACCCGGAAAAGGCTCATGGGGAACAGCTGAGACTGCCCGGGAAGGGCCAGACGGGGGAGGAGCCGCGGGGGTGCAACCCAGTAGCAGCTTCGCCTCAGAGGTGGTTGCCAACTTCCTTCTGTTTGCCGATGTCTTCTCTGGGGGTTGTTTTTGTAGATTCCTTCTAAATATAACACCAGCACCTCCCTGGAGGGGGCTGGAAGCTGTAACTGGAGCTGAGTGAGGCATTACTTCATCTGCTCCAAGCTGTACTGGGGGACCACTTGGGTTTCTGATCCCTGCATAAAAAGTTGGTTCTCAAGACCAGGATTTTCTATGAATTAATGTTCAGAGACATTCAGAGAAATCCTTTCCTCTGACTCCCTTTGGACAAGGATGTTACAAACCTGCTGGAGCCACCTCCAGGGAAAGAGTCCATGAGGAGGGGAGTCACAGGTGTGCCCGACCCAGGGAAAATGATTCCTGCACCTTAAACCTGGAGATCCCATGACCCTGAGAGCGTGAGCAGGACACAGGGTGCCCAGAGCAGCTGTGGCTGCCCCATCCCTGCAGTGTCCCAGGCCAGCTTGGACGGGGCTTGGAGCGACCTGGGCTGGTGGAAGGTGTCCCTGCCCGTGGCAGGGGTGGCACTGGGTGGGCTTTAACTCTTCCAACCCAAACCAGTCTGGGATTCGATGACACAGGACAGGGGTTGGCACCTCTCACCCAAAGCCCAGTGTCTGATTTGGGGATTTTGTTTAAAGTAACACATCTAGGGGTGAAAACTAATTTCTGGTCTTGTAATCAGCAACCCCCTGAGTGTTCCCCTGTGCCCGGTGCTGCTCCCAGGGGGTGCACAGCACCCATCGGCAGGGTTCAGCTGGAGGCACTTGGATGTGCTTCGGGGGGCTGTTCTCCCAGGAACCCCCCAGCACAGCCTCTTAAAATCTCTCACCTGGGGGGTTGGAAGGTTGGATGGGGACACCTTCCCATCGGGCTGGCCCGTCCCGAGGTCACTGTCACCAGCTCTTGTCCTTGGCTGCTGAGGGGAAGGGTGTCAGTGCTGCCTTTGCGTTCCCAGGCTGGTATCCGTGTGTTGGCTTCGCTGTTGCCAAGGGAACCCACGAGGAGTCCTAAAACAAAAACAGCCGGGAGCAATCCCATTAACACAGGCAGACAGATCTCCCCAAACCAGAACCAGATGTCAGAGATAACATCTCTGTTTGTTGCTTGCGGTTTCCTTGATGGCAAACGACTACTGTGCTCTCATCCTGCGTGTCCAGAACATCGTGTGGATACAAACACAGCGCTGGGAATGCTGGCCCGGGGCTCCCGGCCCAGAGACACGGGGGAGGAGCAGGAGGGAGGGAGGGAGGATGTTCTTGGTGCAGAGAGGGGGTGATTTATTCCCGCAAAAGGAGCAGCAGCGACAGCCCCAGCCCTCCCCCTCCACCGTGTGTCACCAGACCAGGTGTCCCCTCAGCATGGGGGGGAATTTTGAGCCATCTGCAGCTGACAGGAGATGCTGAGGGTGTTTGTTTTTCAGAGGTGTTGTGGCATAGAAAAGCATTCAGGTTTTGAACAAAGCCCCAAATCACTCTGACCCGGGACCTCGGGCACCCGGTGCCAGCTCCTGGTTACCCCACACAAGGTCCCAGAGGGAAGGTATTTTGGGAAGATGCACCAATCACTGTGGGTGTGTCTGAACCTGTGAGAGCCCTGCAGTGGATTCCCTTGGTTTAAGATCCTTTTGCTGCTCATTTCCCCTCTCGGCTCCTTTCTCAGCACAGGGCACACACCAGCAGCTGCCCAGGGCCTGCACCTGCCTCAGTGGGATCAAAACCCCTGCTCCCCTCACCTGGACTCGGCTGGGGCACACAAACCCTTCCCCAGCAGGATTGGTAAGGCCTCAGGAGACTCAATTACCCTTCCCATGGCTGTTTCCTCTTGGCTGGCAGAGCTCTCTGGGGGAACAGCAGTGCCAGGCCAACAGCTCTGGTCAGTATTTCCCAGGGCTCTCCCTGCAGGAGCTGCCGGGAAATGATTTCCTCGGCAGAAATCACAGCCCTTGGGAGCTGTTCCACGGTGCTGGCCGAGGGAGGAGGTCCCGTCCCCCCACCTTCCATTATCCCAGGTTGCTCCAAGCCCTGTCCAACCTGGCCTTGGACACTTGCAGGGAGGGGGCACACAGCTTCCCGGGAAACTTGTGCCAGGCCCTCAGGGGAGCTCAGCTGTGCTGTGACCCCACTGGAACCCTCCCTGAGGGTAATTCCGGCTGTCCCCCCCGCTGGCACAGCCCAGCACGGGGGTGTTACACTGCTGGTCACCGGGCAGCGCTGGGGTATCTCACATGGCTGGGGGGTGACAGCACCCCTGGAGGCTTCCCCTCCATCCCGACAGCTGGAATTGGGGTGTCAGCTGAGCCGGGTGTCTGTCCCTGCACGGGGTGGGTGTGCTGGGCTCCAGCAGAGCCCACGTGTGTAGGGAATGCTCGGCTGGGCTTCCCAACACTTCCACCTACAGAGCGGACCCGGAACGGCAGCGGCAGCATCCCGGGAGTGATGGGAGCACAGCATCCCGGGAGTGATGGGAGCACAGCATTCCCGGGAGTGATGGGAGCACAGCATTCCGGGAGTGATGGGAGCACAGCATTCCCGGGAGTGATGGGAGCACGGCATTCCCGGGAGTGATGGGAGCACGGCATTCCCGGGAGTGATGGGAGCACGGCATTCCCGGGAGTGATGGGAGCAC
>JAYRBT010000010.1:1194455-1217565 GCA_036023395.1 Myiotriccus ornatus
GCATTCCCGGGAGTGATGGGAGCACGGCATTCCCGGGAGTGATGGGAGCACGGCATTCCCGGGAGTGATGGGAGCACAGCATCCCTGGGATCCCCAGGAGGGTTGGGGCTGCTTGAGGTGGGTCCATGAGCCCCTTGTCCTCTCCAGCAAACCCAGGCCGAGGCATTTTCTATCCTAGGACAAACATGGTAACCTTTGCCAGTTTCCCCCCCTCTACTGGAATATAAAGACTATTTTTTTCAGGCCAGCTTTGCTCATTTTGACTTGTTTAGTTCCGAGCTGCCCCGCTGGGCCGTGCCCAGGAGGTGGGCATGGAGAGCTGTTGCCTTTGCAGGAGTGTTTTCCCCTCGTGGGCTGGGATTGCCAGAGCTCTGCTGTGCCACAGCCACGGGGTTGTTTCCTGCCCCAAAGAGCTTGGAAGCAGCAAATGTGTGCTTTGGAGCACCGAGGAGCACGGACAGGAGAGCCACAGGCTGGGCAGTTTGTGGATGGCCCGATGGGAAATGATGGATTTCATGACCATTCCCTGGCAGGAACAGCAACCAGGGGAAGATTTCCTGGAAAAAGGACTCTTATCGCTACATGCTGTGGCTGCTGCCACTCACCTGTGGGGTTTGGAGGTGGCCAAAGCGCTGACAGGAACCTTGTTGGGCCAATTGCCATCAGGAATATTCTTGTGTCGTTCAGTTTTTTTTCTTTCCCAAAGCATCCAAAGCTCCTGGTCCAGGTTCATCCTTCCAAGGTCTGTGACCAAGCTGCAAGCGAAGGACAGAACAGGTTGAAGAGAAGTCCCTCAAAACATTTGCAGCACTTTGTTGAAAGTTAGTCAAAGCATTTTAACCAACCTTTCTCCCTGTGAGGGTGAGACCCACCCGAGCCCCTGTGCCCACGGAGAGCTGGTCAGCTGGGACAGACATCCCCCAGTTCCCGTGGGTCCCAGATGGAGAGCTCAGTCTGCCAGGCAGTGCAGGAATCCTCTGGCTTTCCCAGGGCACTGTCCCCAGGACACCACAGTGGGTGCCACACTTGGTGCCATACAGGGGTCCCCACCCTGTCCTCCCTGCCAAGCCCCTCTCACCATCCTGCTCCCCTTTCCCTCTGGATTGCAGCTCCCATGGGCAGCTGGAGGCTCAGTCAGGTGCTGTTGGAGCTGGTGTTCCTGGATCCATGGGATTGTGGCTCAGGGGGAGACACAGCTCCTGTTCCTGCCTCCCCCAGCTGCCATTCCCAGGAGGGCTCCACTCTGCCAGTGCTCAGCCATCGTTTGTCCGTGACCATCCGCGTTTGAGGCTCAGCCTGAGCCACCTCTGCCTGCTGTGACAGCCCTGGAGACACCATCCATGGAAATCCTGGGGAAGACGGACAGGAGGGACCAAAATCCTGATTCCTGGTGCTTCACCTGCACACTCCACCCTTGCACTGGGCAGCACAAAGCCCCTACAGGTGACAATCAGGGCAGTGAGACACCAAAGATCAGTGCTGGGCACTCAAAGCTCTGTCTCACTCCTCAAACACATCCATGGATGTTTATTCCCACTGCCTGTGTCCATAGGGAAGCAGAGCTGGGGGCTGCAGGCAGGAGCTGTGGTGAGGCACTGCTGCTTGGAGATTTCTGGATGTCACTGGTGGGTCTCCAAAGCCACCACATCCCTCAGAGGTGTTTGTGCTGCTGGGGGTTCCTCTTAGTGACCCAAGAACGTGGAAGACACCAAGAAATTTAAAAGTAACAAGTATTAAAGAAAAATCCCTGTCAGCTACTGAGAGAGGTGAGTGCAGCCCCAGGGATGCTGGAGGTCAGTCTGGCTGAAGTCAACCAGCCTCCTCAGCTGATTCCTTTCAGTGATGCAGAGCTCAGGGAACACACAGGGCCCTTCAAAGCCCCAGGACAGACAGCAACTGCCACAGTGGGATTTGTACCCAGCACAGCAAGTCCTGGGTCCTTGCCAAGCCCTCCAGGAACAGGGGCATTGAGGGGCTGCAGCCACTCAGGACCATTACCCTGCCAGAGCTCTGCCCCTGCAGAGCCCACACACGACCGAGGGGTCCAGGCAGTGACTCTCAGCTCGCCCAGTCCGCTCCTCCTCCTGACAGCTCTGACCTGCAACTCAAAGTCCTGCTGCTTTTACCTCAGCCACCACCAATCCCACAGCCCCTGGCTGGCAGAGCTTTGGGTGGCTGAGGCCACCATCCATCACTTCATCCACCACTGGCAGGAGTTTTCTCCCATGGGAAGAGCACCAAACCTCTCGGTGCCTGTCAGTGAGCAGATGGCGTGGCTGTTCGACACCTCCAGCTGCTCCAGCTCCACAAGGTCCATCTCTGCCCAGCACTGGAAGCACAGAGGGTCATTAGTGCTCACACACACACACAGATGAGCCCTCCAGTGTCACCCCCACACCCAAACCCCCAGTCCAAGGCAGCTCCAGGCAATGCAGCTGCTCCTGCAGCCCTGGGGTTTCACTGCTGCCCTCCACTATCCGAGCACTGGGATCAGGGGGAAAAGCTACTCCCATTGCCATGGCAACAAACGTATTTCCCTGAAAGCAACACACACAAAACAGTTCTAACAGATGAAAAAAGCACGCTGGTAACCAAGAAACAAAGAGATTTTCTCTTCTCCTGTTCAAAACCACACGCTCCCTCCCGCGTGCCCAGAGCGCAGCTGCAGGCGGGGCCCAGCAGGGCATGGGGCAGGAAAGCAGCAGCTCAGGAAGGTTCTGCTCAGCCACTTTCCCTCTCCTGTCTGAGGCCTGCAGGCTGGGCACACAGACTGGCTCTGCTCCTGCAGTCACAGGGGCCAGACCTGTCCCCACCTGGGCTCTGCAGCTGAACATTCCAGCCAGGTCACCCTCCCAGGGAAATGGAGAGGCAACTGGGGAGGGAAAAGGTCTTTCCCTGCTGGACTCTGGGTCAGCAAGGACAGCAAACCCCCTCACCCCTGTGGGTCTCAGGTTTGGTACCACCTGAGCAGCAGCTGTAGGAATCAGACCCAACTCCTCCTCACCCCTTCCCTCCTCTCCCTGGCACTGGAGCCATCCCAGCCCAGGACACAGCTCCAGCAGCTCCTGCTTCCAGCACATCCCAAGGAACGTGTCTGAGCTTCCCAAGCTGTGTCAGCATGACCCTTGCAGGGGGGCCCTGCTCAGCTGAAAGCTGTGTCAGCACTGCACCTGCAAGAGGATCCCTCCTTCCCCTGCCAGCATCCTGCCACTGCAATGAAAGATGGGAAATAAAACCCCAAACCCGATCCCTGCAGGCCTCTGGAACAGCTGACGCAGCTCCTGCCCTCTGCCCCACATTGCTGAGAGGGACAGGGACACCCCAACCTCCCCGGGCAGCTGACAAGAGTGGGACACCCATCCCTGGCTCATCCCACTGAAATGCAGAGAGGTCCATGGTCATTTATTCCAACTGCTGCCCTGGGAAGGACACCAACACCCAAAGCTTTCCCAGTTTCCCTCCCACATCCCACTCAGGCACAGCGGTCAAAGCCAGGGTGTGTAAGAAAAGCAAGTTTAGTTCCAACACATTTGGCATCCAACAGGCAGTAAAAAAAAAAAAAGCTTTATATTTTATTTCTTGTAAAAATCTTTTAACACATGCAGACTAAAACCAGTGTAAGAAAGTCTCCACCATTGTTTAAACAAATAACTATACTTAAATATAAGCGTCTGCAATTGACTGGTATAAAAATAAGGTACGTTTTGCTTTTTTACAGAAATCCTGTCTCCAGTTCTCAGCTCAATAAACAATACACAACTCTAATACATACAACGAACCTGATCGTGGCTTTCCACCCCTTGGATACTGCTAAGGTACGATGTGCAAAAGTTGATAACAGTTCCTTTCCCGAAAGAAAAAAAAAAAAAAACAACCAAACAAAAGTCTTCTACCCCTCTTAGAAAACGAGCCGCTGGGCCCAAGTCCCTCCAAACCTGGGGTGGCCGTGCCGGGCTCAGCGCCGGTGCCGCCCGTGCCCCGAGCGGCCGCTGCCGTGGTGCTTCCCCTTGTGGGAGCGCTCGAAGGAGCGCGAGCGCTCGCGCCGCTCCCGGTGGTGGCTCCGCTCGTGCCGGTGCTTCTTGGCGGCCTCCGAGTGATCCCTGGACTTGCTCTGGGAGCGGGAGCGGGATTTTTTCCGCTTGTGGCCGTGCCTGTTGGCGCCCTTGAGCTCCTCGCGGCCGTGCTTGGCCTTGAGGTGCGGGGAGCCGTGGTTGTGGTGCCGCCGGGGGCTCCCGCTGTGGCTGCGCGAGCGGCTCCGCGACCGCGAGCTGTAGGTGCCCGACAGGCTGCGCCGGTTGTTGTAGCTGGGGGAGAGGGGGAGTCAAAACGGGCCTTCCACACAGGCAAACAACCACCAAACCACACCAAAGGGGCTGCCAAGGCACTGGGAGAAGGGAGAAACTGTTTCTCCCACTGGGATAAATGAGGAAGGGCAATGAATGTCCCCAGTGTGCAGCCTGGCCTAGTGAAAGGTATCCCTGCCCATGGGAGGGGGTGGGACTGGGTGGGCTTGAAGGTCCTTCCAACCCAAACCATGCTGGGATTCTTTTAGTTAAGCTCATTTGAAAATAAACAGCCCAAACCAAACCCAGAATGCAGAACCTTTTGAGATTTTCCCACCTTGTCAGGAATCCCCCCTCAACACCAGATCACAAACTGCTTATTGCCCTTTTCCCTCAGTGATCTGACAGTGATACTCTGGGGAACCCCTCACTGAGATCCAAGTTGGCAGCTTCCAACTTGGATACGAGCCCAAAGATTCTTCAAAAATACGTATTCACAAAGCCAGGGGCTCTCCCTGCATCCCCCTCGTCCCACCACGGGAGAGGGGCAGAGCCCTGAAGAGCCGGGCACAGCACCAGGGAGCACTGACACCAGAAAGCTGCCACACGTCTAATGGTTCTGTGGCACTTCTCACCCCCTCCCCAGGGACTGTGTTCCCAGACTGCTCCCATTTGTTATGGGATCCTTGGAGAACTAAGTGTGCCCAAGCCCCCAGGCCCTGCCCCTGGTGCCCCCCAGCAGCCCCCACTCACTGTCGCCTCGGCGTGTGCGAGCGAGACCTCGACTTTGTCCTCGACCGGGACCGACTGCCGCTCCTGCTGCTTCGACTTCTCTTGCTTTCTTTCCTCAGGCTGCAGGGGGGCAAAAACAAACCAGGCTTGCACTTCTGAGGCACTTGTTAGTGCCCTGAAGGAGCTCAGCAGTGGCTCACTGTACTCCAGTTAAAGACAGCGTTTTTACTCAAGTGTTCTCTTTACCAGGAGAGGTTTTACTTACCCATTGTAAGGGCTCTTGGAGGTTTGCTGCCTCTCCTCTGGCTCCTTTTTAATGGTTTTGGTATTCACAGACACTGGAGATTTCTCTTCAGCTTTTACTTCTCTTGGGGAAGCTGAGAATTAAATTTAAATTCAAAATTAGCTATTTATTCATCCTTTGTCATGAACATACCGTACATCCATTAAACACCTGTACCAGTATCTGCACTAAATATAGATATGAGCTCAATAGCTACTGTTTCGTTCCACCTTTCCATTTTTAGTTCATTCCTGGAGCAGGATGTTCATGGGGAGATCCACAATGTGCAGCCAAGGGGCAGCAGAGGAGGAGGAGCACTGTGCCCTCCACACCACACAGCCAGGCTCACCTTCATCCACTGGGGTCAAAAGGTACAAAGTAAAAGCTGCCCTTACGGCCCACAGATACAGAGCTCGTTACCTGGACAACAACTTCCAGTGCTACAGAAAGGACTAAGACTGAACAGCAAACTTCATCTTTAAATCAATGGCACAGTAATAGTGAATAACAAAAGTGTGTTTAGTCTGTAAGTCACTCTGTGCCTACAGACAGCTGGTGTAACCCAGAGATGGATTCACCTCTCATGGAAGGGCTGCTAAGCCCAACACAGCTCCTGCTTTCCAGCACTTCCAGCCTTGGCTCCCACCTCACATTCTCTGTTCATGAGAAATTCACACTTGCCAGCTCAAACCCCCTGAAAACTCCAGCTCTCCAGAAGTAACTGGGACGGTGCTGCTTCCTCACAACACGTGCCCACGTTCCTGCAGAGCCAGACAGAGCAGGCCCTGAGCCTTCTGCCTCACCACCAGCACTGGGCCAAGGCCCGTGACGGCCCCTGAACCCCCTGGCAGTTCACAGCTCAAAAGCAGCAGCAGGGAGAGGTGAAAGCACCGAGACAAACCATCAGAGTTCTGACAGACAGGCTGATTCAAAAGAGGTGTTAGAGTTTATTGCCTCCGGTGCCAAGACTGTGCTGTGCCTCTCCTCCATTTCCTGACCACCAGCTGCCTGCCTTCACCACACTGAACAGTTGCCAAGTGCATTAAAACAAGCAGAGAAGCCATTTTCAGAGATACCTGCAGCAAAAGGAGCCACGAAGGCCATTGCCACAGTCCCCAAATCGAATCCAGAGTCTCTCTTCCCACCACATAACCCACACACCAACTCCCGTCTCATTAAGGGTGCATGTCCTTAATATACCACTCTCCCACCTGTGGAAGTGTGGAGTAAAGCAACCCTTTTCTCTATAATCTGTTATTTCAAGGTCTTGAAACTGGTTTTAAAGTCTGTGTTTGAAAAAAAGAAATATTTGCCTTAGTTCTGTGAGAGAGCCTACACTGTCTCAGCAGTTCAAGAAGCAAACCTGCCTTTTTGGTTTTTTAACCACCCTGGGACACAGATTTAGTTACTTATCAAACAGTATTATTCAAGTTTCTGTTCAGAAAACAAACTTACATGGTTTGGATGCAGGAGAAAAGCCACCCAGTGTTGAGAGTGCTGGAGTTCCGTCTGGATTTAAACCTTTTGCCTTCAGTTTAGCTTCCTGGAGTGCCATTTTCCTCTTCTCTACTTCTTTATCCAGAAACTCATAATTGGGCTGTGGAAGTAACAATGAGGTAAGAGGCTGAGCTAAAGTAATTCATATTTTCATCTCATTTCTGAAAAATACTCAGTTGGCTTTAATCATCTACCAGTAATGGGGGTAATTTCCAGAATGTGTTCTCCCGCCCTCCTCATGGGAGCCTTTCCCATTAGTAGATCTGTATTCCAGCATCCCCAAACTTTTAGAGAGCCATAACTCAGCTCAAGCTGCACTGAGCAGGAAAACCAAACATCTCAAACTTACCTTTTTTCTGGTATAAAGCTTGAGAGTCGTCAGGCAGATCTCCTGAATCTCCTCTTCCGTGGTGCCAAAGAGCAAGAACCAGTGAGGACGAGTGGGCAGCGGAATCTGAAACCAAACCAACCAGCAACAGGGATTACAGCCCAGGCTTTTGCTTTCCATGTCTGCATTAATTTTGTTGGAAGCAGCCCCCCGGCAATGCAAGGCAGAGCTCACCTGCAGGGCCCTGGCAGCGAGGTAAATGCAAGCACACGCAATGGTCTCGGGCTGAAAGCGAACAAACACGTTTGTCCGAAGGCTGTCGTTCATGTAATTCCTAAAAACACACAGCACAAAAGGTTGGATCTCTGCTTCACTTCTTATTTTTAGAGGATAACAATACTGGAGACTCAATTGACTTTATTATTTTTTCTGTTATCACGTTAAACATTTGGTTTCTGTGGAACTGTGGTATTTGGTGTTGACACGTGTCACTTTGTAACAGTCTGCACCTTGGCACTGTCTGAAACCCCGAGGCAACAACGTGTAGCAGCAAATGCCACCATCATCAACTGAGGCTGCTTCCTCAGTTCAGTTATCCTGAAGTGTCCAGAGCTCACAACCTAACAAGTACTTTGCATCTGTCCAGCTGTGTGCCTCAGACACCAGTGGTGTTGTATTTAAAAACCAATTTAAAACTCAGGTGCAAGCAGGAAAGAACAGTGTATTTGCAACCTACCCTCCTCCAGAGGCAACCTAGGCAGCTCACAAAAGATTGACTGCACTTAAGTTTTGTGTGCCTCCAGTGCCATTAACTGCATCCAGAGAGGCACCCAGTGAGCTCACTGAGTGCTGGAACAAGGCCTGTGAGTCAGTCAGGGCCCCGCTCCCCGGAGCGCCTGGTTTGCACGGGGGGCACTACCAAGCAACACATGCCAGGAGATCCAGTAAGAGCAGAGACCTCCAGGGGTTTCTGAGTTCCCAAGCCATGGCAGGGAGGGACAGCAGTCAGTCAGCATTGACTCTGCAACCCCCGTGCCCAGTACGGCTCTACGTGAACATGCTGCATGCACCGAAATCCTCTCTGGAGTCAAGTTCAGCCAAATCAACCAGTAACCATTGGCAGATTGTCCCCCACGTGTCCTTTAAACACTACAGCATACAGCAGGTAGGAACAGAGACATTCAGAGACAGTTGGAACAGTTACTTCTGGAAACAAATATACAAATCCTTGGCACCCCTCGCACCAGGAGGTGCTGCCCGCTGGATCACGGCAGGGAGTCTCGGATGAGAGCTTGCACCGGCTTGGCTGGAGAGAAGGGCAGCCAAACCGGCCATCCCCAGGTCAGGGCTGAGGTGCAGAGGGCAGAGCTCTATGACTTACCATCAGGGACTACCCTTCAATCAAAGAGTAGAAAAAAGAACAAAGTTAAATTGAGTTCTCCGTGACTGTGCTGGAATCAAGCCATGAAAATAGTGAGCAGAAACAAGCACCACAATGTTTCAAAAAGTGTGTTTGGGCAGGAACTTACAGCTCATTGCTTTGCATAGGGATCAGCAGGCTTGTTATTTCTGCTACTATTTTCCTGGCTAGGAAGAGAATGGAAAATAACTTACCAGGCTGTCTGTACCAGGGTTTGATTACGTTCACATTCTAGGACTTGTAAATACATAACAATGATCTGAGGAATAAGGGGGGAGGGGAAGAGAAAAAAGACTAAGTTTTAACACATACAGCAAGAGAAAGTAAATATCTATATAATAAATATTTTAAAAATCAAACAGCATTCCCAAACAACATGGGCTCCTTTTCTAAGCACACACTGTAAGCTCTCATGTCGCAGAGTATGCTGAGTTGGAAGGGACCCACAAGGACCACTGAGTCCAACTCTCAGTCCTGCCCAGGACCATCCCCAAGAGTCTCCCAATCATGTTCAGACAACTCTTAAGATTTTTCAAAACCAGTCACCACCTTGAATTTTTCCCAAGGCATCAATTTCAACCCAAGTCAATATGAATGTCTGCCCAAGTACTCTGGCACAAACATTAACAACAACTACAGAGGGGTAAAAGAGAAGAATCCAGGTCATTCTGCCACCTGTGTTTCTCGTTCCACAGCTCACAGTGATGCCATCAAGGTAGAGTAATAGGTACAAATTAGATTAATTTTGAGAACTCACCTTATGAGGATGCTTGACATGAACACAAAATCCCAACTCCTTCAGTACCCTCCTTTCTGCTTTGATTACTTGATTTTTGGTGTTTATGTAGTTCTGATCAAGTATCAGGGGGCTTGGAGTCCTATAGTTTGCAAGAAATAAAATCAAAACTGTTTTGCATATCCAAAAATAACGGCAACTCTGTTTTCCCTTCCAACCAACTAATGGCAACAGAAACCGGTTTTCAACTCCTGCAAGCAAGTTTAAGCATTAATCTTGTGCTGTCCAAGTTTAGATAAACTAGTTTAGTTGCTGCTTTTGACTAGCTACAGATTAGATGGCTGAGATAAAAAATAGCCTTCTGCTGCTGTGTATGCGAACTACAACTGCTCCAGCTGCTGGAAGGAGTCGCTTGGCAGGGAGGATCCCAAAAAACCTTCCTCTCCATGGCAGAGGTGGGGGAAGGAATGTGACACAACTGCCTTTGCCGGGCAGGACTTCAAAGCACAAGTAAGGCAGAAGAGGGATTTTTCCTGATTAATATTGAATTAGCAACTTGTGCTTTAGAAATTGCAGTTTCCTATAAACTGAAGAGGAGATTATTCAGTCTTCAGAGAACAAGGCAGCCCTGGCTCTGTGATGTGTGAACAGCTGAGTAAAGCAGAGAATTTCCCCCCTGAAGGGTGACAGATCTCCCTGCACCCCTCACCAGTGGGTACCATGGATACCCTGCTGCTGTGTGCATTTCCAAAACAAGAGCTCATTCCACAAAGAGACTTCAAACTCTAGCACTGTCTAGTCCTAATTCCTTCCAAATCCAACACCCGAACTCTGCAAAGCACTTTAACCTCGAATGACTTGCTGTGCACTTTATGCACAAGTGTCACACTCCATTCCATATTCTTTGCTTTGTCCGTGCTCAGACTTGACCTTTCAACATTCCACTCTGGGTATTTGAATCCACTTCCTCCTGAAGACAGACCAGCTTTTTCCCTCTAACATGTCTCACATATTCCATGTGCTTTCCAAAGCAGAAGACTGTTTTTGGAGCTCCTTATGCTCTAATAAACCACAGTCTGTGTATATGATACAGCCATTACATTACCTTCAAAAGAAAAAAAAAAAAAAAAGTAATGCAAAGCACATTCAAAATACAGCTTTTGTTGTATCAGGCTGAATATTTCACTGCTAACTTGCGAATTCCATGAGTGGATTTCACTTCTTCCCTGACAGGTCACAGAGCAGATAAAACACTCCAAACCAAGGTTCCTACTCCAGGAAGAAAAAGGGCTGCTTTAATTACGAGGCTGGATGAGGGGCTTCCCAACTTCCATATCCCAGTTTATGGCTTGACTCCTGCAGTCACCTGGACAGATACTGGTTGTCACTGGCAAAGCACACAGCAAACCATCCACTTCTCCAGTAAAAGCACAGTGGTGTACAACTGGAAGCACAAGGGGCCGAGAAGCAGCTTCCAGCTCTGGAAGGAACTACTGCAGCTCCTTGGTGCCAGGAAGGACCCACAAATCCAGCACCAGCCTTACTACTCCTGTCTGCTAAGGAATGCCACGGCTTCCACGTCACACGAAAGTAACTTCTCTAGTTAAGTGTTTCTCTCATCAGGGCAAGGTTACAGTTTGCCATTTCAGCTACTCCAAACAAATCCAGTCAGAATAGGGGGAGTTTTTGGAGGATTTTTTTTGTTGGTTATTTGGGGTTTTTTTCCTCCCATAAATTAACTGGAAAATAAAACCTTTTCAAGCTTATTTAAGGCAACTTCAGTGAGAGGCCGATGTTATCTGAACACTCCAGCACTCCAAAGGCAGGCTGAACTCAAGTGCTCTGGAGTGAGAGTGGGAGAGCCAAGCTCAAGTTCTTTCCATCAGTGAGACTGAGTCACTTCCAATTAATTCCAATCAATTATACTGGGGTTGATAACAATACTTCCTCCAGTATTGCACTCCACAATTTTATCCAGAGGTCACTGGCATTAACAGGATCTGCAAAGCATCATCCAGAGGGAGTTCAGGTGTCCAGGCTCAGTTTAGCAGAACACTTCCTCCGAGGTGGGACACCTTGGATCATGGATTTAAGCAGCCGTGACTTCCAGCCTATTAAAAACACTCCCCGTGGGATGACAGGGCTGCACAGGACCATCCACCAACGCTGGTTCCCCGTGGCCCTGCACTCCTGGACAGCTGTGCAAGGAGGTTAAGGCAGCCCCAGGTGCAGCAGGACAGGCAGGAGCCTGTCCTGCCTGTTAGTTTGTCCCTGTCCTTCCCCAGGGCCACGGAATCAGCACCAACAGTTCACCCTTGGCACTTGTTCCACAGTGAAGTGACAGGAGACCCAACAGCCCAAGTGGGCTTTGCTTTACTCTGGTGTCCCACGTTACTCAGGTCACAAATTCCAGAGACCTACAGCTCTAGGGAACCCATGAAAAACATCAGTTTGTCCAGGCAGCATTTCCAGAAACACAGGCTTTTTATCCACTTCTGGAAAAATAAAAATCTGCAGAGATTTCAGTGCTTTACTGCACTTTATTACTGGCGGAAGTCAAGTTCTCCACTGTATTAAGATTCACCAATTTGGCACTTTTGGCATGAACTCTGAAGCATTGGTAAACAATTATTTACAAGTTGGAAACTTCAGAGATTTCCCTTTGGAAAACTGTTTTGTTTTCTACTAAATAAAAACAGGAACTTTGCTACTGCATTTGCTGCACTTCATTCTCAGTCCAAGAATTATTTTAGGTCCAAATAACAAACCAGAGAAAAATAACTTATAACCTTATGTATAAAATACATAAAGCATGACCTTCAGGCCCTGGATAGCCAAGGAGTATATTGCAAATTCTTATTCTGGATCCGTTTTACAGATCAGCACTAGAGCTCCAGGCAAGACTTTATCATTAACAACAGAGCACACAGTGTCCTCTCTGGGAAGCCAATCCAGCACTCAGATGCAACACTTGATTGGGATTAAGATTGTGTAACAACCCAACAGATTAACACACTCTGTAATGTGCTTGTAACAATAAATAAATTACAAATACCCATTTTTATAAATCACTCTGACAAATGAGACCTAAGTTCTCAGCACAGCTGCAGCTTCACTTGATGTAATATTAAACTTTGATGTCTTTGGGATGACTAATCCTTTGGAGGAACAGTGCCCCGAGGGTAATTATGGCCACATGGAGCACAGTACTTCTGACAAGTACAGCACAACAGCAGCGTCTCCTTTCAAAGACCAGAGATCTGTTAAGCTGGTCAGTACAAGAACACGAGTTCTGTTTGTCTCCCAGGTCATAAATCCAAGCAGCACAGACTTGCAGGGCAGTTTGAAGAGGACTATGTGTGTAACATTAATGCAGCCACTTCCAACCCCACTGCAGGGACCTGTGTCCTGCAACCGAGCGTCTCAGACCGCCCCGGGTGGGGTTGCAGCACGACACCAGTCACATTTGGTTCCAGTCTCAGGACTTTCTGCAGCTTTCAAGCACATTTAGAAGAAATAAAAGCAACTTCAAACTACATTCTACAAGATAAACAACAGTTGCACTTTGCTCAGAACACATGTTTTGGCACACAGTTATTTCAAAGCAGTTTTTCCACAGTACGAGCTTTTCTCCATGCACACAAACATTTTACATGCAGTTCTACATCACATTTGCTCGTCACAGATCCAAAAGAAAATATGCTTGTCGAAAACACTTATTTAGCTTTTTCTTACTTCTCAGCATTAGAAATACCACCTCTAGTTGACTACATGTCTCATGAAAAGGAAATTTCAATGCAATTCCCAGTTCTGCAAACAGATACATAAAAGGGACTGCTTACATCATAATTGGTACAAACTTACAAATCCAAGATTTCTGTAGCCTTGTTTTACTATGAATGCAAACTGCAATTATACAGAGCTAGAAAGTGGAACTAAGAACCCAAAACTGGTTAAGAAAGAAAGCAAAGCCTACCCAAACTACCCCAAACGTGTGTGCAGGTTAAGAGCTTCAGTTAACAGAAAAACTAGACTAGAAAAGAAAGTACAGCAGCCTGAGTGTTTCAGTTCTGGGTTGTGTGTGAGAAACTAACTACAGCCTACGTGTTAGCTTCAGTAAAAAAAATTAAAAAAAAAAGGTTAAGCTAGTATTCTAAAAACCTGGACAGCAAAGAAAAAAGCTTATAACAAGATACAGGAGTTCTTCCAAATGGTTCACCAGCGGCCAACCTGTTAGTCCCCCGGTTCCAGTGACCTATTCTCAGAGCACTGGCTTCTCCTTGGGGATTTTCGATACTTCACTCACTGTTGCCATGACGACAGCTTCATCTTTATGTACCACTCCACATCACCCAGGCTTTGGTAAATGTAGCTGGTCGCTGTATAGTCGGTTGCAAGGGAAAAAAGAGTTGAAGTTAATAACGTGTACAGGTGATGGAACTGTCAGCTTGTAAAAAGTACAGAAAAACGTTTACATCCTGCTTGCTAAAAATAAAAAAAAAAAAAGGGGGGGTGTGCAAGTCTGAATGTCAGACTGCAGCATTTTAAGGTTCATTTCATGCAGATTCACTCAGAATCGCAGAGCAACAATACCCATTTCTCCCGAAAATAATGGGTAGCAGTGCACGAGTTCTCTGGACATGATGCACTTTAGACACCATGTAACATGCACAAGGTGGGATTTGGAACAGGCTAGCTGGAAAGATTTAAATTCACAGGTTAAGTTCAGTTTCTCTGATCCTTCACACAGCACACAGAAACAGCTAATTCGTATTCTCAGTGCAGAGACAAGCAAGGCATATGATTAATTAACCTTCGCTGCCTGGATCGAGGCCAAAACGTTACTAATCACTGAACCTGCTCCAGTAATTCCAACACCAGACTCCCCTATCGGAACTGCGGAGGACAATCCCACTGAACTCACAATTCCCTCGGGGCTCTAACAGCCTAAACACCGAACCCAACAAAGCTCAGCCCAACGTGGAACGCTGACCCTTTCTTCTTGGCTCTACAGCTAACTCGGGAAAAACGAGCACGAGGCAGCACAAGCCAAAGCTTTGGCTGCAACAGAAGCATAACCAGGATCAAGACACCAACAAACAAGCTGGTTTCCCTAAGGGATTTCTACTCTGTTTCTCAGGAAAGGTTACACGACACAGAAGGTAAAGTTCCTGCTGTAACCTGGTGTATTTCACAGGGCAGTGACATAAACCGAGAATTTAATGATCCAGCCAAAAACAAAATCCTCTTATAATTACAGAGTTCCTTAAACTTTGGGCAATCAGCCACTGAAAGCAAAGCTGAAGCCTCCAATCCCAGACTGTAATTCTGCTGCCCGACAGAACTAAGGAGATTTTGAGTTTAACAGCAACTTAGGGAACTCCTTCAAGCAATCCTTGTTCCTCTCACTACTTTGTTAATCTGCTTTACCCAAGAACAAACATTACTTTACACATGGAAAACAGCACTGGTCTCTCACAGCTCTGCAACACCTGCCCAGGGCCAGGCACCAGGACAGCACAACTCCCACCTTCTGCATTAGAGACATTAAAGGTGCCTCCAGCCTCCCACACTCAGTGACACACCGCTCGTCATCAAAGCTGCACACACTGCAGGCCAAGCCAGGCCTTATTCCAGGTATTTTCTGCAATGGTTCTTTTTCTAGAAAATAATTACTGCCATCACCGAAAATTCAGCTTCTTCACTGATACCTTACCGGCACCACAACCACACTTGGACACCACACACCAACGAGGGAAAAGCATTAAGACTACTGAATATGGCTAAAAATCTGGAGAATACACAGCAACCCACTACTGACTACTCACACCTAAAACTACCCTTCAGTAACTGCAAGACAACAAAAACATCCATTAACCAACCTAAAGCTACAACCGTGGGCCTAAAACTAGCACCAATACTCGTGACTTGCAGCTAAATAAGGAACAGAAATGGGTCTACCAAGCGAACAAAAGCAGAAGAAGTCGGGATTGCACTGTACTGCCTACAGAGCAGCCAACGAGCACTCCCTTCCCAACTTTAGGTCGTTGAACTTAGCCTGGAAAAGTACTGTGAATCGAACGCTGCAGTACATCAGCGGTAACAGGTGTCTACGTTCGTAACGAAGCTGATCTTACCTTTTTGCTCTCAGCTGCCGCAAGTGATGGAACACGTTGATCACGTCCCTTATCCGACGAGGCGCCTCCTCGATCTTGGACGCGAGATTGATGCAGGCCATGGCAACAATCTGTAAGGAAGGCGCGTTTCCGTCAAGAAGACGCTATTTAACCGCGCCCAGACTAGAATTACACCGGTAAGAAGCAAACCCGCGAGGCCCGAGGCGGGCAGCCCGTCCCATCCCACCCCCCCCCTCGGTGCCCCGCGCCACGCTCACCTCAAAGCTGTGCTTGACGAAGGACTTGGAGTAGAAGAAGCGGTGGAAGAGCACCTGCCCGGTCGCCATGGCCACCTGTGAGGGCAGAGGGAGGCGCAGAGGGAGCGATCAGGGCCCGGCCCGGCCCGGCCGCCGCCATTTTGTGCGGCCCCCCCGCCCTTCCCGCCGCCACAATGGCGCCGCCCGCCCTGCCCTTCCCTTCCCTCGCCCCTCTCCCCCTCCCTCCCGCCGCCAGGCCCCACCTGCGGCAGCCGCCGCCGGATGCCGGCCGCCTGGATGAGCTCGCAGCCCAGGATGCGCAGGTCCGTCTCGCACTGCAGGTCCAGCCCGTCCTGCATGGAGGGGGTGGGCGAGAGCCGCTCCTCGGGGATCAGCGAGTGGTCGATGGTGAGCGACACCTCCGAGTAGAGGCGGTCCCCGATGAGGATGCCGGCGGGCGCGGGGGGCGGCGGGTTGGGGGCGGCGGGCGCGGCGGCGGCGGCCATGGCGGGGACGGGAGCGGGCCCGGAGCGCTCCGTGGGGCGGCCGCGCGCGGACTGCGGGCACCCCGTGACGCGGCCGCAGCGCCGCCCGCGCGCGGGCACACGGGAAAAAAGAGTCCGCGCGGCGCGCCCCGCCCCCGGGCAGCGGCGGGAACGGGAGCCGGGATGGGGAACGGGATCGGGAACGGGATCGGGAGCCGGGAACGGGAGCCGGGATCGGGAACCGGGATCGGGAACCGGGAACGGGATCGGGAGCCGGGAACGGGATCGGGAGCCGGGATCGGGAACCGGGATCGGGAACGGGAGCCGGGATCGGGAACGGGAACCGGGATCGGGAACGGGAACCGGGATCGGGAACGGGAACCGGGATCGGGAGCCGGGATCGGGAGCCGGGATCGGGAACGGGAGCCGGGATCGGGAACGGGAGCCGGGATCGGGAGAGAGACAGGAATGGGGAACGGGGACTGAGAACCGGCCGGGGTTGTCCTGGCACCGGGAGCGGCAAAGGGAAGGGGCCGGCGCTGCCCCCGGACCGGGACCCGGCCGGGCTTCCCGGGAAAAGCCTTTACACCAGGGAAAGCCATGGGAGCGGGACGCGCACGGGCTAAGCCGGGTTTGGTGCCGGAGTGCCGGGGCCGGGACAGCGCAGCAAAGGAGCGCCACACAGGGAGTTAACGGGCCCGTCCTTCAGCCCGCCCGGAGCGCGGCACAGCAAATCCGTCAAACTCGGGTGAAATTAAAACAAGCCAGGGGATTGCGGTGCAGCCCGGGCAAGAGGCGTTCTCCAGGGAAAAGGCACCTCCGGCTTCCTTTATTAAGGAAGAACGCAAAAAATAAAGAAAAAAAAGGCCTAACAGCTCCCGCGCTTTGAGCCGCCGTAGGTAATAAATGCGAGGCTGAGGGTGGAGAAACGCTCCCCCGCGGAAGGGCACAGCGCCGTGCGGCCGCCGTCAGCAGGCCCCGCGCGCACGGGCGGCGCCGGAGGCGGCCCGGCGCTGCCCGCGAGGCCCCGCTGTCGCGTTCCCCCGGCTGTCGCGACTCCCCCGCGCTGTCGCGACATCCCCCCCCCACGCTGTCGCGGCCACGCGGGACAAACGACCGGCGAACCGCCGGCGGTTGCGTCACTTCTGGGAACGGCCGCATCGCCCCCCCTGCGCCGCGGATCCCTCCGCGGCCGTCGCTGCACGCGCGCTGACCGGGAGCTCCCGCCCCCCGCGGGCAGCGCCGGCCCCTGATTGGCTGGCGGGGGTTGAGTGGCAGGCCCGCCCCGCCGCCCGGCCCGCCATGTTGTGTGGGGAGCGGCGGCCCCGCCCGTGTGTCCCGGCGGGGTCCCCGGAACGGAGTGCGCTGCCTTGGGAGAGAGCTCCGAGACCTTCGGGAGCGCCCTGTGCCCCGTCACCACCTTGTCACTCAGCCCAGAGCACCGAGTGCCACGTCCAGGCCTGCCTTGGACACCTCCAGGGGTGGGGACTCCACCACTTCCCTGGGCAGCCCCTGCCAAGGCCTGACCACCCTTTCCAGGGAGAAATTCCTCCTCATGGCCAACCTGCCCTTCCCCTGGCACAGCTGGAGGGTGTTTCCTCTTGTCCTGTTCCCTGGGAGCAGAGTCCGACCCCCCCTCCTGTCAGGGGGTTGCAGAGCCAGAAGGTCCCCCCTGAGCCTCCTTTTCTCCAGGCTGAGCCCCCCCAGCTCCCTCAGCTGCTCCTGCTGCTCCAGCCCCTTCCCAGCTCCATTCCCTGCACACGCTCCAGCCCCTCGGTGTCCTTCCTGACCTGAGGAACCCAGTTCCCAGCACTGGACACACACCCGAGGTGCCCCCCTCAGTCCCCAGGCAGGGACAGCCCCTCTCCCGCGCTGGCCAAGCTGCTCCCTCAGCCCACTGTCCCAGCAGCGACTCCCCAGAGAGCTGTGGGACTGCTGTCCCAGGAAACACACCGTGACTGCGCCTCAGTGGGACACTCGGAGCGGGAGCCCCGCAGGACCTGCCAGAGGGGACACCTCGCTATGTGTGTGCATGGATTGTCACTCAGATGGGCTCTGACCTTGCGGACACCCCGAGAGCTCTGCGGCTCCAAGCGCTGCAGAGGACACAGGAAAGATTGGTTATTGTATTCCAGGTTGTCCAGGATGAACAAACCTGCTGGGAACAGAGGTGTGAGGCCGCCAAACCCCCAGGGACCCGGGCCAGGCTGTGGGATCATCATTAATGGACCAGAGGGGCACAGTGGTTGTGCCAAGCAAGATGAAGATAAAAGCATCTGTAGAGATACGAATCCAAGATTTTTAGCCTTTGTCTCCCAGGCTTCCACAGGAACAGCCCTGGTGGTGGAGGCTGAGGTCCTTCTGGGCTGTTTCTTCTTCCTCGTGGGGTGTGGCCCCTTATTTTCTGTCGTGGTTACAATTGTTAATAAACTTCCCTAGTTTTACAAACAACTCTTTCAGAAATATCACCAATCCCACAGCGTGTTTGTTTTATAGCCTTCCTTTCCATTTATAGTTTGGGGCTTGGGAGTCTGTAACCGTCACCAAAACAGTTTTTAATGGAAATAGAGCATTTAACTGGGAGCTGCTGTATGTGCATGGATCAGCAGGGATTCCCGGTATTTGGAAGGGAATCCAGTTATCTGGAAGAGCTCACCCTCTTTTCCTGGTCCTCTGCCAAAGTCTCCCCTTTAGCCGTGTCCTGTACAATCCCTGAGATTTTAAAGATGATTTCCAACCTGGAACACCACTGGCCTTTTAGAAACCTGCACCAGTCTTTGGTGTTGCGTTAACACAGCCAAGAAAAATCCAGTGAGCCCCCAAGGCCGGTGCCAAACATCTCCGCAATGGCAAAAGCCGTTTACAGCCCAGGGAATGGACAGAAGGTTAAAGAAATAGTAGTGAAAAGGAGAGTTGGGAAAAGCTGACTCAGTTCTCCAACCCTCAAATTACCCTGAAGTGAAAATCCTGGCTTACGTGGTATTTGCAGAAAGCAAACAGCTCTTTCCATTTTCCTCCCGACGCTGCCAGACGGGCTGGAAAGGAGGACAGACGAGTCATGGAAGCAGCAGGTGACACTCAGTGCACTGGAATTTGCCCACTTTTTTATTTCCGTGCACACACCCATCGTTTGTCGGGTTTGCTCTGCTCCAGTTTTCCAGGTTACGCTCTGATAGTTTGAAAAGCTGGAGAGAAGTGCGTTTGCTCAGCCTGCCCGATCATTCCTCCCAGTTCTGGATGGTTTCATTATCTATTTTTGAGTTTGGTGAGGTCGAGCAATGCCTTTTCCCCTCGCAGCGGGATCAGGTCGTGCTTTGCTGCCGGAAAACACCAATCAATAATTGCTGCTCGAGTCCTGATGAGGCACTAACAAGCCTCCTGATTCTCTTGGAGCCCTTTGGCCTGGAATTGTACAGTCCATGGAAGCTCCTTCCTTAATCCAGGTGTAAACTGAGTTTGTTCTTCCAGGTGTCTCACTGCAGGCAGAGACTCCAAAGCTGAGTGATAAAACGTGGAAAAAAAGGAAACACCTCCTGGAAAGGGAATTCTGGATATCCCAAAACCTCTGTCCTAGTGAGTAGTGGGACCTCCTCAGTGCCTAAATCCTGAGGATTTTACGGGCTTGGCAGCAACTGTATCCCAGAAGAAAATTAAAACCCAGTTTCTTAGCAAAGAAGTGCAAATTACAACATGCAATTACCTTAACAGAAAAGAAAGGATTATTTTGGGAAAATAAGAATCTGTGATGACTCAGGGATAAAAATGTGCATTATTGGCTCTGACAGGACTGCTGATTGCAAGCACAGCCCCAGTACAGGTCGAGTGCTGGGTTTGCATTGATGTGAAGGAGTTTGGTGCCGAAGACCTTGGGAATGGGATTTATCCCGGCTGGACAAAAGTGCTTTACTCTGCCAGACTGGGACTCCAGGAGGAATTCCTGAGGCACTTCTGTGAAAGATTTATGAGACTCCAGTTCTGAGGTCTAAACCAGCTCAGAGGAACAAGGAGGATCATCAGAAACTGTCCCCAGAGGGCAGGTTCTTCAGACTCTGCCTGGCTGGTTTTGAAAGAGGAATTGGGCAGTGAGTTCCACCCTGCAGTTTGGCCCCTGAGTAACGGGGTGTGAAACCGCGGCGGGGGGAAGTGCTCTGGGCTGCAAGGGCTTCTCTGTTTCGGCTTAACCGATCTGCACCTTCCACTCCCTCCCTCCCTCGGTTCCAGTGGCAGTTCTCTGGCCACACTCATTTCTTGTTTTCTCCAGCGAAGGGACCGCTAGTGTTTGGCCTGAAGTGCTTATCAAGTGAAGATTAAAACATTCTTCCTGTAGGAAAGCAATTATTCAAATAATTGCAATTATTCTGTCGTCTAGAATGTAAAATACACTCCTGTGCACCGGAAGATTCGTACTCTTCAAACCTCACACTCAAGGTGCAATACTTCTTCCCTCTTCTTTACTCAGTAAATCTGCATTTCTGTAAGTGTTTTATGGATTTCTCAGAAGACCTAGTGCCTAATGAAGCCTGCTTCCCTCAGTTACTGAGTTCATGGACTTGGGACTTCAGGTTTGGCATCACAGCTCACACAAATTGCTTCACCTTCCATCAGAGCAGTGTAAGGCACTGGGAAAATAAGGAAATAAGGAACACTCACCACATGAGTTTTTCCTACACACTGATGTTCACCAGGTCACCTGTTTGCAATGGTAGTATAAATACAAATAAACATATAGTAGTTTGATGCATCTACAAATTAAAGTCATTTAAGTTCAAACCTGTTTTCCAGTGCATATAAAACTCAGCCCTGTTTTTCTCATTGAGACACACTGGTATTCCAGGAAAAACCCATGGAATTTGATTTACTGGACCTTATCAAGTCCCACTGAGCTGCAGGTCAGTGGGAGCCCATCCCATCTGTGCTATAAATGGCTCTGAGAAACAGAAACTGGTAAATGTGTGCAACTACAAGTGACACACAGTTAATGCCCCTTCCTTTGAGTCATGGGCAGGTTCTGGGGCAGGGCAGGGCTGGGACAGCTCTGTCACCACGGGGACAGTGTGTCCTTCCCAGCCAGGAGCAGGAGGCAGGGGAACCCTGACCTGGCAGCAGCACCTCGGGGGTGAAAAGGTTGTGTGTGTTTTCTGCGGTGCCTCAGGGTTGGATCAGCACTGTTTGGGAAACACCCCAAAATGTGACGGTGTTCCGTGGGCAACCAGGCTGTTCCATGTCCCTGAGGTGGCACAGCCCCCATCCCTTGGGACAGCCAGTTCCTGGAGGGTCAGGAACACTTCTGGCCAGCTTTGGGAACGCACAACCAGCCTTGGTGTCATCCCCACCAGCAGGTCACCACACACTTTAAATCAGATCCATCCTGGGGGAGCTACCACGGAGCTGATATTCCCGTCTGCAGGTCAGAAACTGGGAAAACAGCAGCTGGGAGAGGATGATGCAGAGCATGGACCAGGTTCCCCAAACTCCCAGCACAGCCCTTGCTTTGGTGAGAGGTTCTTCCACCCTGTGCCATCGTGGCAGTATTAGGTCTGACCTGGGAATGTGCCTGAGTTCATCCTTCATAGGCAGTCGTGGTTCTCCCAGATCTATCCCAGCTGGGAAGCACAGGTCAGGGTGATACCCTGGAGTAAGAGCCAGCAGAGCTGAGGGAAGCACTGAGGGGATGGAAAAGAACAGGCTGTATCCTGCCAGGCTCACATCAGGGACAGATATAGCCCTGGGTCAGGCAGGAGGACATTTGTCACTACGGGGAGAGGCCTGAATTATTTTTAGGGCTTACATCATTGCAGCTTTGAAGGACAGACAGAAAGATGAGGCTGCTTGGCTGGCCAGGGCTCACCTTGCTGTCATGGGGCAGCGACCTCAGAGCCAGGCAGTGTGTGCATGGACAAACCAGCACGGGAAAACCACCCCTGGGACCCAAGGAGTGAGTGCCAGCACGGACAGGCCACCCCTGGGACCCAAGGAGTGAGTGCCAGCACGGACAGGCCACCCCTGGGACCCAAGGAGTGAGTGCCAGCACGGACAGGCCACCCCTGGGACCCAAGGAGTGAGTGCCAGCACAGACAAGGCACCGAGGGCAGTGTCTGGGTTGTCATTACTGTGACACTGCAAACCTCAGCATCACATGTGCCACCCTCAACCTGGCCCAGCAGGCACAGCCTAACCAGCAGGTGAGCATTTCCAAGTCAAATCTCTAAGATGGAATGGTTTTACCCAGGAATTTCACACTGGCCGCGTGCCTGACCTTGGGCACGCAGGAGGTACCAAAATATTCCCTGCAAGGGGTGTGAGAATGACCTGAGGGGCTGCACACCCTCTCCTGCTGTGCACCAGCAACAACCCACTGCTCTGCCAGCCTGGGTGTATAGAAGAATAAAAAGCTTCTTTTAAGATTAAACAAATGATTGCTGCTACCATCCAAATATTGTAACACCATCTGGCAAAGGGGAGCACAGGGCAGAGAAATAGTAGAGCTGGGGTGAGTTAGACATGTCAGCTGGCTCCTTCTCTCCCTGTGGGAATTCCTGTAATGGTCTGTGAGCTGTTCAAGCATTTCTTCGTAGCTTTACAAGCTTGTTCTGCTTCTAAAGCATTTTCAAGTGTCTCAACCTCAAGAGGTCTTTTATGCTATTTTTTCCTCCCCAGAGAATGATTCAAAGCAGAACGATCAGTTCCATCAGGTCCTTCCCCCTTCACCTCCACTCCTCTGTCAGGGACATCATTTCTCTCACAGCATCTCAGTGAAATCTCCACCAGGCTCTGAGTCAGAGGCAAATTTCCCACAGAAAAATAGCACAACCTCTTCAGGGTTGTGTATCGTGGTAACGAAAGAAAGAGGGTCAGTTCAGATTGGATATTGGGAAGGAATTGTTCCCTGGGAGGGGGGGCAGGCCCTGGCACAGGGTGCCCAGAGAAGCTGTGGCTGCCCCAGCCCTGGGAGTGTCCAAGGCCAGGTTGGAGC
>JAYRBT010000010.1:1234050-1245015 GCA_036023395.1 Myiotriccus ornatus
GCTGCCCAGGGCAGGGCTGGATCCCCATCCCTGCAGGGATTTAACAGCCCTGTGGATGTGGCACTTGGGGACATGGGTCAGTGGTGGCCCTGGCAGTGCTGGGAATGGTTGGACTTGATGGTCTGAGAGGGCTTTTCCAACCTAAACAATTCCATGTTTCTGTTATCCCCAGGGTTTTTTCAGTGCTCCAGAAGGTTGTGGCCTCTGCTGACACAATGCAGCGCTGGGCACTCCCTCCTGCCCCTCTGGATCCCCCATCAGGACAAGGGTGACAAGCCGGGGAAGCAGGACTGTGAATCCCCAAAGTGAAGTGAACATCTGACTTGCTCAAAGGAACCTACAGAATGTAGTCTTCCACCTGTTAGTATGGGAAAAGCCAGAGGATACTTATTTTGAGGTCGTTAATAACACTGTATAATTCAGTGTATTTTAAACTCCGTTATTTAATTTTGAAACCAATTCTGATCTCACACCTAAACAAACGCTGGTGTTAAATAACACCAGCCAAGTTACTCACTGCAAACACCAAGGGCATTGCCAGCACTGCCCAGAAAACCCTCCTATCTGTTTGTGTAGGGTCTCCACAGGTCTGCAACACCCCGAGCTGCAGCCCAAGGAAAACACGGATTTATGCAGTCAGTGGGGAAAACACCATCCCTTGCCAGGGCCGTTAGTCCATCCCACTGAGCAAGGCTGTGCAGGGAATGCAGTTGTCCAATTCCAGCCTTTCTAGACAAACTTTAGCACAGCAGAGGGAGCAGGGCACGGTCAGGGGCTTGTCCTACCCCTGATGTGCCCCAGCCTCCTGCTGTGGCACCTTGGAGGACACAGCTGGGCAGAATGATGGCACTGCCCTCCACGGTCTGTGCAGGGCATTCTAGGACATGGGGACAGGCTGGGCAGAAAACCTGGGAGCTTCCCCACCCCGGGAAAAAATCTGACAGTGGTTGCACTGAGCCAATTGTGGCCTGAAAGAGAGCAAATGCCACGGAAATACCAGGGCACCAATCTGGCTCTTCCCCTCTGTACTCGAGTACGCTTGAAATAACCTGCACTAAGCCACTTATTTCCAGAGGGGAAGCACGGGGGGAAAGCTCAACTGGAGAGGAGAGATTTATCTGCCCCCCATGCCCCGTAATCTTGGAAACTTGAGTGACTCCACGGTGCGAACGCGCAGCTTGTCCTGAGCCAGCGAAGGGCACAGGGAGGGACGAGCGAGGGCTCAGAAATGGGAGCGCTGCTCTCGCAAGGCTGAGCAACAAAGGGCTCTCTGAGGGCGCCACGGGGGGCTCGTAAAGCATCCCCGTGTCCCTGCTCTGCCCCGGGGGAGGCGGCACAAGGAGCCGAGAGCCGGCCCGGCCGCGGCACCCGCGGCCTTTGATGAAGAGCCGGGAGGCAACCGAACGGAAATCTGGGAGGATGCACATCTGGAAGCGCTTTGCCTCTGGCACATCCTAAGGCCTGTTGGATAAATGTTTCTTTGTGGCACGAAGGGGCTGCCCAGTGAAACACAGCGTGCTCTGTGCGAGCCAGGTACTCGCTGCAGTCGGTCCCGGGCCAAGCTCAGGAGTCGCGGACGGTGATGAAAATCTGAAAACATTTCTCAGAATTTAGTCTGGAATAAAGCACTGACGTAATGGATTTTTCTCCAGGTTTGAAAAATGCTTTAGAGTCCACACTGGGAAAGAGAATAAATTAATATATTCTGGATTAGACACAGGAGCAGAGGGCGAAACGTGGAGTGACGGCAGAGCAGTGCTGCAGCACTGTCACTCCTGTTGAGTGCTGGGGGTTAAACCTTCCTCACATGCTCACAGGATCTCATCATCATCATCACAGAGTGGTTTGGGCTGGAAGGGACCTTACAGACCATCTAGTCCAACCTTCTATAGACCAGGCTGCTCAAATTCTCATAACACAATGCATAAAACTTAACATCAAATATACCGGACAGTGTTGATGCCACATTGGCATCTTCAGATTCCAAAACATTTCCAATTAAAAGTGCTGCACTTAACCAAGCAACCACCCCCCCAGCATTCTCCTTCCTGAACTACTGGCACTAACAACTACAGTAATTTTGTCAAATAATTCACAGTATTTGAGGTTCTGTTACAAATGGGAAGAACTTCTGAAATGACAAACTCAGATTAAGGCAGAAGCCAAGCTTGTCAAGCAGAGTAAGGACTAGGTCATGGCAGGAATTTCCCAGGTAGACTTTTTGGGAATGTAAAATCCAAAGAAGACCTTCTTTATGGCAGTCCCAGACCTCATCCCTAGAAAACTCTGGCAATGTACTTCTCTCAATAAACTGAATGGAAATCGCACTAGAAACAAACTCGGATTCTTATCAACAAACAAACCCAAAACAAACCAGGGTTCCGTGTCAATAAACTAAAGCAAACGAGGAAGCAAATGCAGCAGCAAACTGTGGAGCCCCAGACTGAGCTCTCTGAGCCCTCACCGAGGCAGATGTGTTCCATCTGCCCGACTGTCCCAAAGGCTGTCGGCCAATCCGAGCTCTGGAGTTCCCAAACCCCAATTCAACCCGCGAAGATCAGGATCTCATTTCCCAGCTCTGCTATTTTGGGAACTCAGAGATACTCTGACTGTCATGGGGTGATGAAAGTTCCCAAAATAGGCCAGACACTTGTATCTGAGCACTAACAGGGTTATGCAACCACGTGCTGGAGACTAATCCCGTTTCCAGGGTGCTGGATGTGTTTTGTAGACTTTGTGTGCCTGGTGCACCACATCCAATCTGCCCATGAACTGCCATGAAATCTTCCCTAAGCTCTTTATTCACCCCAAGCTCCTTCACACTCCACCAGCTCTGACTGCTGAGGAGCAGATCTCGGCACCGGCTCAAGTTAAGCCAGTGTTGAGCAGCAAAGCTGTTCTAATGCCTCTGGATGAGTCAGGCTGGGATTTCAGCAGCAGCTAAAATGCTTAGCACAAGCTCCGCTGTGTCTAAGCAAAACTGGCCCCAAAACTGCTCTCAGCTGTGGGGGTCCCCCACCCCTCTGACCAGCCACAACACGAGTTCCCACTTCAGCACGACATAATCCTGGCGGTTCGGAAGGTGTTTCTTACAAAACTCCTGGCTTTAAATCAGCCACAGCCCTGATGATTTAATCTTATTCCGTGAGACATCTTCATGCCCACAATATTCCGAGAGAGAGTATTTTAAAATCACGTTTGACAAGTCGTTTCATCCCTTTGAGCTGGAAGGAGACGCTCAGGAATAAATAGATATTTGTTTTACAATCCCTCCAGCTGCCTTTTCCAAGAAGTCTGATTAATAGCTTTGGAATAGCACTCATTGAAATCCCGGAGACAGTAAACAGCAAGTAATCTTTTAAACTGAGGGGGGCAAGGAATGGCACACGTGCAGACCATCATTTCCATAAAATCCAAGGCCCTGTTTAACCAGGGGAACTTCCCAGTGGCTGCCCAACACCCCACAGCAGCAGCTAACCTGAATCTCGAGTTGGAAGGTGTGAGCAGGAAAAAAACCATGGGAAGCATCCCTAGTTTTCATCGTTTTGGGAGCAATTCAGGTGGAGAACGAGCCTGGAGACCTGTCAAATGACAGCACAAAACACCCCTGTGCACCCTCTGTGGAGCAAGGACTCACTGTAGCTACTGTAAAGCTCTTTGCACAGTTGTTCCAAAAGGCAGGGTAGAGTCCTTTTACTGCTTTTATTTGGGAGAGAAATGAACTCTTACCTTTTGGTGGGGGAATGTCGACTGGATCATGGCAGTTTCGAAACTGTGCGTCCCCTTGAGCTGCGTCTTCTCCCACAGGGCCTTAAGGACCTGCACAGAACTGCTCTGGATGGACAAGGGTTCTGCAAACAAGCTCTGGGAAGATGGTGAAAACAGGATGTCAGGCATTTTCTGCTTGCCCATTGACAAAGAACACCTTGGCCTTGCCATGAGAGTGCCCAGGGACTGGTTCAGCTCTGGGTAAGGAGTTCTGATGGATCAATAGACACACAATAAGATAGACCCTCAAATATTCCATTTCCTCTGGGGCTTTTTAAATTGATTGTGTGTTCCATGTCTTTGAGGTCTGTGGCTCACCAAGGATTATTAACAGGGCAATGTTTGTGCCTGCACTGGACAGACAGTGGATGAAATGCGAGAGAAAAACCCCACAGACCACGCTCAGCACAGGGCACAGGGGTTTTGAGCCCCTGCACATTCACAGAAGAAGATGAAACCTTGCTGGCTTGGGTGCTCTCCCCTCCAAAGCTCCCTCTGCCAAAGGGCACGACCTTCTACACCCGGAATTATTCTCACAATTCAACAATTCTCACAATTCACCGAGTTCTTCAGTTCTAAACTGTCCCCAAAGTCCACGGAACGAGGACACTGTGGCTGAGAGAGCGTAACAGTTCTGCCTCTGCTGTACCTACTGCGTGACCTTGGAGTTAAAAAATGCATTTACATGAGGAGCCAAGTGGAGAGCTCACACACAGATCTGATTTTCCACACTGCAGCTATTTGATTTCACAATCTGAGCAACGTCCTTCGAACGGAGGGTTCCTGGATGGACGTTCTGTCTCCTCTTTCTAAGCAACCCCATCAAGCCTAATCCCACTGTCCTGCACTAATAATTTCCCACTTTCCATCCAAGGGTTTCGAAACACGATGTAAGTCTTCACTAATTTTTTTCAAGTTAACAGACCAGCGTTTTTGAAAAGCATTTTTTGTGCTTATTTCTAGGAATACACACAGGGCAGAGCCACCAGGGCTGTTTAATTCCCACAGCATCCCTTGCTGTGGATGTGTTATATTTTGGATAAACCCTTGGTGTTTCCAAGGCTGCTTTAGGGTGGGATGAACCAGATGAACAGTAGGTTAAAAAACTGAGCCTTATATTTTAACTCAAAACTCACCTGTGTCACCTTGAAGTGGGATTGTAGGGGTTTCTCTTACAGTTTAATACTATTTATAACCTATTAGGAAATCCCACACCTGTCCAAATACTGGGCTGGATTTGGAAACAGTATTAAACAAGAGAAAATCACTTTAGGGGAGGTGGAACAGCGCTGATCAGATTGACAAATCCTGCTCAATCAAAACTTGTGCACTAAAATATCCCAGTGGGTTCTGCACCTCCAGCCTCCTCCTGCAGCCTGGGGGTTGGTTCTGCTGCCCTGAAAATCCACTGCTGGACACTTGCAAGGCACCTGGGACTGACTGGAAGCTTTGCCTGAACGAGGACAATGTGGTTTGGTCCCACTTTTTCATCCCCAGCCAGCCTGAACTTGGGGCATTAATAGAAATATAAAAACTCATAAAGTGCAAAATCACTTCAGCCCAGTAGAGTGACTTTCAGAGGCATCACAAGGGTCGCAGATGAGGTGAATTAGAAGCGTATTCAATGAGATTAACGACTGAACATTTCTCCCAAGTGCAGCAGGGACGCCACAGAGGCGCCACTGGTCTGTGCCCCACGCACCTGCTGGAAGAGGAACATGATGTGGATCCACAGAGGAGGCTGGTGGCTCACCAGGGTGAAGCTGGATTTGCTGTACAAGCAGTAGTGGCCCTTCAGGGGACAGCTGAAGAACAGCTTTGCTACACAGCTCCTGACAGTGTCTGGGGAGAAACACGAAGGACATTCAAATCATTAAAAATGAGAGAGACCACAGTGTGTGGGCAAACAGCTCCACTCTGGGGGACCCTCCTGGGCACTGCTGGGGCTGCACCCCCAAAGCTGGACACAAATTCAGTCTAGTCGGGCTCCTTTATCAACTTCAGTAGCGGTATCATTTTATAGCCCCTCTGAACAGGAACAAGCAGCTACCCAAGGGGAAAAGGCACGGGAAAGAAAAGGAGGGGATCCCTAGATGATGCCCTGGGTGCCAGGACAGGAGAGAGCTGCACCCTCGGCTCGCACGTGGGGAGATGGAGTGGGGAGGAGTGGGAGAGCCGGGACTGTCCCGCAGCCCCCACGGGGGATCAGCCCCGGGGCCAGGCTGGGCAGGGCCTGACTCACAGTCTCGTGCTGCCCTGGTGAGTCACTGCGAGGAATAAAGTGCTGTCAGAAAATTTCCTAACCGGAAAAACGAGCTGTGACTCTTCAGAAAACGTGGCTGACGGGAGGCGGTTTCTGGATCTGCTGACGAGGAGAGTCGGCAGCAAGGGAGGCTGAGAGCACGAGGCAGCCTGGCTGTCCAGCCACACACCAGCTTGACATACTTGGGTTTTAACATTTTCACCTAACCAAGATGTCAAAGCATAGGAAAGGAATGAAATAAATGCAGTATTTCACAAAAAAAGCACGACATTTGAGGAATGAGTTTACCAGAGGTACAGAGGGATGGGTGGCCAGAACGAAGTATCAGTGGTCAGACTGCCACTGAAAATGCAGAAAATTCAAAACTGGGGAGTTGGAATCTGCCAAAAATGCTCCAGAGAGGCCAGGTGGCTGTGAGGGTGGGAGAAAAACCAGCCTGGGAGGCTCCAGCCTCTGGTAACAACTAAGAAAAGGTGCCCAGTGCCAGGCGGGACTGGGAATCCCGGAATGGTTTGAGTTAGGAGGGACCTTAAAGCTCACCCAGTGCCACCCCCTGCCGTGGGCAGGGACACCTTCCACTAGCCCGGGTAGCTCCAAGCCCTTTCCAGCCTGGCCTTGGCCACTTCCAGGGATGAGAAGGAAAAAGGTGCTTTTAAAATCACTGCAGTATTTACAAATTGCTTGTAACTCAGTGTAACGTGCAGCTTAAGATACATTTTGGGCTTTCCTAGAAGACAGGTGCATAAATGGGCTCAGTTCTAGGTAAGCAGTGATCCATGCTTCTCCCAGTCCATCATGGCAAGTTATATAAACACTGTGGACCAAATCCTCATGGAGATAAGGCAGAAATAATTCAGCATAAAAAGGCCTATTCACAACAAAACATTTTTGGTAGGAAGAACAAAACTAAATCACTTGCAGTCTTGAGTTAGCAAAAAAAGGTGAAAAGAAGCCAATCCCAGCCTGGGAAGGTGGAGAAAACTCAGTTCCCTCAATTGCTGTGTAATTCCACTACATGTAACTGCTCACCCTGAATTCACCTGGTAAGGAAAGATTGATTAAGTCCCAGGAAACTTGCAGGATATCAGTAAGATACAACACGAGAGTCCTGTCACCAGAACCCACTTGCTCTGCAACTGCTCCCCCAGCACAAGGCACGTCCTGGCAAGTGCTGGTGATCCAGTGTTGACTAAAGGTTCTTTTGATGTGATTTAAAGCAATGAAGTCCAAATTATGGCCAAGATGGATCTGCAGCTCTTTAAAATAAATGGCCAGAAGCATGTAAGGGAGAGAGGAAGGGAAAATTAACTGACTTCCCCCAGGGGATTACGCCTGTTATGTTGGTCACATTTAAGCTACACTTTTACAGGCTTCAGAACCAGTTTTGTACTTTAAAAACTCCTGTCAATTCTAAACCCTGAAAGCAAATTTGAAGCAGGGTTTTTACGCCACTCTCTGTTTCCCTGAGTAACCTGTGCCATCTGACCTGAATTAGGATTTATGGAAACGCCACTTCTTTCATCCCCTGGCTCTGTGAGTGTAACAGCACTTCTGCACTGCCAGAGGTCAGGGAGGTGGAGACTGAGGAAAAGGGAATGGAAAAATCCCGGAGAGAGACCTGTCTTGTGGCTGTTTGGGGTGTGAGCTCTGGAGCTGGAGATGGATACGGTGGCTTTGCCTGGGCCAGGACAATCCCTGGCACCTGTCAGTACCCCAGAACCTCCTGCATGGGGAGGACAGGGGGTTCCAGCCTGTGACCCCCACCCAGGTGGAAAGGAGGCCAGGCTGGAGCTGCCCTGTCTCAGCCAAGGTGGGTTTATGGGGTGCAAAGTCCGTGTGAGTGGTTGAGATCTCGTTTGGACTCAGCAAAGGACAGGAGTTCATGGCTCTGCTTCATCTCAGCAGCAGCAAAGCCAAACCTCCAGCTCAGGGCCTGGGTAACACTGAACAGGCACAGCAAGGGCCTGATTTATCCAACTGCTTGGAATTATCCCTATTGACAGGCGAACTCCCTCAGAGCAAACCTCAGCCAAGGCACTGGAGGGCTCTGGGCATCCCTCCACTCCAGCAGCTCCTCATCTCAGCATCCCCCAGGCACTGGACCTGCTGCACCCCCGTCCTGCTCCCTGCGTCGCTGGCAGCACCAGCTGGGGACACCTGGAACATCTCCATAGGAACGTGGAATGGCTTGGGTTGGAAGGACCTTAAAGCCCCTCCAGTCCCATCCCTGCCCTGGGCAGGGACACCTTCCACCAGCCCAGGTCGCTCAAACCTGGCCTGGGACACTCCCAGGGCTGGGACAGCCACAGCTTCTCTGGGAAACCTGTGCCAGGGCCTGCCCACCCTCCCAGCCAGGAATTCCTTCCCAATATCCCGTCTATCCCTCTGGCAGTTTGAAACCACTGCCCCTTGTCCTGTCACTGTCTGCCAAGTTCTCCTCCTTCCTCAGCCTGGCTGGGCTTGGCTTGGAGGGAGAGCCCAGGCAACACAAGAGAAGGATTCTAGAACACGAACACGTGAACAGCAACACAAGACACAAACCCACCCCACACAGGCACCAAATGCCCAGGTGGCTGGTCAAGATCCCAAGGAAACGTTCCTCAGTCGAGAAACATTCCCATCTCTTGGCAAGTCTCGGAATTCTAGCAAGACAATAAGCAACAACTTGTTTTCCCTACAGGAAACAAGAGAATATATGTTGCAATTTTAAAGTTCACAACTAAGTGGTTGTGCCTGGGGAAAAAAAAAAGAACAAAACAGAACCAGAAGAACGTCAGTAGAGCTGTTAATTGTTGCTTATTCCAGCTCAACACACTGTGCTGAACCAGGAGGGTACAGAGTCACTGGTTCTGGGAACAATCAATGCATTATTTGATTTGCATTGGTAATCCTTCACTGTTAAATACAATCTGTTAATAGGAGCAGAAGTATGCTCATAAATTTCCTAAATAGAATCAAACCCACACATAAACATGGAACTAATAAGAAATGGATATGACTTTTTAAATTTTGGTTTTAAGCTTTTTCAGCTTCCTCAGTTTCCTTTGCCTGATCTCTTCAGTTTGGGTTACACAAAGTATGCAAACAATAAATACATTTATAGGAGAAAAGGGTAATTTTTAGAGCAGCCAGCTTCAAGAAATGCTGATTTATATTGTTTTTACCACTGCTAGCTTTGGGTGCATGCCTTAACTCTGTCCAACAGACTTCACCTCCACCAAGTTGCACAAAAGTCAAGGGAGAAGGCAGGAGTGGGATGGGGTGAGGACAGGTACAACAGTGCACTCAACACATGGAGTCCAAGCTCTGGCAAACCCAGAAGCTCTGAAGTCACGTAGTCACAGGCTGGTTTGGGTTGGAAGGGCCCTTAAAACTCATCTCATCCCACGCCAGGGACACCTTCCATATGCCAGGTCGCTCCAAGCCCCACCAAAGTCCAAGTGCTCCTGTTTATGCCACCACCCACCAGGAGTCTCCCAGGTAAAGCCCGTGTGGGACCAGCCCGTTCCCAGTGCTGCTTCCAGAGCAGGTGTGACACACCCAGGGTCCGTCACCACGTGCCTGGGGGCAGCAGGTCCAGAGCTGTCCGTGTTCCCCTTACGCTCCCGGGGGAGCTTCCTGGTCTGACGAGGGTCCCCAGGAGCAGGAGGGCCATCCCCAGTGCCAGCACACGTTCCCACTGCCTGCCCTCACTCGTTCCCACTGCCTGCCCTCACTCGTTCCCACTGCCTGCCCTCACTCGTTCCCACTGCCTGCCCTCGCGGACGGGGCGCGTTTGGAACGCCAGTCCTGCAGGAGTCCCTGCCAGCTCCCAGCCCCACTCCCTGGGAATGCTCTCCTGAGCCTGCACAGCTCTGTGATCCCACCGAAGGACCAGAGGCCCATCTGTTCCAAATCAGCGCTGGGCTCATGGAATGCTGGAATTTCTCAGGCCGGTGCAGGGTGAGCACTGCAGGGGAGCAACGAGCCTTTCCATCCACACCGTCATATGGTCCCCATTACCTCCCAGTACCCCATAAAACATAATAACTACCAGATTTAGGGCCAGCACGCTGCAACCTGTTTCCCCTGCTGCCTCCCCCTCTTTCAGCATTCTGTCATTAATCCCTTGAAATGTTTGCTGGATGTGTTTCCTCCGGAATGGCACCAAGGAGCCAGCAGGGACTTTCTGCTGGAAAAAGGCTCTAATGCTTTTCACTGGAGCACACTGTGTTTGAGTGTGGCTGCAGTGACCGAGGGTGGAATGATTCCATGATCTCCCTGGCTCTATCCTTCCTCAAAAAGGCTGGGCAGGCTGGAGATGGCAAACCCCTCAGCATCCTCCACACACAGATATGATCAGGTGCTTCCTTCCAACAGCTCACTCGACACTCAGAGCTCTGGGCTGTTGGCATTAATGGGGGTGGTTTTATCCAAATTACCTAAAAAGCAGCCAGAACTGCAGTGGAAAACATTCCCCTCGTTATAACCAAACCCAGCAGCCGTCCAGGTCTGTGTCTGGGAATCATCTGAAAGCAGCCCCTCCCAATGGCAGGACACACATGGCCATGGATCTGATCCACCGTCCCGGTGCATCTGGGAAACAAGAGTGGCTCAAAAGTCCTCTGACCCGCAGGGGGTCAAGGTGAGAGCCAGCAAGGCTGGGGCAGGTGGGGGCTGCAGCTGCTCCAGAGCCCTGTGCTGGCTGCAGGGACAACGGGGGCCAGGCCAGGTAAGACTGGCAGGACTCAGTTCCCTCCCGGGTGCTGCGCCCCTCCCAAAACAAACACTGGCAGGTGTGAACACCAATGACCACAGAATCATCAGAGAAGCACGGAATGCTTTGGGCTGGAGGGACTTTAAAAGTCACCAGTGCCACCCCTGCCACGGGCAGGGACACCTTCCACCAGCCCAGGTTGCTCCAAGCCCTGTCCAACCTGGCCTTGGACACTCCC
>JAYRBT010000010.1:1249572-1280212 GCA_036023395.1 Myiotriccus ornatus
GTGTCCAAGGCCAGGTTGGACAGGGCTTGGAGCAACCTGGGATAGTGGAAGGTGTCCCTGCCCATGGCAGGGGGTGGCACTGGATGAGCTTTGAGGTCTCTTCCAACCCAAACCATTCCAGGATTCCATGATTAAGAAATAATTCACCCAGTATTTGAACTCATGGACATGAGACTTGGTTAAAATCAGGCTGATGATGCCCACAGGGATCATGCAAATGGACCAAATCCTCAATATTTGGATAATTCCATGGCAAAGCTGATATCCCTGTCACATTTTACAGAGTTTAACAGATTTACCTGTTAAATCTCATATCCTTCCTTTCTTCTTTGGAAACCTGGCCCAGGCTGTATCTCCTCACTGAGCCAGGAGTGCTGTTGTCAGCATTTATTTTCTCTTCAAAAGCCTGGATTTTGACTTGAAGCTTTTCATCTTCTTCATTTCCACCCACGACAGATTTGAAGTCATCCAGAAGCACAGAGGGTTCTGTTTCAGTGTCCTTTTCCACCCTAAGGAAGCAGAGAGCAGAGATTTAACCCTGGCCCACTGGGATGCTGCTTTTCTGCCTGTGACCTGTACCGTGGATCTGGTAAAATAAAGATGTTTCAGCAGAGATTCCCTCAGATTATTTCCAGGACCATCTTCTAGATGAATGTCTCTGATGGACCAGGAACACTGAGCATCTCTGCCAGCCCTGGATTAGAAACTCCATGGGCTGTATCTGCATAAGCAAATCACAGCCCTTCCTGATTGCCCATTGCAGAAACTCAAACCATTCTCCCAAGCTTGCTAAACACACTGACTTATTACATAATTTTCACAAAGCAAAAGTCAAGCTATTTTCAGAGTTTACAGAACTCTGCGGTTTTCAGTGTTTGACCAAAGTACACCAAGTTCTTACCGAATTACTGCACTCTGAGTAAGAAAAATATAATTTAAAACTCAGCACAAACAGGCTCAGGAAAAGTTCTAAGCAATGCCACTGCAGTTCAGGAAGGAGAAAATCAAGAGTTAAAATGAACAGGACAAGTAGCTTTGTTTTAAATTTGTTATGTTAGTCTTAAAGTCCAGGAATTAAGGATTCTTAGAATGGTTTGGGTTGGAAGGGACTTTAAAGCCCATCCAGTGCCACCCCCTGCCCTGGGCAGGGACACCTTCCACTGGCCCAGGTTGCTCCAGCCTGGCCTGGGACACTCCCAGGGCTGGGGCAGCCACAGCTTCTCTGGGCACCCTGTGCCAGGGCGTGCCCACCCTCTGACTGGAGGAATTCTAGAGAACTAAGGGGTCCTGGGCAGTGTTTACTTTTTAAACTCTACCCCCAGCTTTAAACCAAGTTTGTTTTGTTTCTGACCATTTCTTTGTTTGATTTTCTTTTCTTTCCTTTTTTTTTTTTTTGTTGGTACGTTTCCTGATGAACAAACATCTGAATAGCTAAATCTGTAAAATCTGGATATCTAAAACCACCAGTGAGAGTTTTAACACGGCGCTTCCAAAGCAGCAGAGTCTCAACAAGTCACGCTCACAGTCGGGGAGCCCATTAAAAACCTCCCCAAACTGCAAATTACCGATTGTACAAAGCACGTTTTTAAAGAAACAACCAGAAATGCTGCGGCACAAAATGCACTTTTTCATTTGTTTTGATAAAGGCAGCTCAGGATATTTCTCGGGGGACTTGGCGAGTTTTGTCTTGTTTTTAACTTAAGCAAGATCTCATAATATATTAACACTGAGGAGCACTTTAAAAATATTCTTCTGTAATAAAGAACCTTGATATGACCTTTGCTAACAAATCTTTCAGGGGATGTAGGACAAGATTTAATTTATGGGGAAGCTGTCACTCCAACAGAACTCCCAACACTGCTCCCATTGTGGGAGCTGGGCACTGAGGAAAACGCCTGCTACATATGGAAATACACGGAAAGCCTCTGCTCACAGAGAGGGGATTGATGGACTGGTGGGGTTTGTGAGTGACAGACCCGGACCAGGCAGCCTTGCTGAAGTTTGGAAATAAAAATGTGTTTTAGAACAGCACCTCTTTGTCCGGTGTTCTCCCGTTGGGCTCCGACGGCTTTGGGAGGGGAATCCAAGGAAATACTTCTCCTAAAGGATCGTGGAACTGCTAAGGTTGGAAAAGACCTCAAGGAAACACGTTAATGAATCCTACTTTCCACACGTGGAGCAGGAAGCAGTCACTCCTCAGGGTGTGGAGGGTGCAGTTCTCACTGCCTGGTGCTCCTCGAGCCACCACCTGGTTCCTGAGCCCGGTGGTGCCCAGGATTTCAGAGCAGGGAAGTGGGAGGGATCCCGAGTGCCCATCCCTGGGCACCATCTGCTCTCCCATGTGCCAGCTTTGCACTCACACCAGCCCCTCGGGAAGCCAAGGGCACAAGCCTGTGGGGGTGCCTGGCAGCCCTTCCTGCTGGGCCCCCCTCCCAGCCCCTGCAAAACGAACTATTGTTTGAAATCTTGGCAAGAGGCTTCGGGGACACTGCTGAGGTTGCTGAGCAGGATCAGTTTACACCAAAGCTCAGCCTGTTCTCGAGATGCACGAGCTCGTGGAGAAACCACAACGACCTGCCCTGAGAGATGGCACCAGGCTGCTCATCACTCCATGCTTTTAAATTCCACGTGCAGAGAGACCCCAGCGCACGGGTCACCGGTTCAAGGGTGGTACATGAGCATGAAGGACATCTCTCCAGACCTGGAGACCACGATCAGCATCGGAAATTGGGTGCTTTCGATGGGACAAAGAGCATCACAGACAGAGATTGCTAAAAATACGCTCGAGGTGGGGTTGCTGCCAGGGCTCCACCTCTGAGGGGATGGAGGCAGCAAGGATGGGTCCTTGTGGTTTGTCACTGGACAGACCTAATCACTAATCACCTCCTCAAACAGGACAGAGGTTTGAAGAGGGCAAGTGGTGGAGAAAAGATCACGGAATGATCAGACTGGTTTGGGTCGGAAAGACATTAAAGCCCACCCAGTTCCACCCCCTGCCACGGGCAGGGACACCTTCCACCAGCCCAGGTTGCTCCAAGCCCCGTCCAACCCGGCCCTGGACATTCCCAGGGCTGGGGCAGCCACAGCTTCTCTGGGCACCCTGTGCCAGGGCCTCACCATCTTCAGAGTAAAGAACTTCTTCCCTGTATCTACACCTAAATCTCTCCTCTTTCAGTTCAAAAGGTAATTTCTTGCAGCCACGACACTGAGATGGGCAGCACTGGTGGAGCCAGTTGTGCTCAGTTCTTACCCAGATCCAGGGCTTGGAAGTGTCTCCCAATTTCCTTCCTTGCCTCCTTTCAATTGACTGTACTATGCTCCTGGGCTGGATAAGTCCATTAAAACTCTGTATGTTCTTAAAAAGCACCTCTGAGGCTGAACAACTCGCAATTTTGTGACAGTGAGGGGCACCAGAGCATGGCCTGCTTTTAATTATGCTCTGCACTCCCTGCCTGTAAAACTCCCTGTGTCAAACCACCCCCCCAACCCTCACTCCAAAGAAATCGGCTTCTCTTATGTAAACACACGAGTTTTGGAAGGAATGGTTGTAATCCAGCCACACATTTTAAAACCCTATTTCCCTTTCACAGCACAAATCCTCTGGATTGCTGCTCTTCATAAACCTCCGAGTTCAGTGGCTGCAGCAGCTCCAGGGCTGGGAGGGCATTTCCACGTCGACGTCTGCACCCGTCCCGCTCGCCGAGTACAAACCAGAGTAAACTCAGCTTAAATCAGCAGAGAACTCTCATTTTAGCCTCGTCTGATTGAGCTGATCCTCTGCTGAAATAGGCTGGAACGTAAAACCAGAGAGCTAAAAACTGTAACTGTGAAAAATCAGGGTTTGCTGTGATCTCTCCCAGCCACGCTGAGACAACACGAGGAACCAGGGGCACAGAGGGCTGGGGAGGGAATCAAATTTAAAAGCAATAAATCAATAAATCAATAAATAAAATCAGGGAGCAGATGGAGAATAAAAAAATCATCTGTAACCACACTCAAGCAGACGATGAAACTTCTACTCCTTGGCAAAGCAAGTCCTTAACAAGGGGAGTTTTAGAGAGAAACAGGGAAACACAACAAGATTTTAATGGAAACCTTCTCTCGTGTTTAACTGGGGGTTTTTTATCAGCTCTACAGATAAATGTTAAGCACAGAAGATAATAAGAAGTAGGAATATGGGAATATTTTAACAAATAAAGTAATTTTTCAGCCATAAATTGAGGGACCGTGATGGGTTGTATAAACTATTCCTGTGCCTCAATCCCTGTCCTGCTCCTCTGCAGTTCCCAGAATACATGACATCCCTCTGGTCCCTTCACCAAGTGACATCTGGCCTCCTCTTTTTCCCAGTACACTTGGCTAGTTTGGAACAAGTGTGTTGTTTCATGCTCACTTTGTTATCTCCACTTGGCTTTGGCATCATCTCCAAGGACATTTTTCGTAAGGTGAGTGCCGAGGGCTCCTTTCCCCTGAGGCCTTTCCCACCAGGTGAAGTTTGGACATTTCCCACAGCCCTGCAGTAAAAGGGGGGACCCTCTCCTGGTTCCTTTCTCATTTTTAACTCTCTCCAGGACACCAATTCCTTGTTTCTCCAATGACCTCAGTGTTTTGGCTCCAGCACTCCCAGCCTGGCTCCAAGGCTGTCCTTCATGGTTATGGCTTTTCTGACATCTGGGTTACATTTTTCCACAGAATTTCCACTATTCCTCTGTGCCCTCCTGACCCGTGTCAGTACACACAACTCTAATTATGAGTCCCTCCCTAATTAAAAGTGACTACCACTGTGTATTTAAATAACACCTATATTCTTACCCTGAGGAATGCCACAACGCTCCCAACCCTTCAGCCTTAGGATACACACTCAGAAGCAGCTGAGTGAGCAGAACATCTCCTGGTAGATGCCTGAGAAATGTTTCCCAGCCTGCTCTTAGGCAAACCTTTAGCAGGGAGTTAAGCCAGTCATCGTTCCCATCACCCTCAGTGGGTACTTTCTAGAAAAACTCCGTGATAATTGTGTAGCCTGACTCCCCTGACTGAGTTCTGCCTGGAGCTTTAGTGTGCTTATCTGAGAGGTGGCTTTTTTCTCAGTAATTGGGATAGATTTAACAGGAGTTTCTGCTGCCCCACACAGCCCTGGAGGGGCTCTGTCACACCCCCACCGAGGCTTTGTCACACAAGCACTACCTGGCTCCGGGCGCGCTGTCCTCGAGCTGCCGGACGAGGAGCTTGGCTATGGCAGTGAAGCTGTTGCTCATGCGATAAATGTCCCTGCTCTGGGTGCCCAAGATGCTCGAGAAGGTGTCGGTGAGGCTCTTAATTTCCAGCAGCACAATGTGGTGAAATGAGTGCTCCATGTTGGCCAGCTGGTTCACCAAGTACAGCAGGCAGGTCCTGGCGCTCTCCTGGGCAAGACGAGGAGATAAGAACAGTTTTAAACACATTAATTCAGTGTTTGCTTGTGCAGGGAGGTTTGTGTGGTGCTGCCTGAGTCACTGTCCCTGGGGAAGAGCGGCTGCCCCACGATAACCAACAAAAAGGCAGTGCCTCAAAGGCAGTTTATTTGTGCGTGCTGCTGACGTGACTTTTGTTCCTCTTGGTATTACCTAACCCAGCCTAACTGAGTACATCTTGTCTCCTCCTCAGACCTCGAGCCAGACTCCCTAAAGCCCCTTTGAAGGGCCCTACATTCTTCTAGTTGGTAGGTCAGCCTGGCTCAGGGATCAGGGCACTGAGCTCCCCTTTCATCCGTGCTGAGCCTGGCTCAGCTACTTCACCAAATCCCAGAATGGTTGGGGTTGGAAGGCACCTTACAGCCCACCCAGTCCCACCCCTGCCATGGGCAGGGACACCTTCCACTGCACCAGGTTGCTCCAAGCCCCATCCAACCTGGCCTGGAAAAGGAAAGGGCCCAGAAACAGAGTGTAGGGAGATGGAGCTGTGGCTGCCCCACCCCTGGAAGTGTCGAGCGTGGATGAGCAGTGAGGGGCAGGAGCTGAGGGGCCTGTCAGCATCTCCTCTCCCTGATGGTGAGAGGTTAAAATACCTCGTAAATCACAGGGGTTCTCTCCTTCCATAGCATTTGGTTTAGGAGCAACACTCAGATTAGCCCGTGACTGACACCACAACAAAGGGAAGTTTAAATCGAGGTTTCATTCTAAGATGTCCTCACACCCTGCCTGGCACGTGCCATCACTCACTGCCAACGCAGTGGCACTCTGATGTGCCCTCTGTAGCCAGAATTTTGCTACCCAATTCTTCAGGGGAATGTGCTTTACCCAGTTTGTCAGCAGAGATCACATCCCCCACAAATTAGGATTAAAGGGGGCTTGTTTCAGATCACAACATTAAACATGTAAATATTTTCTACCAAAGACACTTTATCAGCTCTGCCTGCTGAGGACACACAATTCCAGAGCCAGCTGTTTCTGTATGTACGTGTCCAAATTCCCATCCTAAACCAGACACTTAAGAGGTGAAGAATCTTGGAATGGTTTGGGTTGGAAGGACCTTAAAGCTCATCTTGTTTCCACCTCCTGCCACGGGCAGGACACCTTCCATAGACCAGGCTGCCCCAAGCCCCACCCCACACATCCAGAGACAGGGAACATCCACCTCGACCTTGAGCACCTCCAGATCAGGGCTCCCCTGCTTTGTTACAGTTGTTCTAAGTATATTGAGTTCCACACCCCTAAAAATATCTAAAAAGCAGCGAAAAAAATCAGCCATTAGCTCAGGAACTCATCTCAGATCCACCACTGGGTCGCCAGGTAGGGCTTTGCTCAGGGAAACCCCCTTGGTACTCAGCAGACTGGGGCAGAAGTTGGCAGATATTTGGATTTTGGAGCCTGTGCTGAAGCACAGCCAAAGGCAACCCAAGGAGCTTTGCTCTGCCCAGCATCACCAGCAAGGCAATTTCTGGAAGACAAAGCCAAGGTCCTTCAAGGAGCAGCAGCTCTGCTGGGCCGTGCCAGGACAGGGATCAGTGGGAATGGAGTGGGAATGTCACAAAAACACACGGGGGAAGGGCCAGCTACACCCTGGGCTGGGCTGATGGGACTGAAGGAGCTTTTTCCTCAATGGCTTGAAAGAGGTTGACTTTTTGGTGCACCGTCACTGGTTTATGTGAAAGACAATCCTCCCTCCAAGAGATAAACACAGGCTCAATTAACATTTAAAACACATTTTCTGTTTCCTAAACAAACTGCAGCAGACAAACTGGAGGAGCAGTTTTGACCATTTTCCTGTCACTTTGATCCAGCTGGAGTGTCTCCAGCCTTGCTGAAATGCTGCTACTCGCCTGGAGTGAGGTAAAAGAACAATAAACTCTGAGTAACATAATATGTAACTGTTATACAAAACAAAACTGCAGCAAAATAGCTCGACATGAAAGCAGTCATTATCCCTGCCCCAATTCTTATCCAAAATTCTTCAAAAAGCCTATCTGGATGCACCGTTGTGATTTTAACAATGCTTATTTGATGTATTCGTGTGTTTTTTCATAAGCAGCCCTTGCATTTTATGGCATTACATCTGCCAGAAGGTGAAGATCTAAAACACAGGCAGTGAGGTGTGGCAAAGTGTTGTGCTTCAGCTTATAATCAGGCTCAGGAGACTACGAAAAGAGATCACAAGGCTCTCAGAAGTTGCTTAAAACTCTCAGTTGGTTCAAAACATACAGTTAACGGGAGAGAAAATACATTAAAATGTCCGATTGCCCCCCGCCCCAAGATGGTGTTTTGCTTTGCACAAATTTATGGTTAAGGGACAAGTTCTGATTTCAGCTTCACCCCCGAGACCGTCCCTGACATCAGCAGAAGTGGGGGGTGTAAACAGGGGGCAACCTTTAGAATAAAGGGATCTCTCTTGAGCCAGGGCTCTCGTCTCTCCGGGGGTCCCTCGGCGCTGCCAAGGTGGGCAGAGCAGCTCAGCACAGGAGGGTGTTTGTAGGAGCCAGCTGAAAGGGTTTGCTGCTCATACCCACAGTCCATACCACGGAGGGCCAAGCCTCAGCCCTCGCCACGTCTCTTCCCCAAGCAGACCTTCCAGTGAGATGAAAATCAACCCCTAGAATTCCAGCACTGCCATTGCTGTTTCCTTCCCCGCTTGTTTGGCTTGGCCGGGGAGGAGATGCCGAGTCACGTCCCAGAACCAGCAGCGTTTCTGTGACACAGCCCCGAGACAGGGAAGGGGAGAGGGGCAGAAGTGAGCAGGGGGGGTTCCAGGAAGGCACTGACACGGGGTGGGGGCTGAGACACGAGACCAGCAGCAGCCCTGGTGTCTGCAGGGACCGCTCTGCTGCCTGGCCCTGACAAACGGAGTGCAGAGCGACTGAACTCTGCGGTCACACTTGGAGATCAGAGTATTCCTTTGAGTCTTCCTCGCTGCTCGACAGGAGGCTCGAAGATCTGCCCAGCTTTTATGAGGCCAGATGTGTGTGTGCCTCTCTGATGGCAGGCTGGCTGCCCGCACTGCAGAGCGCGATGCCCCCGTGCCGGGGATCCACGGCACTGCTTTTCCGCTCAGTCACAGACTCACAGGCTGCTTTGGGCTGGAAGGGACCTGAAAGATCACCTCATTCCACCCCCTGCCATGGGCAGGGTCACCTCCCTTAGAACAGGTTGCTCCAAGCCCTGTCCAACCTGGTCTTGAAAAAGAATCATCTCCTCCTAAAGGAGAAAGAAACATCTTCATGGTTGATTCCTGAGCACAGGTGAGACCACAGAATCATCGGATTCTATCATCGAGGGACGGAGTGAGAAGAGCTTTAAAGTCCTTTCCAACTCAAACCACTCTAGGATTTTACCACGTTCCATAATTCGGAAATACTCGTGGCTTCTCTCTTTTCAGGAACAGTTCCCCTGTGCCACCCTTTGCCTGCTGCTTTTCTCCCTGTTTTCAGGTGCAAGGTCCCCTGGGTGTCACTGCAAACACATGACAAGGTGCCATTTCCCCGGGGAAGGGGCACTGGAGTTGCAGCCTGCTGCTGAGTCAGCAGCTCCCGACAAAAATAAGACCCAGGACACGGTGCCAGCCACTCGACACCTATTACAGATGAATTACTGACTGCAGGCTGTGTATCTACACGTACCCACATGAACCAACAGATTAAAAATATTAGGAGAAATATTCTTCGAATCGTGTCTTTTGTAAACTTTACCTTAGGCTTTAATTTCCAAGAATATATGAAATACAACCTGGCCAGCGGGTTCCCTGCTTATTCTTGGTGTTGGTATATAACAACAACAACAAAAGGCAAAATAAATAAATTCAGCCCCTTTGAAGTAACAAACACGGCAGAAATGGAGCCTCAGAGACACTCAGATGGGAAGAGCTGGTTCAGCACGCTAAAACACAGAATTAAATCCCTCAGTTCTGATCCCAGCTGTGCTCAGCTGAGGCTTAGCTGCTTACAAATTGTAAAGCTTCTAGGAGATGCTGACTCCTAAATATTAAATGCAGAATTAAACATGGTCACCTGCAGCTCTGATAAAATTCAGACTTACTGGGGGGATGGAAGCAAACAAGGAGACAACAACAAGCTGTATTTGGCTCCCAGTCTTCCATGGGATTTTGGCTTTTCCCCTCCACAACAGAAATGAGATTTACAAAGTCAAACCAAATCTGGTTTTGATTCTTATGAGATAAATTTGATGTTAAATGAAGATAAAGCTCAAGATCAGTAAAACAGCACGGGCAGTGCCTCCCTGTGCTGCACCCACAGTGACCAGACCCCCATGGCACGGCCAACACGCACCCAAAGTGAGATCCAGAGGGGAAAGGTTGGGATTACTGCAGCGAGGGAAGAGGTGTGGGACATCCCACAGTGGAGCTGTGGCACAGGCACAGAGCCAACCATCAACACCCAGCCCCAGGATTTAAGGGAATGGCTTTGAGAAGGGGCCAAAAGAAACTTTTCTCTGGGGACAGAGGCTGCCCTGGGGATTCTCCAGGGCTGTCACTGATGGGCCCACAGCTTGGCTGTGACTAAACACCTTCTCACAGAGTTCTGGAGGGACAGGACACAGGGAATGGCTTCAAACTGCCGGAGGGCAGGGTTAGATGGGATATTGGGAAGGAATTCCTGGCTGTGAGGGTGGGCAGGCCCTGGCACAGGGTGCCCAGAGAAGCTGTGGCTGCCCCTGGATCCCTGGAAGTGCCCAAGGCCAGGCTGGACGGGGCTTGGAGCGACCTGGGCTGGTGGAAGGTGTCCCTGCCCATGGCAGGGGGTGGGACTGGATGGGCTTTAATGTCCCTCCCAGCCCAAACCATTCCAGGATTCTGTGCCCTGGTGGGACAGTCTGGCTACTTGTGAAAAGACGACATTCAGAGGCATCACTTGACACAGGATTCCGAAAAAACACCAACCCCCAAACCAACTTCTGCTTCCAAACTCACCTCATCAATATGCCCAACAGCTCCAAAGATCTTTGCTGTTTGCCCAATCAAACCTGGGAAAGTCTCCCCAAGCTCCTTCAGCGTGGGAAGAAAAGGGGCCAAGGCTGTTGGTTCGTAGCTGGAGAGTTCTGTGAGGATGTTTAGAATCAAGTCACTGTGGTTGGGGTCCCTCAAATGCCCAGATAAAAAGGGTAAACACTCTTTCAGCACCTATTAAAAAAATCAGACAGAAACAAGCTGAATACTTGTATTGTAATTGGGAACACAAATAACCAAGAGAGACGCAACCAGAGTGATAAAAATAAACCACTAGACTTTGATTTAATAAAATAGTTTTCCACCCTTGCTGACCTTTGCACAGAGGTCAATCCAAGTTCAGCTCCACATATGGAATAAGGGTAAGCTTGAGCCTTGAAATATGGCAGTTATGCATAAATAAGTGAGGAAGTGGCCAATTGTTCAAAAAAAAGACCAAAACCCCACCCTTACATTTCCCTCCCTCCAGGCCAGACTATATTTTATTGATTAAAACAACAGAAGACTCAGCCTTCCCCAATGATACAGTAAATTAAAGGACTTGTAGAAACTTTTGTTTCCATAGGAAACTAAAGAACGTGACGAGGTCAAGAGCTGCAACAGAGGGGAAAACAAAGGGCAAGACCCTCACTGCCTGAAAATATGCTGTGGGTGAGTTGTCATTTCTTGTAACAACCCAATTTTGGGGGGGGCTGAGGCTTAAAATCATCTTACAAACAGGATGGAGTGTTTACAGCTATGCACTGAGTAATTAATTCCTGTGTAAACACACATGCACACTAATGCACCTCAGATCCAAGGAGACCCGCATCTGTGTGAAAGGCATTTTGACACAGAAATGGGGCATAAAACAAGCCTTTCTTCTGGTTTTTCTTGTTGAGGATCATCAGTTCTCATCAGTTCCTAACTCATTTTAATCTTCCTTGACATGTATTTCAATACAGCTCATGTTCTCGGACAGAAACACAGTTATGGGAATTCACACTCAGCTGACAGAGGAAGAGCCAAAATCATTGAAAACAAATGGTTTAACCCAAACCTTTTGGTCCAGCAGACTCACTGTTATGTTCTCCTTATGACTGGATGGAGAATTTGGAACGGAATCACAGAATTTCGTGGAATTAGCACAGGAAGTCACTGTCTGCGTGGTGTAAGGACCCCTCACTGCTGGCACAGACCTCACTGAGTCCTCTAAGCACACGAGCCCCTGCAAAAGGGGAGCAGTGAGCCATCCCCAAGCGTTTACCCCGAGTTCTTTGTTCCTGGCCACGGCCTGGAGGAGCCTGAGGAGGTGGTGCTGCTCAGCCTGGTCCAGCTGGGCCATCAGTGCCACCAGGTCCCGCAGACGGAGCGTTATCGGCCGCGGCTGCTTCTCGTAGAGCGCGGGCAGGACACGGAGCAGCATCCAGTTCCCTGGGGACACAGCAAGGGCAGGCACTGCTGGGGGTCAGTGCCCCACACCTGGAGAGAGCCCCACAAAGCCTGCACATGCCCACACACCGGTTTTTAAGAACAACAGCCTGTTTAGGGTTCAAAGGACCTCTTAAAGATCACCCAGTTCCTCCCCCTGCCATGAGCAGGGACACCTTCCACTATCCCAGGTTGCTCCAGGCTCCAACCTGGCCTGGAAGGATCATCTGTACAAAACTAGGGGGGCATAAAATGCACTGTAGAAAATTATATACTTGGCCAAGAAGCCCAGTAAATAACCTAAATAGAATGAACCAGGTGTAACAGAAGCATTAAAAAAAAAAATCCTCTCAATTATCATTATATTTCTCAAGTGCAGGGTCATGAGGATGCTACTTAATGACCCCTCAGATTTGGATGATGCTCTGTTGAGCCCTAGACCAAACTAACTGTGATTTCAGTTAACAAAGACAGGGGAAAGAGAGGGGAAAGAGAGAGATAAAAGCTCTAATTCTCCTTTGTTGAGATTCAGGCTTTCACATGAAATAGGCAGCACATGGAAAGAATAGTTGGTTATTAAGAGAACTGAATATGCACTTGCAGAGAAATAGTTAAGGATGCCATTTCCAGGAGGAGAAGGGAGCCAGGGAGAGTCAACTGCAGGCAGAGCTGAACCCTCTCTCACACAGTTCCTGAAGATGTCTGTGCATAATTCAATTTGAAGGCCGGGCTCATACCAAAATCCATAACCCCCCAGTGCTGTACACGCCTGCCTCCGTGGATTTAGGTTTCACTTGAGCAACATATGGAAAACATCTGCCTGTTGCAACCTAGTGTGGCTCCTTTCTGCAAAGCCTTGGAAGCGCTCACGGTCTCTTTGGATCGGTTTCCAAGAGGAACTGCTCTCTGGCCCGCTGCTTTTTCTCCCATTTAAACCTGAGCCCTGTAATTTGGGAAGATAAGCAGATCTGTTCATGGATGGCAGAAAAAGGATATTTGGGTTCAGGCTGGAGCACGTCGGGCTCCTGCCAGAGACACAAAACGCACCCCGGGACACGGCTGGGTCTTGTAACATCCCCCCCGGGCCAAGAAACGAACATAATTCATTGCAGGTTCAGACAACTGCGAGTCAAACAGCTCCTAATGACCCCTCAGGGGTCCTTAACCTCCGGGGGAGCGTCTCCAGCCAGCCACACTTCTGCATCCTATCCTGCCTGGAGAAGCCCTGGCTCCTCCCTGAAACCACTCTGAGCTCTCCAGGCAAGGTCAGAGCCCACCTCTCACCCCATGGACACGGCAGATTTGGGTCTTGTCCTGTTCTATACACAATCCCAAAGGCCAGTGGCAAAGGAAAGGGGTTGGTTGATGAATGACCCTAAAAAGATTAGCAAAATGCTCCGTCCTGGCCGTTTTCTACCCACGGTCTCTGGGCAAGTCTCTTCCTGATGGTACAAGCGAATCCGTCTAAAAAGCATCCCCACCAGGGCACTGTGGGCACCGATCCACCTGCAGTGACAACCTGGATCTCAGGGAGAGGTTCCTCCCCCAGAGGGTGGTTGACACTGCCCAGGCTCCCCAGGGCAGTGGGCACAGCCCCAAGGCTGCCAGAGCTGCAGGAGGGTTTGGATGATGCTCTGAGGGACAGGGTGGGAGTGGTGGCGTGTCCTGGGCAGGGCCAAGGGTTGGACTGGCTGGTCCTTGTGAGTTCCTTCCAACTCACCTGTGATTCTATGATAAAAAGGTGAGAGGATGTATTTACACGAACTTTTCTAGACTCCCATCACAGTTTAAAATTGAAACACTTTGTACTGAATACACTAAGAATTACTTTCCCTCCGGACAACGTCATGCTCACAGAAATAAGTCTTTTCTTCGCATTTGCTCTTGTTTAGTTTCCACTGGAAGTTTTCTGCCCATATGGGGCAGAGCCCTTAAGCTCCAGTAGAATTTCAGCAGCTGCAACGATTGCAAAAGATGAAATTCCCCTATTCCTGGACAGGCAAAAGTCACCTCAACTATGGAAGTCTGGTGGGAAGGAATTCAACAGAGAGCAACAAAAAATAGCAGCTTTAAGCAAGCAAAGACACTAAAACCTGAGCCATGCTACTGCCTAAGCTGGGATGTCACAGATAGGAAGGGATCTGGAAAGTAAGACTAATTATTTAATCTGGGAAAACAAGCCTTTGAAGTGTCGGGTGTATCAGGGCAGTGATGCAATTGGATGTGACACAAGGTGATGGATTTCAGCCACAGAGCCTCTCTGAACAAAAACCACTTTGTGCAAACACAGATTTGGGCAGTTTCCTGCAGCAAACACTGCTGGGTTTATATTCACTAACCAAGATAAATGAAAAGCAAAGGCAGTTTAGGAGCAAACCCATCCCTTTGCAGCGATATTGAAGTGACCTCACTGACAGGGAATTGCTTTTAACTGGATAACCTGTGTATACACACGTGTAAACAATCCCCCAGATACCACAGCTCGTGTCTGTTCTCCACAGAGCTCCTGAGAGGTCATTAGGCACAACCCAATCGGCTGTTCTTTGGTATTTTCGTGTTTGAGTCAGCTCTGAGTACCTCTTGCTGTTTGTTTGTCACACCTTTTTTGTCTCTGAGGGATTTACACACACAGCTCATCAACCTTTTGATTCTCAGATATCAGGCAGCCAGAGGTGATGTTGTGTATTACAAATAATGCACTTTTCCCCAATCTTGCTTCATCTGTCTCAGTCTAAACCAAGAGCCTGAAAACATGTTTGTTGTCTGAGAATGGAAAAACATCCTACTCAGCTCCTTAATTACCTTCCTTCCCTCTTCCATCCCCACCTCCTTTACCCCCAATACTTTCCAGATTAGATTTTCTCAGACTTTCCAACAGACCACACACTGGGAATTGTGCAACTCAGGCAGAAACCAACCTCCACTTGGGGACAGTCGATGGCTGCAAGGCAGGCAGGAGGAACCACGACGGTGTGTGGTGGTGGTGCCAGCCCAGCCCAGCCCACACCCCCCTTTTTGGCTGCACCCAGAAATGGCAAAGGCTGCCCTGTGCCCCATCCCAGCAGCACAGGGAGCCTGGGAGAGCACAGGGAGCCTGGGAGCACACGGCAAGGTCACACAGAGCAGCTCTCAGTGACACAGCTGGGTGGGAGCCTCACTCCAGAGCGGGCATTCAAAGACAAAGCCTGGGCACCCACAGTAACCCAAGTGAGGCATACACCTACCTGAAAATCCCAGGATCACGGAGGCTGGAAAAGCCCTCCCCGCCCATGGATCCCCCTGTGCCCCATCCCCACCCTGTCCCCAGCCCAGAGCACTGAGTGCCACGGCCAGGCCTGCCTGGGACACCTCCAGGGTGGGCACTCCAAACCTCCCTGGGCAGCCCCTGACCACCCTTTCCAGGGAGAAATTCTTCCTGAAAATAATGATCACCTCTACTTTACCAGACTTCTCAGGTTTCTAAAATATCGCTTTGACGTTGCTATTTGTCATTTACATTCTCAGGAGAGCAGCTGGAGGGCCCACAGTGGCAGGAAACCCCATATCATAGAGTCAGAGAAGAGTTTGAGTGGGTTAAAAGTCATCCAGTCCTACACCCTGCCACGGGCAGGGACACCTTCCACCAGCCCAGGTTGCTCCAAGCCCTGTCCAACTTGCCCTTGGACACTCCCAGGGCTGGGGCAGCCACAGCTTCTGTGGGCAACCTGTGCCAGGGCCTGCCCACCCTCCCAGGGAGGAATTTCTCCCCAGTATCCAAGGCACAGGTAGCCCAGGTTTGCATGAGCAAAAGCAGAGACACAAAGGAAAAGGGAACACAGACTGAAAGTTAGATAGAATTACCTGGGGCTTCTTTTTTGCTATTCTCTGGATATTTCATAGGCAATATGTAATTTGTACCACATTATCCCTCACCTGAGAAATGCATCTCTGAAATGACTCATGACCCGCTGAACTGATAAGACTGTAGAATTCAAACCAGATTAACACCAATAATCCTTCCACTACATTGATGTCTCATCCAAAAGCACCTTGTTTTGCCTTTTCAAAGGTGACAGACACAGCTCTGATCCTGCAGCTGCTGATTTACACACTCCCCAAACCAGATCCAGCGCTAACAGATTATCCACATAGTTATGAGGGGGTTAGGGGTAATTAGGGCTGAAAAAGCAAAACCCTAACAAGCTGTCCTTAAGAGTCCCCTTTTACTGCTTAAAGCAATAAACTGTGAGTATATAATAGAAGTTACTATATAGCATCACATTACTATCCCAAAAAGCTGCACTGTTTAGTTAAAGCAGCCACGTGTATCCAATGCAGCTCCAGGTATGTTGATTTTCCTCCCAGTGCCCTCCCCAGCCCTGGCACACACCGAGCACAGACTGAGTTTGCAGGGAGCGCTTTCTTCCCTTCCCGGCACAGCCAATCCCGGCGGTGAACTCCGAGCGCTTCCATCCCTGCATTGCTGCACGTCCCAGGAATCCGCTCCCGGGGGAAGCGGCGGCTCGAGGAGCAGCTTTCCCCGCTTTTCCCCTCCACGAGTCAGTACGTCCCCCAGTGGAACCTGGAAGGCTGGGATTGAGCAAACTGCACGCCCCCTTCTCCTCTCCCGGCCAAAACCAACAGCCCGAGCGCTCCGGTTACAACCCTGGCACGGGGGCTGCTCATTCATTCGGGCTGAGGCGCTCGCAGCGTTTATTAGGGGCTCCCTCCCAGCCCCGGCCTCGCCGAGCCCCAGCGCAGCTCCAGACGGCCCAGGGATCTCCAGGGAGAATGCTGCCCCGAGGAATGCTCTCTCTGCTCACGCTCTTCTGTGTTTTCAGGGCTTCTGGCTCTGCTCTGGACGAAGACAGCGACTACGACCTCATGTACGTGAACCTGGATAACGAGATTGAGGCTCCGGCCCCTGGCGCTGAGGAAAGTAAGTGAATTTAAACCAAATTTGTGGGAATGCAGAATCGCATTCTTTGTTGCCCAGCTCTTGCAATAGTTATTATTACAAACATTTTTTTTGCAGAGGGAGAATCTTGTGCTTGTACCAGGGGGTTATTATGGATAATGGTGCTAAAGCACTGGGATGAGGTGCCTTGGACTTTGCTTTATATTCTTAATTTTTCAGCTTTCCTGCAAAAGACTGTCAATGACAGTTTTAGAATTGCTTTAAAACACACTATTTTACTTTTCTGTTTCTGCATAGAGGGAAATGCACTGACCCCCCCCAAGGCAGGGGACTTGGAACTACATGGTCTTTAAGGTCCCTTCCGACCCCGCCCAAGCTCTAATTCCACGATTCTGTGACTGTCTGGAGCACATAAGCCTTGCCCAGAGCCAGATTTTGTCAAACTCCTTCTGTTTAAAACTAAGTACAAAGGAACGGCAACATCTGTATCTTCCCTTCCAGCTGCTTCGTGCGACTGCCAGCGGGAGCACACCAAGTGGGACAAGCTGTTCATCATGCTGGAGAACTCGCAGATGAAGGAGAACATGATGCTGCAGGCGGTGGACGAGCTCCCCAGGGTGGACCTGCAGACCCTGAGGGCAGAGCTGGCCCAGCTCACCACCAACCTCGCGGGCTCCTTCGCCGCCACCCTCGACAAAGTCGCCTCCCGCATCGTGTCCCAGGTAGAGCAGGTGCTTGTGAGGACCAGGGACCAAGCTGAAGAGGCCAAGAGGCTTCAGGAGTGCGAGCAGGGAAAGGTTGTGGAGCACGTTCTGCAGCTGGGCCACAACCTGTCCGTGAAGCTGGGCTGGCTGGAGAGCGCCTGGCTGAGCAGGGCTGAGGAGCAGGAGACAGCTCTGCAGCAGGATAAACTGGATGCCACCAGAGGGGACAGCCCCATCCTGAACTCGCTGTGGAAGGAGCTCCAGCAGACCCGGGCTGAGCTGAAGGTGTCGCAGCAATGGGCGGCTCAGCGCCTGCTGCCAGCAGGTGAGTCCACGGGAGCTTCTCCAGAGCTCCCCGGGGGTCTGTCCAAACAGGGACCCCACAAACACCCTCCTGAGCACCTTCCTCTCCACAGGACTCCAAAGAAACCAAAGGAACAGCAGGGCAGTTTTAAGCAGTCTGTGCAGAAAGGGGGGAAACCCATTAACTTTGGGGAAAAAAGGTGCTGAGCTACTGAAAGGTGGGATCAAAGGGTTTAATCCAGGTCCTTACACAGGGAAAAGCCAGCCAGGATCCCACCTCCAGGCTCTCCCACATCAAAACAGCTCAGCAAACATGTCTTAAACATCCAAACTATGCTCTCACACCTTTTACCTGCCCAGCTGGTAACACCCATGGCTGTGCATTGAGGAGCTCTCCTGTTCTCTCCCTGCATGTTCCCACTCCTTCCCCTCCCTAAATTAACACCTCCTCACCCACCCCAACTGCCCAAGAGCAGAGGACTGATGTCAGTCAGCCAGCCAGGCACACCTCCACAGCAGGGAGGGCACATCCCCTGCACCCAGCTGTCAGGGCAGACTCTTTCCTCTGGATGGGTAAATTAGGAACACCGGGGTGGTGGGTTTGGGGTATTTTTGCCCTTCCAAAGTGTTTGCACTGCTCAGCAAGCGAGGTGACCACAGAAAGATGAGCTCATACCTCAAATTCCACATCAGTTTGCTGTGCAGGGCAGTGAGACACCCAAAAAAGCAACTTGGCTATGGCAGAGCAGCCCCTCATCTGGTTGAGGTGTGAGTGCAGAACTGCTACAGGCAGGTACATCTATACTGAATATCAGTGAGCTATCACAGCCTGGCCTCTAAAAGCTGGTTAATGGCTGTGCTTTCCACAGATCTAAGTTATTACAGCTTAAAAGCCCCACAGAAATCTACAGTCACAGAGTCCTGTGGGAGTGGGTGTGTAGCTACACCAGCCTTGCCAGAGACCTGCAGCAGCATCTCCTGAGTGAGATCCTACACAGGGGAGCAAGAAAGGACAGCTTGTAACTGCTAAACTTCCACAGACACAACACAATCCACATCAAAGCGCTTTATGACCTCACCTGAATCCGTCCTTTCATGTAGGACACCCATTCAGTGCTAAGAGGAAATGGCTTTCACTCCCTTATCCCAACACCTCAGGAGTCTCTGTGTACTGGGGGTAGATCTTACAGCATATTCCTCTTTTCCCCAAACACAAACCTCTTGCCTTCCAGAGCATGATCTCATCCCTTATCTTCTCCTGTAGCTCTGCCAGCCTCACTCAGCTACTCTGCACTAGGTGAGAGCAACAAACCCGATCCACACTGAGCATCTCCATCTCATCAGTGGAAGTTCGCTTTGCTTCCACTGGTTCCTACATGGTTTTATATAAAACCTTCATATTTTTCAATTTAAAGGCTACATTTTAAGTACTTCCAGAGCCTCTCTCCGGGTTTAATTTTTTTCAGGGGAATTTTTAGCAACTGACTTTAATTTCTCACATCTTGAATTCCTGCCAGCCATATTCTTGAGGGATTTTCTAATCACACTTCTTGTTCTTCGCTGGGGCTGGTTTTAATTTTGTTTAGGCTTTGATAATAAAGCCTGAAAGCCCGCTAATTAAAAGCTTTTTCACAATAGTGCTCCTAAGTAGCGTTTTAAGGAGCATCCCCAGCAGTGGCTCTGCTGACCCTGCCCCTCCTCAAAAGGGCCAGCGGAGAGATGGAAAATCCGCTGGAAGCCAGAGGGAAGCAGCCCATGAAATACCAGAGCAGAGCAATCTGGAGGGCACAAAGGGGTCCTTCATTCCCTGGAGCACAGATTTCCACTCACGTTTTAGGCATTTCAGATCCTCCAGCTTCTTTAAACGGGAAATGAAGCGGCTTAATTGGAGGAGGGGCTGATTCTTCCCCCGTGTCACCTTGGACATTAAGTTACGTACAGCTCGGGAACAGCACATGAAATACCAAAAGTGTCTTGGCCTCAGTGATCATCAGCTGCTTTTCCAAGTTTCCTTGACTCCTGTCAGTGGTTTTAACTAATCTAATTTCTATTATCAACACACTGATTAATGAGACGTGAGAGATGAACTGCTTTAAAAATACGAGTCATCTTATACATTATTTATTAAATAAATAAGCCCATCTCAGCATGTTCCTGCTGACACTCCCTGTGCTACTTTTTGGTAGCTCTCGTCCTCCCCTGCTGCCAGGAGACAACCCCAGGACACATCCCAGCAATCCCCTCCTCCAACCACAGCCTTCACTCTATCCCAGGAATGCCACAGTACCCAAACCTGCTGCTTGATGGCTCACTGACCCCAGCCCCTCACCACAGGATTATTTTCACTATTTAATACTTAAAAAGAACTCAGAGGCTAAACCAAGACCTAAACGGCCCCGAGGGAGGGTTACTGACTTAACTACCCAGTTTAAGGCTCATTGCTTTAGGTGAGGCAGCAAAAGAGCTACTCTCACAGGAGGCAGGGACCCTTGGGAAGCACAATCATGGACTAGTTTGGGTTGGAAGGGACCTTAAAGCCCATCCAGTGCCACCCCTGCCATGGGAAGGGACACATTCCACCAGCCCAGGTTGCTCCAAGCTCTGTCCTGGACGCTTCCTGGGATGGGGCAGCCACAGCTTGGTGATCTTAGAGATCTTTTCCAACCTTAATAATTCTGTGCTATATCAAAGGTCCCACCTGTGCACACACAAATAGACCAGTTCCTATTTACCTGACGATGTGTTTGACTCTCCCAGGGTGCGAAACCGCAATTCTGTTCCCCATGCGTTCCAAGAAGATATTTGGGAGCGTCCACCCAACCGCTGGAATGACCCTTCACTCCTTCACTGCCTGCGTCTGGGTCAAGGTGACCGAGGCTTTGGACAAAACCGTTGTCTTCTCCTACGGCACCAGGTTCAATCCCTACGAGCTGCAGCTGTACCTCGGCCGGGCGTCCGCAGTGCTCGTCGTCGGGGGCGGCCAGCACAAGGTGGCCGCCCCAAACGCCGTCATTCCCGGGAAGTGGGTCCACCTGTGCGGCACGTGGAGCTCGGAGAACGGATCAGCAGCCCTGTGGGTGCAGGGGGAGCTGGCAGCCAGAGCCCTGGACGTTGCCAGTGCCCACACCATTCCCGACGGAGGGATCCTGCAGATCGGGCAGGAGAAGAACGGCTGCTGCGTCGGAGGGGGCTTTGACGAAGCTTTAGCCTTCTCTGGAAAACTAACTGGCTTCAACCTGTGGGACAGAGTGCTCAGCGCCCCGGAGATCACGGCACAGAGCGGGGAGGGCTCGTGTGGCACCAGGGGCAACGTCGTGGGGTGGGGGGTCACGGAGGTCCTGCCCCACGGAGGAGCCCAGTACGTGTCCTAAACCCTGGCACGGCAGTTTCTGCGCAGAGAATGGAATTCCCAAAGAGCTGAACGCCAACACTCCAACCAAACTGAGCTGTAGGAGCCCACGTCCCAAATTCCCGAGGAAGATCAGCACTGCAAGTCTACAAAACGAGGCCCCGTGGAGAGACGGGGTTGGATCTCTGCCTGCTGTTCTGGGAAAACCCTGAAAAGGTCCCACACATCAAGGCACGACACTGGAAAAGCTGTTCCCGAGGTCTGGCAGCTCTGTCTGTCCAGCTCAGTGTTCCTGATGTCTCAGAGTGAAGGGCACTGTGGACACTGGGGAGTCAAAGGGTGCTCCCCACGTCCCTGCTGAGGGAAACCTGACCCTCCTCTACAGGGCACAGGGTGTGCATTCCCCACCCCTGCACGTGTCCAGGGCCAGAGCACCCTGGGGTGGAGCAAAGTGTCCCTGCCCAGGGCAGGGGGCGGCACTGGATCATCTTTAAAGCCCCTTCCAACCCAAAGCATTCCTGATTCCGTGATCTTCCAGCCTCCTCCAGTCCCTGGGCTCTACAGCGTCAATGTGAATTGTACAGAGGGACCACCTAAGTCAAGAAATGTGTTATTAATCGTTGTTAGTCATTTGTAGGCTATAACAAAACTAGCTCCTTGTTTAAATCATTATTTATGCCATGGATTGATATCAAAGTAATATTCCCCATCATAATCTGATGTTACATTGGGAGAAAACGCAGCTGTATTATATTGTAAATGGACTTTGTGATAATTTTATTGAAATTATTTTTGTAAAGCTGTTCTGTAAATAAAGATACTTTACTAAACTAAAACTTTGAAACTAAGTCCCATGTGGGAATTTTCCCATGTTTTGAACCATACAGTTTTAGCTGCCAAGAGAGAAGGAATATAAATAGTGACATCTCACAGAAACAGAGGGATCCTCCTGTGCACCGAGTTGAGGCTGTGCTAAGGCAGTGCTTGGAGGCTGAAGGAAGGGTTGGTTTAGGACATCCTCAAATAAAAATCCATCAGTTGCCCCCCCCACAGTGCTGCCCTCTGAGGACAGACTCAGTTTTCAGGTACATTTGGACACCCAGAGTCACCCAGTCATTTGCTGCTGACGGGAGGTTTGTACAAGGAACTGCTGCTCAGGGCCAGTCATTTTCTCCTCTCGCTCTCACAAGCTCATCCAAACCCCAGTAAAAACCCAGGGCTGGATACAGAGCGCAGGCAGCAGGTGCAGAGCCCAGACACCAGGGGTGATTCCCACGTGGAAACCAGAGCACAGGCAGGGGATGATGAACAGCTACTCGCTGGATACGCAACCATTTACAGCACCAGCAGCACGTGCTGCCTGCTGAACCTCTGAACGAGTCATCATCAGGAGTGTCTTGTTCAGAGCAGTTCTCATTTCCCCTGGAAGCAGCCCATCCTTCTTCTCTATTCCCGTGTTTCTCTACCTTTCTCATTCCCTACAGATGTCCTGAGAACACACTTGGAAAAATCTCTTGGCATGTTGCTGCTACACCTGAACATGACTCCAGATCCTTGTTCCAGGACACAAAAATAGCGAGGAAAAGCTGTGACAAGGTAAATTCCCCTTTGCTGTGCAATTCAAGGGGGTTTGTGCTTCATACCCAAATTTCTGGCAGCACTGTTTATTTAAGGGAAAAATAATTGCTCTGATTGCTGGAATTTCTCCTATTGCCTTGCAATAAAACTGGATCTGAGTTATAAATGCTTAGTAGCAAACTGGACAGAAATCCCTCACTAAATAATATCTGTGAATAACCCTAACAACAGAACAAAGAAATATTACCTGTGGTCATCTGCTGGCAGCCAGAAAACAGGTATTCGGTTACAAAAACACTTCGGGTCCCGATATTGTACAAGGGCAAAATCACTCTCAAATCCCCTCTCCACACAGTTTCCTCCATTAAATGAAAACAAATGTCCATGAAATGCAGCAGAAAAAGGAAACTCCTCCAAAAGATCACCAGAAATCCTTCCTGGCTGCTTCTCTTACTGCATCACGTACCTGAAAAGCTTTGCCTGGGAAGGAGCCTTCTCCAATCTCTGCTCTGGTTTGGCAGAGGACCAAGTGCAAAGCCAGTCCTTCCATTCCCACTGACTCAGCTGGAAAACTTTCCTCTTCCCATCTGCTTTGCTCTCCCTTTATCACCTCCGTGGAGCAACAAAGCTTTCCCACAGCCCAGCACCACAACTCACACTTCTCCCCTTCCTTCTTCACTTCGCTCTGGTTTGCTTGGTCAGCAGTTTGGCTGTTTGGAAAACACCAAGTAAATAGGATTTTGGGGGAGTTTGGGCTCCGAACACGGAAAAGCCACCGTGACCCTGCTCTTGCACTGCCGATGGAAAGGGGGGGAGCAGGGTAGGACGTGTGGGGTTGGCAGGTGGGGAGCCCAGCTCTGCCCTCTCTCGAGACTCTCTGCTGGATGCAGCATCCACCTGGTGCCTCTGGAAGGTGGAGCAGCCCCGGGACTCTCGGATCACAGGGCAGCGTTGCTGCTGTCCCCTGGAAGAGGGAATAGCTCCGTGGGAGCCCTGGTGCCGATGGGAGCTGCGGGCACGGGGCTGTGGCGTGTCTGGGAGCTGAGTTCTCTGGAACAGAGCAGTGAAACACTCCTTCCAGAGAGCCCTTTTTTAGCTGAGGAGATAAGAACCAGATTAGACAGCCCAAGAGTTGCCCCAAGTTATCACAAAACCCAGCTGGCTCCAGCACTCGCGGGCAAGGGGCCAAAGCTGCTCTGGTGCCACGAGGCTCAGCCCCGGCTGGGCTTTATCTCCAGAAACTGCTCTGGAAACCCATCCTCAGCAGCTCATCCTCTCCCCTCAGCACACAGTCTGTAAGGGCACTTCTCAGCCCGCTGCAAACGCAGCTTTTCATGCCTGAGAGGCGAATTCTGCACCTAGTGATGGAGCCCCTCTGCCAAACAAACCCTCTCGCCTGCTCAGCGCCCTCTTCCCGGCTGGAATTCCCAAACCTGATATCCACAGCAACATCTGCTGGTGGAACAACAGAAGTGCACAACTCAGCCGTGTTGAAACCTTCAGCACTTTTCCCAAACCTGTGACTAAATTGCCTCTATTTCTTTTATTACTACCACTGAGGCAACACATAAATACTGATGTCAAGTCTTAAAAGAATAAAACAAAGAATAACTTAATAAAGAATGCACACATTTGAGTGCTTAACATCTCCATAACAATCTTCTTTTAATAGCAGTAAGTAGCAGCAACTGTCCAATTATTACCCATACTTGAAGGAAAACAGTGGATTTACTCCTGTAGTAGCACTGAACTACAACAAACAGTGGGAACTTTATTACTTCAATTAAACTGGATTTCCTTTTATAGAAGAATGAATATTTTTGGCTTTTTAAACCACAAAAATAAAATGTAAGGAGATTAGCAACAATATTCTATATAAAGCTAACAATGTAGGCAAAATTAAAGAATCACCACAAAGCTTTCCTATCTCACATCTGACTATTTTGCCACAGAATGGGATTAATTTCATCCCCATTTTTATTTTGGAGGCTTGCCAGGGACACTAATAGAAAGGATAAGAGCTCCAGAACTAGTGCCTCGTATCATGGCTGATAATTTGAAGTCCATTAGTCAGGAATATTAACAAGTACAGCTGGATTTCCTGCCCTGGGGGTCACCCAATCCATAACGAAACCTCCACAGCCAGCAAGGTTCAGTAAATTCCCATATTCCTTGATAATCTGTTATTAGACTGTGTCCAACGTGTTTTATCACATTTATAGGTATTTCCATATGTCTGCTTTATACAAACATGCCTCATATTTTTATGTATAATGTGTTTGCTAATGGTCTTACTCGGTGACCTTGGAGGCCTTTTCCAACCTGAAGGATTCCAGGTTTTAGGGATTTTGGATTTTTAAGGATCCCATAACACGCCTAACACATCCTAACTGGTGCAGTGCTGAGCACAGCGGAGGACTGAGCCCCAAATCAACCCGTTCCTACCTTGGAGGACACTCCTGACGATGGTGTCCGTGTGCTCAGCCAGCAGATCCACCTGGGCAATTGCAGCCAGGGACAGATAACTGGACATGTTCCTGCACAGCTCCTTGTTGCCCCTCTGGAGGAACTTCACTGCCACTGGAACAGCCAAGGCCATGACTGGGGGGCGGTTGTAATTCTGTAAAACCAGCAACGAGCAGTGAAAAAGAAGCAGCTGAAAAAAATATAGATTAATATGAAAAGTCTCATGCTGAGCAGAGGAGGAGGAAGAAAATTAAAACAAGGGGAAAAGAGAAAAAAAACACGTCAAGGAAGGTTATGTTCTGGTTGCACCACTGAAGGAAGATGTGAGAAAGAGCAAATGAAGAGATTTGAAATTATTGCACTGGGAAATGTTCACAATGCACCTGTTTTTGTCTTCTGCTAGAAGAGGAGCAAACCTGATATGAAGTGCACTAATTAAATGTTACCTGCTGTACACTTCTAGTGAGACCTTTTGTGACTGATGCTCTCTGAGAAGACACCAGGAGCTGTATCCATCCTCCACACGGAGCAGGGAATTTTCATCCCAAAGCACAGGAAACACCTTGGAGCAGTCACTGCCAGTAAATGCACTGGGACATTTGCTCACAGTGCAGCAGCTTTGGTTTTGATCATTAATTATCCTGTCACAGGTGAGATCTCCATTTTTTTTAAAACTCACTGAATTCCAGGGTAGTTTGGGTTGGAAGGGACCCTGAAGCTCATCCAGTCCCACCCCCTGCCACAGGCAGGGACACCTTCCAGTATCCCAGGCTGCTCCAAGCCCTGTCCAACCTGGCCTTGGGCACTTCCAGGGGTGGAACAGCCACAGCTTCTCTGGGCAACTCCAGCAGTTTCTCTGAACACTGAAATTTTTCAGGATTACGAACTTCCCTTTCCCACAGGGCACCAAGCTTCAGGAATCTCAGGGTACCTGCACATACACTTGGGCTTTGACATTCAGGTCAGAAAAGGTTTTCTCCTGCTATTTATACACGTGAAATCTTGTGCACAAGCTACACATATCACCATTTATTCCCCCTTAAATTCCCACACCACTGCCCTGGGAACCAGTGGGGTGTCTGTGTGTCACCAAGGACCTGCAGCCTCTCTGGAGCCTCCTTAAGCTGTCAGTGCCTTCCTCTCCTCTCCACTCACTTTTGAGCAGCCCTTTGAAACTGGAGCACATCCCCGGTTTTGAAAACAACCCTGCAATATGATTATATTTAATTAGCCTCTGAAATCACAGGCAACCACTGGAACCCAGATGTGGCAGAAGGCAACAAAACAGTGCAAAGCAAGGCAGCCCAGGCTTTCTGGACTTTCCTTCTGGAGCAGCACTTGAAAGACTAAATTTAGACTGAGCAAAACCAAATCTGTTACTCCTTATTCCATAGAATTTAAGTGGCTCTGAGGATTTTTTCCTTGAAAGAGAGGCCTGCCAAGCTTTGGACAGTCCCTTTCAGAGACCCTTAAGGGAGAAGGGGCTGCAGAAACGTCTTGATGTCAAGATAGATCATTTTGGCAACTTCCATGGGACCAAAAACTGCGTCTTTAACAAGAAAAGCCCTTAAAATAAATAGAGCTTTGTGCAGCAGCATGTTTAAATCAACATAATGCCTCGTTATGTTTGGCTGGGAGGCACCACTGAGCAGGAGCCAAATGCTGCCTCCAAGTTCTACTCTGCTGCTCCCCACAAAAGAATGGGAAGATAAGGTTTGGCCCTTGTACTGGGATTTAAGAGATCTAAGAGAATTCCAAAGAACAACTCTTCCCCCTTCCCCCCCTACAGTAAAGATAAAACACTTAGTTAAGAAAAGGCTGGAATTCAGATGGAAGCAGACAGGTTTCATTTGTTCCATGATAAATATCAGGGCATGAATGCACACTCAGAAAATGGGAAGGTGATAATAAAGACCACATTTCAATATTATGATCTAGTGATGTTTGCAAACCTCAGGGACCTCCCTGCTGTTTGTATCAACAGAGACCTGCTGGGAGAGTCAACCCAGCTGGCAGATATTCATTATAGCTTCAACCATCGCTCACATATTGTAAAAAAACCCTCATTTTATGCCTTCTTTCTTTTTTTTTTAAGGCAAAGGAACTTGCTATTAACAGCTCTGTTTCAGGGAGCAGCAAATGTACTTTTACATCTGAGTTGTGGCTGCCCCATCCCTGGAAGTGTCCAAAGCCAGGCTTGGAACAACCTGGGCTGGTGGAAGGTGTCCCTGCCCGTGGCAGGGGTGGGACTGAGTGATCTCAAAGGTCCCTTCCTACCCAAAGCATTCCACGATTCCATGAACTACCTCATTTCATTTCAATTACTTCACAAAAGGAGGAATCTGCAGCACAGTGCAGTCCCCAGAACTCTGGATATGAGCTGGCTTGGATTATTGACAGTGAAAGTTTAGAGCAGCCACTTAACACTGCAGTGTTCTTCTGAAATCTGATTTCTGAAGCGCCACAAAGATAAACTGGGATTTCCCAGCATGCAGTCTCTCATCTGGAAAGTTTAAGCTGTGCTGCTGCTGGTTACTGTCCCACCTCCAGGGACAGGAGGAAAAAGGGAGACAACCAACCCCTCCAGGAGGGCACTGCACACACAGAGTGTGGTCCCCCCCAAATCCAACCCCTCCAGGAGGGCACTGCACACACAGAGTGTGGTCCCCACCAAATCCAGCCATTCCCAGAGGAAGGTGGAGGGATCACAAGCCCCTGATGCACCACTGCCCCTCAGAGGACGTGTCACCGTGCTCTGTATTTTCACATTTGGGGCCAAGCCCTTGATTTTAGATGCAATCGCTGCCATGCACCCAGGAGCACAAAGGCACTCCCAGCTGGGCGTTACCTGCAGGATGCAGCTGGTGATGTCCGAGGCAATTTTGGCGTGCGGTGCATCCTCGTCCCTGCCCGAGGGGCTCAGGTTGTGCTCCAGGCAGGACTCCCAGAGGGCCACGAGGGCCCGGCCGTGCCGCTCGATGGAGGCGGTTTCCCTGAGGGCCGTGGTGATGCGGGTGATGCAGATCTCCACCACGGCCTGGTCGTTGTCGTTGCTCTGGTAGTCCTGGAGCCAGTTAAAAGACATTTCCCCATCAGCTGGGTTTCAAGGACCTCACAAAATTAACCCGAAGACGCAAAGGTCTTGTAACAGTGTCTATTTTTCCACTTCCACCTTTACAACGGATGTTTAGTGGGATTAAACACAGCAATTAGTTCATCCCACTGGTTGAGGTCCTAGTTCTCATTGCTGTGAAGGTATGGATTATGTAACCTCTTGTGAATCTTTAATATGCTTTAAATAACTATTTAATGAAAATTATTATAAAGATGAACTTGAAAAAGCTTTAAAGGATATCCAGCTGGGGGGAACTGCTTTTTGCTACCATATTTTTAAAATCTTACACTTTTCTCTTCAGGGTTGGTTTGTTTTTTGTTAGGAACTTAAATTGTGTATGTCCCCCGTTTTGAATATTTTATTTATACATTTAATCTCATGACCAAGTCATCTTGGTCGGTGCTTCACTTACTGCAGCTGAGCTAATTATCCTGATTTGCTCGAGAGCTTCGGAGAGGCTGCCTTCGATCTCAGCATCCTCCAGGGAGAAGAGATCCCCCGCCCGGGAGAGGTCCTTGTGTGCCAGAACCAGCCCGAAGAGCTGATGCATGGCTGTGTCAGCCCCTCCCAGGGCACCATGGGCACCAGCCTCTCGGATGGGGACAGCAGGGAGGCAGCCCCGGGGAGCAGGGATCAGTTGAGTAGGAGGAATGAATCGCGGGTGTGTTCCAAGACTTGCTTGGTCCCAACCTAAAAGGAAAAAAGAAAAAAAGAGAGAGAGAAAAATTAGCAGATGCATCAACTGTCATATTCCAGTGTAGCAAAGGTTTTTAAATGGTGTGTGAAAGCCTCAGACAGGATCCCCCGAACCAGGGACGTCCTTAAACACATACACACAAAGGGCATCTTGAAGGACCTTTTGGAATCATAAAATCCCAGAATTCTGGAGGAGACCTTTAAACCCATCTTGTTCCAACCCCTGCCACGGGCAGGTACACCTTCCACTAGCTCAGGTCGCTCCAGCCTGGCCTTGGACACTTGCAGGGATGGGGCAGCCACAGCTTCTCTGGGCACCCTGTGCCAGGGCCTGCCCATCCTTCGACACGAAATAGCTTGAAATGAGCTAAAAAGTACACAGTTTAATAAACAAACCCGGGCTTTTTCCATTTGAATAAATATTTTCCGAGCAGGCTGGTGCCTGGACCAGCTGATAAGGGTTCCAGAGCACCTTGCCGTGGCCAGCAGCAGAGCAGAGCTGCAGGAGGTGGGTGAAGCCTCTTCCTTTGCTTTCTGGGTTGTTGTCTCGTGACTCCAGAGAGCCATTATTAGCGAGATGGAGAAGATAACGACTCTTGTTTAGCAAAAAGCAGTCGGTTTTGTCGCCAAAATGATTCCTGTGGTCTTTTCAATGCAGGTAAGAGAAACACGAAAGCAGAAGGGAGCTCCTAAGACTGCGGAGCCCGAGGCACATCAGGCTGGATCCTGCCGGCAGCCCCGATGGCACAAACCACCGCCCAGCCCAAGCGCCGGGGATGGTGCGAGCTCAGAGCGGCCACACCGCTCCCACGCTCAGCAAGCCCCACGTTCAAACCCCAAAGCTCGAAAAGCCGCGGACACAAACCGATGGTTTTACCTGCTCGGGGTTCCCCCGGGCCATCCTCGGTGATGGGGAGAGGCGCTCTGGGGACAGAGCCCGACCCTCGGCTTTGTCCCGCCGCCACCCCGGGCAGCACCCGAGGGCACCGCGCGTGGAAAGCTCCGGGCTCGGGTGGCAGGAGCTGAACCTGAGGCTGCTCATTGCAGTGCCAGGAGGGAGGCACGTCAGGAATGCAGAATAAAGCAGCCTAAAAGTTACCCGTGGCTCTGTCAGGTGACTGCAGGAACCCAAAGGCAGAGAGGCCTTATCTCTGAATGAGCTGCTCTGTTCCCAGGGCTGAACACAAAGCCTGCTCCTCTCGAGGGCAGTTGTTTTTAAGGGAGAAAACAGAACTCTCTGTGTTAGTGAAAGGTATACTTCCCTGGGAAGGAGGTAAGAAAACCCCTCAGTGAGCTCACGCTGCTTGAAAGAAAAAGAACAAGCGACCAGACCTGTTACAGGAGGGGGATTTCTGGCCAGAGGAATAAATGCTGCCGTTCTGCAAGCTTTACATGAGCACAAAAGAGGGGCTGAAGTTTGCTTTGGCTTTTAACATCACCCTCAGAAGCAGCACAACAAAATGTGCCCAAAAAAATGCAGAGAAACGCTGCAGGAAGGAAGAGCCACTGAACCTTCCCTCTGCTCAGCTGCTCTGAAACGCAGCAGCCCCTTCCTCAGGAGCTGGGCAACACGATCCTTGGGGTGCCTCCCAGCCCAGGATACTCTGTGATCCTCGATCCTTGGGGTGCCTCCCAGCCCAGGATACTCTGTGATCCTCGATCCTTGGGGTGCCTCCCAGCCCAGGATACTC
>JAYRBT010000010.1:1280312-1307602 GCA_036023395.1 Myiotriccus ornatus
TGTGATCCTCGGCCTTTGGCAGACCACACTCTGCTCTCCACCTGAACAGGCATTTCCATGTGAGTTTTATGGACAGCACTAAGGACAGTGCAGAAAATTATTTACTTACTGTGAGCTCTTTGAAATGGAATTATAGCAAGTCTTCTTAATGCCTACATTGTGTAACAGTGCTGAAAACACTTCCTTGCACAGGCATTAAAAGGATCAGCATCTCCTTCAGCATCTCCCTGCTCACTGCAAGGCTGTGCTGTTTGCTCCTAATGGGCAGCTGGCACTGGGGAGAAGGGAAAACAATCATATGTCTTAAAAAATCCCATTTTTAATTGCTTTTTTTTAAAAAAAAGTCAGTTCGGATGATTAAATTCCTTCAGGGTGCGGTTCCTGAGATGTCCCATCACCTTGAGGCCACATCACCCACCCCTTCCCGTGGCCAAAACACGGGGAACAAAGCAGCAGCTCCAGCTCTTGGAACCACCTTCAAGTCATCACTATGCAGGAAAAAAGCCTCAGTGGCTAACACAGGCCGTTTCCACTGGTTCCTGGTGCAGTCCCCCCTCTAATTCAAAGGTTTGATCACATTTTCAACACCTCCTTTCCCTTTTCATGAGGAGCTGAAAGAGCCCCACGTTCCCCGGCCCTTGAAGCTGTTCCCCTCCAAGGTGAGTGTCTCCACTTGCTGCAGGCACAGCATTCTTACCAAAGCTCCTTATCACAAGCAATCACAGTGAAAGGCAGCCTGATAGGTTTCAGAGCTTGAAGGGACTGAGTTGGTCTGTTTGCAAAATAATTCCCCCAATAATAGAAGATTAACAATAAAAATTCCATGTAAAAGGGCAGTTGGACCTAAGGGCATCCCAAAGCCCATTGAACTTTGAGCTAAAAGGCTGAGTTTCCCAGTTTCCCAGGAACTCAGGACCTGCAGAATGACATTAGAAGGACAGGAAAAAATATCTTTTGAACCAAAGTGGAAAGGAGAGGACAAAAATTTTTATATTTTCAGTGAAGGAAATTCTAAAAAAAAAAAAATTAAAAAATTATTTTCCTTAGCTTTCAAAAGACTTGAAATGTAAATACGGATGCTTAATTTTATTTATTAACAAAACACAACCTTCGAAGAACTGTGCAATAATGTTATTAATCTAATTCCATGCTAAGCAACATAAATCAGGGAAACCTTCACTATATTTAAGGAATTTCAGGAATCCCAAGCCATTCGAGTTCACGTTCAGTGACCCTCAGGAGACCTCCTGGTTTGTGCACCTGCTGGAGCTGCAGCAAGCACAGGGATACTCAAGGTAAGGTTAAAGAAACACTGAAGAAAGAAATCCAAAAGGTCTAAAGTGAGCACCAGGCTCAAAAAAAAAGGAACTTGAGTGACATGGGAGAGGAGAGTGATCTGAGAATTCCCCTTGAATGGAGAGTTTGGTGTCGAAGGATTGGGAGGCCAAAGGTCCTGCTTTACCTGGGGATCTGGGGCAAAGCAGAGCCCAGGGCTTTGACCAGCTGTAAAAAGGAAAAGGAAGCAATAAAGTGCATTTCCTTACCTCTCAGACACGTGCCCATGATTAACACACTGGGTCAGGGGAAGGACCTGGGATGCCTTGGAGGAAAGATGCTACAGGGAAGCAGAAGAAAAATACCATTAGTGACTCTTTGCCCTTGCAGCACCGTGTGTGTGCAGACTGTAAATACACCTGAGGATACACAGGAACACACCTGAGGGCTCTGCCAAACAGGCTTTAACAGTTAGGACACGGTCCCACAAAGACCAGGGCAGCAGCTCTGCTAAACCCTGGGGGGCTGGTGATGTTCTCCACACCTGGAGTGAACAGAGAAAGGTTTGGATTCCCATCCTCCCAGAGGGGGGGGAGAAACGCTTGCAGCAACTGCATATTTCATTTTATTTTCCTTTTCCATGGATAGGAGGAAGATTAGAATCCTCTCCGAAGAAAACTTGGAATTTGAGGTAGAATTCCCTTCTCTTGAAATTCTTCCTCCCCATCTCACAGGAAAAATGTGTTCTGTGGAATTTCTGTCTCAAACAGTTACAGAAGTTTTAATATCACCAAGACTGTTGGATGCTTCCTTCCCCCCCTCCCCTACACCCACCCAGAGGGGAAAAAAAAGGGCCTGGATATATTTCCCAAGAACATTCACAAATGCAATTTATGGACAAAATATTACAGATATTTCAGAGAACGTTTCCCCTCCATGTTATAAAAATAAATCTAATTATTAGCGTTTTCGAAAAGCATTTACTCACTAAAACAGAGCATTCTTCCAAAACTTGGAAATGAAGTCCTCACATTTTTCAGTGAAAGAAAAGGATTAAAGATTATATTGAAAGAGCATCATTTTCACCCAGGGTGAACAGACTGCAGCAGTTCCCGTGGGATCAGCTGCACACATTGAAACTCTTCCCACAAGACAATCATTGTTTCCTACAAGCCCCTCTGTTTTTTTCTGTCATGACAGGTTTCCACACCTCCTGTCTTGAAATCCCACGGATGCTGAGCTGGACCAGATGATGACACAAGAAATGATGGAGGCTACTAATTAGGCCGGGGTTAAAAACAGGGTTTATTAATGGAACACCTTGCTCAGTCCTGGAGCTGTGGGCTGATTTGCTCTCAGCATCCAGCTCTTGCACACCAGGAAGCGGAATCCTTGTGGAGGAACTGCAAAGTAACCAGAGGAATTGCACAGCCTTTTGGGATCATCCCTCCCACCAGAGTTCCAGGGCTGTACCACCACAGCAGTCTGGAGAAGGTTCAGTGTCCTTCAGATGGGTGAATAAGTCCCCCCTGTGACAACCTGCAGATTTCACACCTCTGAGGCAATTTTGGGTGCACAATCCATGATGCAGAGGGGGAAGAATGGACTTAGGAACTTCCCACCTGCTAATTTTGCCAACAGATAACTGCATCAATTTTTTTTTTTTTTTTTATAAATATCTACTTGATAATTTATGTGCTGCCAAGACAGCTTTCTGTAGTTTTCAGCACATGAGGAATCCCAAAGGTTTCTATTTGCCTGCTGTTTCAGCACACACCAATATAACACTTCATAAGACTGAGCGTTTTTTAACATCAGGAGGACAGATCTGTAAGAGCTCCACGCCTAAATATCTTAATGATATTAAAATATTACACTAAACTAAACAGCACACTGCCAAGATGGAATAAATTGCTTCATAACAAACACCAGTTCACTCACTGTCACGGTGGTGCTGTCAAAAGCTGCTCAGTTTTAAGAGTTGCTTAACAGGCTTTTATATCTATTTTCAAGACTGTAGAGATGTTACAGAAAAAGAACTCCTTATAACATTTTACAAAGGGAATAATATGCATTTCTGTCTAAAGGGTGAGGGAGGCAGAGCATGAGGGACCACAGGGTAGGGTCAGAATACAGGAACCCTGTCATAAAAATGCCACTGGCAGTGAAAATTGGACTAGAGCAATAAATAAATAAATGCACAACCACCAAACCTCAAAGTCTCCTGAAGCAGCAGCCACTGAATAACCATTGAACATCCTGAAGTTCCTCCCAGGTACCTGGGAATCCACTCCAGTGTCTCTTCTGCCCACTATTTAATAGGACCAAGTGTAGTCCCAGAATGCCAAAGTCCCCCCAAAGTAAGACATCAGTTCTACAGCAGAGGGGACAAAGTGCCCCCTGAGTGAGGGGAGGGAAAGGAAACCCCCCCGAGCCCCAGGATGATGCAGGAGCACTGCAGGTTCGTGTCCACCTGTCACACACACACAGGCACTGCCTTTCTTTCCGTGGCACCTCCAGCATCACTAATGCATTCCTACACCCAGCAACCACAGCTCTGCATTCAGAGAAAAACCAGCAGCAATCCCACTGTTAATGACTGTGTTTCCTCAAAAACCTCTTCCATTATTTAATACTCGGATCTGCCGCTCAGCTGCTTCCCGTGCACTAATTTATTCACCATTGCAAACGTTACATGAGCACACATTAAGTTATTCATACCTCTCAGAAGAGAAACCTCTGAAAAACATTAATAATTGAAGGCAAATTGTCGCTCTTTAGAGAAATTCGGATCAGATCCATTGCAGTTGTCAGTGCCCCTTCCATCCCCCTGCCTCTGGAATGTGAGGCTGCTGGCACAGCCCTGTCAACCCAACCGTACAGTCTATTCAGTTACCCTGGAGTTGTCATGTAGAATCAAGCAAACAAAAATCTTCTCTCTGTTTTCCCCAACTCCGGCACTCCAAAACAGCTCAGGACCAATTCCTCACCCAGCTCAACTCCAGCAGCAGCTCCAGTGAAAATGCTCCGAGCTCGATATGGAATTTGAATTAGTTAAAAGGATTTATCAACAGCCAGTGGTTACATTCAGTTAATTAATAACCTGCTTAAGAGTAACAAGGAAATTGCAAAAGTTAATGTTACTTATGGGGCCTCTTCTCAGAGGTGGGGGGGACGGCTGGACCCTGTCAGTGCCTTTGGAGGAACAGGAGCCCAAAGAAAAGTCAGGGAGCATCAGAACCCTGGAGGAAACACATCCTTTCACCTGATGCTCCCAGACCTTCAGCCAGCCCTGCCAAGGTGGAGCTGCCCAGGTGGAGGCAGTGCCCAGGACCTGACCACCTGCAAGGCTTGGCAGCTGCCGTGGACAGACGACTTCTAAGTCATTCCAGGGCACTCTGCACACACCTGACTGTGCTTCCCTTCCACAGTAGCCGTGGCTGGATGCTTCTCTCAGCTTCCCTCTGACAAACAAATCCCAGATTCCCAGCGAGTCAACCTCAACTCAGACCTCCCCTACATCCCAGCAGGTCCCGTCCTGGGAGGGCACAGGAGCAAAGCCACCCTGGGAGTGCCCCGGCACTGACATTTTTCTAATAACAGCCAAAGAAATATCAAACAAACCAACTCACAACGGCCAAGTGGAAGGTCAGGCGCTCTCAGCCAACTGCTGGGAGAAAGGAAAGGCTGTTTGCCCAGAGATAATGAGGAGAAATGTTTGTAATATTCTTGTAAGGGCTTTTTTAATATTAAAAGAGCTTATAAACCACACAGGTTTAGACGATCTGCTCCACAGAACACACAGGCAGCCACACGAGTCCTCAACTCTGATGGCAATTCCTCCAAATAGCTTTTCTGCTCCTGTTCGTTGCACCACAGCCTCTAAACCAAACACAAAACTAATGGGGGGTGAACACATTCTTTTAATGATGCTAAGTCATTGCTGTTGTTCTTTAAGTAAAACGCACTTGTGTGTTCTCTACAGCTTCCCTTTAACTCAGTAAGTACACGGGGAGCACAGCTGGCTTCTTCCCTTGTGAGACTGTACAAAAATGGAGACAATAGCAGAACACAAATATTCTCACTCTAAAAATAGTTTTCTAAACAAGAGATTTTAAAATAATAAATTTCAAAGGGCAGCACGATCTAGGAGAGCATAAATGAGAGGCTTGGATTTTACCTCTGCACCCAATAACTGCTCAAGTCAGTGCAGAGCAGGAATTAAGAGGTTGATTCCTTTGCTCACTGCAAGTCTCCTTTTGACTTTATTAGCAACCAGAACTGCCCAGAGAGGCCCTGGAAGTGTCCAAGGCCAGGTTGGACAGGGCTTGGAACAACATGGGATAATGGGAGGGGGGTTGGACTGGATGAGCTTTAAAGCCTTTGTTGTAATAATAAGACAAACCAAGATATTAGGATAATAAAAAGACTCACATACATTTTTCACCGGCTGAAAAAGGAGAATTCGCTTGATGAAAATAGTTTTTCCCACCCTGGAAAAAAATAAATTGGCTTTAGCTTTTAACTTTGATTATAATAGCTGCAATGAATTACAGCCTTTGTAAGCAAAGCCCTGAAAATATTTATTTTGTTAGACTCTTAAAAACAAACATCTTGTTAGGAAAGAGACACGCCATTGTTCTCCCTCTGACTAACTGGTGAAGAGAAACAGAATATTCCATATTCATTGCATTTCACCAAAATGAGTCATGTTATCTTCTACCCAGAAAAAGCACTTTTAACTTTAATAACGACAATGCTGACAGCTACAATACTGCTCTTGCAGAAGTTTGCTTGTAAATAATTAACAATTGTTGTATAATGACAGTGAGGTTTTTGATAGCTCTATTAATTTCACAGTCAGGCTGGAGTCTCTTTAATTTAGAGTATTCACGAAAAACCCACCCCCTCCCACCCTACCGACTTAAAAGGCTAATGGAAAAAACAGGTTTGTGTCCCTGCAGTTCGTCTGGAGGCCAAAAATCTGCTGTATGCCAAGAGCCAGCCATGGAAAACTAAGGAGAAGGTGGAAATCACAGCTCACACCTCCAAATGGCTCAGGTTTGGCTAATCATTGTCAGGTTCTGAGGCTGAAACCTGTGGGGCAGTAAATAAGTTTAAAATCCTGCTCTGTGCTGTCGGATGCGCTGGCAGTGGCCTTGTCAGCACAGGATGGGGCATCACCTATTAATGCCCTTTAAACCGACGACCTTGTGCCTCTCCAAGTGCTGCCAAGCAAGACAGGGATGAACAGTCCCCTAATTCACTTTGAAACCAGGGAGCACCCCTGACTCTGCTGGGATCAGCCAGGACAGGAACACCTGGAGGACCAGGTAAGGCTTTCCCTTGTCAGCAAGGTCTTCGTGTACCACGTGCCTTAGAGTTCCCTAATTCCCACCTTTCACAGACAGCAGGAATTTCACCCACGAATTGTAGGAATGGTTGCAGTGTTCCCTCTGTCATAACAGCAGATCCCCAGTTTGATCCCCCCCACTTCAGATAACACATCCCAGTGTGTCCCTTCCTGTCAGAATGAAATATTTCACTGCAGAAAAAACACCAGAGCTTCTCCAAAGCTCACTGAAATTAATGGAGGGATTCCTATTGCCCTTGCAGGGATCTGTAGTCTTTTATTCTCCCAGCAGGTAGTTCCTGATTTTACCTTATGCTGTCCCTGACAAACAAGTGGATAATGCCACAGACACTTAGGAAGTAGCATTTGATTTCTATAGGACCAGGTGAGAAGAAGCATTTCTAGGCCATGCATTTGGCTGGCAGCAGCCCAATATTTAGTATATTTGCATAGTTTCATACACTAAGTGGATTATTCAGGATTGTAACCACAGCCAAATAAAAAATGTTAGATGTCAAATTAGTATTCCTATCAAATTTTATATTAGTTACTAAACCTATTTTAGAATCATAGAATCCCAGAACGGTTTGGGTTGGAAGGACCTTAAAGCCCACCCAGTCCCACCTCCTGCCACGGGCAGGGACACCTTCCACTCTCCCAGGTTGCTCCAAGCCCTGTCCAGCCTGACCTGGGACAGTTCCAGGGATGGGGAATCCACAATCTCTTCGAGCAACTATTCCTCTTTCCCCCTTTCCCCCCCCATGCTAAGCATTGCTCGTTCTCCGGTTATTTACAAAGCACAGCAATCGTGTTTGACACTTTCAGAGTAAATGTTTACTGCTAAAGGCCAAATCCTGTGCACCGGACAGAGTCAAAGCTCCCGCTGAAACGAAAAGAGGTTTCCCCTCAAAGCTCCGGGATTTGACCCCGGTCTCTGAGGAGCCAGGCCCTCCCCCAGCCCCGCAGGGGATGGTTGGGCACGTTTGTAGATGGGCACTGCCTGGCAGCCCTGCCTTCTACAACACCCAGAGCTCACTGGCAGCTGCAGGGCTCCAGAGGCTCATCTGCATCACAAAACCCAACAGCTGCTGCACATCCTGCGGATAAAGGGCGTCAGGAACAGAAAAACTTCGGACACTCATTTCTTCACACCCATTGCTGCTTTGGAGATGGTTCCAAAATACTCATAAGCAACAAAAGAGGCCACTTCAGATGCTCCACAGCCTCCCCTGCTGCGATGGACAAACTCAGACACACCCAACCTCTTTTTTCCCTCTACACACGCTCTCCCATTCCCATTTTGCATATCAGATAACCCTTTCATTAACCACCTGCATCATTTTCCAACTGAACCGCATATTTTATTACTTCAGGCATCCATTTCCATTTGCTTTGCTTTCCACCGACAGGGCTTTCTTAATTGAGCTGCATAGTTTATGAACTGTGCTAATTGAGCTGCAGAACTCTGCTGCTGCCGGGGTTTTATAGCCTCAGCCCGGAGGAATATCGAGTGCTGGACTGGTGCCACTGCAGTTACAGGCTCTGCGAGTCGAGGAGCACTCGAGCAGCTCTGCTGCGTTTTTCACCTCCAAGATTCCTGGATGTTTTTCCAGCTTTGTAACACCCAGTCGGGTCAAAACCTGCGCTTGGCTTAAGCAAGTTTTTGTAAGGACAGCCAGGACAAATGAGTTAAGCTGGTGCTGACAGCCCAAGGAACCGTCGTGTTCTGTCCCTGGGAGCAGAAGGCAAGAACACTCACCCCACAGGAGCAAAGCAGCTACTCCCACGCAGAGGAAAAGCTGCCTGACTGCAGGGACTGCTCCAGCCACACTCCCAGCTCCTGGTCAGGAGCCAGAAGCCTTTGAAAGGGTCCTGGAGGCAGGAAGGAGGAGGGGGATAAGGAACCAGGAGGCTGTGCTGTTCCCAGCTGCCCCCAGTTAAGAGCTCAGCAATCAGGGCAGAGCCACGTCTGGAGCCAAGGCTGGCTCTGCCCAGCATCCAGCTGCTTCTCACCCTAATTAAGTCTATAGGCTAAGAGGGATTATTAATATTAAACACTCGGGCTCTGAGGCTGCTAATGGAACCAGCTAATCCGTACCAGGGATCCTGGGAATGAACACAGGGATTTATGTTGAGCTACAAGGTGCTCTCGCCTTCCTGGTGCACAGGTTCTCCTCTTGGCTGGGGGGAGATAACACAGGAAGACACTAAAACCCACTAAAACATCTGTTCAGGTGCTTAATAAGCTTTCCATCGTTAATGCTGCACCTCAGATGAGCACAAGGCTTTGGAAGAGGAACGTACTTCCAACAAAAACTAATTTCATAATGGAATCAGAGCTAAGTTGCAGCAGTTATTTGGGAGCTTAAGGAAACCAGTCAGGAAAAAGCAGAAGAGAGGCAGAACCCCATGGGATAAGTTATTTAAATTAATTAATAACAGCACTAATGTGGTATGGAAATGGCTTTCCAGGCAAAGGTTTGTTTGTTTGATTTATGGAAGAAAATCTTTATATAAATAAGAGCATTACCTCACCCATTTCTTCTGGTGAGGCAGGAGCTGTCAGGTCCAGGCACAGCTCAGTTGGTTCTGATTTTGCTTTCCTAAGCAAAGCTTTTCAACACCTCACAATCAGGAATTTACTCGTTTGCCAGAGACTTTTTCCTACTCCATTAGAAACAGAGGACAACAGATCACTGGTTTGTTCTGGTGTTTGACTTTATGGTTCTTTGCTCTCTCAAACATCTCCTTCTGGAGGAAACATCTCTTCCCACTTCCCACTCTGCTCCTGTTGTCCTGTCCTGCTCCTGGGCCACCCTCACAAAATGTTCATTGCCTCACTTTCTCTGTGGTTTGGGCTTTCTTTGGTTACTTTGGGGTTGTTTGTGGGGTGGCTGTTGTTGGTTTTTTGGGTGGTACCACTACACCCATTGTCCTTTCCCCCCTAACCCGAGGAATTCCTGCTCCACACTCGTGGCACAGCAGGAGCCCCGGTAAGAAAACGGCTCCCTGAATTTTCCAGACATGTTGCAGAGAAACCACTTTTCTCTCATAGCCTCAAAATTTAAACCAATAGTCTCTGCAACATGAGATCTGATCCTCTGTGCCCAGCCTGTGGTTCCCAGCTCTTCCCCAGCAGGTCTGAATTTATCAAATCGTGGGGTGTACACATGGCATTGAACCCAAGTAATAGAAAATTCAGTGTTCACCTTTCAGGTCCAGCTCAGCAGGAAGCCAAATCAATTTTGCTGCCAATTACATTGGGGACAAATAGGAGAAAATAGAAAAAAAAAAAGTCAGATAAATGCATTCTGAGGTAAAGGGTGTTTCAGAGAAGTTTAATCCTGCCTTTCAAAGGTGCAAACTCATCGTGTGCATCTACGTGGAGAGCTGTGCACAACCCCTGGAAGGCTCCACACCAGGACAGTCCCACCATCGTCTAACTGGATTAGGGTGTCCTTTTATCCCTCAGCAGGACTTGTGGGAAAAGACAAGAATTTAGGCTGGGGCCCGAAAATCCCATATCCAGTCTCACTGACCTTAACCATACAGGAATCTTCTCCCAATCATAAGTTAGACTGACCCTTTAGTCTGCCTTGTCAGGCTGTAAATAGATGTTCTCTTCTTAGAAGGACCAGAATGAAATAAAGACAACATGGAAAAAAGATTGAAAGCCACAGGAACTAGAGGGAGAACTGAAGAAATGTTTTTAGGAGGCTTTGAAAATGTTTTTTCATTGAGCTTAACTTTAACCACACGAGTAACAGTCTCATCTTTTAATTATTTTTTTTTTTTTTAATTATTCATTGTCCCATTTCACAGAGTCAGACTGAGGTTGGAAGGCACCTCCAGCGACCATCAAAGCCCAATCCTCTGCTCAAAGCAGGATGAGCAGAACAGGTTGGTCAGGGCCACCTCCAGCTGGACTCTGAATCATCTTCGTGGCTCTTCACTGGATTTGCTTCATGTTCGTGTCTTTTTTGTACTGAGGAGTTGTTTGTCTCTTAGAAGTGATGTGAATGTATCACATCTCATTAACAGAAAAGCCTTCCTGAATGTCTTCACATCTTTCTGATTAATTAGCATCATTTCACCTTAAAAATAACAAAATCTACTTCAATTTTCCGACCCAAAAGTACCTTCACCCACCCTATTTATGCTCCCAGAAAAGGGTTAATGTCACACACATACACCCACCAAGGAGTTTTATATTTTAATAGCAAGGCAACAAAGAAATTCACTTAATGACAAGTCCTTGGACTAATGCATTATTCATTTTGTTATGTGACAGCAGAACAAAATTGTAGCCATAAATATATAATGTTATACACCACTTCTTAATGTAGTTTACATTTATGGAATAATTGGCTGTCTTTCACATTATCCTCTCTTTAGTCACTTCTTTTTTAAGGGGATGTCATAAAATGCAGCCTGTGACATCGAAGATGTGTTTATTCCAGAACAGACACAGCAACAGGCCTGGATAAAGCTGGGAATTTCAACCTCTATTTCTGGAAAAGTTTTCTAGTCTCTGGAGGTGATTTTTTACTCCTTTTTCCTTACAATTAATGCCATGCATTTTTAAATACACCCAGGAAGAAAAGGAGACAAGGTCAGAGCCAGGACCTGTGACAAGGCTAGAGCACAGATCCAAAGCCCAGCCAGGAAAGAGGGATGACTGCAGGATACAATGTGCTTGCAGGAGCTAAGCTGCTGATGGCAGCGGTCTGAGGTCAATCCAGGACTCCGGAAAACTCAGCTTGGGCTGAACTGGGGCTGCTCAGAAGGTGTGGGTGGAGGCCCCAGGTGAGGCTGCTCAGGGGCCAACAAGGTCTATCAGTCTCCTCAGCACAAAAAACCACTTTCCAGGTTCCATCTGTTTGCCTTTGTAGATTATGAGGAGCATTTGTGGCTCAGTTTTGCCTCTCCAGTTGCTCACAGGGTTGCTCCTGTCGCTGCCCTCGTGTGCCTCAGGCACAGCCAGCTCTGGGTTGGCTCCCACCTGGGTTATACTGGGGGCTCTTCTTTAGGCACCACCCGAGCACCTCAGCCAGAGCCCCTCAGGGCACCAAACCTACCCCTTCCACAGGCCTGCTGCTAAAACGTCACAAATCCTCGTGCTTTCGCCCATCGACAACAGATGAGTCTCACGGACATAAACAGGGAACTTCACAGTGCCAGACAAACGCTGCTCAACTGCCAAAACCGACTCTGAATCACTGCTTGAGCAGCAATTAAACCAGAACAATGCAGATACCCCGAGCCTTCCTTTAATCATCCTCCCAACCCTGTGTTAATTAGCCAGGCTGCAGCAACCGCAGAAATGATGAGCCTGCGTGAGAATAAAAAGTAAAACTGTATTAAAAATGCAGTAAATTATACAACACTTTTTTCCTATCAAAATATTTTAAAATATTCATGCCCAGCTTTCCAGCACCTAAAGGGGGCTTACAACAGTGCTGGAGAGGGGCTTTTCAAAGGGCAGCGAGTGACAGGACAAGGGGGAATGGGCTCAAGCTGGAAGAGGGCAGGGTGAGGTGGGATATTGGGAAGGAATTGTTCCCTGGGAGGCCCTGGCACAGTTTGCCCAATAATAATTCTTAATTCGTACTTTTTAATTCATAATAATTCTTAATTCATACATTTTTAGCAAACAAAAAGATAAACGTTGTTTCTAAATTATATCGTTCTCTTACATCAGTTAGCATTCTACCTTCCGTTGGTGATTAACTTCTCATTTTCCATAACAAGTAGTCCATATCTTTAGTCTTTTTAGTATCTTTTCTCCTCCGGTGGGGTTTTCCAAGGCAAATACTAAGCCTTTGTTCATCTTCCTCTTTTTCTCCTGGATTTTGCAAAAAGTCCTTCCAGCTGTCCCGCCTCACCAATATGTATCTCTTCCCCGGGCTTCGTTCGCTGAAGCCCATCAGGGTCAGCTCGGCGAAACCTGAAGAGTTTTAGGGGTTTGCCCTAGCTCCGCTCTCCCAACAGCATCTTAACCACAGCTCTTTCGCTAAAAGCGGGCTAAGAATAACTCAAGGCCCAGCGCAGCTTACGGTTGATTAAAGGGACTAATGAGAGGGTTTAATCAGGGCCGTTAACAAATGAGCGAAGCGGTGCAGTTTGCGGCAGGAGGGGTTCTGGAGCCCGCGGAGCTCCGGGCGGGCACACGGTCCCTATCGGTCCCTATCGGTGCCCGCAGAGGGCGCCGCGGCCCCGCCGAGGGGAAGGGAAGGGAGGGGAGGGCCGGGAGGAGCGGGATGAGCGGCTCCCCTCCCTCCCCTCTCTCCTCCCCGCCCGCAGGGTGTCCCCCCGCAGCCCGGAGCAGCAGCCGCAGCCCCGCAGGTCGGTCCGGCCCCGCTCGGGTCCGTGTGCTCGCCCCGCGGGTCCGCCCGTGTCTGTGCCCGTGCCCGGTGCCGTGCCCGGTGCCGTGCCCGGCCTCCCCCGTGCCCGTCGTTCCCCCGCGGGACCCCCTTCCCCGCTCCGGGAGAAGGGAACCCTCCGTGCCGCCGCCGGGACCGCCGCTCCCGCAGCATCCCCCTCCCGGGGAGGCGATGCCCGCTGGGCTCTGCCGGTGAACAAAGGCGCCTCCTTATGTTTCGCTGGGTTTATCTGGTTTATTGTTTTTAGTAAGAGCGCAGAATCCCAGGGTGGTTTGGGTTGTGGAAGGGATTTTAAAGCCCGTCTCGCTCCACCCCCCTGCCTTCCCTAGCCCAGGTTAAGAAAAGCTGGAATTGTTCCGTGGGAATTGGGATGGGTTTCCAGGTGGAGTTTGCCCGGGCACCGTTCACAGTCAGGACCACGTGAAAATGCTTTTAGAGGGTAGTTTAAGCCAAACCCCAACAAGCAGGATAATACTGGGACGTGCTTGCAGGAGCCCTGATTTACTCCGGAGCCCAGTTCCACTTTCGCTTTCCCCCAAGAGTAATTAATGGTGAATATTGTACAACTGAGCAGCTTTTGGGGGTTTGAGCTGGTATTAACTGCGATTTAGAGCCCTTGCAGATGTGCCAGACGCACGTACGTGACATCCTCACACATCACTTGCAGCATCTGTATTTGACATCCAGGAACACACAAGAGCGCAGGGATGTTGGAGCAGGTGGAGGGGCACAGGAGCTGGGGCAAGGCTCCCAGATTCCAAGGAAAACTCGCTTTTCCTCATCTGCATTGTGAAGCTGTCCTTAGTGAAGTGGATTTCCCATCTGAACCCTTGTCTGTTTCTATTTGCTTATTCCAGAGTAGGGAAAATGGGAAATGTATCCAAACAAGAGTCCCAAGTGACTGATTCCTCATTCCTAAAGATCCAAATATTTACCAAACCAGTTTTATTTTTAGCTGGACAAACACTAAACCTTTGCAGAAAGGGATGATGCCAAGGTTCCAAGTTAACTGTTCTGTGAAAATAACACCCTCACTGGAACTTTCCCAAACGGTAGTAACTGCTATTTCTAAGAGAGAATATGAAGGCAAAGAATTGTTATAGGAACATAAATCTCCTTTTAATGTCATCTTATTATTTGGGGGTTTGAACTAAATGATCTTTAAGGTCCCTTCCATCCCAAACCCTTCTCTTTGGTTTTCCAGGATAGCTGCAGGGTTTGGAGCAAAGAGGAGCTGCAGTGCCTCACTTGGACTCGCTGCCACCCAGTCCTGGATCTTACAGCAGAGCTTTTGCATGTGTGAGTCCAACTTTAGTCATGATATTCAGTCATGGCTTTAAAAACCACTTGAAGCCTCATTTTTCAGACACGGTTGTAAGTACTGTATTCATTTTTTGGAGGTTTCTCCCGTTTTAGTGAGTCTGCTCAGCTGCAGAAATGGGATAAAAAACCCCTTAAAACGTTACTTTTGAAAATTTTTTGAACTTTAAAAGTTATTTTCAAAGGTGGCTTCAAAGTCTAATAACTTCACCAGCGTAAGCTGAATACAGTGAAAATATCTTGCAGGCTCAGGTGATTTCTCAGTGTGTGAATATAAGCTGTATTTGTATTGTTTAATTATTTTAGGTCCAGTGATGACAGTTCTCTGGAGAGGGAGCCAGTTCCTGCAGAAAACTTGCTCCAGCGTTTAAAAAACACACAAACCTGAGGTCTCATGAAAAGAAAAAGTTTCTCACTGAGTACCAAAGTAAGTCCCAATTTTACAGAGAATGATGTTCTGTGAAAACAAACCTTGAAACTTTATCAAGATTTGAGAGTGGTTCGATGTGTAATTGTGGTTCCAACCTGGTTCTGCATCTGGCTTTAAACACCAAACAGGTGAACCTGCTGCTCTTGCACTTGTTTTTCTGGGTTGTTTTTTTAAGCAGTGCATTTGCTCTGTTATTTTTCCCCTTATGCTCCTCTTTGTGAGGAATTATCAGCCTTGAGAGGACAAATTATCAGGAGAGTGAGTAGGATGTCAGTTGGAAGTTTCGAGGTGTGGTAATGGGTATTTCTGCATTTTTGTTAAAATTTCGTTCAGTTCTTTAGTGCCCAGCCTTCTAAGTAAACATTTCTTATTATTATTTCAGCAGGAACTAAAAAAAAAAATCCAGAATTATTATAATTCGCTGTAAGAAAAGATTTTTAAAGGTCCAAGCCAACCTTCCCTCGCTTCAAAACTTCACCCGTATGGGACTGTTGTGTTCCGTTCTGGGGGTTCTGCGGGCAGGATCACCCTACATTTGCCTTCTGTAAGCTTTTTATGCTTTCCATCTCTCCTCTGGAGTATTAAATAACACAGACTGTTTGTGTTGAATCACTGGTAGGTGTGATGGGCTGACTGGATTTTAGAGCACAGCTGGAACCTGAGTTGTAAATTACTTTGTTTTCATAATGTTGCCTTGAGATTAGTTGCATGGAAAGCAATAAATATATAAATATTTTATGTAAATATATTTTGTAAGAGTGAGTAGAGTGTTCACAATCTGGGCTAGTACCTTGAAAGAAAATACTGTGGCTTTATTGGCATCACGTTTATTGTGAAAAATCAGAGTTTTGGTCTTAAATTCAAACAAATTCCGTGGTTTAGCTTACGCTGTAGCAGATTTCTGGCCCTTAGTGTCACTGCCAGTCTCACCTAAGACAACCTCAGACTGAAATGCCGCAGTGACACAGAACTGGAGTGTTTATCAATGGCTGTGAGGGACCACGAAGTGTTTCTCCCTCTTGGAAGTCCGATTTCGGTCAGTAATCGGCAGACAGGAGCAAGCGCTGTGTGGGTAGTGCCGGCTGCACCCTGGCTGTGCTCACCCTCGGAATCTGGCAGCTTTGTTTGGGACTGGGGCTCCCTGTGAGCTCCTGGATGCAGAGGCTTTGCACGGAGGATATTGCGGAACCGGATTTGGGGATTTGGAAGCGGAGGCAGGAATCAGCTGCTGGAAGTGACTGCCCGTCCAGGAGCCGTGGGTGCCCAGTGCCCACGCTGCGTGTGTCCCCAGCAGAGAGCAGGAGGTGGTGCCTCAGTGGGACCCGGGGATTTGGTCCCTGGTGGAGAGCTCTGGATTGTGGCCACAGGGCTCCTCTGCATCCTCTGCTTCCTCTGTGCTGCTCTGCCCTGAGTCCAGAGTCTTAAGCACTTCTCAAACACGAGTAATCTCGCCTGGAGCCTTTTGCAAAAGCTGCCTTTTTTTTTTGGTTATTTTATCTTGGATGTGTTTCTCTGTCTGCATAATACAGATATAATATGCCAGAGAAGCGTGTTGTTCATGTTTGCAAAAATATTTGGTGGTTGACAAATGAGCTTGATGTACTGTGCTGTTGTACTGACTTGACACTAATCTCTGCCACTTAGAGCAAATGAGAATAAATCACCTCTTCCCTCTTATCTTCTGCACCCTGAGTTGTGTGTGCACTTGCAGCAGAAGCTGCTCAAGGTTTTTGTTTCAATCCCATGCCCTGTCACCAATCCTGTCATGCTGGCTCCTGCCAGTTAAATTTGGATTGGGAAAAGGTCAGAAGCAGCACCTGAGCTGGCACTTCCACAGCGCTGAATCGCTTGCTCTTCTGTCACCGGCTGCAGGTTTCACATCTGTAGGTAGGAGATGACAGAGAGAAAGTAGGAATGATCCCAGCAGGTAAAAATGCCTGAAGAACAGTAGGACTCCAAATCTGTCCCCATGAAGGGGATCTAATTTACTGCACTGGTTAAAAGTGCTGTGGAATGAGTGAAGTAAAACCACTCTTAGGGAGTTGTTGAGAGAAACTCCCTCAGAAATGGGAGTTGAAATATCAGTTGGAAAGGGGTATTGCATTAAAACTGACGTGTTAGTGGGCATGGAATTCACCCAGGAATGTGTGATGGCCTCGGGTTTGGGATTGCTCCCTGCTCTTCCTCGTGGAGCCGAATCGCAGCTCTCCAGTTCAGAGCCTTAACTGGAGCTGTCAACTCTCTGTCCATTCCCAGCCCTTCCGTGTGAAATTACAGAGGTTTTTCTTATTTCAGCCTTTGAAAGGCTGGTATTTACAGCAGGGGGGTGTGAAATACTTGTGGTGCAGTTCTGGTGGCCAGAAAATGCCATTCCAGTGCAGGCCCCCAGCGAGGAGCGCGTGCTGGGCTGGTGATCTGTGCCCTCCGTGTCGGGGCAGCACGTGGGGAGCTGCACTGGCCTCGAGTTCCTCTCCAGAAGGGAAGAGGAGCATTGCTGCGATAGTTCTCCCGTGGCTGCAGTTTGGTTCTTCCTTTTTTCATGTTCTGGAAGATGAAGTTCAGAGCTTATTCAACCTTTTTTCGCTTACAGTGTTTTACGATTTCTTCTGGAATTTGTTCCAGCCAAATTCACATTTCCTGCCAGAAAGGGAGAGTGGATCAAGCACTGTCCTGGGGCTTCCTGCTGGGCTGGATTGCTGGAGATCTCACCAACTTCACAGGCTGCTATTTAACAAATCAGCTGCCAATCCAGGTAATCTGCCAATATTCCTGCCTTTTCATTGACCCTTTTCAAACTGTCTCTTTAAACTCTGGGACAGCTTGAAATTGCACAGCCAAATACTGCGAGAGAAAATAGTTCTGTATTCTGCTCACCGATGTGCCATCCATAAATTAAGTCATAATTTCCCGGATATTCACATTGATACTGTTTCTCTGGCAGTGATTTGGTGTTTGTCATTCCCATTATGGTTATGAAGCAACATTTCCGTGCAGTTAAGGTGTTTCTGACTATTTGTCTACTGAACAAGCAAATGTATCTTCTCTTTCAGATTGTCACTGCTGGTTTTTATGTTAACATGGGTCTAATTATGATTTCACAATTTGTCTACTGTAAGCTCAAGAATCAGAAGGTGACAAAATGTAAGTTTTTTCAGTGATTGAAATGTTCTCCAGGATGCAGCACAGTCTTTACTGACATATTTTCCTACAGCATTTAAAGATATTTTTTCCAGAGGGATGAAAAACAGAGTGTAAAAACTCTGGTTGGAGTTGTCAGACCTATTGCTTCCAGTTTTCCCTTTTCTCTCCCCTTCCTTTTCTTTTCTGACCCACATATATCTTTAAATATTTTCCATGTAGTACTTTCACTTTATACAGACATTAAAAAGCTGTAGATTTGTGGAATCTGGCTCCGTATTTTAACTTATTCCCTGGTTTTTGTGGCAGTCTGCAGAAGTTGAAACCAAGCCTCCTTTTTTGTGGGGTTCAGTTGGTTTCCTCCGTGTTGATTGAAACCTGATTTGATTTGCTCGTAGCATCGAATATCTCGACATCTTCACGTGTTCTGTTTCAATATCTGCATTTAACAGAACATATTCAGGGGGGATGAAATCGCTGGAGTTGTGCTTCAGAAAACCTGGCAGTGGTTGGAGTGCTCAGCCTGCCCACGAACTACTGTTTTGACTGAAATGGAAGACAGAAAGCTCAGTTCATATTGGATCAAATCAAAACCATTAACTCATCAATTTAAAAAAGAAAAAAAAAATAAGAAAAGGAAAGAAAACCCGTGGTAGGGCAGAAGTAACAAAAAGCTGAAGCAAAACAGATGCCTCCCAGCAGCCTAAACAGGGACAAAGCAGATTCGTCAATATGGAACTGATAATAAACCTGGAGATGGGTGGGTGCTGAGGGCTTTCCTCTGGAGAACACACCCAGGCTTCGGTGCATTTTGACTGTCAGCTCAGGGGTCTGCAGAGCTGGAGAGGGAGGGATTCGACCTTCCAAGGGGCGTTTCGGTGCCCACTTCGGGAGCAGCTGGACACGAGCGGGTCGGTGTTGTGTCTCACAGCGCAGCCTGTGGAGCTGAGTGGGTGTCACTGAGGCTGCAGGTCCTTGGGACGGGCTTAGTGAGCCCACCCAGCAGTCTCTGTCACTGCTGGCAGGGACTGCAGGGCCGTGGCTCCGGATTTCTGTGGCATTTCCCACCGGTTTCCAGTGTCCAAGAAGACTTCTGCGAGTCTCGGTAAGGCTTGACGACCAACTGACCACGGACACGGAGGCTGGTCCAGCACAGCCCTTGGATTACATAAATCTCAACCACAGAAACCTAAATAAACTTACATAATCGTAAATAATGATATTTCAGTCATTTCCATTTCAAACATCCGTGCTTTTCCAGTTTTTAATCGAGATATGTTGAGAGAGACTTCAGCTCTGCAGTGTTCTGTGTGTCAGCTGTTATTTAACGATAAATTTTTAGGGGTTAATGGAGGAGATAAGGTGAGCATGAACATTTTCTCTCTGTCCCCTCACTACTACTCAGTTGCTGCACGAATCACAACTGTGACAGTGAGCAGGGGTGGGCACAGAGCCCAGAGAAAAAAGAGGTGGGACTGACATCGCTGCCAAGAAAAAGAGACATGAAATTCTACCTTTACATTTACATATTTGTACTGCAAACAGAAAGTGACCCCAAATCAACAGCAGATGTTATTTTTCCAGCTGATTTGTTTGTGTGTCATTCCAGACAGCCACAACCTGAGGAATTCCTGCCTCTCCTGGGCCGTGGTGAGTGGAGCTCCGTGTGGCACTGCCCTCTGTCAGCTGCTGCTGAGGAACCAGGAGCAGGGCACAGCAATCCCAAGAAATAATGTGAGTTCTTGCCTGTTTCTATTCCAAAAAAAACCCCACAACAAACCCCACCCAAAAGTGTCTTGGAAAGTTTGTGTCCTTCAAAGAAATCTGGACTTTTTAACAGTGATTTAGAAATCACCTGTGTGGATGTTTCACCCATAAACGCCCAAATAAAGGAGTTATAAAATAAAATTCTTTTAGCAGCTTCCTGGGCTTGTTCAGTCCTTTGGGTCATCTCTGGGATAATGGGTATAAATCTTGTGTTTCTGCTCATGTGAAGTGCTGTAAACATCCATGTGGAGCCCACACAGCCCCCCAAAAAATCAATAAGAGTGGAAAATCCCCATTGTACCTGCTGCTGTCATTCCAGCAGGAAAGTTCACAGGCTATTCCAGCAGTTTGACGGCCTTCCTACTAATGCCAGGGAAATAATTGTAATCCAGCAGCACGGCCCAGCAGGGAAGCAGCTTATTTTCAAAACACAGCCCGAGTGAGAAAACTCTTAAGCTGTGAAAAATGAGTGTTTTGCTTTCTCCAGACAGGATGATGCATTTCTTTTTTTTATTTATTTATTTTTTTTCAATGGCTCGAGCTCCAGTTGTTAGTTTTGGTTTGAATTATCGTGCCTGGGCTTTTTTAGCACAGACTGGTATTAGTGTCATTTCCCAAAGCCTGGCACTGGTTTTGATCTGCATTGTTGGGAGATAAAGATGAAACCTCTCTGGTCACTCGAAGAGCAGCCCTGAAGGGCTTTGCAAGGACGTCTGTCCAGAGAATCAGCCCCTGGACTCTGTTTGATCCTCTGAAAGGCCCCAGACCCTTCTTGCCAAAACACACACAGGTACCTTTTCCTTTGCAGTTGTTTTTTTTTTTTTCCTCCTATTCAGAGAATTTTAGGGAAATGATGGTCTTTGATGGCTGGAGGAGGACTGATTGGCAGAGGAAGAAGTGAAGTATTTACAGCTGCATTTATCAGACAGAAGCAGGGACATGCTTTGTATGGTTGTTGTCATGAGCAAAGAACATCTCCCCTTTTCCTCCTCCAAACTATTCCTCCTTAAGTCACCAACCATGGCAATAAAAGTTAGAAATAGAGGAAATTTAGTTTAGAATTTTAGCCCCTTTTCACAAAGGTGCCATTACTGTCTTCTATTTTTTTTCCCTCTTGATATATTTAAAAAAACCATCAAACACTTCAAAAGACCAGAAGGTTTTCCATTGTCAATTTTATACAGACAGTTAATTATGGAACTGGTTAATTAATTGCTGAGCTTATTCATATCCCCTCTCTGCCTTTTCCTACACTGGAATGCCACACTATTTGCAAACAGATCTACTAGAAAGACTGATTTCCTCACAGATTCCTTAAGAACTAGTTAGCATTTGGAAGCAGATTATCCTCACTGTTTGCACTTCCATAAAAATGGCATTAAATGGCATTAACCAGAGTTCTAAGAACTGTAACAATCCCTGTATTTTCAGTGATTTGTGCTAAAACTGCTAAACTGAGAAAATTCAGAGCCCGGGGGGGAGAGGTGGAAAAGCAAGTCTTTGAAGGTGTTATACTACAAAATGCCAAAATCATCCAGAACTGGTTACTGTGACACAAGGAAATGTTAAAATATGTATTTATAAAGTACCTGTTTAAACAGCATGTGTACAAGATTTGAGTTTGGTTCCAAAGAAGGTCCACAGAAGGCACCTCTTACCTGCTCTTTGCCTTGGCCATGGTGGGAAACTGCTCCTGTGGACTGAGCCTTGTCTTAAAGATGCCCCAAACCAAATCCTCCCGGGGCCTCTGCTTTGTTCACCACCTTCCTTGGCCCACTGGCAGCTTTGGGGTCTTGTTTCTGGACAGTTCTGTGTCCTCTTCCTGTTATAACAGAGATTCTCAGCACAGGCTTGTTAGTAAGTGGGTCGGAAACCAAGTGGATTTTTTTGAAATCCTGTGTTTTTCTAACCTGATCATAAAGTCTTCTTTCTGAACAATAATTTGGGTGATTTTTGTAATGATAATTCTTGATGAGAATAGCAAGTTTATCTGAAATACCTACATTGCACAGGGTAATTTGTATCTTGGAGACAATGAGTAGATACTGCAAGTTGGGGGGGTGGGTGCACACTGTGCCGTTTCTTTTAGGTTTGCTGTCTGATAAATGCACAGAAAACCCCCCTAAAAACCCAAACATATCAAGACAACCCCCAGACTTCCCTGTTTTTAAATGCAAATACAGAATCACAGCTTTGAGGTTTCAGTTAATTTGTAGTTGCTGTTGTAAGGCCGTGTCGGTGTCAGAGACAAACAATGAGGGTTTGGCAAATTTGGGCTCAGAAAATAGGATTTAACAAAGCAAAGCTGCAGCAGCCCTTAATTTTGCAGAATTTTGGGCAAAGTTTGGGCCTCTGAAAACCAGCTCTGCTCTCTGGGTCGTGAAGGGCCAACCAGCCACACAGTTCTCCAGGTTCATGTGCCAGTGCCTTGAAAACCCTGGGCAAACCTAACCCCCTACAACTGATACATATTTATAATTAATATATTCATATCTGATTCCCACAGCATATTAGTTATTGTTGGTCCTGCTCTTTCTAGGTGGAACATTGTCCATTCTGTGCTCAAGAAAGGACAAGCAAAATCTTTAGAGTGACGTTGTGCCTTTGCTTTAAAAGCCTTTGCACAGGGATGCTCTCACTGGGCATTACTGGTTTGTAGTCACCTGTGTTGCTGCTATAGCTTGGATTTCCACTTGAAAGAGCTTAAAGGGGAGATATTTTGATTTTTTCCTCGGGTAAGAGCTGTAGGTTTGTGTGTGGAAACCTCTTGGTGCTTCACTCCCTGAACTCAGACCAGGCTGAAGTGATTTCAGCGGTGCTGCAGCACACTGAGTTAATCCATCCCAGATTAAAGGGAAGTGCTTTCCCAGATTTACCTGGAGCTGCTCCAGAAGTTCTGATTCCCAGGCATCAGTCTTGTCTTTCTGATTAAAGGAATTTCGTAAGCCACTGAAGCTGGATGAGTGACTGGAGAGCCAGGGCTGGCCTTGGGATGCACCGCTGAATTCCAGTGTCAGTCCGAGTCCCAGCCCTGTGCTTGCTTAAAGCATTCTGCACAAATCCCCCAGACCTGGGACTAACCTGGGGTTCCTGACCTGTCCTGAAACAAAGGGGAGTTTTATCCTGCAGGGGACAGTGCAGTTCTTGCTGTGAGCAGACTGGGGGGATTCAGGATTTCATTCCATGAACAAAGTAGTGACTTTCTTCTGCCCCAGCTCCCGGCTGGAAACGTAAACCTGTATTTATTTACCCAAAAAAACCCCGAGAACTTGATCTTGATGACCCTCACAGTACGTTCTGTACGTATTTGCAGATGCTTTTCTGTGGTGTGCTCTGAAAATCAACTTTATATTGGCCTCGAGGCTCCCCCCTCCACTCCCTGCCCTGGGATCGCAGTGCCAGCCTGCACATGACATTCATTCCTGGGTTCCCTCTTGATTGGGGTCTGAATCCAATCTTGCTAATAGTCCTCCAGTTCAAATTCTATGGAAAACAGATGCTCCCAAATCAGGGTGAGGAGCTCTGCAGGACTCTGGTGGAGCACACAGTGTTAGCTGGAAATGGCTGAAGTATTTGTAATCAAGAGAAAACAAAAGCAGACCTCCTGCTTCGAGAAGCCCTGAAGGTAAGGAAGGCAGGGCTTTTAGAAAAAGCTTCATTACTGTCTCTTGCCAAGCAAGAAAATGAAAATCCGACAGTTGTACATCACTTGAGTCCAGAAACCGAAGAACGGGATCACCTGGGCTTTGGAAAACAGAGGAATTAACCCAGAAAAGTCCTAATTTCTAAGAGAGAAACGTTTCATAATTGGTATTTGTGTACCAGTCTGTGTTCTGAGGAGTAGTTGCAGAAACTGCCTGATTCTAGTGGACTTTATTCCTGATTGTGTCCAGGGTTTCATTAGGTGGAAAATAAACCCCCATTTCTCAAGGTCCAGGGCAGGATTAGGAGTTCACTCCCTCTGTGTCTGCTGCTGTTCCTTGGCTTCCAGCTGCCAGGGCTGGCAGTGACTAATTCCAGCAACAAATGGGCTCCTGCTCCCAGCTGGAAGAGCAGCTCCAGTGCAGGATTATCCTGGAGTCCGGGTTTACCAGGGTAAGGTTCTCATCCCATTCCTTCGGTTGCACAATGAGCCAGGGATTTCCATAAATAATGCAAGTGCCCAATTGTTTGTAAAGCAGGAGCTGTCCTCCTTTCCATTCTAAGAGGGGTTTCATGGCATTACACACTGGAATTATAAATTAGACACATTTTCCTTTCCAGTAAATGTTTCCTTCCCCTTTGCAGCAGGAGGTGGTTGAAGTTTCTCAAGATCCTGAGGAGCTCAGGGTTTAAAAGGGTCCTGTAGGAGATGCTTAATCCAGGTTTGGATCTTATTAGAGCTTTATTTTCTGGGCAAGGTTATTTAATGTTCCCCTTGCACTCAAGGATGCAATACTACGTATTTTAAACTAATAAATCAGTCAAGGAGCGGTTCTGCCCTTGGTTTTGCAGCAACCATCACTTAAGTTTCTAAAAGACTGAACCTAGTGCAAGTTTTTCTGGAAAACTTCTCGTTTTATTCTCCATCTCCTGCCCTGTGTCCTTCCTCCCCTGCTCCCTCCAAACCCAAGCAACTCTTCACCGGGCTGTTCTTGCCTCGATTCCTTTCCTTTGCCATCAGCCATTGTCAGGGCTATGTTCAGCTCCTCCTTTCATGAAGCACAGCCAGGTTGTTCCTCAGTTGCCCAAGTTTATTCAGCAGGAGCCTGTACACAGATTTCTCCTGCACCTTTGGAATCCTTCATGCCCTTCCACAAAACCCCACGCTCTGGAACTGAATTACTGTGCTAAAAATGTTCCAAATTCGGCCAGGAGAGTTTCCCAGCCAAACACACAACTTCCCTGCTCTCCTGTAAATGCTTGGGTTTGGCCTGAGTTTTTAAAACTCGGTTTTTGAAGTCATCTCCGTTCTCAAATTGTCCTTAAATACCTTAATTTCGTGGAAAAAATTGGATATGTAGCTTTGTGGCTGTCAGGAAGTTTACTGTGGAACTCACTTTTTTTGTCTCCTCCACTTTGGGCTGCTCAGATCTCAAAGATTCCCCCAGAAAGTCAGGCTTAAGCAACAAATTAGTTCCTGTATTAAGTATGCTTGGCAGTTTAGCATTTTTTAAAAAACAGAAGGAGCTGAGGGCATTTGCTCCAAAATATTCTGGAAATGCTCTTTGATAAGCTCCAAGTAACTTGTGTTTATCATTTATTCACCTTAAAAGCTTGGTGGCCAGGGGTGATGATGCCCAGGGCTGCTCCACAGCCCTTTAAACCTGATTCCCTGCAGATCCTCATGTTGGAGACTCCCTGCTCGCCCTCGTCCATGACCTCTACCACAAAACAAACGGGTTTGGGTCAAGTTCAAAACTCAAATATAAAAGGCCCCAATTATCCAGCAAAACATCTGAAGAATTCTGATTTTTTAAAAAAAATTTGTTTTATTTAAAGCCTGGCTGTGCTCGTAGTCAATAATTTTACTGGAGAGCTGGAACCATCAGGAAAAAGGACAAGTACACACTTGTTAATTCTTTTTAGGTCAGCACTGTTTCCAAGGCTCTGCTTTACAATGGGAATAAATAATTATGTCCAATTGCACAATTCCTGTTGAAAACAGCATTAAATGTTGAGTCATTTGTTGTCTGGGTGTCAGTGCCTGGAAGTTTAACTGCCTGGACTTTTGCAGGAGATGAGAACAGTGTTTTCTCCTCAGGCCTAGATCCATTGCCAAGAAGAGTTTTTTTAATAACTTTTAATAACTTCCCCTCCTTACATTCGTCATTTATACATTCGTGGGCTGATCATGAAGCTCCTTCCTTTGAGTTCAGGCAAGTTAAAGGGATTCAATTTAATTTTGGTTTTAAATAATAAAACCTAATAAATAATATTACTAAGTAGTGTATAAATAATAATTATAAATAAATAATAACGTTATTTTAAAATAATAAAATAAACTAATGACTTCAATTGATTGTATTTAAATCCCTGCCAAAAGCACTAAAACTGAAGTGGTTTTCTCTGGGAAGGGTTTCTGAGGATCCACCTCAGAGAACTGTCCCTTTATGAGTTTCAGTCTGTACTTTCCCTGGTTTCTGAAGTGAGTGAAGGGTGTTAAAAATTAACCTTTTCAGTCCCTGAATTAATCTGCAGTTTGTCGTCCTGGCAGATTTATGTGCTGTACACACGAGCTTAGCAATCCTTGCCTGGCTGGTGATTGAAACCATGACTTGTTCCTTCTTAATGCCCTTAGAATTTGTTCTTCCATCACTTCTTCAAAGATTATTTCCCCTTTTATTGCTGCTCTGTGTAATCCTATTTTGGGATGGCTTTTTATCCCCGTTTCAGACTGGTTAGTGGAACGGCCAAATATGGGGAGTAGAAAGTTGCTGTGATTTGATGTGAGGCTTTTGATGGCAAATAATTTAAATTTTTAAGTGTGCAGCAATGATAGTTATTTATTGATAGGCCATATATAAGTCCATGGGTTAAGTAAATGCTTATACTTGGAAAAAATGTTATTTCCATGCCCAGATATTCCAGGTTAGAGGCTGAAGGGCAGATCCTGATCACCTCTTCCTTAATCTCAGGAAAGCACAGCGTGCAGCTCCATCCCAGCTACTTTGATGGAAAGCAAAGTGTCTTAATCTTCTTGATTTATTTTACTAATTCTTCCCTGGTGCTGCTTGTAATCCCAGATTAACGGCATTGTGTGCTAATTTTATTTTTATAACTATCACGGAAATCTCATTAACTAAGGGAAACATCTAAAATGTCCTCAGGGCTTTATTTTCAAACAAATTATCACATCATTTAGCTCAGATAGTTCTCTGTTGTCCTCAGAAGACTCTTCCAGGGCTGGAGTTACTCCTGGCTGTCACATGCCCAGTTTGATCACTCGTTTCAGTAAGAAAACTGTGTTTAAAATCAGAAAAATGTGCTTAATCTGCAACTTCTGATTGCCTGGTGGAATGTAAGGTTTCCCTAAATTCCCCCCTGGGTTCTCACTGACAAAACTGGTATTAGCCCAGAGGAAAGTGCTCAGCTCTGCAGCGAGGGCTGCTCCAGCTTCTCCAAATCCCAGTCCCCGGGTGCTTCCCACCATCCCGAGGGCAGCTCGGTGTTGATGGCCCCATCACGCCAGGAGAGGCAAATCCAGCCACTGCTGGGGGGGTTTTAAGGATGATTCACGAATATTGATAGTTTGTAGTACCTTGGTGACCGCGTGGCTGCTTGTGAGATGCTGCTGGAAATACATAGGATGGAGACAGGGCATGGATCCCTCCCAGGATGAGGGGGGTCATCCAAACAGCTTTTAAATAACGGCTGTGGGGGAACTAAGACCAGTTTAATCCCACTAAATAATACTCCTAATGATAAACCATTAAAATCAAGTTGACTTTTAGATTCTTTCGATTGTATGAGACAAGGGGATTACACTCAGCATCAGGACTGATAATCATTAAAATCGATCAAACTATCGACTGGGAAATAAGAAACGCTGGTTGTTCCCCTGCAGAAGTGCTGCTTTGACTCCACAGCAGCAGGTCCTCCTGCTCCCTGGAACTTGTGCTGCTCCCTGGAGGTTCAGGTACCA
>JAYRBT010000010.1:1307702-1334214 GCA_036023395.1 Myiotriccus ornatus
AGTGCTGCTTTGACTCCACAGCAGCAGGTCCTCCTGCTCCCTGGAACTTGTGCTGCTCCCTGGAGGTTCAGGTACCACGTCCTGTTCTTGGTGAGCATCACGTGCCTCAAAACTGAAAGAGGATATTTTATGTCTAAATGTCTTTGGAGGATGGGTTGCAAACCTAAGGAAGGAAGAATTTTGTCTGGCTTTCCAGAGGACCACAGGCTTGTACCCTCCCCTGCCTGGAGCCCAGGCTGGAGAAGGTCTGAACACAGGGAAATGAGCTTTTATTTCCTTCAGCAGCAGCCTGAACTTTCTCCTCTTCAAGGAAATCCTCGTAGATATGGCCCAAAGGGAAGGGCTCTGTTCTCCTGAGGAGGCTGAACACGTGGAGCTGCCCAAGCCACTTAGGGGACCATGGGTGGACTCGAGATAGCCCCTAAACCCACCAGTCCACGGGGTTGGAACAGATGGTCTTTAAGGTCCCTTCTGACCCAAACCACTCTGTGATTCTGTGATAATGGGAAGGAGCAGAGGAGGCCCAGAAAGGGGTGTAATGCTGGGGGGGAGGAGAGGGAGGTGTGGATGAGGGGAGGGAAGGCTCCCTCTACAGAAGTGCTCTTTTATTGCCAGAGGCAGCACTTCTCCCTGAGGGACTGGCCAGAACTCCAGAGCTTGATGGTGAAAATACCTTTCCCCATGGAGGAGAGAAGGTGAGAGTGGATGATGCAGGAGAGCTTCGGGCACGTTGGAGGAAGAATTGTTCAAAGAGGCCTCTTGGAAAGGGAACATCCCTCTCCAGAGCTGCCTGGGAGGCAGCTTGTCCTCTGCCAGTCTGCTGTGCTGGGGGGCCCCGATGAAACGTGGCTGCAGCTCTGCCGTGGGGATATCGAACACTCGCTTGGCTGTGCCTTCCACTGCAAAGGGCTTTGTAGAATTGATTACTGCTCTGGCTCAAGTTATTGTGTGACCCTGTAAATACCGAGCCAGGACGGGCATTTTATGATGTCTGACTTCCCTACAATATTTTTTTATTAAGTAAACGGTAATGGAAATATTGGGTTTTCATTCCTCGCTTGCTTCTTTCCCAACAATTGCCAGTAAATCAAAGTTGCAAAAAGCTGTCTCCCCTCCGTGCTGGCAGAGCTCACAGCAGCCTGGTGGTCACTCACTGGGGAGATGATATCCCCTCATTTCTGGGCACTCAGCAGACTCCAGTGCTGATGGATTGACACTCCCAGCTCTTGGAAATAGTGCAGGGGAGCATCTGCAGCAGAGACGTGCCCATATTTTAAGGTAAGGACTGGCGGCTGCAGCGACGCCAATTTGCTGAGGTACAAAAATGCCACGCTGAGAAAGCAAGGAAGTATTTCTTCCCCTCTTCTTCCAGCATCCAGGTTTGTCTGGGTTTGCCCTTACAGCACATCCGTGGGGGGGTGCAGAAACCCCCTGTGAGCCCCTGGCCGTGGGGCCAGCGGGGCCAGGCTTGGGCCATCTCTCCCATCACACATCCGAGGACTCACAGCTGGATGGTTTGACACCTCCTGGGGCAGTTCGACATATTCGGGGGGGCTTTGATTCCTTTCGGGGAGGTTTGATTTAACCAGGGGCAGTTTGATTCCTTCTGGGGCAGTTTGATCTCTTTTGGGGTGATTTGTTCGTTGTTTTTGGGGCGGTGGGGGCCCCTCCCGTGCGGGTCCTGGCCAGGCATCGCCGCTGCTCTGCGGCAGCTCCGGTCGCTCATCCCCACGCACCGGCCCGTTCCCAGCAGATGGAGCAGTTGCTGTTCCAGCGCTGCCGAGCCGGGAAAGCCCAAACCCTGCGGGCTCCGAGGGGCTGCAGCCGGGAGGGACCCGCTGGTCTTCTCTCTGCCCCCGAGCCATGAAAACCAAAACCCCGCTCCTGTTCTTTCAGTCCTTCGCTTTTTGTTTTTTTTTTTTTCCTGGCAGCCTCTGCCTTCCGAGCGTGGCCAAGGTCTGTCCGTGTTTTGTCCAACTTTGCCTCTTTTCAGCTGGGCACGGGGTGCTTTTTTTAGCAAACTCCTCTCACCTGGCTCTCCCAGAGCGCCGAACAGGTGATTACAACCCTGCAACACTTAAAATCAAAATGCAACCCAGCTGTGGACGGGGGAGCCTCTCCCAGGTGGGAGCAAATGATGTGCTGCCCACACAGCCACCACCTCTGCTCCCTGCCCGTGGCCACTTTCGTGATGACCAGGGGAGTCAGAACTTGACAGGTTTCCATCTGAGCTGCTGGAGGTGAATCTTGGGGTCCAGGTTACCCCCAACAGCTGGAAGGCTCAGCCTGAGCTCCAGATGTTGCAGCTCTGGTGGAATATAAAGGTGTGATTTATTACTGCACGCAGAGTTAATCCGGTTTTACATTGAGAGTAATATTATGTTACTTAATCAGATCTCATTTGTTATTTATTGCTTTCCCTCCCTGCACAGATGTGGATGCTTCACCCTCTCTCCTGGTGGATAATCTCTGTGGTTTTCCTGGTGGGGACCCAGCAGTGCCCCACCCTGGGGCTGGAGGGATGGGGTGAAGCAAAGAAAACCAATTTTTTTTTGCCTGTTTGTGCCTGGAAACAGTAACTTCTGCAAAGGGTGAGCTCGGAGCAGCTGGGCTGGCTGGCAGCAGGACGGGAGCCAGGGCTTGTCCTGGCAGATGAAATGTTTGGATATTGAGCTGCTACTGCAGCACAAGACCCCCCCAAAAGGATGCTGTTGACCCCAAAACTCACTGCTGCTTGTGCAGGTGACTCTCCCATGCCTACCTGCTGCCTTTTCCTGGTGCTGCCATGGGAGAGGCAGCGCAGGCAAAGTCACTCACAGGCTCCTGCTGTGCTGCCTGGACACGAAAATACCCATTCAGGTGCTGCCAAAGTACAAATCTTGCTGCTCAGTGCAAGAAGGACCTGCAGCACAAGCACTTGCCTTGCCACCCTCCCTGCCCAGCAGCCTTGCAGAGCCCAAGGAGTCTTTGGACAGTCCTCTTGGGCACATGGTGGGGTTTGGAGGGTGACCCGTGCAGGGCCAGGAGTTGGACTTGATGATCCTACTGATTATAGTAAGGAATGCAGATGTCTCAGCCTTTGGAGCTGTCTTTCCTCCCGGCCTTCCCCGTGCCCACACTCATCAGTTCCATTTCCCTAAACACGACAGACACATTATTTTAGTTGTGCTTTGGATCCCGACACAGCCAACAACAGATTTAAACAACCCCGGCGGCTGCAGCACCACGTGAAGGTGCCCCAAGCACGAAGCTGGAGACAGGTTTTATTTTAAACCCTCTTTATCCAATATTCCATTTCATACTTAAAAGCAGGTGTCTGATGGGGACATATTAAATGTTGACCTCCTTGCTCAACTATCCGTTAACGTGATTTCTGGTGGAAAATCTGAATTCTTGCAGCTTTATGTAAAAGTGCTGTCACAAACCCTGGCAAGTTTTCAGTGTGATGAGACCCTTGAAAAACAAAAAGGGGGGCTTTTTGTTGTGTTGTAGTTACTGGTGTCTTCTGTCGAGGAGGTCCTGGAGGCTCAGGAGCAGCTCTGCCTGTGTTCTGAGTGGCTGGGATGGCTCCTGCAGGGAAGGGAGCCCTGACAGTGATGGATAACTCTGCGACTCCTGGGCAGCTGCCTGGGCTCCTCCTGCCTTTGCTCTGTGTTTGTTTTTCACCTGGGACCACACTCAGCTTCGCACGTGCCCTGCCTGCCTCCCTCCCCCACCGTGGGCAGCATGGGCAGAGGAGGGTGGGCACTTTCCCTGCAGCCCCCCAAGCCCTGGGCAGCCCCTCAAACCACCCAGGAAAGCCCCGAGACACCCCCTGTGGGCAAGGTTTTGCTCTCACCAGTGAACTGGGGTACAAGAAGGCTCACTGGTTTCATTCAGGTGACCTGGTGGTAGCCAGGAGATGAGTGCGTGCTGGGCAGCGAGGATTTCAGGAGGTTTGTTTGGCGTGTTTGAGGTCTTGGAGAGGGGACAGGTGAGTGTTTTGGCCATAATGCCTGAGTAATAAACCAGTTATAGACATGGGAAATGGCCTGGGAGACTCTGTGAAATCATCTTCCCTTAAAAGGAATTGGTGAGGCTTTAAAAAGAAAAGAAGAGAAAGATGTGGGAAGAGGATTGATGGGAAGTGGAGTGAAGGTGCTGAGACAGAAGGTGTTACCCTTGGGGTTATCCTTGAAGTTGTTCTGTGGTTGTCCCTGAGACTGTCCTGTGGTTATCCTCGAGGTTGTTCTCGGGGTTGTCCCACGGTTATCCTTGAAGTTATCCTTGAGGTTGTCTTTGAGGTTATCCTTGAGGTTGTCCTGGCCGGACCCCCACCCGGAGGAAGCCCAGCAGGGGTGTCCCCTGGGGGATCCCCCCAACCTGTGGGCAGGGCACCCGGGTTCACCCTCCAGTGACCAACCCCACCAGCAGAGTCATCAGGAGGACACCTGATGCCAGTTCATCTGTCCCACGGAGGGCAGGTATTTCAGGGCAAGCCCACCTCTAATTAATAGCAGGATTTGTTTAAAGGAATCAATGTCTGTCCTTGACCTCAAGGCACGATTGAAGCTATTACTGTATCACCAGACCTGAAATGAGCTGTGATACATGAGAGGCAAACCACTGATATCGAACCCAGCAACGCAGAGGAGGATCTGTTATTCCATCCAAGGAAAGCTGTGTGGTTGTACTTAAATGCTCCACCTGCCAGAGGCTGCAAGGGAGGACTTTTCCATGGCTAATTAAGGGGGGAGCGTGGTGGAGGCTGAGGCAGGGCACAGCGTCTCTCCCAGGCAGAAGAAGTTGTTTTGGAGTGAGGAGCTCTGCTGGGGGCGATGAAGATAATTCACTCGCGGGATGCTGGAAGTAGTGGCTGCAGGGATGCACAGAGCTATAAATGTGAGAGGGAAAGGTAAAAGTGAGGCAGAAGATAGAGTGAAGGTCTGCAGTCCCATCCTGGGCTCTGTGGTGGTGTCACCCCCGTTGTGCAGGGCAGGGGATGTGCCCAAGGCACAATAATCAGTGAAAAAGCAGAGGGTTGGACCTCAACATCCATCAGAGATTCATTTAGGTTGGAAAAACCCCCCGAGACCTTGGATTCCAACCATTCCCCCAGCACTGCCAAGGCCACCACTAACCCCTGTCCCCAAGTGCCACATCCACGTGGCTTTTTCACACTTGGCCCCCCGTGCAGCCAGGATTCAGGGAGCGCCTCCAGTGGGAGAGGAGGCCTGGAGCTGTGACTGCAGACTCGGCCTCACAACCTGCCGCTAATTAGCGGCAAGTTTGGAAGTCTCCTGGAGCACGTGGGTAACCAATATCTGGGAGTGATACAGGGCTGTCAATGATGCTTTCATGTTCAAAAAGGCCTGCACTGCGCCGTGGGTCAATGAGAAGCTGGGAGGGGTGAGGGCTGGTCAATACTCATGGCCCAAGGTCTGCAGAAATCTCCATAATACAGCGCTGGGCTCTGCAGGGACGGGAGTGCCGAGGGCAGGCAGCACCACCCCGGGCAGTCACGGCTTTGCTGCACCATAAACATCATCATTAGAGGGGCATCTTCACGCTTTCCTGTTGTTTGTTGGAGAACAAAGAGAAACCACCCCAAAAAAAGGCAAGTATTAGGAAAAGAAGGAGCTCTGCTGGTGCTGGTTGTGCCCTCGGTCAGGCTGGTTCCCTGGGAGGGGTCCCTTCAGTCACTGGCATTGTTTCCATGGGTCTGTCCTATATTCTTGTGGGGTCGTCCAGGACTTTTTCCCCCCAGTTCTGTTTAAATTTTTTGTTTGTTTTAATAAATTCACCTCTATAATATAGAAAGGCATTTCCTGCCAGCTTTGCACAGCCTGTATGAACTCACTGGTTCCATTAAGGTGGTAGCAAGGGGCACAGGGGCAATTTCCCTGTCCATGGAAACCTTCCCTCCAGGAATGCTCTCCTGGCTCTGGCTGCTGCACAGCACGAGGGTTTTTCATTGCCAGTCCCAAAGGTAAAGTTGTTAGTGAATGCTTGATCATTCCTCTTTAGTCTAAATTAATTAAATGACACAGTATCTATTGTATGAAACAAATGGGGATCATTTCGCGGGGTACAGTGTACACAGCGATTAGAATGTGTGATCTTCCCAGAGAAATATGGGAAAACAATGTCCTTTGCAGGAGCAGGGGTGGCACTCCCCTCTCTGCCATATATCTCCCTGTTAGGGGGTAGTGCAGTGCAATCCCAGCCCTAATAACCAGCATGACAGATGTGTAATCCAGAGCGATGGAAAGCCTTGTAAGCACCAGCTGCACGTGGCCATCCCTCATCCCAAACATGTGAGAATCTCCAGCATTCCCGTGCCCCTGGCAGCAAACAAAAGCTGGTGGAAGTGCAGCCCATCAGCACATGAGCACCCAAACGCTGCTCGTGTCTCCAGTCCGTGTTCAATCACTGCACAGCACGAGCCCCACACCCCAAATTTATTAGACATTGATTATAAAGCAAGTCTGGTTTGCTGAGGATTCCTCCCTGGCTGAATTCCCAGCCAGCACCACAGAATCATGGAATGGTTTGGCTGGGAACTTACAGCTCAGCTCACCCCAACCCCCTGCCACGGGCAGGGACATCTTCCATAGACCAGGTTGCTCAGGAGCAACCTGTATCCTTTGAGTATTCCAGAAAAGCCTTTCCATTACTGAGAGCCCACTCAGGAGCACTCCAAACATGCATTTACTGAAAATTCCAGGTTTTTTTACTGAAAGTGCAGGCACCAGCCAGGGGAGAGGGGTGATGGCCGCTCTCTGAACTGAGGTTTGTCTTTGGAGCAATTACTGAATATTTAGGAAATGTTGCTGAGGGAGGAGCATCAGGCCAAATTCATCATAAATCATTTTAAGTCGTAAGACCACAGACAGTAAAACACATGGAGGAGGAGGAGGTTTGGAAATTCCTTTGGAAAGGATCAGTGTCCTCTCAGAATTATCCCAAGATGTTTCTACACTGGAGAGTAGCTCCAGGGTTGGGGGGCTGCAGTGCCCAGAGATGTGCCCAGGACAGGATGCCCTGCACAGGATGGAAGGAACAACTATTCAGTCCTTTCAAAAACAACCAAACAGAGGCATTTCTGGACTTTAGGCCATTAAATTTCCAGCTTTTAGGAGAATGAGCTGAGCTCTTGAGTTGCCCTGAAGGAAAACGGGAATCTGAAGGGAATGTGGAAAAAGGGAAATCAAACAGAGTACAAAGAAATGAAGAGCCAAATTTTTGGGAGGGATGATGAGCACTCCTGCACACAATCCCCCCCTCCTGTGCTCCCTGTGTTCATATATTCTTGTTTTGACTCATCCTGTACCTCCAGCTGTGGCAGAAGCTTCTGAGAAAGCAGTTCAAATACAAATTTTATGTTAAGGTGGAGGAATCAACAGAATTATTCAAGTGGTGCAGAAACAGCCTCAGCAAAGCGAGTGTGTGCAGCATTCCAGCTATTGATGCATTATTCCCTGACAGCATTCCTCATCCTTTGAAACAGCTGAAATGCCTGATTTGGAATGCTCCAGTTTATATAAGAATATTAAATATGCAAAAGCTCTTCCAAATAATAGTTTTGTTAGTCCCTGGTGGGATCCCACAGGGATTTGGCACGTTGCTCCCGCCGCGGGATCCGCTCCTGCCCCTGCAGCTCCCGGGTCCCCTCTCCCTGCAGCTCCCAGGCTGACCCTGAGCCCACACCGGGGCTGGAAGGGCCACTTGGTGCCTCATTTGCATAAGAACTTCATTAACAAGTAATTAAGTGGCAGGAGCTGGTGGGCCCCAGACCTCTGAGCAGGCAGGGCAGCGGCGGATGGGCAGGATCCCACCAGGATCCCACCGTGGAGCATTTCATGGGAGCAGTGACACTGTTCCACGTGCATCTTCTTCCAGTAATCTCTGTGATGCCCCAGGACCACATTCTGTAGGGTTTTATCCATCCTGCTTTTAAATCAGAGGGGTTTTGTGGAGTGCCTCGGCCACACGTGTTTGGAGAGATGGCACGGACCTGGATGGGCTGGGAGAGGAGTCTGGCCATGACACTGGACACTGGGGTTAATTCCATTTGGGAATACACCTAAAACCCCAAGGCGAATTCCCAGCAATTCAGTGGTTGTGTGGGGCACACAGCCCTAGTGGAGAAGTGGCTTTCCATCTGACCTGACTCCAGGGATACAAACCCACCCTTTAACCCTCGGACTGACGCAGTGAGAACACCCCGAGCAAAGGAGTGTGTCCCCCCCAGCCTGGGATCAGCATTCCCATTTCCAGATACAAAACCAACTCGAGCTGCCCAAACCCTCCCCCAGTCACTGGCACAGGTGACAGAAGGTGCTGCTGGTGCTGGGCATTGCTCTGTTGGCACAGGTTTGGCAAGTTTACAACTTTCTTTTTGGTTCTTAGCTTTGAGTCAGGACGTGATGCCTTGTGCTCCTTTCCCCATTCCAGGAGCACTCGCTGGGAGTTCCCACATTTCCCACATCTCCCACATCCCCCGGCTGGTGTCACACCACACTCCCAGGTCCAGGTCTGCTGTTGGAGACGGGCTCAGAGCTGGTATTTGGAGCTACTCAGTATTCAGTGGCACCACTTTTCTAATGCACATGGATTTAATTCATTTCTGATTGATCCCATAATTACAAAATTTGTTTAAAGCTGTTATATTATCTCCTTATTTGACACAATATGGCAAAATTTTGTTATAGTATTGAAAACCAAATAAGACAACTGCAGCTGGTAGCATTTCAAAGAGCTCTTCCCTTTAAGATGAAATCAATCCTGTTTCAAGTTTATTCCCTTGCTTTACGATTGAGGCTCTAGGGGTGTATTTTGCTGAAAAACGTCTTTTTGATTTTTCAGAAATTCTTTAGATTAATATGCAGCTGTCATTGCAAGGCAAATCCAGCCCTGCTTTCATGTGCCTGCTCTCTCCCCGGGCTGTGGGGAGCGCCCACCCCTGCCGGGAGCTGCCGTGGGGCCCACGGGTGGCCCTGGGAACGGCCCCGGCCCCCGCTGCCCCCTCGCCCCCTGCCCGGCTCTGCCAGCTCACACCCACCACCCGTTTCTGGGGCAGGGTTAAGGCACAGCCCCGTGAAAATAGAGAGTGTTGGTCCTTTGTGCGTCCCCCGGTGCGTCTTTTGACAAGTTGTTTAACTTGCAGATCATGTCGGGTAAACTTTCCACCGGGAGCCTTTGGAGCAAACAGGCACCGAGGCCGTCAGAGAAGCCTAAATATTTATATCAGTATTTAACTGCTTGTTCTGTCAGTGCCATCAGTCACAGAGTCACAGATTGGGTTGGGTTGGAAGGGACCTTAAGGATCATCTCATCCCACCCCCTGCCACGGGCAGGGACACCTTCCACTAGCCCAGGTTGCTCCAGCCAGGCCTTGGACACTCCCAGGGCTGGGGCAGCCACAGCTTCTCTGGGCACCCTGTGCCAGGGCCTCCCACTCTCACATCCACATTGGGTGGAATTTCTTCCCAATATCCCATCTAACCCTGCCCTCTGCCACTGGGAAGCCATTCCCCCTTTTCACATACATGCTCTGTAGAAACCCCACTTCAATTATGGGACTTTCCTGCTATTCAGGAAGGAGTTCTTCCTGTTTTCTTTCTCCATTCCGTCACTGCAGAGCCCTCTGGGCTGCTGAGGATGGGGGTTATCTCAGCCCAGCATGGACCCAGGGCTTGCCAGGGTGGGCAGAGGCGATGCTGGAGCTCCTGCTTTGCACAAACCGCTGCGACTGCTCCCGACACGTTGTCAGAAAAAAGGAAAGAAGTTCTCTATTTTATTTTTTTTTCTTATTCAGATAAGTAGGAAGAAAGAAGGAAAAGGGTTTTTCAAGTGCTCCCGTGGACTCCTGAGCCTCCCACCCCCGTCATGCTCCTGTGCTGGAGCCCAGCCCGGGCAGGTGAGGCAGCCGTGGAGCGGCGGGACGGCCGCGCTCTGGGAAGGGAGCAGTGCCGGTTTGGGGGGGTTGTGAAGGCTTTAAAGATCCCCAGTCTCTGCACAGGGACAGGAACAGTCTATTTGCTTGAATCTGGCTTCACAGAGAGCCCCGTTCTCCCATGGCATCTTCAAACACGGCGCTGGCGCAGCGATTGAAATGCGGCTCTCGGAGCCACGGCCAGCGGGTCCTGCAGGGACGGGACGGGGCGCAGATGAAATGGGCTTAGAAGCCTCTCCTGCCGCTGCCTCCCACCATCGATCTCTTCAAAACCAGGATTTCTCTGCTTTCCCTCCTCCCCAAACCCGGCCTCGGCTTGTGCAGGGGCTCGGGGAGCTGGGGGGGACTCCCAGCCCAGGCTCCCCTGGCGTTGGGGGTGCTGGGGATGCTGCAGGTGGTGAGGGCACTGAGCGTGCCGGGGTGCTGAGAGTGCTGGAGGTGTTAGGATGCTGAGGGTACTGAGGTGCTGGGGGTGCTGGGGATGCTGCAGGTGGTGAGGGCACTGAGGGTGCTGGGGTGCTGAGGGTGCTGGAGGTGTTAGGATGCTGAGGGTACTGAGGTGCTGGGGGTGTTGAGGATACTGGGGTTACTGGGGCGCTGGAGATGCTGGGATGTGTAGGGTGTTGAGGATACTAGGGTTACTGGGGCGCTGGAGATGCTGGGCTGTGTAGGGTGCTGGGGTACTGGGGGTGCTCCAAGTGCTAATGGCACTGGGGTGCTGCAGGTACTGGGGTGCTGAGGCCACTGGGGACACTGGAGGTACTGGGGACACTGGAAATGCCGAGGGTTTTCCAGGATCCCGGTGCTGAGCAGCTCCGGCCTGAGCTCAGCCTCCCTCTCCGGAGGTCACTGCACCAGGACACGACCCTTTGGAGCCCAGGACCCTTCGGAGCCCGACTCACCCCGGAGCCGCCCTTGGACCTGCCCCTCACAGGCAGGGATGCAAATGAACGGGTTTGGAGCTTGTTGGATAAATACAATGTTTGTTCTTCCTAATGGATTGCAGCAAGATATGGTAAATATTAACTCCCAGGTGGGGCAAATGTATAATTCATGAGCAGGCTCAGCATGCTCTGCCTCACTCCTGATTAACGTGTGCTGGCTCTGGCTGGGGCAGAGTTAATTTTCCTCACAGTGGCTGGGATGGGGCTGTGGTTTGGGTCTGTGCTGGGAGCAGGGTTGGTAACCCAGGCATGTTGTTACTGCTGAGCAGGGCTCACACAGCATCGAGGGGGTGCACAAGCAGCTGGGGACACACAGCCAGGACATCTGACCCCAGGTGACCCCAGGGAGATAATCTGCTTGCTCCCAAAACCCCTGCAAAGGAGTTAAGTGTGAATCTGAAGACCTCAGGTGAGTGGTCGAGCCGGGACCAGCTTTGATACCATTTCTGGGGAAAACGATGGTTTTCAGTAGCTAATTAATCCTCTCCCCTCTGTCTGCACACCCCTCTATGCATCAGTTTCCCTGTGCAAACCAGCCCGCCCCAAATAACTCCCTGCTCCTCCCTTCATCTTCCCAAATCCCAGTTATTAGTAGGTGTGGGCTTAGGAAAGGGTTAGGAGGCGAAAACCTCCTGCATCGATCCTTAGATGTGTCATTTAACCCAATTAATTCCAGCCAAGCAGATAGGGTTTAAATTTCTGCTTAAGTGATTTGATAAATACGGGCCTTCACCTCCTTGCCCTTAATGAGACGTCAACCCGTGGACACGGAGCCCCGGCGTTCGATGCCACGGCAAAAGCTGCCCCCAGAAGTGATTAGAGCCTCTCCTGAACACTCCAGCCTTGCAGGAAATCTCTCTTCCAGACTGCTGGCCTTCTCCTCCTTCCTGGGCACAAATCAACCTCCTGCCCACAGCTCAGCAGCCCCCGTGACCACCGTGGGTGACGCCGTCGCCTTTGGTGGCCACATCTCAACGGAGCTGCTCCATCGCCACCCTCGCGCTCCAATTGGATTTAAGCCCAAGACTAAGAAGTCAAGGCTGGTGCACTGACTTACCACTTCCCAATTTTTTTTTTTTTCCCTCCCTTGAAGTTGTCTTTGCCTTTGCACTCGCGTGGTGACAGCACAACCAAAAGCCATCTTCCTAAATGAAAGGAGTGACATTCAGCGATGCAATTTCAGGCCTGGGTAAGTCAGATGTTCAACACCTTGGGGGTATAATCTCCTTTTAATGTGAGCACAACTCCCATTAACATTAATAGGGGGTTGTACGGCGGCTTCAAAAGGAGAATATGCACCTAAAAGTGCAAATTAGCACTTACAAACTCTATTGATAAATTATTAAAGCGCATCATTAAAGCGTGGCCACTCCCCCCCGATCATTAGAGCGGGTCCAAACCAGCACAGGGGCATGTGCAGAGCTCCCTCATTAAACCGGGACTAAAGTGCCATTTAGTCCCCAAAATGAAGCCAGTGTAAATATTGGCTCATCAGCCCCAGCTCCACGCACAGTTTGGAGTTTTAAGAGCTTGAACTTCCCTTCTTCAAATGCAAATGAGCACCAGGAGATGCTTTTCATGCAGGGCACCGCTTAGAAATCGGTGTTTAAAAGGTAAATGAAAGCCCGAACCCCCGAACCTCAGGGACTGCTGTCACCAGAGCTCTTTGTTGTTGTTTGTGTGGCCCCACCACTGTGACTGCGATAAACCAGCACCTCCCTCCTCTGGGTCCAGGCCTGAATTGCCAGGTCTGCCACAGCCCATTTTCCTCTGATCGCTTGCTCCAGTGAGGATCATGGGAGACACTATGGGATCATGGGTGACACCACAGGATCACAGAATCCCAGGCAGGTTTGGGTTGGAAGGACCTTGAAGCTCATCCAGTCCCACCCTCTGCCACGGGCAAGGGACACCTTCCATGGGCCAGGTTGCTCCAAGCTGGCCTTGGGCACTCCCAGGGATGGGGAGCCTGGAGTTGGGAAGGAAGGATGCAGTGCCCACCTGGAGCGCTGGGATTGGGTGGCTGACTATTCCCACTGGCAGCACTAACCCCAATCTCCAAGAAGAGAAAGCAAAGCAGGACCAAGAAACAATCCCAATCCTTCCTTCCTGGTTCCTGTGGCACCCAGATCCTCGGACCTGCCCCGGGAGATCCTGTCAGCCCGTTACCTGGGGCTCTTCAATTATTAACTGTCTCTGCCAGCTCATCCACATCCATTCCTCCATTTCCAGGACACTCTGTATCTCCTGAATATTGCCCTTTTACTCTCCCTTTTGTCACATTAACCAGACCTGGGTGTCTCCAGCTTTCTTCATAATTCATGGCCCAAAGCAGAGACTCTTTTTGGTTGCCCCCCACAGCCCCTACAACCCCAGTGATGTCTCCTGTTCCACAGGGGGAGCAGAATTGTCAGCACCAGTCTCAATCAACCTCTCCAAGCTGCATGTTTAGGGGATTACAATCACCCTGTAACTCGGGGAGGGGGTTCAGTAGGACATTGCCATCCTTTCCTGAGAGGGATTTACTCATCCTGGGATGATTTTTAATGCACTGAAATAGTATTTCCTCCCACTCGTCAATATTCAGATTGACATGGTCTGTAGTAACCCAGTGACCAACATTCCTAATTTATAGGAATTGTCTTCAATTTATATCCCTAATTTATAGGGTATTGTCTTACCCTTCCAGGGATGTTTTCTTTTTAATATTCAAAACACGGGCTATTTTTTCATCAAGGTTACATTGCACAGTGTTAAGCAAACCCCAAACACTAAACCCATTCCTGGAGCCATTAACCAAATTATTTTTGAAAACAAGAGTTATATTAATGTAGCTGCACAAGGTGTAAAGCCCAGAAAGCAGCACCTCAGCAGTGATCCCGAGTTTGAAGTGATGCCAGCTCTTTCTGCTGCTGTGAACTTTGCAGCAGGTGAAGTGAGTGCAAAGAGTCCCAATTTCTGGAGCTAAATAAGTATACAGGTTTAATTGAGGAGGTTAAAACAGATCAGAAAAAGTGTCCTTTATTCCTGTGAAAAAAGGCTGTAAAAATAAATATACAAATTGAGTGGACCAGGTTAAAACAGGTAAAAGAAAGTGTCCTTCATTCCTGTGAACTCAAACTGTAAAATGATAAAAAAGGTTTCGAGGAAGTCTTCTAAAATTCAAATAAAAATTAAGCACAGTTTGGTTTTCAGACTAGTTTAGCTCAAAAAATAGTCTTGTGAGTGCGGGGCAGCTGGACCCCGAATCTGGAAGGTCTGGAGGTGGCAGGTCCAGGTGAGCTGTGGTTCTGCACTCAAAACAAAGGCAGGCTGAGCTGGGAACAGAAGAGGCAGAGTGAGATGAAGGGCAGAGTGACACTTCCAGTGATGGCCTATGATGAATTTTTTAAAGTTCTCCAGCCAAGAGCAATAAAGGTCAGCTCCCTTCCCCTGAATTCAGCTAATACTTTATTAAACCTGATCAAAATGACATGAATACAGCAAAAGAGACAAGGCTGTCTGTGCTTGGCTACTGCTGAAATCAGGGTTGTCAAATCCCTCATCCTGCTCTCACCTCACACTCAGTTTGCTGCTTGTGGCATCGTCTCTAAAAAGGTGCATTTTTGTGATGGCAGCTTAAACAAGCAGCCCCAGAGGATGGATAAACAACCTGCACCCTCTCCTGGGCATCTGCTGGAGGATTTGCTTCACCCCAGCCCCTGCCTTGCACCCAGACCTGACGGGTGTCTGCTGCCCAGCCCACGAATCCACAGCCTGCTGCCAAACACATGGAACGGCATCTCCACCAGCTCCTGCCAGCAGAAGGCTGGGACACACCCCAGGAACTGAACCTTTTCACCTTGCCCTTCCTGGGAGACCAGAGCAGGGGTTGGGGCACCACCAGCTGGTGGCTGGTTCGGGTGCTGCTGTGATGGTACTTCCCAGGAAAGTTGAAAATGTGGGGTTTTGGGCTTGGGTTTTAGCAAATTCAGCTCTGAGTAGGAGGCTCCAGGTGAAGGGCCTGCCCAGGGACCTCTCTGACAGCCGGGGGTGTCACCAGCAGCTGGTGGTGGCCACACCAACCCCCCCTCAGGAACCCAGGCAGCCTCACCCCCATTAAACGAGTTCTAATTATTCCACACATTACACCGAAAACACTCTTTCCTTTTTAAAAATAATTATCCTGAGAAAACACGTTTTATCTCTCTAATAAGAAATCATTAATTAGGAGATGTTGACCCGACGAGCTGTGATAGTTGGGTGGATGATGAACACTGCCTTTAATCAGACCTTTTACAAGCTAGTGGATGTTAACTTGTGGCTGTTAATTATTCACACCTTCAAGTATTCCGGTGGCTGGAATATTTCATGAATGCTCTTCTTTTCTTTTAATAGCGACGTTGGATTTTATGAGCCAGGAATTGCACTTATTAATTTACCGGCGTTTTGCACTTCCATGCCAGTCATTTAGCATTACCTCTGTGTTTAAAAATAATAAATGACCCCTGACTCTCTATTGTCTGTCCTAATTAGCATATTGTCTTTTAAAGAGGAAAGCATGTTTTCTCTTCATTAACAGTAATATTACCTCGCAAGACAATCAGGAGGTCCGTGATCCAGAGGCTGCCGTGGACGCCAAATTACCTCCTCTAGCAGGACAAAATCAATTAACACCACCAGGGATGTCATTATTGTCACATTATGTCACGGGATATACTCCAGGGTAAATAAATGATTTGTGGAATTTTTAATGCCGCCGCTGGAGACCCGAAGTGGAGCCACAAGGGTGGTGGGACCGGCTGGCCGGGGGCTCCCAGAGCCACACGGCTCTGCCCCTCCCCGGGGGCCAAACTGCTCCTGGGGGGGAAAGGAGGGGGAAAAGGTCGGCTGAGCGTGGGTTGGTGGCACTCGAGTCCTGCCAGCGTTTGTGGAGCATCACCTGAGGTCACTTGGCACCGCAGACCGGGCCAGTGCCGTGGCTGGGCGCAGGGGAGGGGGCACAGAGAGGGCTCAGGGGAGAGAGAGAGATCATTTTGTAAACAATTTTCCTGCCAGAACTCCGTCCGTGTGTTCGCTGCTCCTCCAGGCTCCCCCAGGCTGGGCCCTGGCATGGCTTCCCCCTCTCACACAACACCCACGAAACGCCGTTCCTGAAAGTGTCCCCAACTTCTGCGTTTTGCCCTGTGTCGGGGGGTATTTAATTAAGTCTGCTCTGTCTGACACGATCTGATGTCATTGTACAAGGAGATGTTCTTTGTTAGCAGCGCGCTTAGTTTCAGGCTCCTCTGTGTATTTGAAACCATGGTAACAGAACAGTAAGCTAAAGCCAATGAGATAATGAGATATTCTCATTGTAATTGTGTTTCAGGAGGGCACACGCTCCCATGGGTGGGATCCGACTGCCTTACAACTGCTCACAGAATTTAAGGAACAGGCACATATCAGCGCTCTGGTGTTTTCCACAACAGCCACCAAAACCCTCCCCACGAGGCCTCGGCTGTTGTTTCCAGCGCGTCCCAGCGTGGCCCGGGCGCTTGTGTCTCAGGAAATAACGCTGCCAGAAATGACCAGCGTGTTTTAAACCCTCAGAACTTCAAGGAACTTCAGGTTTGAAAGGCATTAACGAGGCTGCGAGGTGCTGGTTTGCATGATAATTGCGCCGGGCGCTGGAGGGGAGGGATGGAGGCAGGGGGAGAGGGATGGGGATGGAGCTGCCACAGCCCCGGGTCAGTGGGGTGACCAGGGAAGAGCCCCTGTGGAGCACAGCCCGTGGGGTTCATCCCCCTGCTCCCTGGGAGCAAAATCCGAAAGTTCAGTCATCCTTTTGATTCTAAAACTTTCTGGAGGCTCCAAGGGAGGGAGGTGTTTGTCTTCTTCCATGGGCAAGGGAGAGAAAACCAAACCCAGGGAGTGAGTTTTGGAGAGCCCTCGGTGAGGTTTTATTTTGCTCCCAGGTGAGGAGGGGCCGGGGAGGCCACACCGTGAGCCCTTTCCTTGTCACAGGAACACTGAGTGGCACAGAAGAGAAATGGGTAATATCATTTGGGGAATGGAGTGAAACACATCTGCTTCAGGCCCTAATTGTCTCCACCCTGTGACTGTGTCTGTCCTGTGTAACTCCCAGCAAAGGTACAACGATGACTCCTTTCCCCAGATCACCTCAGTGTGGGGCAGGACCATTTGGGATGGTGAGGATGTGCCCTTGGAACATGGGATGGTCTCCTGAAAAAAGGCACAAAACATCAGGGGAAACCCATTTTTCCTGGAGCAGAAATAGCGAGGGAGTCCCCGGGAGCAGTGGTGGGTTGATGGACCCTTGTCCTGCCTCGGCAGAGCCCGGAGCTGCTCCAGCACCCAGGGCAGGCACAGGCAGGGGAGCAGCCCCGACGTGCTCCACACTGTAGTCAGGGAGGATTTTTATTAATGTTATTATTACCGTTACTTCAAAGAGGACACTTCTGATGTGGGGACGGCTGACAAGATAAATTATATCTGTTGTCAGCTGCATGTATAGACCTCTGTGAGATTTTAATTAAAACCAGGCTCCCCGTCAGCCCCTGGTGCATCTTCACCGAGGCTGAGGCCGCCAGCACTGGCACCCACACGGCCACCACACCATTCCAGCTCCTTCCCACACCACAGGGATTTTGGGGTTCACTCCTGCACATCAAGAGTTACTGCCTGGATTGGTTTGGGGTGAAACAAGACCATGAAAGGCAATATTTTAGACACGATGGGCACCACTTCTGTGAGCATTTCCCATGAAAGGTGCCTGAAAGTCCTCACCAAAATGGACATAATCAGACATAAAGATCATCCAGTCCCGCCCCCTTCCACTAGATCAGGTTGGTCCAAGCCCTGTCCAACTTGTCCTTGGATTTTGTTGATTCCATATTAACCCCTGTGTGACACTGCAAGGACTTTGTAGATTCACTGATTCAGCCATGCCCAGGGTAACCAATACCCCGTCAGGGTTTTCGCCCTTCCATGGCAGGAGCCTCCTGCTCCTTAATCACTTCACAAGCCCCCAAACCCCAGAAACTGCCCCCAAATACCCAAAGCAGTGCTGAGAAAGAGTTCAATTCACCTTCACCACACCACAGTTACTCATCTCAGCAATTTTCCCCCCCAGTTTGTTGTTACAGCTGCGGGTCCCAGTTCAGCCCTTGTAAAATAAATCTGTTATCAGAGCTTGTGTGTAATTACTGCTAAATGCGTGTGGTTTATTTCCAATATCAGCATCCACATTAGGCATCAAAACCACTTCAGATGCAGCTATAACTGCACTTTATGGCTCTGTCATTTGCTGGCTCGAAGCAACAAATATTTAATGTGACAGTGACACTAAAACACGGCTCAGCCTGTCCTGTAATCTGCATTTCCACGATGCCACGACGAGCCGCACACACTGACTGGGATGCAGCTTGTCTGCTCTGGGAAACCTTTGCTGCTGAGCCACGGGGAGCCAAGGCCTGTGTCAACTGGCAAGGGGAGGACAGAAATGACCCCCAGCTTGGGCACCTGGGTGGGCATAAATGTTTCTTCAGCAGCGAGGCTGAAGCAGAAGGACCCTCCGAGGTCCAGGTGTGGGGCTGGGATGGTCAGTCCTGCCCTCTGAACCACCCACATCCATCACCCTCCCCCAAACCCCAGGCCCTCCCACGTGTGCAGATGCACCAAGGAGGAAGATTATTTTAGTTGTTCAATTCTGCCAACAAAGAAACACGACCCAAATGCCACTGCAACCCCTTCTTTCTCCTTCCCTAAGGCGCCCATGCACAGAACAACTTGCCAAGAGCCTCCTCACAGAATTTACTGCAGCAAAAACTCTGACAGCCTTGTACAGGAAATCGGAGTTGTGTCGTGGCTTTTTTTAATTTAAGCAATACACACAAATCAAGTGTATTTATCAAATCAATGTATAGTCATTTTTACAAGGAAGTGTAATTTAAAAACAGACATAAAAGATTTCAGAAGTAACGATACACATCTCTCTTGGACAAATGTTATTTCAGGGATTTATGATAATCCCTCTTCTGAAAGAAAAACGGAGCTAATTGAAACAAACTTTGTACTTTCTATTAATGCCATTCAAACACAGCCTGTGCTGCCAGTTATAAAGTGACACTGAAAGCTGATGCTGTTCTCAACAACACCATGGCTTCTCAGTTTTATGTACTTTTTAATTTCCTCTGTGGAAAATCTGTTCTTCATAAAAGGGCTGCTAAAAAAATGTGGAAAAAGTTGATTCATTCCATATTTACATTCTTGCTGGTACCTGGAAATGAACCAATTATCAACGTGAGCCAAAAGAGAAGTTAGAGAAGTCATTTAGAAAAGTCATCTTCCGACAGGCTCCGCTTCAGAAGTGCCCTGGGAAAGTTCTGCTCTGATGGCAAACACCTTTCATCCTAATAGGATTTGGATCCTCAGCCCCTCACTCTTGCAGCTTGTCCGTGCCACCACTCCAGATCCTCCTGAGCTGGGGGTGGCTCTGGGGAGGGGCCTGGACCCATATCCCAAACCCAAATTCACACTAGAACCTGAACTTGTTCTCAGACCAAAACCTGAGCAGGAACTCAAATCCAAACCCAAATCCCAGACCAAGCCCAAACCTGAAGACAACCCGACCCTGAGTCCAAACCCCAGCCAGCCTCAAAAATGAATTCAATCCAAAACCGAACATGAACCTGAGCCCTACCCAGCCCAAACCCAACCCAAACCCAACCCAACTGAACTCCTCCGCAAACCCAGACCCCAAACCAAACTCGAACTTTAACCCAACCCAAATCTCGTCTCAAACCCCAACATCTCCTCAGCCCAGCACATCAGGGCAGGGGAATGCACTTCCATTAGACCCTCAGCACCACCTGTACTGGTTCCACTCACAAAGAAAAAACCCCACAAATTCCCCAGAAGAGGACGCAGAAGGGGGCTTGCTTGCTTTAAACCTGAATTTTGGCGTTGCCGATGTCCACCCTGTTGAAGCAGTCTCTGATCTGTGGTCACTTTTCCCAGTTGCACCACGAGAGCTGGCAGAGGTGCCTCACCTACCCTCCAGCTGTGGCTGCTGCCACCTCCATCTGAGCAGCTTTTCCCTCTTTCCCTCAAAGTTTCACGCAGGCAGATGCAACTTGCTAAAAAAAAACCCCTCCTCTCTGGAGGGGGGTTGTTTGTAGCTTCTGTGCCTCCAGTTTGTTGCTCAGTTCTGCAGGAATACCCTGTTTTTCCTAGGACTGGGTTTAATAAAGCCTTGCAGTGGTGTCTGTGCCGTGTGGTCGCCCTCGAGGTTCCCTGCTCGGGGCTCGTGCGGCTTCGGCGCCGCTGGGGCCGGGCGAGGGTTTATTAAATTCTGGTAGAGGAAGGAAAGTAGAGAGCTGAATTTCCAGCACTAATATGAGTTTTATTCTTTTGTTGTTGGGTTTTTTTATTATTATTTATTTATTTCTGCTGGTTTTTGAGTCCCATTTCAGGCAGCAGTTTGATGGACACGACGTGGTGCTGCAGCTCCTCGTCCCCGGAGCAAAGCCAGGACGAGGCACTGCCGGCCCTGCCCTCCCCCAGAGAAACTTTGTCCCACTTCTTGCTCCACACTCACATCAGTGTGGATAGAATGAGCTGCAAAGTTTTGCCTCGTGGGCTCTGGTCTTCCCACCCCATACCTGTAATCCCTGTTTGGGTTTGTTCTGGTGAGGAACTGAACTGGGCATCAGTGCCCGGCAGCCCCGGCGCTGCTTCCCTGCCACGGCAACATCTGGAGGATGCAGGGAGGATCAACCCCCTCCTTGCAGGTGTGGGTAAAACACTTACAGAGGAACTTCCCACGTTCAGGAGAACTGGGAAAGGAAAGATCTGATTTTCCTGAAGAGGGAGGGAAAGCCATTCCCCAGTCCTGCCCCTGCCCTGGCCGCGGAGCCCTCAGGGGGCTTTGTGGTCCCTCATCCAGCCCCTGGTGTGTGGCTTGGGGTGCCAACCCTGGCTCAGAGCCCCCTGGAGATCCCAAGATGCCCATCCAGAGGTGGCTCTGGGCAGGCAGGATTGATCCATTGATCCGGTAGCCGATTCCCAGGGATCCCATCACAGCAGCTGCACAATAACCACGGTCACGGGAGATATACGAGCATCGATCTGACACTAATAATCTCCTGCACTTCCACAGGGCTTTTAGGGACTCCCAAGGGTTTCTGACGTTACTGTTCACATCCACAGCGCTGAAATAGCCACTCCCATCCCTGGGAGCACCCCAGACCTCGGGTTTTTAAAGCAGTAAAAATTAAAACTGGTTAATATGCAACAGGTTTCTCGGGCTCCTTGCCCCGAATCCTGTTTGTAAATCCAGCCTCTCGTGTTCCTCGCAGCAAGAAGTGAATGGGGAAGTTGCTTTGTGGCCTCAAATTAAGTTAGGATTGATTTGATTTTATTTTTTTTCCTACAGGCAGACCGAAGAAGTATCTCCTGTTGAAATTGCTTTAACCCCATTTTAAAGTATGCACATTTGAACTGGATTTAGCACACAGGCTGTTGGGGTTGCTATTTTAAATTAGCTTAAAAATCGATTGGAAAAAGCGACTTCCATGCACAGCTGCAGAAAACTGTGGGAGCTCCAATATCTGCTCCAAGGACGCATCTGCAACTTCTTAAATATTACAAGAGGCTACATGAAACACTGAATGTGGAGGCTTTAAACTCATTCAGCCAAAATACACCACCATGGCATTCATTAAATATAATATATATGTATATATCTGTCAGTGTTGGGTTAACAGCTGGACTTGACGATATTAAAGGTCTTTCCCAACCTTAATGATTCTATGATTCTGTATTTATATATATATATAAAAATAAAATCTATCATATAGATATCATAGACATATAATATATAATGTTCTTCATCTTTCTTCTTCTCCTTCCCTTCTTCCTTTTCTTCCTTGTCTTCTTCCTCTTCTTCTTATCTTCCCCTTCTCCTTCTTCCTATTAGTATTAGTATTAGTATTTTTTCATGTCCAGCCCTCCCACTCCTCCTCCCCATCTCCTCCTGCCCGTTTCCATCAACCAGACTCGGAGCACAAAACGTTTGTGTGCCTTTCTGGAGCTTTTCCTGCCTGCTCTTATCAAAGTTTCCAGGAGACAGGGCCCAGGCAATCCGTGGGCTAACACGGCCCTTTGGTATTAGGGCTGGCAGACGAAAAGCTCTAATATGTTTGCAAAATTTAATGGGAGGAGAAGAGCAAACTCTTGGCTAAAGCAGGGGGAGCCACCGGCTCTGCCAGATGTGCCGCTCCTGCTTCCCCCTTGGACTTCCCATCCCGGTAAGGGTGGAGGTTGTCCGTGGGATTTGCGCCCTGGCCTTTGTTTTCAGGTTGATTTGTGTGTGCCGAGGCTGAGCTGAGCTCCTGCAGTGCCTGCTCAGTGCCAGCTGGACGGATGGCTGCTGGTATTTATTGTATTTGCTGCGGGGCCGCTGTTACACACTCGGATATAAAACCATTGACAGGAAATCAATGGGCTCCGTGTAAAATATCTGGACTATAAAGATTTTTCAGCTCTATCACACACACGGTGTGTTTGCTGTATCTCCAGGCTGTTCCCTTGACATGATTATTGGACTAATTGTCCAAGTATCTGATTTAATTTGCCGTGGGAGCCAGGAAGGGGCAACAATTTCTACTTAAGGGATTTCAGCTGGAGTTCAGGGAAAGAAAATTCTACGTGCATAGGCAACCAGGGGATAGAATCCCTTCCATAAATTTGACAAGACCAATCCAAAACCCCCCAGGCTGCTTCCCCTTCTGGCCCTGTGGATGGGGCTTGGAGCAGCCTGGGATAGCAGAAGGTGTCCCTGTACAGGGCAGGGAGTGCGACTGGATGGGCTTTAATGTCCCTTCCCACAAAACCAGTGTGGGATTCTGGACCCACACAGCGAGGCTGTGGGTGCCCGTGCACTTGGAGGTGCACATGTGTGAGGATGTATCCTGGCATCAGCAGAAGCAGCTTTCAGGGAGCTGTGAGGGGGGTGAGACTCTGCTTTCCCAAGTGCATCCCTTGTTTAAACAAACCCTGGGAGCCAGCACACCACGTGTGCTGTCTCACCGGACACCGTGGGGCTGCAGCCCGGTTAATAGGAGGTTAATTGTGAAAGCTATGGCCTGTGATAAAGGAGGGAAGCGTTTCCCCCTTGCAGCAGCCCCGGGCTGGCCACTGACACCTCACCGTGCTGTTTGGATAGAAAGGAGCAGAACAATCCCAATATTTCAAACAGCACTCAGGCTGCTCTAATCGCTGCCTGCTAGACCTGCCTCTGGTCACTAATGCATTCAAACATTGCTAATGACACCGGGGGATGACAAGATAAGGACGGGCTGGGAATGAATGACTCCACAAAGGCAACGTGCAAAAGTAATTATAGACCGGCTCGGGCGTCTGGCCCCGCGCGGGCGCCGACATCGGATCTCACGTCCCGCTCAGACCCCCCAGATAACCCCTGGGTGGGGGAGCCGGGGCTGCATCCCCCCTCTAATTCAGCTGCTGTTAACACAGACCAATTTGCAGCGAGGAAACAACTTCCATTCCCCTCGATTAATTAGACAAATTAATTAAAGCGCTCTTTGGTGCTGGAATCCGTTCCCTATTCAGGACTAGGATGCTGCAGAGATTTCGTTAAACGGTTCAGAGAAGGCTTATTAATCCTGAAATGAATTCTATCAAGCCCCATAAAGCCCCAACTTCAAGTGCATTTGCGGAGAAAAAAGCTTTGCAAATCAGATAGGAAAGCTACAAAAGTGCTGAGTATTATCATAATCTGGGTAGTGTTTAATTTGACACTCTTATGTCAAGATATTAGAAGAGAATGAGCAAACGGCCTGATAAATATGTACTTAAAGAACAACAATCCTTATAATCAGTTAATTTCTATTTATCTTATGATACCCTTTTCCACAGAAACTTGTATTAGAACATAAATAAGATTACAGGGTAATTCTGAGAGCTCTGGAAACATAAAACACTTGTGTGCCTCCAAAGGCAGAAGTCATGTTTTATTGTGCAGCTCTTCAATAGCAACATCATCCACACTGTGACATTGGATTGGCTTCTGCAGTGACTGGTACCATCAAATCCCCCACCAGGGGCATCTTCTCCCTGCAGCCACCCCCAGTGCCCAGGGACGGGGCCTGATCCCGGCACAGAGAGCTCTGGGATGCATCCCAGCCCCATTCCCAGCCCAGCTCTGCTGCCAGGCACTGCAGGGATGGGATAGGACTGGGCAGGGGGTGGGAGGAGGATGAGATGGTGATGCACTGGGCACAAGAAACACCAGGACAGGGATGGGACAGGGACAAGGATGAGCAACAGCCACAGCAACGGGGTGAGCCCAGGCAGGGGTTGAGCCCAGGAGCAGCCACAGAGAGGGATCAGAGCTGGGAGAACAAAGCAACCATGACAAGCCTTGGTGATTTCTCCTACAAACCACGTTGCACTGAAAAGCAGAGCCTGTGTGAAGGAAATCTTGGTTTGTGTGTCTGTGCCTGCTCGAGCACGTGCCTGAGAGGGTTTTAAGGCAAAATTCCTGATCATAGAGGCCAAAGAACAGCCTTAAAGGCTTCAGGATGTGACCCAGGCTAGAAACAATAGCCAGCCCAGAAGAAATGAGTTTATTATCTGCTCTAAAGGGATTTTATTGACTTGTTGAAAAAAAAAAAAAAAAAGAAAAAAGTCGTATTTAATATTGAAGTATAACTTTTAAAAACAGAGATGCTGACTCTATAAAAATGTGCTCTCGAGCTGAGACCTTGACTCCAAAGTGTAATCCAGAGATTTTTTATAGCCCTGCTATAAATCATCAAAATTAAATGTTTGCATTAGCAGCGGCGGGAGAAGCTTATGCAGAGCGTGGGGATGTGTCACCCAGCCCAGAGCACGGGAACTGCAGGAACCCTGGGGTGGTTCTGACCCTGGGAGGGCACGTGGGTGCTGCAAGCCTCTGTTTCTGCTGGGTTTGGCTCTTTCTTCGTGGGGTTTTCCCCCGTGGGGCAGCTGAGGTGCGGGGGAACCCCCCAATTCTGTGATTCCTGGCACATCCTCCCCTGGGACTGCAGCCCACGCTGCCAGGGGTGGGTGCTGGAGGGATGAGGTGGAGGAGCAGGATGGTGAGGGGCTGCCCAGGCTGGAAAATGAGGGTGAAAAGGTAAATGAGGGATTTTCCCCCCACTTCACATGGTGGGGACCAGGCTGGCAGCCACCAGCCCGGGGCTCTGCCTTCCTGAGCTGTTTCTCATCAGCCACCAGTGGAGTAATACCACCTTTTAACAAGTCACTAACCAGACCCTCCTTGCCAGCCTGGCCCCGGGGGGTTTGCAGCCCTGTCCTGGCTGGAGGAGGGTTTGCAGCCCTGTCCTGCACGTGAACCCCTTCCCATGTGCCGCCGAAAACGCTCTCCGGAGTCCGGCCAGCCAACCTGTTAACATCCTCTCCTTCACACTCCCACACCGAGCCAGCTGCTCTGCCTAGCAAAATACAGCTGGAGAGGTTTATAAATAGTAAATTAAGGCTTGCTCCAGCCACTCCAGCTGGGCAGTGTTGCAGGAGCCAGTCATTCATCACCGGGGTGTCATCCCTGCCCCGATGTGCTGCCCACCGGCACCGCGCCGGCCTCGCCTCATGGGGCTCAGCTCCTGATTCAGTGCTCAAACCTTTGCTCAGAATCACTTTTGTCAGTGTAATCTAACTGGCCAGGGAAGTGTGGGTGGCAGATCGCTCACAGAGGCTGAAGTACATCCTTCCCAGGGAGGGGTGGGCACTGCAGGTTCCCAGGAACCCTCTCTGCACCCAGGTCCCCACTGAGGGGGTGTTTGGGGCTGATCCACTGCACCTGAGCAAGCTCCATCTCCCTGGGCAGGAGGGGATGGAGAGATGAGCCCGGACATCTGACACATCCTCCTGCTGTGACTTTGCTTCAGGGAGAGGGGAGAGAGGGCTCAGTCCCTCCATCTGGCGTGTGCATCAGCCAAGGGTCTCCTGGGGGTGTATCCATATCAAAACTCAATTAGGAAACGAGACCTGGATGTGAAGGACTATTGTATTTCAAGTATTTTTATAATTAAATCTGAGAAGGTGGAACAGGGTATTTATGAAGGGCCTTCAGAGAACGTTTCCTCGTGCACAGAGGAAAGGGGTGTGGAAGAGTTTATTTTATGGGTGGTTACATTATTTTCACAGAGCACAATGGGAAAAAGGTCTCTTAGGGGTCAGAATCTCAAATGTACATCATCACCGTCATCATCACCATCATCATCACCCTTCACTGCTGCTGGTTAATTGTACAATACCCTACAGTTTCTGACCAGAGGTTTCATCCCAGGAGATGGTGGGATGCGATGGGGACCCTCAACCCCACCTCACAGTGCAAATCTCCATCATCACAGGGCAGCCTCTGATGGAATTGCTTCTGGAATCATTTGGAATCACAGAATCCCAGGATGGCTTGGGTTGGAAGGGATCTTAAAGCTCACCTAATGTTCCACCTCCTGCCATGGGCAGGGACAACTTCCACCAGCCCAGGTTGCTCCAGCCTGGCCTTGGACACTTCCAGGGCTGGGGCAGCCACAGCTTCTCTGCCCAACCTGTGCCAGGGCCTGCCCACCCTCCCAGGGAA
>JAYRBT010000010.1:1334314-1347065 GCA_036023395.1 Myiotriccus ornatus
CCTGTGCCAGGGCCTGCCCACCCTCCCAGGGAAGAATTCCTTCCTAACATTTAACCTACATTTCTCCTCCTTCAGTTTAAAGCCATTCCTCCTTGCCCTGTCTCTGTCTGCCCACGTAAAAAGTCTCTTTCCCTCTTTTTCATAAGCCCCCTTCCCTACTGGCAACTGTGGGGCTTCAGCTTTGTGCTGCTCCCCTTGAAGTCCTGCAATCAGAAGAAAGTTATTCCTTTTCCACAGCCCTGACTGAATTATTTCCCACTTGCAGAGCTGCTACATACAGGATATAATCATGAGCACAGTAAATCATTGCACTGTGTCAGACTGCAAGTGGTTTTGGAGTTAGATCTGGAGTTTAAATCTACGCCTGACTGGGTATTTTATCTCAAATGTGCTTTTTAATTTGTCCATCTGAAATTATTCTAAATTTAAGGGGTATCCAGCAAGAAGAGGGAAAGTTTTTCTAAGCAACTGTGGTTATTTTTCCGCCTAAGTCTCTGCAAGGAATCTCAGCCCAGCGCTGGAGCTGGTTCAGGACTTGGCATCCCATTCCTGCAGACACAAACTCTCCCCTGCTCTGCCTGTGCGAGAAGACAAAGTGTACAAACAGAGTCTTCATCTGCCATTTGCATTTCTGTTGTTTGCACGGATACATTTAATCCCCACCATGCTTTAAATAGTTTTATAAATCCACTTCCATTCAAAAGCCGGTGTGCTGGATACTGTTCATCACCCCGAAGAGTGGGTGTTTAATGCTCTTCAGAGCAGCTGAGCACTGGATGTGCAGGTGTCACCTCCTTTGGTGGCTCCATGCTGGGGACACTGGTGCCAGTGTGAGCAGTGGGAGGGGAGGGAGGGGGACGATCCCTCAGCCCTGTCCTTGAGGCTCCCCTTGCCGGGTGCCCCCGGCGGGGGCTGAGGAGGACTTGGCGGGGCTGATGCAGGCACAGAACAATCCAGGCCCCAAACCAAGACGTCTTGGCGGTGCCTGGGCTGCTCCCCCAGCTCCCCGGGCTCCTCCGGCTGCCAAGGACAAGGAGCTTCGCCGCAGTGACATTCATGCCTCGGAGTTTGCATTGTCTCCAGAAAATAATCTCCCCTTCGTAATTCCCCCGGAGTTTCCCACGTGGGGGTCTTCTCTGCAGAGCAGGGATGGGAAGGCGGCTGTCCCACAGCCGGGGCTCGGCTCTGCCGGCACCAAACCCCGGTGCCGAGGCCTCGCCCCGCGTCACCGCGCTGGCACCCGCCGGCCGGGGAAACCAGGGTCGTTACCTCTGAACCTGCACTGGAAAAAATCACACCGTGGCAGAAGGCACTGCCTTTAAACCACAAACACCAGAAACAACAACTGTATTACACGAATGCATTATATGTGCTCATGAATACGTAATAAAGTTCAATTTGCCATTATTTATCGTGTTACTTAAGATTAAATTGAATTCATAGCGCAAAAGAAAAGAGTTTTGTGGGCCCTTTTGAAAATAATGCAAAATCTGTCATGCCGTTCACGAAGCATTTGTATTAGCACCACTGTATACAGATTAATTTATTTGTTGTCATTAAATTATCGCTGCTTCCCATTGTTCCTCCATCCTCGGGGACAAGCCTCCCTCTTTCATATATTTTTAAAGAGCTGAAGAGTCACATGGACAAATAATGTGTTAAAGAGTCGCAGTGGCCTTGGTTGTCTTTGGTTTTGGAGAGCTGGAATAGCAAGAGTTGGAGGAGGGTGCCACGTTGGGATGGGTGTTGGCACTGACACTGGTGTTGGTGTTGATTTTGGTACTGGCATTGGTGTTGATTTTGGTACTGGCATTGGTGTTGGTTTTGGTACTGGCATTGGGGTTGATTTTGGTATTGGCATTGGTGTTGGTGTTGATTTTGGTATTGGCATTGGTGTTGGTTTTGGTACTGGCATTGGTGTTGGTGTTGATTTTGGTACTGGCATTGGTGTTGATTTTGTACTGGCATTGGTGTTGATTTTGGTACTGGCATTGGTGTTGGTTTTGGTACTGGCACTGGTGTTGATTTTGGTACTGGCATTGGTGTTGATTTTGGTACTGGCATTGGTGTTGATTTTGTACTGGCATTAGTGTTGATTTTGGTACTGGCATTGGTGTTGGTGTTGATTTTGGTACTGGCATTGGTGTTGGTTTTGGTACCGGCATTGGTGCTGGTTTTGGTACTGGCATTGGTGCTGGTTTTGGTACTGGCATTGGTGCTGGTTTTGGTACTGGCACTGGTGCTGGTGTTGGCATCTGTGTGCTGGGGCAGGGCCCAGGAGAAAGGGAGGCATCAAAACAGAGAATGTCTCCGATGAGAACTGGCCCACCTCTGGAGGCAGACGGGCAGCAAAGCTTGGTCCCCACTGACACACACCTCTGAAATCCTGGAAATTCCGGCGTGGGAGCACCCGCTGCCCGCTGTGCCCTGCACACAAACACGGTGCAGGTGTCAAACAGGGGCTGCACACAGGGAGCCCCCCTCCCTGTGCAGAACCAGGAGCAAATGCCAGCTCCAGCCTTCCCCCGGCCGGCTCTGCCTTATCGCCACCGTTTGTGCGCTGGCCCAAAATAATCGTTTGTGAATAGAGCTCTAATTACATTATGGCTAATCCATTTTCCTCTCTGAAGCTGGTAGTCAACAGTTTATTCTCTCACCTCAGAGATGAAACCGAATGTCAGTTTTCGAGATAACATTGACATGAACTTATGTATCAGGCAAGTAGACAAATACCATTATAATCATTTATAATCCTCTAAAGCTGTGACTGAGAAGTGGCATTTGGACTGGATTTAAACTTGGCGTTGTCCGTGCAGAAGATTAACCGCTCCATAAGACTTTGATTTCTGAATATTGCCCATTAGAGAGTTTTGACATAGGAAATTGAAGTATTATATATAGTTTTAACGTGGTTAACAGAGTCTGACACAAACAATAACATTCCAACTTCAGTTAATTCTTTCGCATCCCATTTACAGCAGGGAAAACTCTGCTGGCGTCCAAAAAGCACCCCAGGAGGACTTTGAAGATTATTCCTGCTGGATGGGAATGGCACATCCCGAGTTCATTCCTGCTGTTGCCGATTGCTATCGATGCTCTCCGGGAGCTGCTCTGCCTCAGCCAAGGAGCTGTTTGTGCAGCAAGCCCAGGCCCCCGGGACCAGCCCCAGCCCAAGAAATCCCAGAATCCAAACCCTGAGGTTGGAAAAGCCCTCTAAGGCCACCGTGTCCAGCTGTTCCCCCAGTACGGCCAAGGCCACCACTAACCCATGTCCCCAAGTGCCACAAGGCTTTTAAATCCCTCTGGGGGTAGTGACTCCATCACTGGTCAGGCTGTTCCAGGGCTGGACAGCCCTTTCCTTGCAAATTTTCCCTAATATCCAACCTAAACCTCCTCTGGCACAACTTGGAGCCGTTTCCTCTCGTCCTGTCACTTGTTACTTGGGAGAAGCGCCTGACACTGGATTTTCCTGTTGGTTTTTGTAATAAAGCTACAAGTTACAAACATCACCAGTGCAGAGGTGAAGAGCCAAAGCCCAACAGGGAACGGTGCTGTGGATGTTCCCTGGGCTGCAGCTGCTCCAGGGAAAACAAACACCAGGATCACACTTACAGCTCCCAGTAGGAAATTAGTGATTAGTGTTTAACACTTTTTATTGCCACATCAGAAGCAGCTTAGGAGGGATATAAAGGAAATTTCAGTGGAGGTTCCTGCTAGAGGAAAAGGAGGCAAAAGGAAGGGTGGCCAAGGGAGAGGAGGGAATGCTCAGTTTTGGTCTGTTTTAGAAGTTCTCCAAGGCACAGGAATATGCCAGGCTGCTTTTGGCTTTTGGTGTGGGCTGGGCAGGGACCTGCCCTCTCCATCTGCTGGAAAGCTTGAGGTGCTTTCCACGTGCAGTTCACAACTTCCAGGATTGTGCCCCTGCTGGAAACCTCTCCTTCTGCTGAAGGAAGGGAGGTGAGTGACATCCCACCCAGGGCTGTGGGTGCCCCCACCCCACATTCCCCCCTGGGTCCCCAGCCCGGAGAACAGGGTGTCTGTTGGAGGCACATTCCAGCCCATGCAAACAGCTTGCTGTCATCTGGGTTCAATCTCGGGATAAATGGGCTCCAGAAGGTTTGGAATATTTGTATAAGACCACAACGCTTCTTATCAAAACATTTCCCATTATTATTTTCCAGCCTTTCCTCCGTCCCCAGCTACCTCCTCCTTCCCTTCGGTGCCCTGCCGTGCCCCAGCCATCAGCAGTGCTCTCATTTCTTCTCTCCACGTGGGAAGTAGAAGAGAGCCTTCCCCTACAGAGGGCAGCCCCAGCCCTGGCGGGGCTCTCGCCCCATCCTCCATCTGCGGTCGCACAAGTGTTTCCTCCGGGGCATTAGCGCTGGCGATGGAAGAATGCGAACACGCCGGGCTCATTTGTTCTGTGTGTTTAATTTCTGCGTGGGTTTGTGTAAGTACTTATCGTCTGCTCCTCGGAAGGTAATCGAAGACAAATGTGCAGGCGAGAGGCAGGTTTAACAAATGGAGCTGCCTCCCGAAAACGGGCTCGGTGAAATAAATCGGGAGCACGGAGAGAAGGGGGGATCCCAGGGAGCACGGCGAGTTATGAATGCAGCCAAAATCATCATCAATATTCATACAGCCCAGACAAAACATCTCATATTGGAGCTGCTCATAAATCAGAGAGGGAAGAGCGGGGAAAAGGCAAGAGGTGAAAAGAAAGGGGAAGATATAAAGGAAGAAATGGCTGGGGGACGAAGGGATGGCGAGGGGGGGACTGGGCTCATTCACGGTAACATCTGCTGGGTCTGAAGTGGAACCACCTGTTAGTTTATTACATTGTGCGATTAATTTCTGTGGAAGGCAGGGAAGAACATATCTCATCAAAACTCTCCTCTTTCAGTCCCGTTGTCTGAAAGTGAGCCAGGTAAAACCGGCTGCCCGTGCCGGGGGTGCCACTGTTGTCCCATGGAAGGATGGGGACTCCACCACTGCCCTGGGCAACTGTGCCAGAGCTGGACAGCCCTTTCCATGAAGAATTTTTCCCTGATATCCAACTTAAACATCCCCTGGTGCAACCTGAGGCCATATCCCCTTGTTCCCTGGGAGCAGAGCCTGACCACCCCCTCAGCTCCCCCCTCCTTTAAATGGGGGGGATGAGGATGACAGAGCATCTCCACAAGGGACCTCATCATCCAGACCATGCAAATAGGGGCTGCAAGCAGCTGCTCAAACACATCCCAAAAGTTTGTCTCCAAAGTGCAAATGGCCCCAGCAGCAGGGAAAAGGCTTGTGCAGGAGAGGCTTCATCCCAGCCTCTTGCAGCCCTGCCCTACAGCCCTTACCCCTGTCAAAACACTTCAATTTTTCATTATCAAAAAAAAAACCCCAAAGATTTTCAATATTTTATTTCAGGCATCTCTTTTGGAACGTGCCTGAATGGCTCCTTCCTGCAAGTCCCCATCAAAGGAGGGACTGGAGTCCTTGAGGGGGACATGAGCAGGATTGGGCTCCAATTAAGTGTGATGCTCTCCAGATTTGGTTCCCATTATTGTCTTCCTTTGGCATGACCGGCCAGAGCACTTGAATTGGAAAGGCCCCAGAATCTTCAGTCTCCTAAAATATTTTCAATAACGCTGAGAGCAATTTTCCTTAGAGCATGTAAGGATTTCAGCGGAGGAGCCAACTTTCCCAGAGGAATGATCCAATTACGAGCACTGGATGCTCTTGTCAATCTCTCCCTCAGGGATGTGGAAAATCAAAATTATGATTTATTTTTTTTAATGTGACAGGGAGCGTAAAGGCAGAAATCTGAAGCGTGCTGTTATCTCCCCACGCGCCCCTCGCTCCCTCTCCTGGCGCTCTCAGCTAAAAATACCCAGTGGTTTGAGGCAGAACCTCCTTAGATTCTGCTCTAATGACAGCACCAGCAGGACCCAGCCCTGGGAGCAGCTCTGAATTATGACTTTTTAATGGTGACCTTTGCATGTAAAAATTGAGTCAGAATTGCTCGGGTTCTCGCTAATGCAGAGAGGGGAAGGCGGTTTGAACCCCGCGGTTTGTGTTCAGGGACAAAGGCGGGGAAAGGCACCGGCAGTGCCCCCAAAGCTGAAAATAGGCCCTGCAGGGGCAGTGGAGGGGCTGGTGGTGGGCAGGGGACAAGGCAGCAGGGAATCCACTGAGCCTTTGCGTGGGATGCTGCAGGTGATGGCCCCGAGATGCCAACTGTGCCCGTGCCAACTGGGATGAGACCCTGACCCAACAGCCCAACAGCCCAACACCCCCTCGTCCTGCACTCACCATCCCTCAGTGTGCAGCCTGCGGGGGTGTAGCAGTGTTGGGGTGCAAGGGTTGGGGTGCAGGGGTGTAGCAGTGTTGGGGTGCAGGGGGGTTGGGTGCAGGGGTGTAGCAGTGTTGGGGTGCAGGGGGTTTGGGTGCAGGGGTGTAGCAGTGTTGGGGTGCAGGAGGTTGGGGTGCAGGGGTGTAGCAGTGTTGGGGTGCAGGGGTGTAGCAGTGTTGGGGTGCAGGAGGTTGGGGTGCAGGGGTGTAGCTGTGCCATTTCCCAGCCCCAGGGTGCCGGGAGCATTGTGCTGGGAGGAAGCAGCTGCCTTTGTCTGGTGGGCAGCAGGGGGCCTTTGTCCCCAGGGGGCTGCCGAGATCAAGGGTGGGCAGTGGGATCTGCAGCCGCCACCTCCCCCTTAGAAGTTGTTGTTGCCATGGGGTCTATTGTTGGCAGCTTTCCCCCGGTGCTTTACATCCTGCACCTTGCTTTTCACGGGGTGAACAATAATGCAAACTCTTTTTGCTCCTACAGTTGCCTTTTCACATTTTCCCCCCTCCCTTGCAACCTATTGTGAGGGATCACTCTCAAGCACCACACAATTCTCGGGTGATTTTCTGCCCCCAGCTCCCCCCGCGCTGCTCGCAGGGCTGTTCTGCCCAAAAACCCAGGGAAATCTGCATATCTGGGGTCTGTATTAACTACCCAGCGTGGCATCTCTACCTCTGCCAAGGCTGCTCCTGGCTGATGAAGCTGTCAGGGCAGGCTCGCTGCCAGTGCCACCCTGCCATGGCCAGCACTGCTCCCGCTATTCCCAACCCCAGACAGTGATCCCAAGAGTAGGATACAGCCCTGGCACCTCCCGGAATCACCACAGCACATCCATCTTCCATCTCTTCTGGATCACCTCTGCAAAAAAAACAGGCTGGAAATGAAACCCCTTTGGGGTCTGTTGATTCCTTGAGGTTGAACCTGCAACAGGAGGAACCCACGAACATTGATCCTTCCAGGCTGTGACCTCACACCCCTGCAGATCCTCCACCTGCTTCTGCAAGGCTCTGGGGGAGTCTCTGTGTGGGGAATAAATCTAATATTGTGCCAGGGATAGGAGCAGGATCCCTGACCTGGGTGCCAGGGGGCAGAGGATGGGCAGGATCAACACACCACAAATTTCCTGTGCCCCGTGGTCAGATTCCCGTCCCCTTTCCAGCAGAGGGGAAACATCCTGAGGAGTTGGCCCTGCTCCTGGGAAACCTCCCCTGGCAGAGCCCAACCCCAGCAGTGGGATGCTGCTCTCATCCTCCAGGATCCGGATTCCATGGGACACGTTGTAAGGGATAAATAACCCCTCATTCGGAGCAATTTTCCATGATGGGCCGTGATCTTTCCTGCTGACACAGACCCGTCTCCCTCAGCTAAAACCCGAGGCGTGCAACTCCTTAAATGGCAACTGATATTCACATTGAAATAAATTATTTTATTGGTTTGAAAATTCCTAATGACGAGGAGCAGGATCGCGCGCCGGATCGTCTGGTTCTTAATGACAAATGTTTTAATTAAAATAATTCTAATTAAATGGATGTCAAAAAAATGTTTCAGTTGGAAATGCACTTCACAACCTCACATCACATCCTATCAGGCAACAGAGCTCATGACAGAACAGAAAATAAACGGAGACCTTTAGGCAAATATTCCTCAAAGAGACAGTGGCAATTCCCGAAGTGCCTGCACTGCGCTGGCTGAGGATGGTGGGGTGGCAGGGCCAGCTGCCACCTGCACCCCAGTGAAAGCCACTCTTAGGGCTTTAGCAACACCAAGACAACGTGTGTTTTTAGGGCTTCAGCTCTGCTGGCTCTCCCCAAACATTAATGAGAGTCCAGACCCCACGTGGGCTGCAGGAGACGGGAATATTCCCTCTCACCCAGAGCCCAGGGAACCAGAGCCCAAGGCTTGTTCTCCTCCCACCCAAGGTGGTTTTAAGGATGGGATTTGGATACCTGAGGACACGGAGTTGGGGCTGCCTGCCCTGGCTGCTGCTTCTAGGAAGGGAAAGAAATGTCAGCAGATTGCCACGTGGATGTAGAGCAGATGCATTTCTAAAGGCATCTTTTTTTCCTTTGGAATGTTGGCACTGGGGTCATAGAGTCATCCAATGGTTTAGGTTGGAATGGACCTTAAAGCTCATCTCATTCCACCCCCTGCCACGGGCAGGGACACCTTCCACCAGCCCAGGTTGCTCCAGCCTGGCCTTGGACACTTCCAGGGCTGGGGCAGCCACAGCTTCTCTGGGACACCAGTGGGTGGCCGGTGATGCAGGACAAACCTGGGAGAAAAGCACAGCCTGGTGTCCCCATAGCACCCAGGTGCTCCCTGGGGTCAGAAATGCTGCAGGAGGGAACAGCTGGGAGTGAGAGACACGAACATCAACATCCCTGGGACAGCTTTAAACTCCACTGCATGACCCAAAAGTCACGTAACAGGACTTGAGGCCAATTACCATTTTGTCCCTCTGACCCTTTTAATTTGACATCCCAGGAGTATTTTCAGGGGGACCCCCCAGCCCCTCGCAGGTGGACCTGGCAGGAGCCATCCCACATGCTCCCCCATCCTCTGTCCCACATCCCACCCTGCACAGGGCAAGGCTGCTCCTCCAGCAGGGCCAAACACTGTCATTGGATCTTAATTACACGGCTCTGCGAGAGGTTATTTTTATTTCTTTGTTTGTTAATGCAATTATTTAGCTGCCCTATTTTAGCCTTGACCTTGCAGGAAGAGGGTATTTTCCAGTCAGCATAATGCTTTATCTTTGAAAGCTCCAATCAATAAGGATAATTAATGATGCCTGCTGCAATGATAGCCTCAGCAATCATTATCCCACATTAATCCCTGCAGTCAGCCTGGGGTCAAGGCCATCTAAATCATTCACCTGGGGGTGGAGAAATTCAAATAATTTACCCATTTAAATCCAAGGAAACAAATCCCGCCGTATTTTCCGGAGCCGCTTCAAGCGTTGCGTTTGGAGCCTGCTGGGGATGAGTTTCTGCAGGAGCTGTGGATCCTCCTTGCAGGAGTCCAGGTGCCCTCGTGGGGGATGTGCCTCAGGGACACGCCACAGTGTGCCACTGGTCTCTCCTGGGCCAACACCGGTCCCAGAGTGGGGACAGCGGGTGTGGTGCCGTGGGAGCAGGTTGTGATCCTCTCCCAGGGGCAAAATGTGTCTCCCACCAGCGCCAGGAGGGGGGATCTGTCAGCCTTTGGTGTCGCTTCATGCTGGGGGTGACTCTGTACCCCAGGGGGACCCCCTGCCCAGGAGCTTTTCTGCACCCAAGGGCATCCCCAGGACACCTCCAAGAGGAGCAGAGGTGTCTCCCCAGAGCTCTGCCAGCCCCCCAAAACCCTGTCCGTGCCTGAGCTCCCCAGGACAGCCCCCTGCATGGCTCCTGTCCCCCCAGCTGCTGCTGCCACTGCAGGTCTCCATCCCTGCATCCCATTCCCAGCTGGGGTGGAGTGGGATGCAGGGAACCGGTGCCAGGCGTGAGCACAGACTGCAAACCCACGGACGTGTTTCGCTCACGTCAGCCAGTCCTTTGCACGTTTATGAAGCCTTAGGGCCAGGAACACGGCGGGGATGGGACTGGAAAGGCCAAGGGAAGCACTGGGCATGGTCCCCACCCCAGCCCTCCGGCGGTTCCGACCATCCTCGGGGCTGGTGCAGCTCCAGTGGCTGCTGTGCTGGGCTTTTTTTAACACTCCCTATCAAAGGGATGCAGCTTTTTGACATCCCCGTGCTAGGAGTGAAGATATCCCTCCCTCTGCTCCCCGCAAAGATAATTTCTGGGACACAGCCAGCGCTGGGGTCGCATCCTGATGCCTCCCAGCCTTCTCAGCTGGGGCTTTGGATCCCTCTCACCCCAAGGTGAGCAGGAGGACAGGGATCCCACCCAGCCCTGCCCGCTGGCTCCGGCCAAAACACCCACCCGGTGCCCGCTGTGGGGAGAGAGACACCACGGACTTGGTCAGGAGATGGGAAAACCCACAAAGCCAAGAGCTGGTATTATTACAGGAAGGTTGCAGAGCAGTGTCCTTGGCCAAAAAAATCATCTTTGTTGATAATCAATAAAGTTCTGCTGATCTGAACCTGCTCCTGGTGGGTCTCTCAGGGCGGGGTTTGTACATTTGGGCAGGTTGTTTGTTGTAACATCCCCTCCAGCGTCCACCCCGCAGGGACCACCATCACCAGTGGGGTCTCAGGGCTCTCTCTGCCTCCCCCCAGGGCTCAGCCCAACTTGGGGCCTCCACAGCCCCCAGGGCTGGATGAAGCTGGGGAGACACCCACAGAGGTGTCCCAGCACCGAGTCCCTCCACCAAAACACAGGGGAAATTTGGGTTAGTTTTGATTTATCCCTCTATTATGAACAAGTTTGTGTTTTCACCAAAGTCATTCTCCCTGCCTGCACCGAATTAATTACAGCTTATAATTTATATGTGGACATACACAATAAATTATGGCCTAACTATATAATTCCACAGATATAATTAATTACATTAAACATCTACATTTTAAGCCCGCAATTAGATCACCCTGAGAGACAATCCCGTTAGCATTTTTAATAAATACTTGTGTTTGAAGCTGTTTAACAGAGCACCTGATAACTGATATAGCAGTGTTAACATCTGTTCCATTATTTCCAGAGGACGTTAGCTTAACGTAGTGCTCCCCACATAAAATATGCATTTGTTCTTGACTGTCAAGTGCCTCTATTATTTTATTAAAAAGTCAAAAAAGAATATAATCAGACTTCATAATTTATGTGTGACATTTTCATTACAGAAAACTTTATGCAAAATTGAATTCTAAAATTTAATTTCCTGTGATGTTTAAATTACTTACTATCTGGCTCCTCTCCAAACATTGTGATCACTCCGGGCCCCATATGAATTCCATTAAGGATATGTTTAGCTGCTGCCAAAATGTATGGGGTATTTTTCTACGTAATTCCAAGAATATGCTCCTTAAATTTATTTTGTGCCAGTTTAAATAGTTTCCCTCATGCAGGAAAGAAACACAAGACATTTTTAACAACTGTCCTGGCTTTTTTGTTGTTGTTTCCCTTGGGTTTTGGTGCCCACCCCAGGCCTAACCTGTGATCTTCCAGTCCCTTAGCTGGGAATTCCCAGCATCCCAGGGAGACTTGGGTTGGAGACCAGGCCTCGGTTGTGGTCAAGCCAGGATGGAGACCTGGGCTTTCGAGGTGTCCTGCTCCCCACATATTCTGTGTGGAAATTAGCACATGCAAATCGAGTGTAATGAGTGTGTGGCAGCAGGAATGTGGTGCTGCTCCGGTTCCCGGAGCCTGGGTCTCGTGTTCCCTCCACTCCGCGTTATCTCCCCGGGAATGTCCTCAGCATCCCTGCAGGGAACAGAGAGCAAAGCTCAGGGCCTGGAGGAGAGCAGGAATTTGGTTGTGTGAGGGGGTTCACGTAACTTGGGGTGTCAGAATCACAGAATATCCTGGGTTGGAAAGGACCCAGCAGGACCGAGCCCAGCTCCTGGAGCAGCAGCGAGGGGTGTGGGAGACCCCAAGCAGGGGCAGGAGGGTGCTCCAACCCCACCAAGAACCACAAGGCACGTGAAATCACCCACTTCCCTCCTCCTTTGGTCCCATCACCACCACGGACACCCAGGCCACACATCTCACCCTGGTCTCCCACCTCATCCCTCCCTGGAACGGCGTCCTCCAGCCGTGTCTGTGGCTGTGGACAACACCAGCTTTGAGGAGAAATATTTGATGAGCACACCAGGTGCCCCTGCCCTCCCTGCAGCTCTCCCAGCTCTTCCTGGCAGCTCTTTCTAAAATCAATCTGCGTTTTGCATGCCCTCATCCACCTGGAGCCAAGGCACTATGAGAGCTGGGATCGATACATCCGTGCGGACCATCGCTATCGGGTTCGGTCGTTTTCTGAGCAGAGCATGTCAGTAAAACTCAGCTGGCCTGGGTAATACAGCCTGAGCTCATGGATCTTCAGAGGAATTCAGGGAAAACCTGAAGGCAGGGTTTTGGAGATAATTCCCCTTGTTGTTGCCGTGAGGTTCACAGTGTGTCACGTGCGGTGACTGACGGTGATGTAAGAGCTTCCAAAATGAAGGTGCTCTGCCAGATTTGTGCTTCCCTCTCTTTGTCAGGCATCTGTGAGCAGCAGTCACATCCTGGTGCCTGTGTGTGCCTGTGGGAAATGTGAATAGGAATGCAGAGATGGTGGGAAGAGGGGGATGCTTGGAGAGAGCTGTGCCCGTGCCCTTCGCAGCTGCCCTTGCTGTGGATCTTGACCAGGGAGCTGAGCACAGTGGTGCACATCCCAGAACGTGTCAGGATGTCCCAGCTGATCCCAGTACATCCCAGCTCATCCCAGCCTGTGCCAGGATGTCTCAACTCATTACAGTACATCCCAGAACATCCCAGCTCATCCTAG
>JAYRBT010000010.1:1359723-1400858 GCA_036023395.1 Myiotriccus ornatus
GGCTCTGCTCCCAGGGAACAGGGACAGGAGGAGAGGGAACGGCCTCAGGCTGTGCCAGGGGAGGGGCAGGTTGGATAGTGGGAGAATTCCTCCATGGAAAGGGGTGTCCATCCCTGGCACAGCTGCCCAGGGCAGTGGTGGATCCCCATCCCTGGAGGGGTTTAAAGCCCTGTGGATGTGGCACTTGGGGACATGGGTCAATGGTGGCCTTGGCAGTGCTGGGAATGGTGTTGGACTCGGTGACCTTCGAGGCCTTTTCCAATCTGAATTCTGCGATTCTATGATTTTTTAAGTGCAGAAACATGCCCTAAACAGCTGTGCAGGGGACAACCAGAGGTGGGTGTTGGTGGGGCTGTGGCAGCCGGGGGGGTCCCTGAGGGCTGTGGCAGCAAAGCATCACCCAAAGGGGGCAACCCAACCCCACATGTGCCCCAGAGCCTGGCACACCTCCAAAGGGCTGGAAGCGGGGGGAGCAGGGTGTCTGAGGAGAGGGGCTTGGCACTGCTCGTGAGAGCCAGGAAAGGGCCACCAGTGTCTCCACTGCAGGGGACAGAACATCCATCTGTGCTGCAGAGGGCTGGGGGAGTGGAGGTCTGGCAGAGTGCGCAGTGAACCCTCAGTGCTGCTGGGCAGCTCCTCATCGGGATTCTCACGTCGGTGGGGCTGGAGCTGCTGGTGGGGGCGGCAGCCCCGGCCCCAGCTGCTCGTCCTGCTCCTGCAGACCTGGGCACAAACACACTCGGTGCTGCTCGGCTGGGGATGGAGCCAAAACACTTCAGGGTGTCCCAAAAGCCAGCTGGGTTTGAGCCTCCTGCTCTCCAGGCTCCCCGGCTGGGACCGTGCCAGGGCACGGAGCCCCAGGCAGCACTGGGACTGCAGGGCCCGGGATCCAGCTGGGGAGCAATCCCTGGCATTACCCCTTCACCGTGGATGGGCTGTGTGGAGAGGACTCCTGTGGAGTCATCCACTTGGGATGAATGCATTGCAGAAGCCCCATCTTGCCCTGAACCAGAGGGAGACCTGCCAAAAAACCCCGCTGTCAGATGGGACACCCCTGGGTCCAGGCAGCAGCTGGGGGTGCGATTTAACCCTCCTGGGTATGGAAACATTAACAAAGTGTTTGCAGTCCCCCCTCAAAGCCCCACCTTCAAGGCTTTTCTAAGCCCTCTCACCCCGCATCGTTACACCTGGAGAATCCTAAAAAATAATGTCCCTGGGGGAGCTGCACAAAGCAGCCCAAAAAAATGAAATAGGTGTTCTTCAAATATCAGCTGTGAAGTAGTCCTGGAACAGCACGATGTGTCCTCGGGGTGAGAGGTTTGGGCTTGGGGCATCCTGCCCCGTGCCAGCCCAGGGGAGGGCTGGGTGCCCTTCCCGGATGGTCCCGCCATGGGATGGGGAAACTGGGGGCATCCTCCGTGCCGTGCTCAGCCCTGGGCTGCGTGGAGGAGGCACCCAGAGCCACCCGGGTGGGACCTCAGGTGTGCTGGGCATCTCTATCGGGACACAAGCCTGTGCCGCGTGCTCTGGGGCGGCCCTGCTGGAGCAGGGAGGTGGGACCGGGTGACCCGCTGTGGGCCCTTCCCCGATCCATCCGGTGATCCCGGGGGTTCCCGGAGGGCACGGATGTGACAGCGCTGGAGTTTGGGGTTCTCCCTCACCCGAGAGCAGCACTAAGTAAAAATCCCTTGCACTGATGGTGGGCACCCCCTGCTCCCCTTCCAGCCGCGCCTTCTGCCGCCTAATCCCATTAGGGGTCGGGGGGAGCCGGACAATCCGATTTGGCGCAGGGAGAGCCCCTGTCGGGCTCAGTCCCAGAGCGGCTCCATCCTCGGGCAGCGCGATCGCGGCTCCTCACACGAGCCGGGCATTGTGAGCTGTGACAGCCTGATTTAATCTGCGGGAGCCTGAATGCCTCTGACCACTGCGCCGAGTCATTAACCTTGACTCGCGTAATTGAATTCAAGGTTGATTGCCTGTGACCCTCCTCGGCGAGGTCCTCAAAATGTACATATTCATTATGAGGCGCGAGGCTAAATGGATTGCACAGTGGAAGCTGTAGCAATCAGCCTGCTTGGTATGCGGAGGGCGAGGAGGGCACTAATTGCATGTTAGAGCTGAGGATTAGATTATGAAAAGAGTGAGAAAATGAAGATAGATCCCCGTGACACTGTCAGATTAAGGGCAGCCACGCACAGGAATATGACATGGAAATTTACGGCGCCGTTAAGGGAAGGGACGTTGGGAAGGGGGTGTTGGATGTCATTTTTTTATTTTTTTTTTTTAATTCACATGTATTTGCTCAGTTATGAGCTATTTGAAGGCCCAAGCTGATAAATGCATATTTTAAACCTCAATAAATTAAAGCTGGAGTGCTCTGGCTGTCTCTGGATGGCTGCTGTGATCCTCTGGTGTGCTCTCACCTACCTGTTGTTTAGCACAACCCTGAGCAACCTGGTCCAGTGGAAGGTGTCCTTTCCCGAGGCAGGGGGTTGGAATGAGATGGTTTTAAGGTCCCTTCCAACCCAAACCATTCTGTGATGGTTCTGTGACTGCAAGTTGCCCACTGTGCAAGTAGCCCAGGGCTGTGATGGGCCCAGGATGCTCCTGGTGGGATTGCAGCAAAGCCCACACTGGGCAGGGAGCGGTGTCTGAGCCCCCCAAAGCCTTGCCTTGATCCAAGAAGGGTTTCCCACATCCACCCCCCTGCCTGGCTCGCTCCCAGAAGGAAGGGGAAGGGATGGCCACGAGCAATCTGTGGGTTCAGGTTGCTGCTGCTGTGATAACTGGGAGGATTTTCCCATGTTTTGCTGCAACTCCAACCAGATGTGATTTCTTTTTTTTATTTATTTATTTATTTTGCATTAAATAAACGATAAGTACAAAAACATTTTGGCCACAGGGGATTCTGATTCTCAATGTGCTTTTAATAACTGCTTGTAAAACGTTTAGGAAAATCTATGGCAACATGTCTAGGAAGGGGGGGAAAAAATCAAGTTATTCTTGCCTGAAGTTGTTATTCTGGTATCTAAACTTTATGAATCATCCTGTGTGGGCCAATTTCTAGTCAGTCGTAGTGTGGAAGAGAATAGAAGTGTCTTAATTTATTCCATGTAAAATTGTTTCATAAAGATGCTAATTGGCTTAAAATCTATTACTAACTTTATACTAATTTGGATGTCCAAACCCCTGCAGTCTAACACAGCAAACCCAACCCAGTTCCAGTCGATGTTCTTGTTAGAACTGATCACAGTGTGTAGGCCCCAAAAGTCTGTGCCAGCTCTTTAAGGCCACTCATGTTAAAATCAGCCTTAAAATCCCAGAAAGGGTTGGGTTGGGAGGGACCTTGAAGCTCATCTCATTCCACGCCCTGCCACGGCCCTGTCCAACCTGGCCTTGGGCACTTCAGTCTGCCATAAAATAGCGTTTGAATTCCGGCATTTCTGGAGGTGGAAGCTGAATATTTAAACCCCAATCCAAAGGCTTTGCCTGTTGTCAGGTAGTAAAGTTCATGCTGTAAATGGGGTAAAAGCTCATGCAGGTTTTTATCCCAGTCCTACAAATGGAAACAGAAGATTTTTGGGAAGGTTTTCCCTTCCTATTCCCTGTTCCTGTCCTCTCACGTGTCAGGGAGGCTGTGAGCAGGCAGAAAGCACCCAAGTGCCTTCACACAGGTACAACCTGCCCCTTTTCCTTGCAGCTATCTTACCTGTCAGGAAAAGAACCCTCCCTTTTCATAACAAACCAGACCCTGGAGAGATGCAAACAGCTGCACAGCTCTTGGGATGTCTTGGCTTCCCTTCAGGGAGAGCAGAGCTCCTCAGCTGGGCTGCAGGGCACTCCCTGCCCAGGGCATGTGTCCCCCAGCCACCTCTCCAGAACGGTGCCTCCATTAATTTGATTGAATTCCCAGTGTCCAGAGCTTGTGGCCCGGTAACAACACCGGGATTGTAGGTGGCACCACACCCAGAAACATAAACCACGTGGATTGCCCGAGTTTTGGGGTTCCTAATATGTCGAGGACATAATTAACAGGAATAACTGTGCGGTTTCCATCAGAGGGCTCTGTCCTGGAAGGGGGGTTTCTAACTCAGTGATATGTCAGGACCGTGCTGGATGAGTCTGACCAGAATTTTTATCTCCTGCTCATTAAATTACCGCCGTGTATGACTTTATAAGCACTGAAAGTCAAGGAAAATCGTTGCTGACTGACAATTTGGGATTGCTGGAGAGTGCAGGTTACCAACAGCTGTCTCCAGTTGAATAAGACTGACAAATTAGTCCTCCTGCTCCCTGGACAAGGCTGTAATAAAATCACCCTGCCACGTGTGGGTGTCTCCCGTGTCGGAGGACGGCGGCACCCCCAGGAAGACAAAAACAGTCATTTATTCACGGGGTGGGAGGAAGAATTAAGTTTAAAAAGTCTTCAGAAACAACAGCAGCACGTTGCTCTGCGCAGTTACACACACGCAATGAGACAGCTAAAATCCATTTGTCTCCCCAAAGCCCTTTGATTGGTTTCAATTTATGAATGAGCTGCAGAGAGCGCAGGAAGTGCCCAAGGAATGCAAATGAGGCGGCTGTGCCACGGTCTGTGAAAAAGGCCCCCAGACATCTGATGAAGGAAATTTTCTGTGAGGAAACCCGGTTGTTGGCATTTTGTAAATCCTAAAAATACCCAAAGACAAATAGTCTAACTCACTACTGCTGAAATTTCATTTACTTACCAACCCCACTAATGAGGCACTGCAGAGGGACTTCTAATTAGATCCACTTTATTCCTGTCACTGAAATTAATTTATTTTCCGTCAGCTTCTAGAACTAGTTTGATGTTTTCCTGATTTTTAAGCCAGGCAGTACAAAGGCTAGAAAAGCTGGGACCGGCTCTGGTATTTCTATCCACCTCATGGCTGGAAGTGGAAGGTTTGGTGCAGGTTTTATCCGGAGCCAGGAGATCTTTATCAGCAGGTTTGGGGTAGCTCTGTGCTGACCACGAGGCCAGGGGATGGTGCAGCCCCTGGGCTGGGTGTCCCCAGAGCCCCGTGAGGGCTCGAGGTAAGCACTAAAGCAGCAATATTGTGCCACTTGGCGATTTCCTGCCTCATGCATATTCAAAGGGGGAAGAGGCTGGCTGCATAATTCATCAGCCATTACAACTGCATTAGACTATTTATACTATTACTTCGGTAGCTGTTTAAATTAAGGGTTACAAATGTTTTCTGCTGCTCTGGCAAGAGGGTTCAGCTCCTCGAAGGCTGGGGAGGGCTTTGGCCAGGGCGAGGGCTGCAGGGGGGGCAGTGCTGAGAGCACCCACTCTCTGAAGTTTGCAAACTTCGTGTCCTGCTGCTTTGCTTGGCATCAGCTTTACCCCCAGTTTCCAACCCTGGGGTGAAGCTGAGCCCCATCACTCGAGGATGCAGCAGAATGGACTGATTTGGACACTTGCAGTGCCAAATAAATCCCAGTTGTGTCAGTGATGTGGCTTGAAATCACCCTCTTCACACCCTAATAAAATCCAGAGAAACATGGGAAATCCTCATCTGGTAACTAATTGTCAACTAACTACCAAGCCCCAGCTCTTGATGCACAAACTGCGACTCTTGGTGCCTTTCCAAACATTATTTTATTAATATGAATAATATATTAACTATTGAACAGTCTGGACTTCATCCAAACCACTCTGTTGTAAGTGCTTTGCTCAGACTTACCAAGGATATTTACTTCTCTAAACAACAGACAACATTTGTATCGGTTTTGGTTTTATTATTGTTTTACTAAATAGTTGTGAGAGCACCAAGAGAGGGATCTGAAGATTTTCAAAACGATTTGAAAGATAGCCCATAAAGTGCTTTACATCTTCAGGAGTTTAAAAGGTGAATTACTGTTCTTTAATAATTTAAAGAAGCCCCTCCAGAATGCATTTTTAAATGTATTTGCAGCTAAACACAGGTTCCTGTGCTCTGTTCTCATCACCAGGGGATCACGTCAGGATGAATCACAGCGAGGGAGCCGCAGTCAGGGCTGTGTAATCTAAAGCAAAGCTGCCAAGGGAAGATCTGCTCCCCAGGGACAGCCAGCAGATAGCGACGGATGATCTCTGCTCATTACCATGTGCCCAGGTCACAGACCAGAGACGGATCTGATTTAGATGAGACTCAAAATTCAATTTCTCAAAGTTTACTTAAAATGACTGAGACTCACAAACGCTCTTGTCGAGGGCTGAGGCATTAAAACTGAGGGAGGTTTAGATGAGATGTCACATCAGGCCTGCTTTGCAGCGGAAGGTCCCGACTAGAGCCTGGTGAGCAGAGCTGGGCTCGGTGATCCCTGTGGCTCCCTCCCAGCTCAGGTTCCTCTGGGCTTCTGTGAGTGGGAGGAAATTGTTCCCTGGGAGGGTGGGCAGGCCCTGGCACAGGGTGCCCAGAGAAGCTGTGGATGCCCCTGGATCCCTGGGAGTGTCCAAAGCCGGGTTGGACGGGGCTTGGAGGAACCTGGGCTGGTGGAAGGTGTCCCTGCCCGTGGCAGGGGGTGGGATGGATGGGCTTTAAGACCCCTTTCCACTCAAAGTGTTCTGGGATTCTATGAGTAAAGGAGGGACTCTTTTGGTTGGGGTTTTGGTTTTTTGAGGTGCTTTATTTTGGTTGGTTGTTGATTTATGCTTTTTTTTCTACCAAAAATCCCTTTAAAGACCACATGAAGCCATTGTCCAGCTTTAGTAAAATCAGAGTGAAAGTCAGGTGGGAGTATTTACCTTCAGGCTGCATTCCTGGGAGGTGAGGGCAGGGAGAATCAGTCCCACTGAGGGACAGGACAGCTTTGTAAATCTGCTGGGGCAGGAGGGTGGTGTGCCCACACCCCCTGGGATGATGAGCCCACATCCCCTCCTCTTCGCTGCAGAAGCAATTTCTGCTGTCCAGCTTGTTCAAATTTCGCTGAGCACCGTCCAAACCCACTCTGACATGAGTGTGGACAGTTATGAACATCCACTGGGATGACAGTGCTGCCTCTGCTCCCTGCACTCCTCCAAACTCAGCATGTCCATCGATGCCTCAGACCACGGATGCGGGAAGAGTTTAACCCTCCCTGGGCTGCGCAGACACAAAAGACACCAGCAGACAACTCTCATTTACAAACCCTCAAGTTCATGTCAGACTTCCATCAACCCTTCCCTAAATGTGCTTCTTGCCCAACAGACCCTTCAGGAAGCAGCATTTCCCCTTTCAGCTCCCTCAGTTTCTGCAGATTTCTGCCCCACTGTTTCACCCCATCCCACATCCCGGGGTTTGGCTGGGACAGGGACGATCCCACCACGCCAGGGTTAACCCAGTGCAGCTGGAGGGAGCTCCCTGCTCGGGTCTGAGGATGCTCTTCCAGACAGCCCATCATCTGCTAATGGGACTTAAGACAGTTGCTGCCTCATCGGCAGGAGCGTAATGATCGCTGGGCAGTGAGAGGCCCATTATCCATCATCCATAGTCCTGCTCTGATGATAATGATTTCTTAGTTCAGCAGGAGTGCACAGGGACCTCTCTGCTTTGGGCACTGCTGCAGTTTAATACCCTGAGCAAGACAAAGCCAGGCTGTGTCTGGGCTGCAGGTCGGGCAGCCAGCGCTGCGCGGGGCAAGCACAGCGAGGCTGCCCCCAAAACTCGGAGGATATGCAAGATCCCAAGAAAACCTGGGAAGTGCCTGTGTTTCGTGCAGCAGGGACAAGGTCACTCCCCTCCCTGCCCAGTGCACGAGTCCCTTCCGACTCAGGGTATCCTGGGATTCTTTGAGATGAGGATTTGCATGAAAAGAATCAGACCAGGAGGAGAAGAGAAGAAAATATCTAAAAGCTCTTAAAAATCCATTTGTACTTCCTATTTCGTTTTTCTCCAACCCAAACCATTCTCTGAATCTCTGATTATTGATTGAATATGGGCATTTCAATAATTACAATTAATGGATTTAAACTGAAAGAGTGTAGACTTAAATTGGTGGAGGAGTTCCCTGTGAGGGTGGTGGGGCCCTGGCACAGGTTGCCCAGAGAAGCTGTGGACCCTGGAAGTGTTGGACAGGGCTTGGAGCAACCTGATCTAGTGGAAGGTGTCCCTGCCCATGGCAGAGGAGTGGAACTGGATGAGCTTTAGGGTCCCTTCCAGCAGCTGGTTCCCCGTGCTGGTGACCAGTGTCACAGCGATGCTGTGATCAAGGATGTGCTTCCCTGTCCCCCTTCCCAGCTGGAGGAGCTGCACTCTCCGCTGGCAGCGAGAGGGTGAAGGCACCTGGCTGACACTATCAGGAACCTCAAGTCCAATAAACGAGGCTCAGAAGGAATACAATAGCGGGAGCAGAGCCGCCGCTGGAAATTAAATCTGAAAGACAAGTATTTATTCTTCTCGGACCTCCTCGAGGAACACGGGCACACCAGCAGCATGTTAAACAGGGCAGAGGTGCAGGGAGACAAATGTCCAGGCAGCTCCTCTGCAATATCCATTTGAAAGAAGCTTAGTGCCACGAGGCTTTCATCTCAATATTCCTGAGGCCGGATTTGAAAGTGCTTAAGGTTAAATATTACTCACTCTTGGAAAGAACATCTCCATCTGTCTCATAAAAAAAGCTTTCAGTCTTGGAGGTACTCAGGGACACTTACCCATAAACAAGCTCATTAGAGACTTCAGGGGGAAAAAAAAATCCAAGGAGAAATTAGCCTTTCAAAACCAGCAATGTTTAATCCCACAAAGCCTCATACACAAAATCTCATCCATGTTTCCTGTGGAGCTGAGCCGGGGGGTGAGCACGACCCTGCCCAAGGAGCCACTGCACGGCTGGGTCCTGCACTCACAGCTGGGCATCCCGGAGTGTGGGGCGAGGGGAAACGTCCCAGCAAACACAGCTCACCCTGAAGGATCCCAGAAGGACACTCCTGACGTGGTCCCTGGCCTCAGGATGAAGCCACCGGGTGCTCCTGGTCGGCTGGAGAGCTCCTGCAGCATCTCAGAGACGCCCAGAGGCTCCTGGGCTGCTAAACGCCCAATTCACTCCTGAAAACTGGGTTCAAGCAGCTGGTTTTGAACACTTGCGGTGAAAGAGAGACCCGAAATAGCTCTGTGTGATTTGGGGTGAAGTGCCCCGAGGCCTGGAGGTAATCACTGCAGACTCTTTAAACAGAGAAAGGACATTTTTTTCCGGGCGGTGAAAGCAGCTGACGACGTCCCCGGGGACCTCCCGCAGCTTCCGAGAGCAGAAATCCTTGTCTTTCCAGAGGCTGACAGATGACAGAGCTCAGCAGCTGCAACGTGGCTCGTGGAGTCCTGCATCAAACCCAGGGGGATGGTGATGGTGCCCCTGTGACCACCACGTGGTGTCACCAAGCAGAGGGACCAGAAACCCGCCCAGCAGCTGGAAACACCATGGGAAACATCACCCATGGAGAGACAGCCCAGAGGAAGCTGGTGGAAGCTCTGCTTTAGGAATCACTCCCTGTTCATCCCCGGGGAAGGAGAGGAGGTGGATCCTGCTAACTCAGAGAGAAACGTGGCTTGTTCTCCTCTCAGGTGTAAACCATCCTAAGGGTTATCCCAAGGCCGGGAGGTGAGGTCTGAAGTATCCCCCACTGTCTGGTCTGTTAGAATAAAACTGATCTCAAGACTAAGATGTATTTAAACTGCTCCTCATTCAGGAAAAAGCACATTATTCTGCAGCACCTCCTTCAGCTGGAGACCTGTCCCCACGCCACCATCCTCATTCCCGCTGTATTTTCCTGCTGTCCTCAGCCCTGTAAGGCCCCAACATGACTTGGGGTGTCTTCTTCAACCCCCCCAAAAACTCCAGCTTATTGAGATTGGTCTGAAGATGATGCTGCACTGATCACTGTGTGTTGACCTGGTGGCTGCACGGGGAGGCTACTGAGAAAATCTGGTTTTTAATATATTGATCGTTGCTGTTTGATTACACCGGGAGAAAGGTCGGAGAGAGAATGCCAATAAAAGTGCAAAGCTTGGAAGCAAATTAATGCTTTTCCATCCCCACAGTCCTGCCTCCCACCAGTGCAGAAAGCAACAGGAAGCACAGCATCACACTGAGGAGATGTGGTGGTGGCGTCTTCTCCTTCCTACTGCCCGTGAAGTGGGGAAAGATGGGTTATTGTTGCCAGTGTGGACTTGTCTGGGTTAAATGCTCCCAATCTGTGCCCTGGTCTGATGTGCCCAAAGGTCAGACCACTCCAATGGGGGTGCTGGGACAGCCACAGGGGCTCCTCAGTCACATCCACACAGGAAAAATGATGTCAGGAACCCAAAGCCAGGACACATTTCTCAAAACACTGAGAATGGGTCAGAAACAACAGCTCTGCTGTTCTGGTTTCAAGTGACTCGGGAAGTTCAGAAAATAAAGTGCTACAAAAGTCAGAGGCAGGCACACCAGGGATGGATATCCTCGACAGAAGGAGATGGGGATGCTCATCTGGAGCCAGCTGTCGACCAACACCCCGAAACGGGCCCTGGCCTGGGTGGAAAATAAACACCGTGAGGAGACCAATAAGAGATCTCACAGAAACACACAAAAGGGAGAGAATCAATACCAATAAACTGCTTCAGATGGTGATTAATTAATAGCAATTAATTTTGTAAAGAAGAGGATATTGACCTAAATTGACAGAGGGGGTAACCTTTGAGCAATTCACAGCAAATGTCTTTAAAACAGAGTGATTAAGTTGTAGAAAGTAATAAAAAGGCTACACTGCCTCCAGGACGAGCTGAACCCAGCTTGGGAGTGGTGTCAGGAGAGCCTCTAATTAAACAGTGGAGCTTGATAAGGTAAATTGATGAGCTTGGCTCTGTCAGACAGGAGTTAAAGAGTCACTGGAGTTCTCGATGTGTCCTTGGTACCAGGACAGCCAGAATTCCTGCAGAGCAGATGAAAGCTTTGCAATCCAGAGGTGCTACAGCAAGGAAGGCTCCATGGCAGGAGGTTGGAACTGGATGGCCTTTGAGATCCCTTCCAACCCAAATCATTCCATGACATCTCACCTCCTCAGGGGTCATGACCATTCCAAAACTTCCACATTCATCAGAGAACAAGTATCCAAATTTTACCACCTCATCCAGGCCCTGCTGTTGGGATATGGACCGATGCTTTGCTGAAAACCATTCCTTCAGGTTCCCTCACTCCAAGGGACCCTGGAATGTTTTGGCAAGCCTTTCCCTCTGACCCAAGCACACGGGTTGTCTTCAGGTGAGTGATGCTCCAGAGCCAGCCTGCACCAGGGGAAAGCCTGGCTTAGGCTGGGAGTGAATTAAATTAACTATGAACTGACATTACAGATGAAAGGACTAAACTGAGCTCTGATTATTGCTGGTAATTAATTATGAGTAGTTGGTCACTGCAGGGCCACGGTGAGTGGACACGGCCCATGTTCACAGCAGACATGAGTCAACCTTGGTCTTTTGACTTCTCATTTTCATGAGAATATAAATTAATTAAACACTTTGGAAAATGAAAGAGAGGCATCTGGTGTGACAGGGTCAGGAGACACAACATCTCAGCAGGCCCAAACTGTGGTCTGAAGGTCTTCATTTCTTCTCCCCTTTCTTCCTCGACACTGTGAAGCCCTGGCAGACCGTCTGAAGTAAGTTCTAACCATAATCAAACAAAACTAATTTCCCAGTCCTCATGAAATGCATCCCACGGAATGACCCTCCGTCACAACAGGATGCTCGGAAATTCCTGAAAGCTCCTCCTGCTGGGAACTCTCCCCAGCCACGGGTTTTCCAAGGAAGAGGCTGTTTCTTTTCTCAGTTGCTTTACTCTACCTTTAGTCCAGAGTTAAACTACGATTCAGGGCTTGGAGGAAATGGTTAATCACAGGCCTGTTGTCTGGGATGCAGCACGTGGGGTTGGACACCATCTGATCGCTCTGTGGGTTTGGGACAATGACCTCGTTTCCCAAAATGGGCAGTTTCTAGCTGGTTTCTACAGGTCTGGTGAGCACAGAGCCTCCAGGGCAGGCACCTCTGTTTACCAACAGCTATTTCCAAACAGATAATTAAAGCCTGATTTAGATAAAACTTTCAAAATAAAGGAATTCTGGCGATGCTCTCGGCTCGTTTTGAAACCGCCCCGTTAAATGTCAGCGGATGAAAACATCGCCCAGCGAGGGGAGCTGAGCCCTGCTCTGCCAAACACACAGCCGTGATTGGATTCAGATGGGCAACAGTGGGAACGCTGCAAAATCCCAGCCAGGGCTTCACCCCCGGGAAGATCCCGGGGCGGGAGGCAGAGCCCAGGAGGGGCCAGAGCCCGGTGGAGCCGCCTCTCGTCATCCTCGGGCTGCGCAGATCGAGGAGCAGCGGTCTCTGTTGGCCGGGATTTGGGAGGGATCCCACGGCCTGAGGGGGTTTCTCCCTCCGAGCTGAGAGGCTGAAGACAAGCTCTGTCTGCGACGGAGCAAATTACCATCGAGACTTGAAGACCTCAAATGACCTTGAGGAAAGGCAGCGTCGTTATGGGAAGGGCAGAAACCCACCCGAGAGGGTCTATTGTTAATGGCTGGCACCGCCATAAAGTGCACGATTGGGAGCTGATTTAAAGATTGGTTTTCCTCAGATTTTCTTTTTTTTGTTCCCTTTTGCAAATCCAGCTTGAAAGGAATGCCAGTCTTTCGGGCCTCGACCAGCACTCATGTTCGCAGCCATGAACAGCCCCTAAGCTTGTGTTTCAGCACTAAAGACAATTGAAGAAGCAGATCCAGATTCTGATAGGACTTTTTAAAAACAAATAAACATCCCCCAGTGGGATTTACAGCCCGTGGCTGCAGGACCAGGCTGATGAGTGGGAGCTGGAGAAGCTCATTTCTGGGGGCACAGGATGAACCAAACCAGTTCTTGGCTGTTCAAGCAGAGAATGAGGAAAGAAAACCAAATGCAGGGCTCCGAAAATTCGATGAGGTTTCTAGATTTCTCTTGGTATTATTAATCTACAATGCTGCCTTTTAGCACTGGGGACCAGCATTTTAATACCATTTAACCTGGCACTGCTGCTGACGGTTCGGGAACTCTCTCAGGATGGGTTTGGTGTTGTGTTTTTGACACATTAACGGGTGAGGACACACTGCATCTCACTGCAATCAGAGAGGAGGCTTCTTCTTGATCCAGTGCTGGCAAAGCAACTGTGAGACCTCAGCCCCAGGTTGTGATCCAGCACCAGACCCCCAGAGAGCGACTTCCAACGTGGTGGAGCCTTGATCCATGAAAAATGAAGAAAGAAAAAAAAAAATAGGAGAAGAAAATTGAAACAACAGCACATTGGACTCGTTTAAATGTCAGTTTATCTCTGTTTTAAGTATCAGTCTAATTCAATTTTAAATGTCGAGGCCTGATTCTCCTCCGGTTCACACTGGAGTGGTGTCAGCCCTCCCTGCCTGCCAGGCTGCAGAGCCCTGGGTGCTCAGGCTCACCCTGTGAGGGGGCTGAGGGGCTCACAGCCTCCCAGAGCCACGCAGCAGCAGCCTGGCTTCCCCCACCCCGGGGCGAAAAGGAGATGTGGGGGTCCCTGGTGCACACTGACGGAGCCCATCGACGGGACACCCCCGCTGACACCACGGAGGACAAAGCTGCTCCTGCCGGGGCCCTTCGGAGCGCGTGAGCTCTGCTGCCCCCCAGGAGCTCTCAGGGGCACGTGTTTGACAGCAAACTCTGCATTTTTGGGGTCAAGATTTGTGGCAAGGGGACTCTTCTAATAACATTTTACTAGCTGTACTATGCCCGTTATTACACGGGGAGGAACGAGATAGGAACCACATGTGTGGATATTGTTTGCTGCAGAAGTTGAATTCCATCGGTGACCACAGAGGTATTTACATTTCTAGTTTTGTAATGGAAAAACTGGCTTATAATTATGGATTTGCAGAGGTGGGAGTAAAATATCATCACAGCATTTACCAAAAAAAAAAAAAAAAGCGAATTCCCAATCCTGAAGCCCCGAGTCAGAGGGAATCTTGGAAATGCAGGGACACCTCACTTCATAAAGCTGCTCCAAGTCCAGAATCCCTTTCTTTTATGATCTAACTCATGCACAGAATTTAATAAAATTGTATTTACTTTTCCAAAGGCGTGTGAGTGCAAACATGAGGAGGGATATATAGGGAATATCTGGGAGAGGGGGAAGGATGTTAAACTCCATCAGGGAGGGGTGTGAGACGGGAACCCAAAGCCAAGCAAAGTCTGCAGCAGTAAGTCCTTGGACCAGAGACATCAACAGAGACCAAGGCAGTTTGGACTCCTCGAAAGATGAATGTTTCACATTTTATCTCCAGAAGCTCCAACAGAGCCAAGTTTTTCTTCTGCAAAGGCCCCTCCAAAGCCCTCAAACCAGGAGTTCAGAAAGTGGCTCCTCTGGCTCTGACTGCCACACAAGAAGCTCTTGTTTTACAGGATGACATTCACCCTTCAAAACAACATTTTAAACACACTTGGGGACAGGGATGTTTAATATGGGCTGGCAGGGGGGCTGATGGCCAGGGGAGCACTTTGGAGGGCTTTGGTCACATTGGCCCTTCCTGCAGGGCTGGGAAGGTACAGAACCCTTCTGGGATTACCCAGGAGTCGAGGTGTTCACAAAGCCTCTCTCATCATCCAGCAGTTGACTCCAAAGCCATCTCAGAGAAGTTCAAGTGCTTGGTGGGGGCTCTTCTGAGGGGACCTGTGGGGCCACACTTCCCCAGCTCTGCTGAGCGAGTGATGACACCCAAACCCCACGTTTGATGGATCAGATGGTGTCAGAATTTTCTTTTCAAAGATACTTTGAATAAATATTATTATTATTATTTAATATTATTGAAATATTTAACCAACTATTTTTCAGTGCTCGGTCTGAGGACATGGCAGCAAAACTAAGAATAACCGAACTCTGCTGATGAGCCAAAAAATACTTGGGTATGGATGTGTCCACCCCAGGGGTGGGTGATGGCTCTTTATTGATTAGGTGGGACAGGATTCCTCTCTCATTATGTGAACCACAGACCCTCTAAAAATGTTAAAGAAAACTTGCAATTGGAGCTACATGGCAGGTCATTAAACAAGATTTTTAGCACTGGAGGCCAGGATTTCCCTTTTAATCAATCATAACAATGTGGCTGAAAGGACTAATTGAGCACATTTCATTTTTCACACCATTTTGCTGTGAAGGAGGAACATTTTGCTGTGAGGAGCCAGGGACCACCATGGCCGCTCCATGAATTATAAGGAGCTAAATTTCCAGTGTCCCAGCCAGCTCCTGGAGCAGTGTTACCCTCCAGGCATTAGGGAAGAGCATTTTAATAATGAAACCCTTAAAAATTACAGATATGTGTAGGTCGAATAAGCTGTCACACCTTCAATGAAGATAACAGATTTGTACAAGCACCTAAAATATTCCTGCAGACTTGGGAATTTAGGCTTATGGCATAATAGCATTTGCACAATAATTCAATCTAATTGTGGAGGCAAGCTGTAAAACTGCTCTATCTCTGATGGCTTACTGTGCAGGGGGAGAAAAAGGATGCTGTTCCACCTTTTTCGCTGACATCTAATGTTTCAGGTTTTTAAAAATATTGTATAAAGACTGAGATTTATTTCCTAAGATGTTTCATTAATGGTTGTGGCAGGCAGCTGGCCTGAGGTTTGACACACAATAAAATCCATGTCAAGAATATTAAAGATAGTGCAAAAGATAACTATGAATTTACATTCAAACAGGCTTTTGACAAAGCCATTGCAACAGGCTCCTAATCAGGTCTTGAGACCCAGCCTGCCCTCTCTTTAAACCCGTGATCTTGAAAAGGAGCTTTAAATTGGAAATTATTACACATTAAAACCTCAACACGGGCCGGATCGAAGCGGATCGATATCTTGCCGAGCACAATAAATCAGCCTCCCGCTCTGCGGTTACTGTTTGCTGAACATATTTAAATTTTCTTGTAACAAATTAATTCCAACATTTTCCCTTGATTGAATTAGGGCAAGTGTTGGAGCTGTCACAAGTATTTCACTGCTTCAGGGAGACAAATTGCTCGTCTGGACATGGGTAACAAGCCAAAGTGTTGAGTCCCTGATAATCTTTCCACTAATTCTCCATTACAGCAAAATGAAGCCATAAATCACGGTGACAGCTGATCGATGCAAACATTGTTTCCGCCGTGATTGCCAGCGCTCCCCGCGGACCCACTGTCCGCTCGCGAGCCGCCCGAATTACTCCCCGGGCAGGTCCCGGCAGCGGCGAGCCCCGCTCCGCAGGCGCCCAAGTAACCATCTCATTTCGGGGCCCAGCCCGCCCCCCAAACAGCAAATATTAATCAAAACGCCCCGTTTAGCCACCAGCCAGGTGATCCTCCCCAGCCGAGGAGCGTTCCCGCCGCGGTCGCTCTTTGGGCGGAAAAAGCTGGAATTTTAACCCTGCCGTGGTATAAAATCCGTCGGCGGGGCCCTGGCACTGTCAGGCTCCAGCCCTTGGCTCTCCCTGAACTAACTAGTGGCAACTTGGATGAAATTACTTGACCCTTTATCGAGTTGTGCTAATGTCTTCTACAGGAGAAATCAGAGCCCCTCGGCTTTGCCCTGCGGCGGCTCCGCACGTTTAATTCCGGGGAAGATGGATTAAGTGGGTCTGTGTGGGACTAATTCGCACGCTCGGGTGGCCCCGTGGTGTTCCCAGCTCTGACCAGCACCCAGCTGGCTGAGGAACCTGTGAGGGAATGACAGAGCCTGGAAAACTGTCCATGCTGGTTGTCAGCCCCGATCCAGACAGGGAATTCCGAACGGAGACGGGGCTGATGTGGTGCTCCGAGGGAGGGGGGTTGATGGGATGAGGTTTCACCACCAAATGGGGATGTGGCAAGGAGGAAAAATCCCAGGATCAGTGAATGTGCCGAGTTGGGAGGGACCCACCAGGATCACCCAGTCCAACCCTCAGCCCTGCACAGGCCCATCTGCAGAGTCCCCCCCTGTCCCTCAGAGCATCATCCAAACCCTCCTGGAGCTCTGGCAGCCTTGGGGCTGTGCCCACTGCCCTGGAGAGCCTGGTCAGTGCCCCCTCTGGGGGAAGAACCTTGTCCTGAGATCCAACCTGAGCCTGCCCTGACACAGCTCCAGCCATTCCCTCGTGGGAGCCAGGGCTTCCCAAACCTGCTTTGGGACAGCTCCTCTGGATTTGGGAGCAGTGCTGGGAGCTCCACACAAACAAAATGCAGAGTCATAGAATCACTGAGTTTGGAAAAGCCTTCCAAGACCATCGAGTCCAACCACCCCCAGCACTGCCAAGGCCACCACTGACCCATGGTCCCGGTGCCACATCCACACAGCTTTTAAATCCCTCCAGGGACGGGGAGTCCACCCCTGAGTACAGCAAGTGTGTCCCTGATGTCACTGGTGAGATGCTCCCACTGCTGCCTGCACAGAGGGGTGACAACAAGTGTGCTGCATCCAATGCATCCAGCAAGATCCCTGGCAGGGAGTAACACGATATTTCAAAATATTAATGCTCCAGAGCTGGATTATTTTAGATATCAGTGATGGTGTGTTATCAGCTCTGAAACTCCACTGGCAGGAGAAGAGGAAGAGGCACAGCCTTGCCCTTGCAGAGGATGGGCTGGTTATCTCTAAATAAAAAAAGGAAAAGCAGCAAGTGGGCGACAAGCTCCGTGTCCTCATATGAAACATCATGTGCACCGAAACCTCTCAGTTCCACATAAACAGTGAGAAATTAACGTGGAGGTGCTTTGGGATCATCTGTGTGCAAAAAGAGCCTCTTTGAGGAGCCAAAATTCACCTCCTGTCCATCTCCAGCAGCCACAGCCCCAGGTCTCCCCCAGGCAGCCGTGCCTCGGAGCCGGGGAGCTCATCCCAGGACTGGATGCGAAGGGTGTGAGGGTTTCAGAGCATCCATCACTGTCCCCCTCCCAGCAGCTCCCAACTGATCACGGGCTGAGATCAATGAGGGATCGTTGGGGAGGAGGGAGAGACGCTGGAGGTGACCAGAGACACGGGAAAGAATAACAAACCCTGTGCTGCCCGGGATATGATGGATCACGGAATTTAAGGATGGCTTTCACCACAATAACAACACCAACAAAAAAAAAACACTTCTGCATCATCCCCTCATTTGGGACTTTTCCAGGCTGCAAGTCCCGCTTTGGAAACTCTTATTGTAATTGAAACACACTTAATTGAGACACACTTAAGTGAGACTAATTGAAATTCCACTGCCACAGCAGTAAATTGAAAAAGAGGGGGAAAGATCAGAAAGGGTGTTTGCCTGACATGGCCAAACTCCAGCTTGTTCTGCTGCTCCAAACTGGAGCACTGCTAATAAAAGGCCTTGTTCTTTTGCAACAATTATGCATTTTCAGATATGGTTTTTAGGAAATAGAATCCGTTATTTACAGAGAATCAACCCTAAAAAACAATGCCAGTCAAAGCCATTAAGATGTTTTCACTGACGCATCGCACGTGAATCTGATTTATGTTGGTTTAAACAGTTAAGAAATCCCCCCAAAATAACTTCATTTATTCTTTTATTGCCTGATTAATGGCCCAGAGGAATTGATTTGTAGCTGAAGTTTTACAGAATGCAAAATTAAAACAAGAGCCTTTTGTAAAAACGCCCCGTATTTGTTCAATTATGTGTTTAAAAACTGCAACAAATATAAAAACTTCAATAAATATATTTTCTTCCAAGAAATGACATGCTGTGGGTTTGCTGTTATTGTTGGGCTTGATGTTTTTGCCTCTAAGGAGGTCAGCAATATGGAAACATAAAGGCCAATTTAATTTGGGCATCTGTGGCTGCCAAGTATTTTAATTCCGACAGCTGTGACTGAAGAGTTAATATTTTACTTGTCAAAATCCCAAAGAAGGCCAGTGAATCACTCTAATTCTCATTAAGAGGCTTCCCCCCAGTAGCACCCTAATTCAAAATAATGAAAGTAGAGACTGAGTGCCATTCTAATACCAGTTGAGACCTATCTTTTAATATTTCTCTGGTGATGGATTAGGGATCGGGGAAATTCATCTCAGATCATAGAGCCTAATTTAATAAGGGATCATTCCAAGAGTATTGCATTTTATAATAATGTCATTTAATGTGTCGTCTTCCATTTTTACTGTCCCATATGTATGCTTACACGATGGTGCCACAGGGATAAACTTTTAAAGGACCAGGATCATTTTTTGTCCTGAATTCCTCTTAACGAGGAAGTTTATCAGTGGGATGGTCTATTAGTGAGCTGTTATAATTATTAGAGTTAAAAGAAGCAGTGAAAGCCAAGAGAATGGTGACACAAACAGCACTTCCAAGCCCTGGAGTGGAGGCAAAGGGAGAACATTTAAAAGGAGGTTAAAATCTGATTTTAGTGTCTAACACAATAGTGCCATTGCATGAAAAATGTGGTCACCTGGTTGTTTAAAACTCGGGATAATAAAATAATCTTCCCCTATAACCACATCTCCATAAAACATTTCCCACTTACTTGGTTGGTATATTCCTGGGATTATTTAGGTATAACTAATTGCCTCTTTGGGGGGGCTTTTGACTATTTTGCAATGCTCTTTCCCCCAGAATGCAGTGATTTGCCATCCTGTGAGAGCAGCAAATTATCAACAACCACTATAAAGGATCAGACACGATTATTGTGTGTTAATATTTGGGCTCTATTTAAGATTTAAATTAATTTGCACTTCCTGGCGTTGCTCTGAGGGGGAAATTCTGGGTGATTCCCACCCCGAAGCCTGAGCCTCTCAAGGTCAAGAAACAACCCAACCACCCAAACATCAATTTATTGTTCCTGCCTGCAAGTTGTAAAGCTGCAGCCTGAGCTCTGCGTAATCACACGGAGCCTTTAGGAAAAATGGGCTTATAATGAGGATTTTTGTTCCAGATCCATTCCCCTGATTAAGTCTTTATTTTCAGGTAACAACTCAATGGCTCCACTGTAAGGTTTGACAGAATTAGATCAAATACAGACAGGCTGAGCAGGGACCAGTTGAGTAATAACCTGCTGTAAACAATAATCTCATTACAGGAGTTTTCCAGCACTGAAATGTGTCGTTTGGAAGGGAACACAATTAATACAAAATGAGGGGTTTCATATTCTCTCTTTTTCCCTGAGTATTTTCACGGTTTTGTTTTCTTTAGAACATTGGAACTCGTGGCATTTCTTGCACTTTTTCTCATACAACTCAATTTTTTTATTCCTGACTTGTTGAAAATATTTTTCCTCAGCATTTCTTTTGATTTTCTACTTTTCTTCTTTTGCATTTTGCACTTCCTTTTTTAAGTCCCCATTTGTCTGCTGCTAATTTTCATTCTCTTCCATTTCCTCTTCCTTCCATTTTATTCCATTTCTCCTCCCTTCAGTTATTTCACATTTTCAGGTTTAATTTCTGAGCTGTGCCATTGCTTAAACCAACATTTGTAAAACCCTTTGTAGAAGTTGGGAAAGTTCATGTAAATTTTATAGCCTGGATGTTCTTTTTCTCACCACGTTATCTTCATGTGTCAGTGTATTGCTTGTTAAACTTGTTGCTTTTGATTAAATATCAAAAGTTATTCCTGCAGTAGGAATGTTACACATGTACATGTCTGGCATCTGGAACCGCTTTATACACTCACTTTCTGAAGGGAAAATTATATTTATAACTGTTTTAAATCAGAAAAACAAAAAAAAAAGGGTCTGTTTGTATCGAAAATAATTAAAAATGACAAGTTTATATTAAAGAATTAGAAACAAGCAAACAAAAAGTTAAATAAACAGGTTCGGAGGGACTGTTTTTTTAATGAGTGTTGCCTGTGTGGGTCACCTTTTTCAGTTTCCAAGGCTTGTTTTTCCCATACATCTTTATTCCCATCCCTGGAAGCATTCCAGGCCAGGCTGGACAGGGTTTGGAGCAACTGGGATAGTGGAAGGTGCCCGAGGAGTGTGGAGGGTCGGTGGAGGAGATGGGATTCCACCATCCACAGGCACCTTTTGGAGCTCCCGGACGGGAAGGAGTCCAGGGGAGGAGTTTCCCCCCCCTTGGGCAGGACTCCCCCGGTTTAAGGGATGTTAAGCCAGACTTTAACTGGTTAACTGGGCCCCAGCCCAGCTGAGCTGCCCGTTCCACACCCACCCGTGCCATAAACAGCACTGTCTCAGCGGGAAAGGTTGGCAGCTGGGTCCCACTCAGGCCCAACAACAAAGTGCCATCAGCAAGTGAACTCCCTGCCAAAGAGCATCAATAAAAGAGTGTTTCCAAACTTAGCCATTTCTTGCTTTTCATCTGTTCCTTCATCTCCTCCTCCCTCTTTCCTCCTCCCATCCACGAGCCCAGTCCACCCGTCCCTCCCACCACCTGCTCCTGCTGGGGCCATTTTTGGCACATCTGCCCCCCGTGGCCGAGCTCAGCCTGGCTGAACTAATTCCAGAGTGGGAGACCATGTCAGAGGAGAAATGGCTTCAAGAACACAGCGTAGGAGGAAGCTTTCCAATCTGCCAGGGAAGGCAGTTCGGCTCCTCCCTGGACCGGAGATATTCCCATCCCATCTGAAGCTGTGCTGCCCCATCCCTGGAAGTGTTCCAGGCCAGCCTGGACAGGGTTCTGACAACCTGGGCTAGTGGAAAATGTCCCTTCCCATGGCAGGGGGTGGCACTGGATGAGTTTTACAGTCCCTTCCAACCCAACCCATCCCATCATTCCGGGATCTGTTCACACACGTTCAGCCCTCCATCCACACCAGACCTCTCCCTTCCAGCGTGCCAGGCAGTGGCCCAGCTCATGGCTTTCCCTTTGTTTCTTTCCTACCTTAAATTAGTTAGAATTCATTTCTAATCTGAATTTCACAGTCAGTTCACTATCAGAATTTGATAGTCCATACTTAGGGTAATAGAATTGTGCATTTAAGTCTTAGAGCATTTTTCTTGAGCTGTCTGGGCAGGTATAAATCAGTCTCACAAGAAAACCTCAGGCTGCCACAGCAAATCTTCTTTATTACAATACAAAACTGATTTTCAACAAATAAAATATGCTGTTGTGGTCAGTACTCCCCCAGATATCTGTGCCTGGGAAGCATTTGCAGACAGCAGGCACGGGAGAAGACAAACACCCCATGAAGTGCATGTTTTAAAGATCAGCCCAGCAGCACACAAAACCTGCCAGGGGTCTGCTCTGATCTCACTGGGGCATAAAACAACACCAGCTAAAATCTCCCACGTCCTTGGGAAGGCAGGGCTTGGGGATTTTCCTGGAAGCCCGGTTTTTGGTTTTGGTTTGGTTTTGTTTTATCCAAATAATAAAGCCTGTTTAAAAATGTTGATAAAAGTGATGATAGAAATGTAACCAGATTAGTAATAGAAATGTAACCAGATTAATGATCCTTTTCCCTCTGATACTGAATGGATACTTTTCACTCTACAGTTACTTTGTTAAATGCCATTAACTTTACATCAGCTGGGCCAAGTTCCTGCCCAGTGGGGAGTGTCTTAAGGACACGAGATAACTTTGGTTCAGTTTAGAAGCATATCCTGCTCTTGCAGTCCTTGCACACGCTGAATTCCAGCACTGCCAGGATTTATGTGCACAGTTATGGTTAACTGCTATTTCCTGGTGGACCTCCTGGGTTATTCCCAGGTGATGTGTCGAGCAGAATGTTGTGGGTGGAGGTGGAGATCCCCTGGGACACTGGAAGCTCCTTGCTCTCCTCCCTGAGGAGCGGGGGGAGATGCTGGATGTGCTGGATGTCTCCATGGGGGACATGCTGGATGTGCTGGATGTCTCCATGTGCCCTCCCAAGAAGCTGCTCCAGCACGAGGCTTAAGATCCCGACACGTCCTCTCAGCTGGAACCCTCTTTACATCCCTTGTAACAGAATCTGTTCCTTCGCCCTGCGCTTTGAGTGCCGAATAAAGACATTAAAAATGACTAATTCAGGAATGTCTCCCCCCCTGAAAACCCAAACTGGGCCCACAAAGGGCGCAGGGGCTGTGGGGCCCCGGGAGCCCAGGGCTCTCTGTGATTTTTAGCAGAGCTCTGGGCAAACACACCCAGTTTAAGCACCCAGGGGGGCGGCTTTCACAGCTCTGGTTATGGCCACGTTTTCAGATGTAAACTGGAATTCCGCTTTGTTCTCTACAAAGAAAAGTTTATGGGTTTGTGTACAAATAAAATTTAAACTAACAGTTTATTTTGGGTCCTCAATGGCTTCGCTGAGAACTTAAGACATAAACCGTTACTCAGATTTAAATTTGCTCTAAAATGGATGTCAAAAATAAAAGTTATGCTTTTTGAAGTTCCACTTGTGCCGACAGATCTGAGCCACAGAGGGTGCTGCTCATGAGACTTTCCACTGAGTCACAAGACACTGAAATATCGTCCATCTGTTGCAAATGAGGGAAGACAGCTGTAATTAAATGATATTTTGCATTAATTGTATTTAAAGGCTCGCAGTTTGCTGGCAGCCAGGGTGAGGTTGACTGTTCAGATGCGTGTTTGTACAAATTCTGGTGGAGGGGGGAAGTATTATATAAGACTTAATAGTCTTCTGTCCTCCCTTCCATCACTGCCCATCCCCTTTCCAGCAGGGTTTGCAGCATCCTCAGGCCAAGAATTACCTCGTTGGCAGCAGGTACGAGGCCAGGAGGGCATTTACTGAGCAGGAGGATCTCCAGCCCTTTAGGGAGCCTCCCAAAGGTGTTCTGGTTTCCCTGCCACTGGGAATTATGGACAGCGGCCACTGATAGATGATGGATTAATGGATATCAGGAAAATTTAATTTCCTGGTTGCACTCTGGGATTCTGGTCTTTCTGCAGGGACAAATATGCCCACGAGATAATGATAATTCACGGGTCAAAGTCTGGATATTCCCTTCCACCCTTTCCCTGCCGAACTCAGATCTGGCCAAAGGGACAGCACTGCCAGCCTCTGGGTCACAAACTCACTGTCCGGGCTCTCTGGGCTTGTTTAATTTAGGGCAATAAACTGATGAGTGGGCAAAGCATTCCGTGAACACCTCAGGTTTATTTACGGCCCATCACCAGCTCCAGCTGGGCAGGAGCCAACCGACCTGGGAACACTCCCCTTCTGCCCACAGCTGGCAGGGCTGACAAAGCAGCTGTGCTTCTGCCCACCGTGGTGCTCCTTGCCTCCTGCCCCACTCCTCTCTGCCCCTGTCACGCGTGGCAGGGACACTGCGGTGTCCGGCTCTGCTCTGCGCTGTCACCGCACCACGAGGGTGCTCTCCACCCACACGCTCCTGATCCGTGACTCATCCCAGTTCCCGGCTGCATCCAGGGATTGGTTTCTGCTGTGTTGGCCATCCTGTTGCATAAGGAAGCTCAGTGGTGCCCTCGCCCATCTGCAGCAAAGCTGGGTTATGGAATCCTCCGCCTTCGGTACCGCTGGGCCTGATGATGGAACTGCACAACGCAGATCTCAGGTTGCTTTGTGAATTAACTCATCCTGCTCCTTCCTGGGTGTTATAATTCGAGCATCAATGGCAGCTTCCTTCCAAGAGGTGTTTTCAGTTTATTTATTTCCCAGAAACTCGGAATCCCCCTCTGGGCTGGGTTGGGAGGGACCTTAAAGCTCATCTCATTCCACCCCCTGGCACGGTCCCCTCCCACCCAAACCATTCCAGGGTTCTGTGATTCTGTGCTTTTCCATATAACTGGCACTTGTAGTTGCAAATGGCAGGACAAAAGCGCCTCTCTCTCTGCTGCAGTTACTCCCTTGCACACTTGAACCCCCAGCATTAATCCCTGTGTTTCCTTCAAGTTTTCTGAAATTAGACGAGACCAAATTCACCATTTCCTCACTGACAAGACTTGGAGAATACTGAACCACCATGTATTTCCCCATGGCAATGAACAATGGCTGTACCCAGGAAACAGTTAAAAACAAAGGAAACTCCTGGTTCAGGTTTATTTTGTATTTTTATTTTCCTGAAAACTAAGTGGGACTCTTAGAGAACTTAAGCAGATCTTGAAAAAAAATTTAAATAAATTCATAGCCAATAGAGATAAATGACTCCCAGGAATACATCCCACATAACTCAGCCTGACCTTGGACATCTCTTGGCTAATAACAGTTGTTTTGAAGTATATATGTTCCATTTATAACCGAAGGCTTAATTCATCTTTCTCCGGGCTTGGAGCAGGGAGCTGACACCCTGTAAATCTGCCTCTCCATTGTTTAACAGAGACGTCTCCGGGCAGATGTTATGCAAGAAAAGCTCAGAGGGAAAATTCACAGGCATTTCCCCAGCCCATGAAAAGAAGTTCTTGATTACAGGCAAAATGAGTTCATTAGAAACTAATCCAAATTAATTGCATCTGAACATAAAGTAAAGTATGAATTGCAAATGTTTCCATTTCCTTTGGAGGGATTAATATGGTTAAATTAGTTTTGAAATTCATGCAGAATCCTTTACCCAGGTAGGGAATTATTGCAAACCACTTGTGCAATTAAACTGATTACACGTGTCAGAATTGTCGTCTCTTCATGGTACCGAGCTGGTTGTCAACTGCCTGAAACGGGGACAGAGCTCCTGCTGCTGCCACCAGGTCAGACCTGCTCCCAAAGCCCCAGCCCTGGGAGTGTCCAAGGCCAGGCTGGAGCAACCTGGGATGGTGGGAGGTGTCCCTGCCCAGGGCAGGGAGTGGAACTGGATGATCTTTAAGGTCCCTCCAACCCAAACCAGTCTGGGATTCTACGATTCAAAATGCATCAAACCCAGCTAATCCAATAGCCTGATTTTTTCTAATTGGTTCAGGACTTTGGGCTTCAGCCCAGCAGAATTTCTGCTGCAGTCAACAAAGTCACTGCAAACATCCATGAATTTCCTGCTCAGGGACAGCAGGAACATTTACATGTGGTTCCCATTGTCCTGCATTTAACCTCTCCAAGATATTTTTGGGGAATACTTTATTTACATTTTCTTTAACAAAGAACATGTTTACCTTCTTCCTAAAGATTACCACATGGCCAAACACTTACAAACCTAAATATTTCCTGAAAGAGAATCTACATAATAATTAAATGTACACACATTAAGTGGGGGAACAGCGAAAAATGATGTTCTGAGTATTTACAGGGATTTTGTAACGGGATATGGGCAGTATCCTAATTTTTAGCAGATTAGCAATAGGGCCAAGTGCAAGCCAAGTTTCCACTGCTTAAATATTTACTGAAAGGACAATAAGAGGTTGGTAAGTGTGTTGTTGTTAATACTAACAGTTTGCACACTGCTGTCTTTGCTGGGGGTCAGGTCTGAGGGCAGAAGCCCCCTCTGTGATCCTCCAGCACACAGAGGGGTGATTGCTCGGGGCCAGCTCTCACCAGAAAGAACTATCTGAGATCTGAAATAGTTCTAAATTAAAGTGATCTCCGAGAAAAGTTGTCGTGTCTCTTTCTGGTTGCATCCAAAATTCAGCTGTTTGTTCTAAGAGCCTGCAGGGACAGGACACAGGGAATGGCTTCCCAGTGCCAGAGGGCAGGGTCAGCTGGGATATTGGGAAGGAATTCCTGGCTGGGAGGCTGGGCAGCCCCTGGCACAGGTTGCCCAGAGAAGCTGTGGCTGCCCCAGCCCTGGGAGTGTCCAAGGCCAGGTTGGAGCAACCCGGGATAGTGGAAGGTGTCCCTGCAGATGGTGGGACTGGATGGGCTTTAAGGTCCCTTTCGACCCAACCATTCCACGAGTCTATAATTCTAATAACACACTGACAGTTCTTATTTTCCAAACCCCCTTTCTGGCCTGAGCTGCTCAAACGTGGCTTAACTCCACCTTCTCGTCCAAGCTGCATCTGGTGCTCTCATCAATGGGGGATGACCAGTGGGTCGTGTTCTCCTGGAAGGAAAAGAAAACAGGAGGTTGGAATTGTTGTTGGGGAGGCAGGAATGGTGGCAGTGGTTGCCTAACGCTGGAGTGATGAAATGTTTCCCCTGTTCCAGAGTGTGTGGAGCACGTCAACATCTCACTGGAGCTCCAGGGCAGGGCAGGGGCTGCTCAGAGGCAGGTGCCTGAGGATTAAAATAGTTGGGTTCCACAGGGGGCAGGAGCTGTGGGGTCAGTGTGGCCCCATGGCCACTAAGTGCTGAGCACATTTACCATTGCCTGCGTGAGATCACTTCATGCAAACCCAGGAAGCCAAAAAGCTGAGTGCCAACACGCTGACCTGGGCATTCCTAACACAAGAGGCTGGATGTGACCAGCTGCTGCCCAGCTTGGCAACCAGGCAGAAATGGCTGGTGGTGCTTCCTGCCTCTTCCACAAGATGCAGAATCCAGGGTGACACTTTTAAAGAGCCAGACACTTTAAAACACCAGCACTGGCAGAGAGAGGAGGGTGTGCAGGCACCTGATGAGAGCTCCTGCAGCCACTCCACACAGACCTGGAGACACGCTGCCAGGATCCCAGTGTGATCCCAATGGATCCTGCACCAGTGTGGGTATTAGCCTGTCACACAGAATGTCAGCCTGAAGGGTGATGCAGCTGCATTTCCTTAATGCATTATTAAAACTGATATCTTGCTCCTCTAAATTAGCTTCAGATGTTCATCAGAGATCACACTGCTCTGCTGCTGGGCTCTATCAACCAGGGGTTTGTGTCCTCTCTGCTTCCAGGGTGGCTGTGGCTGCTGAGGAAGTCAAACTGCCCCTTGTTCCTTTTGTGCATTTTGTACCTCCCCATTTCGGGATTCTCTCCCAGGATTTTTCCCTGGGTGATTCTCACCTGTGCGAAAGGAGACGGTTGATGGCACATCAGTGTGTCTGATGTGCAAAGGCCATAAAACCTTTGTTAAGAAGGAAGACGTTCCCAGACATCCTTCACAGCTGCCATGAGAGAAGAGTTTACCAGAGAAGAGCCCCGTCTGGGAAAAGCTCAGGCTCCCGTGAGCACAGGAGAATCCTGCTGGAGCAGGAGCTGCCTCTGCAGCACAGCCCAGGAGCCGTGCGTGGGCACAGCATCGCAGCGGGCTGGGTGACGCTACGCGCGGATGATTCGGCAGATTCCCACAGATCCTGCAGGCAGGAGCGCCCGGCACTCCCAGCCTTTCCCGCTGAAATCAGAAATGGGCCCCAAACTGGGGAGGACTTAGGTTTGTGCTGCTCTTTTCTGTCGAGAGAAGGCACGGTGTTACCACACTGCCGACACAGACCGTGGGCACCGAGGGCTCGGCTGCTTCTTCCATTACAAACCCAGCTTTTGGCCAGGCCCTAAAATTAGTAACAGCAGGCCAAACAGCACAAACGCATCCCAAAACCTGCGGTCTGCCACTGGACTGGGGAGACTCGTGGTGTAGGATATTCTGAGAATTTCCTTCATTCACACCAACTTAATTGCCTGAAGAACACCTGGAGGGAAGGCTGGGCCCTGGTGTAAACTGTGAGTAGTGACAGCTCACATTTATTAGATCCCCCAGCAAAACCAGGGGCAGTTGCTGCTCAAACACAGGAAAGGTTAAAAATGAGGACAGTTTTTCCAGCTCCTTTCAGAACTTTGCTGCCCACCTCAAAAGCACGGAAATGATACAGATCTGCTGCTTTATTTCTTACGTTTCTGACCTTTCAGGTGCACTTTTGCCTGCTGGCACTTCGCAGAAAGGCTGAGAAATAGCGAGAAACTGAAGATTCAAGGGCAAACGAAATGGGAACAGCCATAAAATTGGACAAGTATCAATATTTACTGGGCAGGAAGCAGCACAGTGTGTAGTGTTACGCAAAGCCCATTATTTATTCCGTGGGTATCCAGCCACAGCTCACTCGAAGGACTGGAAGCCACAGAGGCTCAAGTGCTTTTCCAGTGCTGCTCCTCTGAAAGGCAAGTTTAAAAGCTTTACCTGCAATAAAGCGGAACAGTGAGCGAGCAACACAACACATCAGTTTTATACAGAGTATTCAGCAGGTTTTCGTGCAGTTTTATGCACTGGGCAGACACAGCGTTTCCTTTTCTTCTCATTTCCAGGGTTTCTGAGCGGAGAACTGGGATCCACGAGCGTGGTGGTGTCCGAGCTCCCTGTCAGACACCTGGCTGCCCTCGCCCTGCCCCGCTCACCTCACCTCGTGCTGCTGCAGAGGGAGAACAAAACGTGGAAGCTGCTGCCTCAGCCCCGAGGAACCCGCGTCAGGTCCTGCTGCGAACACGCCACGGGCTCTGAGAGGACAGAAACAGGTGTTTACTCCTTCCTACACGATCTGCTTGGTCTCTTCCCTCAATCCCCTGCCCAGGCCAGCACATCTCCATGCAAATCCCACCTGAAAATTTCATCTGCAGGAGGCACAGGCTGCGTGAGCACCAGCTGGCTCATGGAATACCCATCATGATGCTTCAGGAAACATTTGGGGGGTTATGTAGGTTTTATATAGGTTCAGACACTCTAAGAAATAAAATAGAAACAGAGCAGTCCTGGCCAACTTCAGCTGGCCTACAGACTTATTAGGTATTCCAGTCCAAGGAAAGCAGGAATGTAAGTATTCCTGTCCAGAAATATCCCATTAAGACTATTTTATTTTAATCACAGCTGCGCTAAAAAATACACAGTTCTCTTACACCATCCAGTTGCCTTTCCTGGCAGGATGAAAGCACATTTTTCATGTCTTTTTATTACAATCATCTTGCAGACAGACATGCCGACAGCTGAGTCAAGGTTGGAGATTCCCATTGTACACATCCACCAAACTTACACTGCACACATCAATAACCTGCACAAGGTTCTTGGGCAACTCTACTTAAACTAGCTGGGGTTTGAAGAGAGCAGGTAAACCGTGCCAGGTTTGTCTGGAGGAGGGTGAGGATCCCCGAGGCTGAGCCCGGGCTCTGCACCGTGTGCTGCTCGTGCTCATGTTAATGAACTGCTTTACTGGGGGATCAATCGGCACCACCGCGAGTTTTATTGACTTTATAATTAGCAGTATCTTACTTTTGCTTGAATAAAGCTGTTTTCCCTAACATAAAATCCATCATTTCCAGCCCGTTATTTGCATAGAGGCGTTCCGAGCTGCTTTGGCTCTCGCTGCCTGCGGGCTGTGCCGGGAGGGCTCCGGGCACACTGTCCCTGTCGTTGTCGCTGTCGCTGTCGCTGTCCCTGCCCGGCCCGCGGGGACACCTCGGGCTCTCTCCCGCGACCCCCCCGGTACCGCAGCCTGGCCCGGGGGGGACCCTTCGTGCTACTCACCGGAGGTCGCCGCTTCCCCGAGGGGGTTCGAGGGCTGCGGCTCCCCCTCCTCCCCGCTCGGAGCCCCCCAGCCAGCCCCGGCCATCCCCGGAGCCCGCTCCTCCCGCCGGGAGAGCTGGAGCTTCCCGGAGCTCCGCGAGGGGCGGCCGGAGGAGCCCGTTTTGGGGGGCAGGAGCCCCTCCCCGGTACCCCGAGAGCGACCGGGGCAGCTCTCGGCCGGACCCACGCCGGGCTCTGCCTCCGATCCAATCCCCCACCACCACCACCACCCGCGCCGCGATCCCTCCCTGGAAAACATTCCGAGCCGTTCCACTTTCCTCGATTTTATTACCTGAGGGAACCTGACAGAACTTGTAAAGACACAATTGCTATAGAGCTTCCACCGGCCGCTTTGGCTGCAACAGAAAAGCCACCGCGAACGCCGCGCCCCGGGGTTTGTGCAGCCGAAACTCAGGAAAAAACTCAGATAAAGTGGTTTAAAAAAAAAAAAAAAGGAAAGAAAGAAAGAAAGAAAAAAAAGAGATGCGCTTCCTCGTCGTGCTGAGCGCTATCGGCGTGTCGCGATATCTACGGAGAGGAAAGAAACGTGCGAGCTCTACAGAAGGGTGTAAACACAGAAAAGAAAGAACATCACCGATGGTTGGACATCGACAGTACCAGGACGGAGGTGAAACCGTCCCCCAAACCGTCCCCCCTTCAGTCAATAGGTCGCAAAGTGTCTTAAATTCATTACTTGGCACTTATTGAAATTCGTGACGTCGAAAATGGATTAAAAAAGGTGAAGCAAACCTGAGTGAAACAAAATATATTGTACTGACAACAAATGCAATGAGATAACAGCATCTTGCTTACTTTTTTTTTTTCATTTTCTTTTTTAAATAACTTAAAATACACTAGAAAAAATATGGTCAATATAAATAATTTTGTTTTCATGGAGAACAAATAGATACAAAGCCCGTCCATACCAAAGTTCACGTAGAAGAGCTTTCCCTCTGTCTTGGCAATAAGCTTGAGGGTCTGATGGCAAAATCTGGGATAACAATCACCGACTGCAGGGTGCCCCAGGTTAAATAGCTATACGTCTCTCAAATAATAATAATAATAACCAAAAAAAATCACAAGATTACGTGAATAGATACACCTTTATGAGATAAAATGTAAATGTTTGACAGTCAACTATCAATTCACAAGTTATAGCCAAAATAAACTTTGTTCGTGTGTATCAACATATTTTACATGTACCCAGTACCTCTTATTGGAATTTGCCGTGGTGTCAAGTGGTGGCTGGGAATTAAATACTCTCTTTCTTTTTTCGTTTTCCTTTTATTTTTTTTCTCATTTGTTTTTGCCCTCAGGACAGGAGAGACCCGGCAAAGGGAGGCACACTCCGCTCTCCTGATGCTTTCCGCTCCCTTTTATTTCAGAGGTGGGACAGCAAACGACCAACAAAGATTTAAGAGTGGAAAAGGTAGTGCTTGATCTCACTCTCTCTTCCTGCTTCCCTCCAGGATTAAAGGAGAAAGAACCCAGCCACGTTTGTTTGTTTGGTTTTGTGGTTGTCTTGTTTTTTTTCTACTAAAGATGAGGGTGAAGTGCAAGTGAATCAAAGGACTCCATCAATGAAATACAAATACATGCAACCCGGAATGCTGCTGGAGGAAGTATCCCGGACAGTTTCCCATTAGAAATTCGCAGAGAAATCACTGTCTTTTTTTTTTTTTTTTCTCTTCATCGTCTCTCTTCTTTTTTTTTTTTCCACTTTTTTTTTTTTTTGTCGCTATTCCAGACGTGGTTGTTAAACTCAAGTATCTGATGCAACGTGAAGGGAGGCCCGCCTCTCTTATCAAATTTCTTGTATTAAAGTGAACTTCGCAGAAAAAGGTCAGTTTCAAAACCTGTGAACTTCCCAGCTGCGCGTCGAGTTCCTCTAATTCCTTAAATAACTATATATCTCCCGTCCGTTTCTCTTTTCTCTTCTTCCCCCTTTTTTTTTGTTTTGTTTTCTCTTTTTTTTTCTTTTGTTTTTTTTTTTTTGGTTTTTTCCCCCCCTCTCCTTTTAAAAAGCGGCGCGGGGCGGTCACAGCCCCAGGGCAGCGGCGTGTTTCTTGGCCTTCAGGCGGAGGTCTGCGATGCTGGAGTTCTTGCTGGTGGTCTTGGCGGCGGCGGCCGCGGCCACCACGGAGGCGGCGGAGGCGGACTCGGCGAGGGTGGCGAGCGGGAGCCCGAAGGGGGGGGCCGGGAACATCATGTAGGGAGCGTGGGCGAGGTGCGGGTGCAGGTGGTGATGCGCGTGGGCCACGGCGCTGTCCAGCTGCAGCTGCGCCTGAACCTGCGGGGACAGCGCAGGGCGGCGTGGCGGCGACCCCCGAGCGGCCGCCTCGCCCCCCCGCTCCCCGCCCCACCCGCCCATCACTTGCCTGCTGGAAGGGCATCCTCAGCGCACCCACGTTCACGTACGGGGCCACCCGGCAGGCTTCGAACTGCGTGGCGGCACCGATGAGCACCCCTGGGGGAGGGCACGGCAGGGTCAGCGCCGCAGAGACACCGCACACACCCCCCCCACAAACACCGCGTGTCGCCCACCCCACGCCGCCCCCCGCCCCGGTACCTTTGTGCAGTTGGTTTTCTTGCTTTCGGCATTTGGCTCGCCGGTTCTGGAACCAGACCTGCGGGGAGGGGGCACACGGGGGTCACGGCGGCGCTGCCACGGAGCTCCGGACCGAAAATAAACCCGCCAACAATACTGCTAGTAATACTAATAATAACCAAAAATCGCAGACCGCGCAATCCCGCCGACAAAGACACGCGGGTGGGCTCCCCCAGCCCGGGCAGCCCACGCTCCCGAGCTCCCAAAGGCAAAAAGGCAGAGTTAAAATAGCCCGAAAATCGCCAGTGCGCGCTCCAGGGACGTGATTTCCCAAGCGCCGGGTTCCTCTTTCCAAACCGAAGTCCCCGAAGACCCAAATTGCCCCCTGATATCCAATACTAACGGGCGCTAATGGGCCTGAGAAGCTCGTGCTCATTAATAAATAAATTAATTAGCTTTATCTCCAAGAAAAACTCAGCACCGAAGAGTTTAATGACTTTTTTCCCCCCTTTACCCTTTTTTTCTTTTTCCTGTTTTTGAGGGGGTAATTACGATCCTAAAAGCTTCGCTACAAAGAAGTTTCGAATTTCTCTGTTCACTGGAGTATAGCTCAGAAGCGGAATAATTATCTCATTATCATGATAATCTTATTTGCTCGCACAGAAAACGCTGCGCGTTAGACAAGCAGATACTTTTAATATTGGAAATTAAATCGTTAAAATAAATTTCCAGGCTAAAGTTCTGCTCGCTCAGAGAAAGGAGGGAGGGAAGGGGGGAGAGCAAAGCGCTTCTTAAAACATCGCTGGTTTAACCCCGAGCTCTGCGCCGCATCCCGGCAGCCACATCCACCGAGGAATCCTTTCCCCATGGCCAGGAAAAAAAAAAGGACAAAAATTGCATTTTTTTGAGGTCTTACTCGAAGAGACGGATATAAACGGGAATTTCCCCCGCCCTGTCATTTACTCCAGCCAAGGAAAATCTGCCCAACAGCCACGTTCGCCCTCAGCTTCCCGACGAAACGTACACTCCCTAATTTACAAATTAGCGCAGATACGAGGCAAAATATTATTGCAAAGCGCCTTTTTTTTTTTTTTTTCCGGCAGGATTTCTAGGGAATGGGTTTAATCTATGTAAATCTCCAAAAGTTATTATGCACCCTGCGATTTGGCATCATGGGAGCGCGGATTATGCGCCGCCGCAGCCTCCTTTGTCGAGCACCTCCCTGCTCCATTTTCCACAGCCAACAACTTTTTGCTTTGGTTTTGTTAAGATTTCGCGGACGGAAATAAAAAATAAATTTAAAAACCACAAACAAGCCAATCCAAACAAAACTCATCAACCAAATAAAAAAATTAAGAAAAAAAAAGAAAAAAAAAAGGGGGGTGAGGAGGGAAGGAGAAGGGAAATGATACTTTTATTTTTTATTTTTATTTTTTTTGTGGTTCAGGCTCTGACAAAAGCTGCTCATTTGGAGTTTTTCGGTTCCCCGTGCTGGCTCTGCCTCTGTCCTTATAATCTTACACGATGCAGGGAAACCCCCCAAGGATTGAGCGCATAGTTGGGTGCAGATGGTGCCTGCGAGCACAAAGATTGAGGGGGAGTATCTGTTACAGAGATACTTTCTACCAGCTGCAGATGTTCGGGGCCTAAAACTGCTCCATGTGTTCATACACATAATGACCATCATTTTCTCTTCTTTTTATTATCAGAACGGAAATACACCGGAGCAACTACATTTGTTCTCATTTGAGGAATCTCCTTCTTCCCTGCTCTTCAGCTCATCCTGACAAAACTCGCAGAAACCAGCCTGGGAACCCATTTTGAAAAACTTCGGGAGGGTGAAAAGCACAGGTTAAATCCAAGGAATCTCAGGGAGGGAGAAAGCTTAAAACAGCCCGGGTTTATCCCAGACTTTTTGTATTTCACAAACCCGAACAAAGCACCTCGCTCAATTTTTGTGCCGCTTCCCTCAAAATTAAGAACTACGTGAAGACAGATATATCTATCTTTATATATATGCATACAAATTTTTTTTTCACTTAAGGGTTTCTAATTCAATTTATGAATTAGAAACATCTCTGAAGTGAATCGGTGTGTCTGCGGATGAGTGTCGAGCAGGGAAGGAGAGGGACCACAGCCCACACCGGCACAGAGCCACCGAGCTGCTGCCGAGGCAGGGATGGAATAAACGCGGAGCTGCTAAAAACCGCGGCGGAAAGAAGGGATGGGGACACGCCAGGAGACAAATCCCGGGGAGGCAAAACCCTGGGAGGATTCCAGATTTGCTGGGTGAAGCTGGGGCCGGGAGCTGTCTCCTCGCCCTGGCAGAAGGATGAGGCTCTTCCCCATCATGTCCCCGGCTCTTCCCGAGCTGGCCCTTTCTCCCGAGCACACGCACCCACGCGGGACGGACCCCCGCAACCCCGCTACCTGCACCCTGGCCTCGGAGAGCCCCAGCCGCTGGCTCAGCTCCTCCCGCATGAACGCGTCCGGGTAATGGGTCTCGTCGAAAAGCCTTTCCAGTTCGTTCAGCTGCTCCAGGGTGAAATTCGTCCGGCTCCTCCTCTGCTTGATTTTCGTCTGCCCTTCGTCTTCCATCGCTTTCGCATCCTCCTTGCGCTCCTTCAGCTCTGGGGACACTGGGCACGACACAGCGGTCAGACCGGCGGGGCTGCGGGACGGGCACCGCGCGGTCCGGGGGCTCATCCCGCACCCGCCGCTGCCCGGGGGGATGCGGCGGGAGCCCCCCGGGGCCGGGACAGCCGGAGAAGGGCCTGCCCGCCCGGGCCGCGCTAGGCCGTCTCCGCCGCCGCCGCTGCGGGTCCCGCCGAGGGCTGCGGGAACGCGGGCCGGGGGAGCGGGGTCCGCACCGAGCCTTCCCCGCCGACCCCCGGGGGATGCGCTGCAACAGGTCCCGGGAGCCTCCGCCGGCCGCCGCGGCCCCTCCGCGCCCCCCGGGAGCCGCTTTTCCTTGGGTCCTTTTCTGCCGGAGACGCGCCCCGGGCCGGAGCGCGGAGCCCCCGCAGCGACCCCCGCACCGCCCCCCGGGGGCCGCCCGGCCCGGCCCTGCGCCGGCCGCGCTCCCCCGGCCCCGCCGCACCGCTTCCCTCATTCCAGGCACCCGCTCCGGGGATGCTGCGGGCGCTCCGCCGGTCCGAACAAAAGGGCGGCAGCGACCCGCGAGTCCCCGCAGCCCCGGGGACGGGCCCGGCCGCTTCCCCGCAGCGCCCGAGAGCTCATTAATAAATGGGGGCGGCCCCGGGACCGGCCCCGCGGTAGGGCCGCGGTTCCGCGGGGAGCCCCGGGGCGCGGAGCGGGGCTGAGCGTGGGCAGCGCGGCCCGGCCCCACGCGTGTCCGCGGGGCCGGGATTTCGTTGGCTTCCCGTGGGATGCCGAGCGGGAACAAGATCGCGTTCTGAGCAAGTTAAATCCGTGTTGCAGTATTTTAATCCAAAAACTTCGAGGCTGGCCAAGGATCCCCCGCGGCCGGCGAAGCCCGGGAAGCCGCCCATCCCCGCCCGCGCACCGACCCCGGCGGGGGAAGCAGGGCAAGGGCAAGGGGAAGGGGAGCAGGGGGGTCCCGCGGTGCCGCCGTTACCGTCGCTCAGCTTGGGGGTGGCCGCCTCGGCCGCTCTCTCGGCGGCGGCGTCGGGGTCCCTCGGCGGGGTCCGCCCGCCCGGCCGCGCCGCGGGGCTGCCCGTGTCCTCCCGGCCCGGCTCCGCCGCCGCCCCGCCGGGCTCCCGCGGGCCGCGCAGGGGCCCGCTCTCCAGCACCTCGCGGTAGGTGATGAGCTCCTTCTTCTCCTTGGCTTTGGGATCAAACGACTTGGAGACGAACGCCGTGAGCTCCTCCATGGCTCAGGGGCGCGCTGCCCCGGCTCCCCGGGCGGGCATCCACGGCGCGGGGGGGAGGCGGCGGCGCCCCGGGCCGTGCCGAGCCGGGCCGGGCCGTGCCGGGCCGTGCCGCCCGACGTGCAGGGCTCCCGGGGTCTGACAGCGACGCCGCGATTGAAGTGGCACTATTTATACTTTGCAAAGCCGGCCCCTTGTTCCCGGCGAATTACCTCCCCTCGGAGCTCTGAATGGACCCCTTCCTTCCTCCCTTCCTTCCTCCCCGTCCTTGCCGGTCGCCCGCCCGCCGCGGGGCACCGCGGCCACGACACCGCCCGCCCGCCGCGCGCTGCGCCCTAATTAATTTAATTAGGAGCGGGACCGTGCGCGAGGTCCCGGGCGAGCGCGGCGAGGAGCGGGGCCGGGGCGGCGGGGGAGTGGCCACCGGCACGGCGGGGGGGGCGGCGGGGGCCGCGCAGGCTCCGCGCACCGCCCCGCGGGGTCGGGTCAGCCCCGCATCCTCCATCCCGCACCGCCCCGCGGGGCCGGGTCAGCCCCGCATCCTCCATCCCGCACCGCCCCGCGGGGCCGGGTCAGCCCCGCATCCTCCATCCCACGGGCAACGGCCAACGGGAGCTTCCTTGGGACCGGCCCCGCGGGAGCCTCGAAAGTTCGCCCGTGGACGCCCACATCCCCCAAATTAACGCGTGGATAATTGGCGGGGACAAACGCGGCCGCGCCAGGAGCGGGCGCGCACCGAGGCATCGGACTGCGGCCAATCCCGCTATTTATCGCTAATACTGTTTCCCTTTGTTTTTCGAAGCCCGTCACGGAGCACTTCTGTTGACGGAACTCGCCTCTCTTGCACCTCCGCTAAATTCTAATAAATTATTCAGAATTGTTTAACTCTTGCCTGGGTATCGATTTTTCATTGACCTTTGGGGCGATGACTTCACAGAAAGGGGCGTTTATTTACGGGGGCAGGTTGGGCACCGGGGGTGAAATTAGAGCGTGTCCAGCCCCGGTCACACGCGACACGCAGCGACTCCCGGTCCGCGCGCTCCCGGTTCCCGAGCCCCGCTCCCGCGTGGCACTGTCGATCCCGGGGGGATCGGGCACCGGGGGCCCGGGTGTGTGACCCTGCCCGGCCCCTCCGGCCGGAGCTTTCGTTGATCCCACGGAGCATGCCGCCATTCCCGTGGCATGGATAGCGTGCTCGGGAGCTCGCCTTTAAACCGACAGAATTCGGGAGAAGGCGGAATTAAGCGAAGGATTCAATCGTTTCGTTGCGTTTCTCGCCGTTCCTGGCGGAGGCTCAGCCAGGACCGGGGGGTCGGGCTCGGTCCGTGCCCACCCGTGTCCGGGGCGCTCTGTCCCGCGGTGCCCACGGGAAGCGCTGTCCCTCGCCCACGGGGCTGTGCCCGGTGGGCTCTGAATCCCTCCGTGGGCAGCGGCACCCCCACTCGGGACCACCCACGTTTCCGTCCTGCCCGTCCCCCGCGCCGTGCCACGCACTGTGCCCGTGGGTTGTCGCGGTTATCACCGCGCTGTGTCCGCTGCAGACAGCGCTCCGTGGGCTCTGCACCCCGCCGCGGGCTCCGAGACCCCCACCCCGGGATCGGGACCCCCACCGGTGATCACCCACGCTGCCCTCCTGCCAGTCACCCGCGGCGCGCCAGGCAGTGCGCCACAGTGGTCACCGCGCTGTGCCCGCTGCAGACAGCTCTCGGCGTGCTCCGCATCCCCCGTGGGCAGCGGGACCCCTCCCGCGCCCCCCGCCCTGTCCCCCGCCCGTCCCGCGTGGGCGTTCGCGGGGCAGCGCATCGATGCCTCGGCGCTCGCTGTGGCGGGCTGGGCGCGCTCGGCGGTGGATTGGCGCTGCCTGCCCGGCGGCCCGGAAGGCGCTGGGCTCGAAGCGGGGCCGCGGAGGTACCGGGATATTGGGATAACCGGGATAACCGGGATAACCGGGACAACCGGGGATAACGGCGGGCGCACGGCTCGGCAGGGCGGCAAAGGGGCCCCGCTGCAGGGGCTAAGGGTGCCCTGCGGCCGCTCCCGGCGCCGCGCGGCCTCCGGTGCGGGGTAACCCCGGTAACCCCCGTGCCCCACGTGGAGCCTCCCACGGGGAGACCCGGGATCCGCAGGGAGACCCGGGATCCGCAGGGGTGTCCCGGGATCCGCAGGGAGACCCGGGATCCACAGGGGTGTCCCGGGATCCACAGGGGTGTCCCGGGATCCACGGAGCTGTCCCGGGATCCACGGGGCTGTCCCGGGATCCACAGGGGTGTCCCGGGATCCACGGGGCTGTCCCGGGATCCGCGGGGAGGTCCGGGATCCGCAGGGGTGTCCCGGGATCCACAGGGAGATCCGGGATCCGCGGGGAGGTCCGGGATCCGCAGGGGTGTCCCGGGATCCGCAGGGAGGTCCCGGGATCCGCGGGGAGGTCCCGGGATCCGCAGGGAGGTCCGGGATCCGCGATCCCGGGGGGCTTTGGCTCCGCGGGAGCCGCGGGGTGAACTCCCGTGGGCACCGACGCGCGTCCCGGTGTTAAGGGACTGGCGCGTGTTTTGCGTGGGAAATACGGGGGAAATCTGGGAATTCTGGAGGTGCTGCCGGGCCCTCGGTGCAGTTCTGTGCTGTGTTCTGGTTGACCTGCGGTGTCCCCCTGGGGCTCATTCCCACGCTCGGGAGTGGTTTAGGTGGGAAAAGAGCTCCAGGAGCATCGAGTCCAACCACGACCCAGCAGTGCCAGATTAATATGTATATATATATATATATATAAGTTGAAATGTGGTGTTTGGGGCTTATAACGATCCACATCAGAAATGTCTTTTATACTCTTTGTTTCTCAGGTCTCTTTTATTAATCTCCCTGTGATCTGTGAACCTTTAACTCAAAATCTCTGGGTTGTATTTTCATTTTCCAAGCAGTTCTGCTCATTTTGAGTTTCAGGTTCACATTCATTTGCAGGTTGTCCTGTCAGTGTATCCTTGAAGAGCTTTATTTTACTGTTCAATAACTGTTAGTGCCTTGGAGCTCTGGAAACCTTTTATTACAAGGGGAAAAAATTGACTGCACAAGATGGTGTGTTGATTATAAATTGACATTCCTCGGTGGGATTGTCAATTAAAGTCGCAGTTCCTTAAATGAGATAAAATAGTCTCTAAAGTCCTGCCTCTCTTGGCCAAAACCTGTGTGGAATAACTTCAGTAAGATGGTAAAAATAATTTAAGAAAGTAATTCTCTTGCACAGCAGCTTAGGAGGGTTCCTAAAATTTTGCTGGTTTAGGTGGACGGAGATTTGCTGGTTTAATCTGAGTATTTAAAAGCTACTTTATTTAAATTGTTGGCTGAAGGACCAAGTTCTGAAGTGCTGGGAATGGCTGATTTGTAGGCTCATAGCTCTGAGTGGTGTGCCAAGGAGCCGTCTGGGATCCACAGGGATTTGGCTCCATAGGAATGAGTTTATGGGGCTGCTGTTTATTGTGGCAGTGGGTGAACTCTCATGAACACCAAAGCAAATGCAGGTGCTTAAGGGATTGTCTTGTATTTTGCATTGAGCTGTTGGGGCAAAGATGGGAATTCTTGAGGTCGATGCCAAGTCCAGAATTTGGTGTCTTCCAGTAGGACGTTCCTCTGCCTCCTGACTCATTCTTGCTGCAGCTTCCTCACCCTGGCTCCAGGGCTCTGATGGTCCTTAGGAGGAGTTCCAGTCCTCCTCGGTGGTGAATTCCTCCGCTGTGCTCTTCCCAGCCTCTCCCCGTGGATCAGGAGCTGCTGCATCGGGGGCCAAAAAGTGCGAGAAGAGGGCGAGCTGGGATGGAGAAAGTGAAGCAGTTTGGCCTGTCCGTGCTGGAAACTGGAGGCTCGGGGAAGGGAACGGAGCTGGGGAAGGGTCTGGAGCACCAGGAGGGGCTGAGGGAGCTGTGTTTGTTTATACGTGTGTGTGAGATGCAGCCCCGAGCTGCTCCCGCAGCCGTGCTGATTGTTTCGCGCAGGGGGAAGATGGGCCGCCGCTCCTCGGACACGGAGGAGGAGAGCAGGAGCAGGAGGAAGAAGAAGCACCGCAGGCGCTCCTCGTCCAGCAGCTCCTCGGACAGCAGGACCTACAGCCGGAAGAAATCGGGGAGGAAATCCAGGTCCCGGTCGCGCTCCCGGGATCTCCAGTCCTGGTCACACTACGAGAAAAGGTGTGTTATGGGGGATTCCTCGGTGCTGATTTGGGCAGACTGAGCTCTGCCGTGCCGGGAGCTGGAAGGGTTTGATTCGGGTTGTGTCTGATTCTCGGTGAAATGCTTTCGTTCTGAGCAAAGTTAAAAAGCAAACCCACCCCCACGACCAGAAAAACCCAAACCACCTTCCCCCTGCAGGACTAGTAAAGCAGGGAATTTGGAGATCCCAGGGGAACTTCCTCATTAAAGTGGGTAAAACCCAGCCAAGTAAAATAACTTCCTTTCTTCTTCCAGCAGGGACACCTTCCACCATCCCAGGTTGCTCCAAGCCCCGTCCAACCTGGCCTGGGACACTCCCAGGGATCCAGGGGCAGCCACAGCT
>JAYRBT010000010.1:1400958-1412804 GCA_036023395.1 Myiotriccus ornatus
GCTGAACAATCCCAGCTGTGCCAGCCTTTCCTCCCAGCAGAGCTGCTCCAGCCCTGGGATCCTCTTGGGGCCTCCAACAGGTCAGTCCATGGGGTCCCTCAAACATTGCTGTGCCTCACACACCACCCTGCAGAGTCTTTGTGGCCCCAAAACACCCAAACACCCAGTGCAGAAATCCCCCTGCAGTGCCAAAAGGAGCTGAGGGAAAAGCCTGGGAAGAGGGAAGGCAGGAGCACAGAGCAGAGCCCAGGTCTGAAGTGTCCCCACAGCAAATCCTGGGGCCACGGAGACCACACGGAGCAAGGAAGGACAACAACAAATCCCTGAGAGTGTGGTGGGGAAACAACCCTCCCCTGGGCAAGGAAAGCCCCTTCCAACACAGAACCCACCCACTGCTTGGAACAGCAGCAATTCCCTGCCTTAGGGATTCCCTGCTTCCTCACAGGGAACAGTTCCCACCCTCATGATTCCCACTCTCATTTTGCAGAGCTCCTCCTCGCCCCTCTGGATGGACCTGCACGTCCCTTCACCCCCAGGAAAGCAGAGAAGCGCTTTTAAAACACGTCAACTGGCCCCAAGCAGCACCCAGAGCCGTTCCCAGCACCCCCCGGGGCTCTGATGGGAGCCAATATTTGACTTTCCAGAGGAGATTAGATTCAGCTTTTCATTCCATACCCACAGGAGGTGTGCAGTGCAAGGCACCTGCAGCTGCTCAGAGCCCCGTGCAGGCTGCAGGCTGCTCCCTTTTGGAGATTATCACCTCCTTAGCCAGTGGAATTTGGAAATCCTGAGTAAATCTCCTGGAAAAGGACACGGGAAAGGTGAGTTTCTCTCTGTAATTATTTTCTGTTGGGAAAGCAGAGCAACTTTTGGTCTGAAGCAGAGCAAAAGCTGAGATTTTACAGATTTTTACGGACACGGGAAAGTTTCTGTCAGTAATTCTATATTTCCTCTTGAAAAAGCAGAGCAATCTTGTTCTAAATCAAAGGGAAAGCAGAAAGATTTTACAGAGGGAAAAGTTTTAAGGCACTTTGTATTTATATTTGCTTATACTTTCATTAATTACCTCTATCCCCCATGCCTGAGAGTATAATTTCAGCACAATCTGAATTCATATAATTCAGTATAATCTGCATGTGGACCTTCATCCTTCTGTGTGTGCACATGAGGCTGGGCCAACAAGCCAAGGAATTCCTGAATTTCAGTTACCAGAGGGCAGGGTTAGGTGGGACATTGGGAAGAAATTCCTGACTGGGAGGGTGGGGAGGCCCTGGCACAGAGAGGTTGTGATGCCCCATCCCTGGAAGTGTCCAAGACCAGATTGAAGCAACCTGGGCTAGTGGAAGGTGTTGGGGGTTGGAACTGGACGATATTCAAGGTCCTTCCAACCCCAACCATGCCATAACTCTGAGTAAGACCCCCCTGGGTCTCTGAACACATTGAAGCCCTCAGAGATGGGGGTTCTCAGCTGCCCTAAAATGGCCCTTCCAAGAGGCAGAGGGTGGGTGTGGCTCATCAACTGTCATCACACGGACCAAAGACAGCAGTGCAATTCTGATTACCAGTATCTGATTAAAATTAGTGTTTTGTCTGTAGCAGGGATGGCTGAAATGAAGAACTTCACCTGGGCAGTGGAAGACATCTTCAAGGACACCTTTCTCAACTACATGAACGGCTGGAGGAGAAACATGACGGAGGCAGCAAACAAACTGCGGGCCGAGGTGGCCGCTGAGAACTTCGACTACGTCATCCTGTACCTGATGGTGATGATCGGGATGTTCTCCTTCATCATCGTGGCCATCCTGGTGAGCACCGTGAAGTCCAAGAGGAGGGAGCACTCCAATGACCCCTATCACCAGTACATCGTGGAGGACTGGGGAGAGAAGTACAAAAACCAGGTGCTGAACCGGGAGGACCTCAAGGGTGTGATCCACGAGAATCTGGGGGCAAGGGATAAAACGAGCCCCGAGTCACCCTGAGCTTCAGGAAGCGCCAGCGGTGAGGAAATCATGGAGTCACACACAGGGAACCCACTGGAGTTATAAAGAGCTGGGAAACTGTTCATGGAATTAACACACAGGTCGATGTGTAATGGAGGAAACCAACCTTACTGGTTCCCATTGACATTAGTGGTTCCCATCCACCTTACTGGTTCCCATCCTCCTTACTGGTTCCCATCAACCCTACTGGTTCCCATGAGGACCTTGGCACAGCTCCTTGTGAAACTCCCAGGAAAAGTGTCTGATTGTGCTTCGCTCTGAGATTCTGTTCCTTGGGAAAATAAAACTAAGAGAATGAATAATTTGATTATCTCAAGTGTTTCTTTTTCCCAAATCCAGAAGCTGATCTGCATGTTCCCACCTGGGAACAACTGTGAATTAGTGGCTGAAAGTGCATTTCTTGAGTGAACGATGTGTTAGGATGTGAATCACAGGAGGCGACTTATCCCCACCCACATCACTCCAAACCACTTTCTAATGCTCTGACTCCCATTTTCAGTTCATTATTCCTCGGCAGCAAAGGTTGACTCACGGCCTCCTGACTCGGCCTGTTCTGTGGAAGAGCTGCTAAACTAAAAGCCTCATCCAGGAGCACGGCCTGGGGGTCTGGGGCAGCTTCCAGAGGTTCATCCTCTGTCTTCAAATCCATAGCTGGCCAAGCTGACCCTCCTACTGCTCCTTGGTTTGCCAGAGGAATCTGGGATGCATCTGGATGATGGAGCTCTGCTCACAACCAGATGTCTCTCACCAGTCAGGGCTTGGTGTAAAACCCCCCAGATTTCACCTTCTGGCTTTCACCCCTGGAATTTCCACACCCAGCTATCCAAGCTGTCCCATTTCTGCGCTTCCTGAGGGATTCTCACGTTGGTTCCTGCTTTCCACTGGCTGGGAGACGGTTTTTAAGATGCTTTGTCTGCTGTGAGGCTGAAGTATCACAACAGCGGCTCTCGGGGGGTAAATTAGAAGCAGAAGCCGTGTCACTTCTACTATTAAAACACGCTCCAATCTGTAAGGCTCTGGGTTTAGCTCCTATTCACCCTGCCAGACTCAAACCACTTCAACTCAGATTTCCAGAGCTGGCTGTCCATCCCGTGGGCTTCTTGGCTTTCGGAAGGTTTTGGCTGAAGCACTTCAGCTGTGCCTGGCGCTGCGTTTCGGGCACTTTTTGTTTTGCTCCTGTTAAAAAATAAATGAAAAAGGGTTCTGCTTTTTGTTGGAAGAAGCAGAAACCAGAAAACTTCCACCAGCCCAGGTTGCTCCAAGCCCCGTCCAACCTGGCCTGGGACACTCCCAGGGATCCAGGGGCAGCCACAGCTTCTCTGGGCAACCTGTGCCAGGGCCTCCCCACCCTCCCAGGGGAAAATTCCATCCCGCTATCTCATCTATCCCTGCCCTCTGGCAGTGGGAAGCGATTCCCTGTGTCCTGTCCCTCCATGCCTTGTCCCCAGTCCCTCTCCAGCTCTCCTGGACCCCCTTTAGGCCCTGGAAGGGGCTCTCAGGTCTCCCTGGATCCTTCTCTTCTCCAGGTGAACACCCCCAGCTTTCCCAGCCTGGCTCCAGAGGGGCTGCAACCCTTGGAGCATCTCCTTGGTCCCATCCTGGTTGTCTCAGCCTCACTTGTGGTCAATTTATTAGCAAGTGGAGCTGGAAAACCCTCCTTGTGTCTGCCCTGGGAGTATATTGGGAACTGCTCCTGACACTCCTTCCTGGAGCTGGTGGAAGAGGGATGAGTTGGCTGCTTGGGGGGGTTGTCTCAGTTGTTTATCTGCACCCCCTTCCCTGTGCTCCTGCTCAGCCTCTCCATCCCCTGAGGGTACACGCTGGGCTGCCAAGGGCTGCCATCCCTGGGCTGCCATCCCAGCCCTGTGCTGCTGCCACGAGCTGGGAATCCCGTTAGTGCAGGCAGGCATGGCCATCTCCCAGATACACCAGAGCTCCGGGGGGGATCAGGGGCTGGACGGGGCCCAGTGGCTGAAACTGGATCCAGAAAGACCAAAGGGTCTGTTTTTAGGATCTGGCTGGAGCCTTGGCTGTGCCCTTGGTTTGGGACATTTGTTCCTGGTGGTTTTACATGCTGGCTCCTGCTGGATTTACCCTTGCCCCTCAGGAGTGAAAAGCTGCAGTTTCTAAGGTTCCCCTTCCTCATCCAGCAGGAACATTGCATTCTTTTTCCAGGTGAAAACCTGTTCTTTAGCAGGTACATCTCTTCCCCTTTCCCAGCTCCTACAGCTCCTTTTCCTTGTGCTGGATAATCACACATCTCACTGAGCACACCCCGAATTACAGAAGGGTTTCTGTGGTGTTATATTTTAACATTAATCAAACATAAAGATCAAAAATATGGAGGTTCTCATTAGTATTTTAATTGTTGCTTAGTTAACTATTAGGGAGATGGAGAGGAAATCTTGAGATTAAGACTTGGAAGATGTCCCCATTCCCACTTTTGGGGTTGGTTGGTGTAATTTAGTACCTATTCTTTTACTTTTCTCCTCTTTGTATAGGAATTCCTTCTTTGAGTAAAGGAAACTGGGTGGGAGGGGCAAAGGCAGACACCCCTGTGACTGCTGATTGAACTCAGGAGGAAACTCCCCAGCGCAGGTGGAATAAATTAACGCTGATTCTTTAATGACTAAGAGCACAGCCTGGTTGTGTTGCAGGCGCAGACACAGGTCCAGCAGCAGCTCTTCCTACGGCTCCAGGAGGAAGCGCAGCCGCTCCAGGGGCAAATCCTACAGGTCCCAAAGATCCAGGTCCAAAAGTAGAACCAGGAGGTAAGAGTCTTCCCTAGGAAAAAAAGAAGTAGTATTTCCACTCTACCAACATGAATTTAAAATCTCCCGGTTACTGAGCTTGGAATACACCAGAAATAATGGGTGTGGGTGTTCCTGCAATCTCCATGTTCCTTGAAACTCTTCCTGGTTTGAAATCCCTTTGGAGTGCTTTTCATACAATAAATCTTCCAGTTACACTGGGGAAACAATTTGGAGAGAAGTTACTTATCTTGCATCTGACCAAGTGCAAAAAATAGTGAATAAAGTCACTTGGTTTCCTGGAATCATCTGAAAATTCCTTGTGGTTTTTTTTTTTTTGGTTACTGGTTTCCATTATTCCCAATGTTATTCCCAAGATCAGAATAAACTTATTTTCTCATCTGTAGTTCCCTTGGAAAAAGATGAGTGTTTAGTTAAGCAGTTTTTCATTAATATTTAAAGATATCTACAGTGCTGAATTTTGTCATAAATTGGTTTGTGACAAATGAATGTTTTCAATAATAACCATGATTTCAATATTTAAATCTGCCTCAGAAGGTGCAAACTGTGCTATGAGATCTGCTTCACTTTTTTTTTTAATTGGAAGCAGCTCAGTTTGTGTGTGTGTATTTTTCAATTAAGAGGTTTAGTAGCTAAAGTTGAACCAGAATTACCATTAACATTTTCAATTGATTTGAAATTAATTGAGTATATCAGGCAGATCAGAGCTGTTTTGGTGTGTATTTACAAATCTTCTGCCAGGTAATTTTGTGTCTCTGCACTAAGAATTCATTAAACCTGTTATTTATATATATTTATATTTATCTATATTTATATACCAAACAGTGGAATTGTTGCCTCTAAATGCTGAAAGATGAGAATATTCCCCTTTCTCTTATTGGTATTCTGCCCTGAGTTTTTCCCAGCTGTTCATTACAATAGTTGCCTGAACACTTACTGCTGCAGTGCCTTTGTAGTAGGAATTTGGTTATTTCAGCTGCCTGATGTGTCTCTGAGAATCCTCAGCTTCGGAGCTGGACACCCCAGATAAGCTGCTGTGCTGCCTGTAGAAATATTCCTGGGAATATCCACCTTTTCTGCCCAGAAAATCAGTTTTAAGCCACTGAAAAGTCCAAAGGAGGAGGTGAAAATGCAGGTTTTTCAGCCTGTCACGTAGTCAGCGTTAGGAAATGTGAGAAAGTGATTTAAAAAGGGGTTTTATTGTAATAATATGAGTTGCAGCTCTCATTAGCAATAGTCTAATGGTCTCTTTTCCAAGGGGTTTGATGATTTTAATCATCCTTGTAATATATGGAAATTGGGCACCTGAAAACATGATAAATATTGGGTATAAAATCTTTTATGTGTAAAATATACCAGCTTGGCAGTACTGTGGAGGTGGAGCTGCACGTTCCTGTAAATGCATTTCCTGTGCACAGATGTGATTCTTCAGCGAAAATATTTATAAATAACATCCTAAATGGTACCAGAAGAGTCTAAAAGCTTAGAACTAAACCCAACAGGACACATTAAACCCTTTATTGTCATTTTTTTTCCCGAGTCTGCTGCAATGTTACCCTGAGAAGCCCTGCAATAATCTGATTTTTGGAGCAGAATTAAATCCTTGCTGCTACTCCAGGCCTGTGTTTGCCCTGGGTGTGGTGTTGAGGCAGTGGCAGCGATGCCAAATAATCCCCTTTTTGCCTCAAAATCACTCAGTCCAGGGGCTGAGCAGCTTTCCAGGACTCAGGATTCTTCAGGCTGGAATAGGGGTCGTGGGGGAAAGAGGGGTATAAAAAAATCAAGCTAAGGATAAAAAGGGTGGGCAAAGGTGCTGAAGGATTGAGTGTTTCCCACCTCCTCCCGTGCCTGACCTGGGGCAGGTGTGGAGTGAGGGAAGTCAGGTGATGGCAGGTCCCTGGAAATGAAAGGAGATGGATCTTCTGGATAAAGGAATTAAGCTGTGGAGGTTGTGGGTACCACAGGTGGAAATGAACTGAAAAGGAATCAGGCAAGGAAAACCCACTCAAATGTTAAATGCAGAGACAGTTTGTCTTAGCAAATGTAGGAATTCGTGGTGCTGAAATGGAATTTCCATGAATTCCAGCTGGAATTCCTTGTTTTCTTTGCATGGGGTGGGGCAACTTCTTTTCATGTGACTTCTACAGGTAAATACTGAAGAAAACCACTTGTAAATAACTGATCAAAGTAACTCAGGCAGCACCTCGAGTTCCTGTAGTGAGGACTGTGGCACCCACTGGAATATTCCTGTTGATCCCCAACTTCTGCACTGCCAGGGGAGGGAGGGAAAGCTCCTGGCCCACGGGAGAGCAGCAATTCGGGATGCAGCAGGAAAGGGAAGATCATCTCTGTGCCCCCTGGGTTTGTAACGTTCCTGTTGGACCTTCCCAGCATTAGCACCTTTAGGACCTGAGCAACTCTCATTTTTAACCTAATTTCATTTATTATGGGTCTGACCTTAGAAAACAAGCTTCTTATTGGGGTTAAGGTCCATCACATGGTGTCCTTAAATCCCTGGAAATGTTTTTACAGATGGCACAAATTCTGTGTCCCATCTTTTCCCTCCACAGTCCCCTGTCAAATTAGGATTTAAGTTGGTTTTTCGAGGTAACGAAGGTGTTGTTAAAAGTCTATGTGACTGCACTGCGGGTTTTTTAATAACTTTAATAGGTGTTTTATTTGAGTGAATGATCTACAGATCTCCAACAGTGTAAAACACTGAAATATTTCTGATTTTAATTGGTAAAGTTGGATTTCTATAATGACACATCGGAAAAGATTTTAAATAGGTTTCATTTGTAACCTCAGCCCATTTTTTTTGTACTTTATTTGAGGAGAAAACTTGTGGATTTATAACTATTTTATTTTAGAAGCGGTTCATAGAGTCAGAAAAGTGGGGCTTCCTGGTAATGCTTGTGCTGCATTTGAGAAGATAAAGAAACTTGTGCCTTTGTAACTATTTTATTTGACTTGTGTTTTTTTTGAATCAAAAAAAAAAAAGGGGGGGGTCCTCCTGGTAACTTTTGTGCTGTATTTGAGAAGAAAACCCATGCATTTGTAAGTATTTTGTTTTAGAAGCAGTTTTTATAGTCGAAACAGTGGTAGTGTTTGCACTTTATTTGAGAAGAGGAGAAAACTTCTGCATTTTTATCTCTATTATTTAGGGACACAGCTTTTAGAATCGTAAAAATGGGGCTTCTTGGCAATGTTTGTGCTTTGTTTGAGAGGGCAACCCGTGCATTTGTAAGCATTTTGTTTGAGAAGCAGTTTTTCAGAGTGCAAAAAGTGGGGCTTGCTGGTAATGCCATAAATTCCAAGCTGTCCTACAGCAAGGCAGTACAATGCAAATACGACTTAATAAGATCACAAACTGAATTTCAGCGAAACAAGCGAGATTTACATTAAATTAGGAATTTTAAAACCGATTTAGTTTGTTTTACTGAGCATTTGCTTAATAACATTTCGCCTCCCCGCAATCTTTTTAAAGCCAATAATTCGCCCGTGAAGCGCAGGCACAGCCCGGGCAGAGAAATTGGAAGCAACAGCTCCCTCTCTGCATCCACACGGCCAGGGGAAGGAATATTTGAGCTCCACGGAATTTAATAAATCATCCCATTTCCTAATTTGATCGTATTAGATGCTGATGTGGAAGGAGCATCGCGAGTAGCGGCTCCTCATTAATATACATCAGGCTGGGGACGGGGAGGGGGGAGCAGGGGGTGCGGGTGGAGGGATGTCACAGCTCCCCTTCCCGACTTTCCTAAGTGGAACAGGTTGATGTGATCCCGGGTGTGATTTGTCACTGTCTTGCTAAAATGGTTTGGGTCGAGTTATGGAGTCCAGAGAGCTGGTGGCTGATAAATCAAACGGGGATTGAGTGGACAGGAGGCAGTGATTGATACCGTGACAGGATATGAGGAAAGGAATCTCCATCCGAGCACGCACGATATTGAATATGAGGAGGAAAATGGCCCTGGAGTATGGATATTATTCAAGGAAATGAGAATAATAATATCAACTGGAAATTATTGCTGGCTGAAGATTAGGAGAGTTCTTATTAGAATATTGTGCTGCTCTGGGATGGGGAAGCTCAGCCCTCGTGTAATTCCCGGGTGGATGGAGCCGGGTTCATATTTTTGGAGTTTTCACTGTGATTGTTCTGCAAGTTAATCATTTATATGTATGTATAATCATATAGAAAATACTCTGCATCAGAACTCATAGCACAAATCTTCTAAGTCACCGAGCTCTAAATAGAATTAACCCCCAAATGTTACCCTGTATCCCTTGATTTCCTACAACCCTGTGATTACAGAGCATCCCACTATAATTGCCTTCAAATATGCAAGTTTGCTTTATTGTCTGCCGAGTGTTTTTGGCTTTTTTTTTTGTGTTAAGCTCCAGACTGCTGCTTTGTAATACCTTTAATGCAGTTCAGCTTAAAACCTGCCCCAAACCCACCACGTACATCTATAGATAGTGAAGGAGAGGAAATTTTGGATGCAAAATAACATGCCTGTCGCCCTGCTGCCTTTGGAGTGTCTCTGAAGCAGCTGTTTGATCAGTGTACAGGGGTTTTTTCTCCTGTGTGTGTGTGTGTGTGGATACACATTTACATCCTATCTCTTTACCATTCTTCCAGCCTAATTAATACTGAAATGTGTGCAGTTATTGCAGTCCAGGGACAGGGACCTCCTCCTTTGGGGTGGCTTTGGGGTAGACTTGGTTTGGGGCTGGAAAAGCAGCTTGTGGAGTGAAGCTGCCACTACCCAGAAATGTAAAGTAGAATTAACTGAGGTTCAACCCTCACAGCTTGGCAGAATTCTTTGTGTTGTACTAATTTGTACTATTTAAACACAGGGACAGCAGCAGAACTGACTGGGAGCACTGGGACAGGGACTGGGACAAACATGGCCCTTTCTCTGCTGGGAGGAACAGGAACTAACCAGACAACTGCAAATAACAAGGTTGGGCTCACACAGACAGTGTTAGAAATCTCTGAATCTATAGAAATACTTTGAAAATACCTCCTTTGGAAATGGATCCAGGAATTTTCCAAGGAGAAGCAGACAGGAGTCCAATCAGAAATCAACCAATGCTGTTTAATCAGCATATTGCTTTGGAAATTCCAACCCAAGCCATTCCTTGCTTCTAGGATTGCCTTTTTTTGTTTCTTTTGCCTGGTTGTAGCTACTGGAGCTACTATTTCTTTTGAGTATTGATCTGCTCCTTAGGATATTTTTTTCCTGTCCTTGCTGCTCAAATGAACACATTCATGTACAACCAGCTGTACAGACCCACATGATTATAAAAGGAATCAGTGTAAATGTTACATATTTGTCCCTCTTACTGGTAGGGAAGTTTGAAGCCTCTGGTCCATTAGAACATATATTTAATTCATATTAATATATATTTAATGAAGATATTGTAGCATTTCTTCCATGAAACTTCAAGTAAAGTGAAATTTGGATTGCTGAGTTTGCTCATGTGATCTTTAGTTTGTCTGTGGTTGGCAACATCGAATCATGTTTATTTTCCCCCAGTATGCCAAAACCTGCAGTTCTTTTGGGGTCCTGTTGAGTTCCTGTATCACCAACAGTCTCTACAAATCCAGTTTTTAGGTGCAGTAACTGACTTTTTCCAAGCAGAACCGAGCAGTTTGTGTCCGTGGCTGTCCTGGGAAGCCGTGGAGGTGAAGCACTGGAGATGTCCCGGAGCACCAACCCCCCCCACGAGCACATTCCCAGCCCTAATTGACCACTTGGGGAAATGAAACTTGCCCAGGCAATGCCGAGGGCCCTGCAGTTACCAATGAGGGCACAGAGCTGCCAGTGACGGGGCTTTGATGCCTTTCACTGGGATAAAACAAAACCCAGCCTTAAAAAAGCTGTGAATGCATAAGTGCCGTTCATTTAGGCTGAGCATCGAGCCGAATTACGCAGAAACTCGGTTTCTAAGCGGTCCAGGTGTTGTGGGCACAGAAGGTGTTGGGAGTAGAGCTGCTTGTTTTTGTAAACCCTTTGATTTCCCCCCTTTGGAAAAGGTGGGATGTGCAGGTTGGTTTATTTTAACGCTTCAGTTTTCTGTGTGGGGAAGGCACTCACGAATATGGTCCCTTACTGGAGGGTTGGCTTTGATTTCAACATCTCTCCATTCTGAACCATCACGTATTTTAACTTCTTTTTTCTTTTAAATCCTCTTTTTCTCTGCTCCCAAAGCTCTGGCCATGAAATAGAATCTGTTTTGTTGCTGCAGAGCTCGTGTTTCTGGAGCAGCTCTGCAAACCAACGTCGAGCAGATGTCTTAGGGTGCTTTGGGAGTCTTAGACCTTCACTCTCTGCTGGGCAGAGATGGTTTCTAGGAGTGAAAGAGTGAAATCAGGGTGAAGTCAATTGAGGTGAAGGAGTTAAATCAAAATATGAGCATCAATTTATTGATGTTATTGATATGATGCTGATATATAAACTATATTATAATATAGTTTATGTATTATGTATATTAAAATATCCATAATAATGCATTATATATAATGCATAATATGAATGCACAACTAATAAAACAATATTATTAATATAGTTATCATGTAGCTATTTACTTATGTATATATTATTTATATTATTATCATCAGTATTATTGATACATGAAAATAATAGAATTTAGGAGTAAAAATTTACTGTTTCCTCTATTCCCATCTTTCATTCTTTTTTATTGTAATAACACATGGCAGTAAGAGTTCAAGATGCTGACAAAAAACCTGTGTTTCTGCCAAAAAAATGGTTTACAGTATTTTTTTTCTGTGGGACTCATCAGAATGTAAAGAACCCGAGCAAGAGAAACTGTTGTCCTGTAAAAGAAGGAGCTGTCAGTCCCGTGTACTCCAAGAATTCAGCCTGAATGTTGCTAGATGTAGTGAAGAAAAAGAGTGGGTTTAGGTGGGATATGGGGAAGAAATTCCTGCCTGTGAGGAATGGGTTTCCCAGAGAAGCTGTGGCTGCCCCATCCCTGGAAGTGTCCCAGGCCAGGTTGGAGCAACCTGGGCTGGTGGAAGGTGTCCCTGCCCAGGGCAGGGGTGGCA
>JAYRBT010000010.1:1424217-1436654 GCA_036023395.1 Myiotriccus ornatus
GGTGGGTGGGTCGGGTGTCACGCGTGGGGCGCGGCGGCGGTGCCGGGTGGGTGGGTCGGGTGTCACTGGTGGGTGGGTCGGGTGTCACGCGTGGGGCGCGGCGGCCGAGCTGTGACGCTGTGGGTTTGCCGCAGGTCCAGGTCCAGGGGTCCCCAGCGCTCCTACAGCCGCAGCAGCGAGAGGAGCCACAGGAGGACCCGCAGCGGCTCCCGGGAGAGGGAGCGGCGCAAGGGCAGGGACAAGGACAAGGACAAAGCCAAGGACAAGGGCAAAGCGAAAGACAAGGACGTTTCTGGCCCCAAGGCTGGGTAAGTGAAGCGACGAGTGACGGAACGGGAACGAGAACCAGGCAGTGGTTCAGTGTCCCTTCGCTGCTGGAATAATCCTCCTTTGCAGGATGGCTTTTCTGTAGACTAAGTGGAAATTCTTCAAAATACTTGAATGGGGGGATTCTTAGGATTTTAAAGTGATGGAATGTGACAATATTTCCCACTAAAGGGTGGTTTAATTTACAATTCTTTCCCCACCGTGGGAGGGTGGGCAGGCCCTGGCACAGGTTGCCCAGAGAAGCTGTGGCTGCCCCAGCCCTGGGAGTGTCCAAGGCCAGGTTAGATGGGGGTTGGAGCCACCTGGGCTGCTGGAAAGTGTCCCTGCCCGTGGCAGGGGAGTGGCACTGGATGATCCTTAAGGTCCTTCCAATCCAAAGCAGTCTGGGATTTGGTGTATGAGAGGCTTTCTGGGCTCTGTGTAGAAGCTCATCTCAAATCCCACTGGAGTAACAGCAGTGCTCCCTGAGGATCCTGCTGGGCTGTAGATCCTTTTTATAACAAGGATCAATAGGAAGAGCTGTAGGAGGAACACAATGCCCAGATAATATTTTTGTAGGCAAGCAATTAATCTTTATGTTTTGATAACTTACAGAATTGCTTATGCTAAATTTGAAAACCAAATGCCCCTTTTGGGTCGCTCCCAGGGGAGTTGGGACAAAGGGTACAAATTGATATAGAAACACTTTGTGCCCTCAGTCCTTCCCCTCTGAGCTCAGGGGCTGACTTTGGGCAAGGATTTCTGCCTTGGAGCATGATCAGACTGCAGAGTGAACCACACCTGGCTGGTGCTGACAGAATCTGTGCTTCATAAACTTTTCTGTGGGGGCACAACATGTTTCCCAGTTTAATCAAAGAGTGATCAAAGTGTGTCTGTGCCGAGAACACGGATCTGAGCAGCTTTGCCCCTTTATTTGTTATATGTGTTTTGGAAGATTGAGGCTTTGTCAGCACCACTTCAGTGTTTGGGGAAGGCTTTGCAAAGCCACATGTCTGAATACAGAGGAGACAAATCCCTTTGATGGGGTTGTTATTTGAAATTTGTCTATGGAATATTCTGTTATTGACCCCAGTGAGAGAGAATCAACTGTAGGAACAAAGGGAGTTTCTCTTTGCCTGGTTTGTGCTCCAGGAAAATGAGGCCAGGTAAGATGTTTTCCAGTTGTGTTTTTGTCAGAGGCTTCCTCAGGCCTCCCAAGCTCCTCCTTGTTCTTCCCCTGCATCATTTATTTATGTATTTATTTTCTTTTGGGGGGAAAGGGTGGAAAAGATCTCCTTGGCCGGGTAAACTCACCTGTCCTTGGATTATGGATGTAGAGGGAGGAGGGTGCTGGAACACTGATGGGACTTCTTGCCTGTGTAAGTCTGTTGGCTTCTGGAACTTTCCCTTTGTCCCCTGCAGCAGCAGGGAGGTTCCATGGTTGAGTTGGACCCAGTTTGAACAGGAAAAAACAAGTATTTTAGTTTCCCTCCTGGCCTATTCTGCTGTGAGCAATGCAGGGATGGTGCTGGTTTTCCAAATTGTCATTCCCTTTTTTTTTCTGCTCTGAAATCTGAGGAAGAAAATCTAGAGATACAAAATTCCTGTCAGGGGCAGGTTTGGATGTGAAATTCTGGGAGGAATCAGTGGGAGATGTCTGTCCATGTGAATGAATTTCTAGGTCCAGGGTCTAAATCACCAGTGAAAGTATCATCACTCTGCAGAGCCCTTCCAGAACCTCCAACATCAGGAATCTGTAGAGGAAACAATCCTTTGACCTCCGTGTTTGGAGTAGATGCTTCCTCAAAGGCACATCAAGGACCAGGTCTAGTTTTCAGTTTATATTTATAGCTGTTTGGAATGTATTTATTCAAAATAGCCACTTTAAAGCTATAATGAAGATCATCCCAGAGCCAGATTGTGAGAAGATGGAACATAAATTCTCAGGTGCTGCTTGACTTTATAGTTTAACTTTGCATAAAAGAAGGTATTTCAGTTTGGCAGCACTGCAGGTTATCTGAGAGTTGTTGTATATTTGGGACTTTACTGTCCCTCTGAAGTGGAGAATCAAACTACAGTTTTTTAATTAAAGAGCAAATGGTTTTATTTGTTTCTGGCTCATATAAACCCATGATTGTCTTTTCTGTGCTTGGCTTGTGTGTGTTTGTAGATGTGAGGGGGAAAGGCTTGTGTTTGGTTTTTAATTTGGGGTGGCTTTAGGTTCTTTCAAGGTAGATCTTGTCTTCACAGGAAACATCTCCAGAGAGATTTGAAGACTAAAAAAGGAAAATTACTTTAAAAAAAAAAGGTGTTCTGGTTATTGTCCTTTGGCATTCTCCATTTCAGTGATGATTCTTCACCCACGAGCACTGAACTTGTGGTCTGGTGGAGATGTTTCAGCAGTTCTGTGGAGATGGGCTGCGTTACTGCTCTCCTCTCCCAGGCTGAAGTGGTTTAAGGGATGTGCTGTTTGTGCAGCCCTTATGGAGGGAGGTGCTTGGGAAGCTCACTGGCAGCATCTGACGGCCCCTGGGCAGCAAAGCTGGTGTGAAGAGCAGCCTGTCAGGCTTTGAGAGAGCTTTGTGCCCACTTAAAACGTGAAGCAGCACAACCTGGGAAGGGTGCCTGAACACAGAATTGATCCACCTTTCACATGATCGGGCTTATTTCATTTCCAGGGAAGACTCTTTGCCCAGGAAAGCTGCTGACAAGCAGGTAGCAGGAAATGTTCTCAGCTGGTTCCCATTCAGCTCCCGCAGTGCTGCTTTTTTCCCTTCCATTTTGCAAGTCATCCCAACTGACCAGTTTGCTTTGGTTTCCTCCCACCCTGGATGTTCAGCCCGTGTTCCCCCTTTTGGTGTGTGCTTTGTACTGCAGTGCCTGCCAGAGAGAGCTTTACTACCTGCAAGGCTGGAAAAAAGAATCGACATGCGATGTGGCTCTTTCTCAACAACTGCTGTCAGCATGTCTGAAGTGAAAGCACTTCTTGGCCTCTCCTGTTCCCCCAGTCCCCCAGCCAGGTTTCAGATGCTCTTTCTGTGTCTGTGGTATCAGTGTTGGTCTCTGGTGGTGCCCCGTGGCTGCAGGAGGATGCTGTGCCTGTTACTGCTCTGGGCCACTGTTACACACCAGGTTTTGTGAGTGGTGCCCCTGCTCTGTCCCTGGCACACACAGGGGGGCCTTTCCACTTCTCAGGGAAGTTTAACAAGTTAATCAGGTTGTTACCACACCCCTGTAATTTTTACAGGGCTCTTTGTATTTACTGATACGTTATGGAGTGTTATAAATGGAGTTGATAAAATAAGGACCAATATACATTTTGTGATGAATCATCATCGTCTCTGCAAAACTTTCTGATGCATAATTGACATCTGGTGTCTGGTTTTTACCAATAACTTTTAGTCTAATGAATTTTTTTTTTTTTAATTCAATTTTTGCTTGAAGGATCCAAAACTTTACTGATCATTGTTCTGCCACAATAGTTGATCTATTCCTATGTTTGACCGTCCCAGTCCCTGCTTTTCTTCTCTTGGTTTTGTTTTTCTGCCCTTCCAAAAATGAGTCTTGCAAGAGGAGGAACTCTGGGGTGAAGCAAAAACATGGGTGGCATTAATCAGGAGAGGTCACTGAATGAAAGGGGAAGAGCTTTGTCTCTGCATCCAAGGAATGGGACAGGTTGGGATGAATTTCCCTTATCCAGGAGGGGGTAGTAATTCTCATGTTGGACTTCTGCTACGGGATTTTGATTGATTATGGGAAAATAAGTCATAGTCTTCCTGGACTTGTGAACTTCTGACTTAAAAACCCACTAAAAACTTGTCTATTGGTTGGTAAAGCTGAATGTGCTGTTTGTGTGAGCCGTTGAATTTTGATGTTTAAAGTCTGGATTAGCTTAAAAACATTCAAGTTCTGAGACACTTTTCATAAGGCTCCTTGTTCATGGTTGGATTGGGAGGAAAAGCTGCTAAAAGCTTGCTGGCTTTACATAATTTTGCTGGATTTATGGGTTTCATCGTTGCTTCTGCAGTAGCAGAATTTTGGATTACTGGTTCAAGTGATTTTGACAATTTTTAATGGAATAAATTAAGAGCAGCTTCTCAGCTGTTATGAGAAAAGAAGTGGTGACCCATTAATCAAACCTGACCAGTTTAATTTGTGATACTTGATGAGGTTATTGATACATTTGGGCATCAACTGGTTCCCAGCTTCAGAAATCCTTGGACACGTCAGCGAATCCCAGAAGGGTTTGGGTTGGAAGGGAATTTAAAGGTTATCTTGTCCCAACCCCTGCCATGGGCAGGGACACCTTCCACCAGCCCAGGTTGCTCCAGCCTGGCCTTGGACACTCCCAGGGCTGGGGCAGCCACAGCTTCTCTGGGCACCCTGTGCCAGGGCCTGCCCACCCTCCCAGCCAGGAATTCCTTCCAATATCCCATCTAACCCTGTCCTCTGTCATGTGAAGCCATTCCCCCTTTTGCTGTCAATATTACAGTGCTGAAGAGTTTGTCTTTCAAATATAATCCCAATTTTCCCCTCGAATTCCATAACTGAGTCTTTACAGCTGTGCTGAGGTCCCTCTGTGTAGGTCCCTTTTCCCAGTGGCATTTCCCCAAAGCCCCTGGAGTTTGATTGCCGTGCTCAGTGCCCAGGAAGGTTCCATGGATGGGACCTGGGTGGTCGGTGCCTGTTGAGGTGCTTTTTTGCCTGGCACGAGACGTCAGGAGTCGGGAATCCTGGGCTTTCCCGAGCTGACAGCAGTCAGGCGCTCCTGGAGCCTGGCACGGCAGTGTCTGTGCCTTCCCTCTTCCCACCCTGTGCAGTGGGAAGTCACTTATGGTAATTTGCCCTGATTTGCATACAGGTTGTGGAGTGGGGAGCGCTCGGAACTCCTTGGCAGGGTGTGCTGGATCAAAGGGGGCCGTGGCCACGCTCTTGTCTGACACCCGCGGGGTCCCGTTGTTTTCATCAAACATTCATCGCTCCTGGAGCCTGCCAGCGGGAAACTGCGCTGGGGCAGCGTGTTTTCATGCACAGTTGATTGGGAGAGCCCAGGAGCTGGGAGGAGAGGCTGGCTGCCTTGCACCGGGAAGGGCTGGAGGAGTCCTGGGGCACGGCCGGGGTGGGAAGAGCTGGGCTTTGAACAAACAAGGGAAAAACACCTTAAAATGGTTTATTCTCAGGAATCGCTTTGGCAGGTCACGTGAAGGCTCTTTTTGTTTTGATTCTGTTGGGTTTTTAACAACTGGGACCAGTTACAGTCCCGTAAGTAAGGAAAAGGTTAATATTCGTAAATTCGGTGCTGACTTTATAGTGGGGACTAATACAATACATTTCTTAATAGTTCCATGAACATAAACTCTTGTATTTAAGGCTGTTTGCTAAGAAAGTTGGGAATTATTATTAGAATATATAACTAATAAATATATAAAATATATAACATCTTTGCAGTATAAACCACTTTTTAAAAACAAAACTAAGATACTGTGATTAATTGATAGCAGACTTTTAAGAGTAAAGCAGGATTGATTATTCATCTTCAGTGGAAGGTGTCTCTGCCCATGGCAGGGGGTGGAAGTGGATGAGCTTCAAGGTCCTTTCCAACCCAAACCATTCCATGATATTGGCAGTTGCTGGCTCTGGGGCGTTGTGGGCACTAAATCTCAGGTGTTTCAGCTGCTTTTGGAGACTGAGAATAACTTCATTGTTTCAAAGTGTGTGAAATGAGTGCATTTTCTTACAGAGTTTGGTTACTAGAAAATAGTTCCCATGTGCAAGGAATGGCAACTGCTGTTTGTTAATGTGGTGAACAGGCTTGTAATAAAAGCTTTCTGTATAAAAAGAGGACTTAAAATTTGATTATTCTGTAGCTCTATTTTATCTTTTATGGAAAGAATCTCTTTTGTCGCCTGCCTCCTGCCATGGCCCTAAAAAAGGGTTTTGCCAGCAGGGAAAAATGAGAGGTGGGTCTGCCACTGGTTCTGTTATTTCTGTCTGCTTTTTAGCCTGAATAGTATTGAGGATACTGCACACAATTTTCCCAAACCTCCCTGAATCAAGAGTTGGAGCCACGGTGGTTTAAGGTTGTATGAGAAGCTGTGTTGGGTGGGAAAAGGAATATCTTTCTTTCAGACCAGCTGGTGTCCAGCCACTTCCTCTGGCTCCCTGCGGGCTTTGGAGCATCTTTAAGATGTATTGTCATGGCAGAGGAGTTACTTACCCAGGACAAAAGCAAAATGCCTCTTCTATTTATTTAGTCAGTCAGTCATTCTTACTGCTCTTACCTTCCTTTCTGTCTCTCACCTGAAGGCACAAGCCAGTTACGAAGGGAACTACAGAAGTCACCTCGTGCTTGTGGTGGGTCTTTGAGGTGAGGTTTATGCAGACAGACCGAGTAACTTTGCCTTTCAAAATCCTTGTTTTCTGGAGGCAGAGGAGTTGGGTGGCTTGGGCTGTTCCCATCCAGGTGCTCGGAGGAAGATTCCTGGGAGGATCCGGGACTCGTGGTGCCGAGGGTGCAGGTGAGCACTGAGGATGAGAGAGGAGGAGCTGGTGAGCTTTATGGCAGAGGTGCTGAGGTGTTGGAAGGCAGCAGGAAGCAGCTGAGAGGCCAGATGAGGACACTTTCCTCTGCAGTAAGTCAGCCAAAGGCTAATGGGAAGCAGAGCGAGGGTTTTCCCTGGAAAGGCCTGAGACCTCCAGATGCCCAAGAGCAGCTCGAGGGTCACTTGCCTTTGACCGAGGTTTGTTGCTATTGTTGTCTGAGCTGTGTTGGCCTTGTTTTGCTTTTTGTTTGCTAAAAATCCCCTTTTCCGACTCAAAAGCCTGGCCAGTTATTTAATGGGCTGTGAGGCAGCAGCATATGGGATGATTTCTTGTCCTTTCAGTACCAGACAGCTGGAAAACCCAGTGTGGATGGTACATGTCTGTCAGCTGTCCAGGAGGTGTCAGAGAACCTCTGAGTCTGGAGAATAAAGAGATTTTAGCCCAGAGTAACCATTGCATTTTCATTCACTGAAGTACTTTCTGTGCTAAGCACAGAAATCTGAGTTTTGTGTTCCAATTCTGTGGTTCAGACTGTCAGTTAGTGATGGTTGTTAGATGAGCTTCCCTGCTAAATTCGTGTACTACGTTGAGGGAATTATATTTCTCCATATTTCCAGAAATAGGTTTTGGAATGCATTTGAAGGCAGTATCTTCAAAGACACACATTCTTTTTAAGCTGTTTAAAATTTTCCAAACTCTCTGCTCCTTAAAACTGCCAGCCACCATGATTGTCCTTTTGTAAGGGTATAATTTGCATTATCTTGGGTTTTTAGTGGAATCATTCCTGGCATACAGAGTGTTCCTGCTGGAAGGGTGTGTTGGTTGCCCACATGTGCAGACACCACAGGCTCTGAATGTAAACACGGAGTTTTGGGGGGCTTTTTGGGTTGTTTTTTTTCACCTTGCACTGTGAGAGCAGCTGACTATTGTTTTAATGGCCTCTCTTAATCTGTGCATGAGGAATCCAAAGGGAATGATCCGGAGCTGTGAAAATCCAGTTAGTGGGAGCTGTAATCTCTTTACTGGGTTTAAGGAGTTGGAGTGACACTGAGACACCCTGCAGATACTGAACAGCAGAGATACAGTAATCACCTCGCCCGGGCTCTGCCCATCCTGCCACCGAACACCCCAGTCCCAGCAAGAAACCAGGAGAGCCCAGGAAAAACCAAACCAAACCCCACAAAACGGCCTCCTCGGGGCAAAACAACCCCACCCAAAGCACAGGCTGTTCGAAGGGGAAGTTTAATTTCACACTGAAGTATTAAACTCCTTGTTCCACCCTGTCTTTTGGGTAAAGAGTGCTTTTTCTGGGATGGAACTTGCCTGCTGTGGGCATTATAAAACATCCACTGCTTTTGTTTGGGAAAGGAAGGAGGAGCATCTGTGTTTGAAGAAAGTATTTCTAATACTGGTCTAATTTTGGATCTTTTTGTTATTTTGAATTGTAAAATAAGGCAAAAATCTTAAATGAAATGATCTAAATTGTTGATTAGTGACAAGACTAGGGGACATGGTTTTAAATTGAAAGGGGAGAGATTTAGATTAGATATTAGGGAGAAATTCCTCCCTGTGAGGGTGGTGAGGCCCTGGCACAGGTTGCCCAGAGAAGCTGTGGCTGCCCCTGGATCCCTGGGAGTGTCCAAGGCTAGGCTGGACAGAACTTGGAGCAACCTGGGCTGGTGGAAGGTGTCCCTGCCCATGGCAGGGGGTGGGACAAGATAACCTTTAAATTCCCTTCCAACCCAAACCCTTCTGGGGTTCTGTGATTTGCTTCCAGGCTCTGGTTTCATCCTTGGCATCCCCTGGTAGGAATGGGGAGATCCAGAGGAAGCGTTTCAGCTGTGCTGGGGATTCTCCTGGATCCCAACTCGCTCCTCATCTGCTCCCAGCAGCTGAAGTTCTTGTAAGACAAGGCCCATTTAATGGTGAATTATGTTGGGAATGACTTTTCCCTGGGCTGAAATGGAAACACAACATCAGTCCATTCTCTGCAGATGGATTAAGGAATTGATCAGCGAGGTCTGACTTGGCTGCTCAGATCAGAAGCTTTTGAGGCTGCTTAATGGGATCATGTCAGAGAGGGAAAAGGGGGTTTCCCATTGATTCTTCCAGGTGGACATTGCCCTGTGCTTTGAAAAATATTATGGAAATACAGACAATGGATTTATAGGAGAGGGTTTAGCAGAGTGATGGGGAATGGGGGGAGTTGTCTGTCTCTGCCATCTCACTTTTCCTTTCTTATTTCCTCCTTTTTTCCACCTTGTGAAATTAAAAACTTTTCTTTCCTGGCCACATGAAACAGTGTTTAAAAAGCTGGATGAAATCTTGGGTAACGTTGCCACGTGAGTTTCTACTGGGATTTAATTTATGGCAGGCCCTCTGGAAGTCAGGAGCATGAAGAGGAGGAAGGGGTTTATATGGGAGTGGGAGCCATTAAATCTTATTTCAAAGGTCACAATGTGTTTTGTATTGAGGAGGACAAAAGATTAAAATCCACCAATTAATTTGTTTAAAGAACCAAAACAAGCTTTAGGCCCCAGAGCTTCTTGGAAGCTCTTTCCATGATCTTTAAGGGTTGGATGATAGAACTCTGCTCTCGAGTAATACCTGTATTGATATTAATTGGAAACATTGCAGGGTTTACTTGCTTATTAAGGTGCAGATTAAATAACAGTCAGAGAAGCCCAATGTTGACTGTTCCATATTACACCATGTTAACTTGCAAATGTTTTTCTCCTCCCACCAACTCTCCTCAGTTGTTTTTTCATCATGTAAAAGGCTGTAATATATAATTATAAAATCCTGACAGATTTTAGCTCTTGTTGCTGCGTTTGAGTTGTGGCTTTTGGCAGCTTTTCCTGGCACTGCAGTTTAGCTTTCGGTCCTTTTCAGTGGTGGAAAAGCTGTGGGATGAGCCCAGGACGTGGGGGTTCCTGGGCACTGGTGCACATCCCTCTCATGCCCATCAGTCTTGACTGTAACTCCAAATCGTGAGTGATTTGAAAGGGAACTTTGTGACTCAGCTGTGCCTTCAGTGTGTCCAGCAGGGAAAGTGTTGGGAATTAGTGGGGATGGGTAGAGACAATATTTTCAAAAATATATTCCCCCTTAGAGCTTTTCAAAGCTCTGTCTCTTAAGCAGTTCTGAAAATTAGCCTTGCCTTGGATAAATGATCCTTCCAGTAAGATCCTGCTGTAGGGAGCACTTCCCTTTTCCTTCCACACCTTCGGGATAATACGCAGGGAAACACTTCTGTCAGACGGTGTGGGAATAGACATTTTGGGAACACACACCTAATCTGAGCGTGGCAGTTCTCCCACACGATCCCAGAGATACTTCCTTCTGCCAGGAGAAATGAGGAGCTCGGTTTTCCGGGCAGCATCGTCCTCCCTCTTCCTGGTGTGCCTTTAATCCCGCGCCGGGTTTGTGTAATGCAATAGAAATGTTGCTAACATGATTAGACTTTTCTATCTTATTAGCTCCAATACTGAGCACAATAAAATGGAAAACTGTTTAAATGTTATGTTTAAGTGCTTGAGATAAGAGTTCTTGTAAATGAAATGTGATTACATTTCTGTAATAGATCTTCTCTGTCTGCTCGGACTTTGTTGAGCGATGTAATTCTTTGGGGATTGCTGGTTCCCAGTTTGATTTTGCTCCTTTTTTTTTTATTTAGAAATGTTACACAGCAGACAATGAGCAGAAATCTGTTGCAAGCTCAGGGTTTCCTGTCTGAGACAGCAAACCAGGGCTCCACAGTTTTCTTTGTGATAACCAGTTTGAATTAAAGATAATTCCCCAACATCACCTTGAATTTCCATCTGTGTAACCCTGATGTTCTTAAGCGTTTTGCATTTACCTAATGCTCTGGGCTATTTTCCCTGAGCATGTATGGAAAACTGGGACTATCCTCCAACTGGAGATGATATGAATAACAATTGTTTGCTGATCTTCCCCTGTATCTCCCTGGATAACCTGCAGCCTGCAAAGGCTGAGGAAGTGGCAGATAGCTTTTGTCATCCCTTATCCGGGCTGTACACTTGTAAGGAAGAGCAGGGATAATCGCCTAAATCTAATTAGGGGTTAAAAGAGGCCATGACTGTGATGTGGCAGTGAGACACCTTACTGTAGCAATCCTGTTTGCATTAGAAAAATAAGGTTGTCATATTGATTATTCAAATGAGCTTATATTGGCCGTGGCTCAGCGGCTGCGTCGCAGCTGAAGCGCTCGCAGGTCCCCGCTTTTCAGAGGAGACCCACGCTCCGAGCATATCTTAGGGGCTGCCTCGTTTTGCTCCTTTAAGGGCTTTAACACTGGGCTGGGGGAGTTCTGTGCTGAGGCTGGAGGGTTTGAGTGGCCGCTGCAGAGTGGAGTGGAGTGAGCTCTGCTGGGCAGGGCTGCAGCCAAGGCCAAGGAAGGAGCTCCGCATCCCTCCCGGAGCGGTGGAGGGAGCGGCGCGTGTTTGGGCGCTCATTGACGCTCGGTTCAGAGTCAAACACGGCTGAAACGAGCCGAGTAACTGCGCTCAGATCGATTCCACGTCCAAGAGACAGACAGTTCCCTTGGCTCTGACTTTGGGCTCTGTGTTTTAATTGTTCAGAACTATCTGCCTGGTGCTGGTGGGCTGTTCTGGTTTCTCAAACGTTCCTGAGGACTTGGCTTTTTGTCCTCCAGCAGTCACGTCTGCTGACATCCCGCGAGTGGGTGAGATGCTGCAGACAGTGCTAATTCCAGCCTTCCTCGTTCCTCACTGTGGATGATGTGAGTGCCATCCACAGACTGGCCAGGAAAGCCTTTAAAAAGACCCATTTTTAATTCTTACAAAAATTTTTTGGGTGCTTTTGTAGCACACCAGGAAATACGTGCTGGGCTCTGTCCCATGTACAAAGGCTGGACATTTTACTGATGTTTTATCCTTGCTTTGTGCAGCTTCTGTCATTAAGATGTACAAGGAAGAGTCCACCTTAAATCCCAGACATCACACAGAGTTTGCAAATTTTTCTCTGTGGTCGAAATGATTTCACCCATTTTATGTACAGTTTGAACATTGTCGTTCACTTCAGGTGCTGGCAACTCTGTATTTCTTTCTGCTGCTGGGTAAAAATACATATAGAGAGAACTAAACTCTTCTTCCCCTTCTTTTAACTTGATGTTTAATTTTTTTTGAGTTGATTCTCCCAGTTTCTTCCATTCTCTGGTGCTGGTGTAACAGTCACCCATCCGAACACCTGGTTGAGTGGAAGCCATAAGGACCAGGGGAAGGGTATATATGTCTATATTTTAATGTTACATGTTATTTCTTTACATTGTTGGAACACCCTGACCTGTTTTAAAGGACTGGAAATTATTATGCGCAAACACTCCCGGAACTTTCCAGTATCTTGCTGGAACAGAAAGTTAAGCAGTGGCTTATCCTGTCACCCATTGTGTGAGAGGCCACTCGGTCCTGGGCATTGTGCTGAACCCCTGAATGTGTTTGATTTCTTGGAATGGTTCCAGCTGCTGGCACTGCTTTGCAGGACACCATAATTTTGTATATTAAAATTGCAACTTTCAAGCAAAACTAAAAATCTGGGAAAAGCCAATA